>SAXG01000018.1:0-600000 GCA_012932865.1 Amylostereum areolatum | reverse complement strand
CTCATCCGTCGAGGACTCGCGCACAACGCCCCCCGACCCGCGGTAATTGAAGGTGTGTTTCATGGGTGATCCAGAAAGGGATCTTTTCGTGATCTGCGTTGTATTGGTAAGCACGATAGAGGTGAGCGCATAAGGTGACGCACCTTCTCCAAGGCAGACCTCATAGAGTCCGGAAGGTCCTCGTTGGGAAGGAGGGCAGGAGTGACAACGACATTGGGCACGGCTTCCATGGAGCGGGGGCTACAACGGAGAAAGATCGGGGAATGAGGCATTCAGCTCTTCCAGGGTACTCTTATATGTTCGTTGAATGCCACGGGCCTGAGGCCACAACGACTCGCCCATTGTCCCTCTCAGCCGCTTGCCGGCATCGCAACCATCGACGGTAAAACTTACACAAGGGGCTTATCAGGCGGATGCCTATTGTTCCTAGAGGCGCCAGGCGCACAAACGTAAAGAGCAACAGAAATTTCAATGCATTAATAAAATATCGCGGACGTACATCTAAGCAGTGTCCTAGGCGGTAATGATAATGGTCCAGTCGTAAGCGATACTAACCCGTGGGTCCTTGATCGTCAGAACACTGGCAACGGCTTCCTTGTCATCCGCGCTTGAAACGCCTGCATCGTACTTCCACTCAAGCTCCGATCCATCTTGGACAACCACGCTTGAGGGTTTGGCGCCGAGACCCAACACAACAACTTTCTCCACCCTGACATCTTCTATGCTCTTCGCGAATTCGTTCTTGGGGTCGTAAACTGCGAGCTCGGCCGCCTCAGGCTTTGCCTTGGCCAGATCCTTGCTGCTAATTTTGATGCTCTTCCCGGAGCCCACCTTCTGGGCGGTGAACTCACGCCAGACAAGATTTCCTTCTTGATGGGCATAGGTAACACCGTCGTCGAGATACACCTCACCACGGGCAGACGAGTCCTTGCCAAGCGCTACACGGAGCGTGAAAGGGTCTCGTTTCATGAGAGGGGATGATCGCCGAGGGCGTTCGCGAGTGGGGACGACGGAACCACCCCGAATGAGGAGGGGGACCTGATGTAAAGCAGCGGGAACGGTGACGGTCCTTCCTTCGGCGGCGCCCCGGTATGCATGGTTGGAGAAATAGTCGTAGTAAACCTTGAAGGAGATGAGTTCGTGGTAATGGATATGCAAGTCCGTTTACATGCCTGGTCCTCAGCGAGGTATACTGTCTCTTCCGTGACTCCGGAACGCGTAACAGGTTTAACAAGTAAACCAGATCCTCCAACGAAGAACTGATCATCGATAGAGAACCCAGCAGGATCTTGAGGGAAGACAACGTATTGGGGTCTACAAGACCACCGACATCAACACCGTTCTTGTGAGACAATAGTCAGAACATACCTGACGACAGGCAAACCTGTCTGACTGTTCTCGCGGAATGCAGTGTACCAAACGGGGAGCATCGAGTAACGGAGTCGAAGGATATCCCGCAGCATACTCTTGTAAGGCTCGTCGAGGAGGTAAGGCTCGCGTCTCTTTGTGTCGATGTGGGCGTGTGCTCGGAAAAACGGAGAAAAGGCGCCAACGTGATACCACCTGACGAGCATCTCCGGCTCAGGATTGCCGAAAAATCCACCAACATCGGCTGAGGATATGCATGCTTAGAGACGGATTATGAACGAAGGATAAGCATCGACTTACAGCCAGCGAAGACCATGCCCGCGATGTTGTTGGCGAGGACCATCTTGACACCGACTGCCATGTGATCCCAGGTTCCAAGGTTGTCTCCGGTCCACATCGCACCGTAACGTTGAGTGCCAGCATAGAAGGAGCGCGTGAGGACAAAGGGTCGCTTGGGGATATCACCTCGCTCAATAAGACCTCTGGCGGTAGCATTGACCTATGGTAGGCAGTTAGAAGAATTGAAGATTAAAAAGATCGAGGACCACATACGAGAAGCATGCCATTGATATTGTGGACGTCACGGTGCTCCCAACCGCCATGATGTATCATATCTTTGGGCATGGTAATTTCAGGTCCGTTGAAAATGGCAGGCTGCCAACCGTGGAATGAGTGGACATATTCTGGACTTGTACTGACGAACCCACCTCGTTCATATCATTCCATATGTAAACGTCCTCCGTACTCTCCGTCCACGTCCACTCCGAGTCTTGCTGTTTGACCCTGAATAGTTTCTGCCAGAAGTCATAACTTGCAGGGTTGAAGAAGTCCATCCATGCACTACTGCCCGACCAGCACCAGCCTTCGTAGTCGTCTTTCCCGTTCTGTTGCTTGACTAGCACACCAAGCTCCTGCGCCCTCCGGTAAACCGGGTAGTCCTGGGATCGCTTCAGGTGGGGATCGACGATAACGACCATCTGCAAAGTGTAAGGTCGGCATCAGGTAGGGATGAGGAATGACGCTGACCTTGCGACCAAGAGCTGCAACGTCGTTCGTCATTTCAACGGGGTCGGGGAAGGTCTTGTGGTCCCAAATGAAGTACTTGTGCTCTTCTGAGTATTCGATGTCCAGCCAGAATACATCGACAGGGATATCCTCCTCATCGAAACGTTTCTGCACACCGCGAACGTCATCTGAACTGACATAATTCCAACGACACTGGTGATAGCCGAGCGACCAGTCCGCTGGTAATTGAGCAGTTCCAGTGAGACGTGCATATTGGGCAAAGACATCGGCTGGTGTTGGGCCTGGAAGGATGAAGAGGTCGAGAATGCCGGACTCCGAAATCCAATGCGTTTGAGAAGAGTCGTCCGAAGGGTGCCCAACGTCGATCCAGGTTTCGGAACCAACAACGTGGAATACGCCAACGGTTGAATCGGCGGAATGAGCGTGCATAAGGGGGATGGAACCATAAAGGGACATGGTCGAGGACGCCAGATACTCGAAAACATCGGCGTTGTGGAGGCGATACGGCTCGGTGAAGAAAGGGTCCTCGCCGGTTGTTGTGGGCAGGTCGAGGCTGGTGGCATGTTGAGGGATACCGTAGACATGGCCATGGTGGGGGAAATCAATGTCAAGGGAAAGAGATTCGGGCCCTGGGGGTGATGCAGTCAGTAAGAGTGGAACGTCAGAGATGAACAAAGGTACTTACCCTTGGGCTTCGAGTCAGTCCAAGTATTGAACTTCTCCTCCCAGTACCCGTCCTCCTCATCGCCCTCGAACCATGCAGCAGTATTGGCCTTCAGCACTGCCTGAGCGTCTGAACCTTCCTCTGTCGTCTCCACCTCCCCGTCATGCCTCGTCCTGAAATGTTCCATATGCAAGAGACCTCGGCCGTTGACGACTACCTGCTCCTTCCCGTCCCGACGAAGAACCACATGCAAGGGGGCGAACTCGATGACCACTTCGATGTCCCTCTTCACGCCGTAACTCGCGCTGACGGCCGTCTGGCCCACACTCCACTGTATCTCCTGGCTAATGGGGGGCTCCGCGACCAGAGCCCAGTGAGCGGCCTCGTCGTAACGCTTCCTGAGACTATCAATTTCGTCCATCCGCACGCGGACCACACCATCGTCCTGCACGCGTACGTCTAGGCCGAACTTGACGTTGGGATATAAAGAGGACTTGATACCGGCCGTAAAGGAAGCTTCATTAGGAGATATGGTGACCGTTGATGGGTCAATGGAGTAGGGAGAATGCCATGAATCGCCATTCTCTCTGGCGCGAGAGGCGAGGGCGCGTCCACGTCGGCAGAAGCCCGACTGAGAGCATGTTTTGAAGTCATTGGTCTTGACAGCCAGTGCAGTGGGAAGAAGTGAGAGCAATGCTCCTGTGATGGCAAAGGTTGTCACCTTCATCGCCGCTCCCGTCGTCGATGGAAAGGTTGACGAGAGCGAAGTGGGTAAGAAATCGAATTGAAGACGTGTCGGGGCTAAATGACGCGCAGTGAGGGACCTTAGCGCCGACGCCCTTCTTTCCTACCACCACATTCCTATGCAATAGATATTCATTGATCACCCCTCGCTTCCTCAAACACTCACAGCCTTTGGAGAAAAATCAGAAAACTATGTTTTCGATGTTCGTGTGTTTTTGTCGAAGTATTTGGCGTTCTGTCATGGCCTGACCCGATCGCGGTTTAGGGGAGCCCCACTCCGCCCATCTACTGTATTCCCCCCGCCGAAGAAAAAATATGCCGTCTTCCTACGGAAGTCTTCGCGCAATGTTTGACACTCGCATGTCAAGCGAAACATCGACACCAGGTACCCCCAACGGCTTGGACGCTTTCCCTCGTGTGCCGAGATTGGCGGATGGTACTCGCGGATTGCCCGAAACTCTGGACAGAGGTATCTCTCAACTGGAATCCTGAAGTGATCAGGGTGTACCTCGCGTAGTCTAAAGATTTACCTCTCGATTTCGACCTCCATCTTCAAGAAACCTCTTTTATCGCCGCAAGTCTTGCAAGGCCGGGGTCAACGCCCACTCTTGCAACCGCTCCGTCTCATCTCCCTGTCGCCTTTAGCGCCATGCATCGCGTACGAAAGCTTCGCCTAAAAATAGTTAGCATACGAGGACAATACGATAATGTGTGGCCCATGCTTGACAAATATCGGGCACCCATTCTCAAGGAACTAGACATATCCGGCGATCTCATCCTACCTTCCACGATTTTCAGTGGTAAACTCCCCCAAAACTCCAAGCTCTACGCCTTTCTTCATGCCGCATTCTCACTGGGAATACCCTCCTCTCCGCCCCCGTCACCAACCTTACTATATCGAACTACCCAGATTCTCCTCAGGTCGAAAGCAGTCCGCTTGACATCATAAAGACCGTCCGATGCTACTCACAGCTTAAAAACCTTTGCATATACGCCACAAGCATGGAGCGTTACAGCCCGGTCTCACTCGAACGCATTCTACCTGTCAACCTTCCTTGCCTGGAGGAATTCGAAGTTCACGATGTTCCCGACGCGATTACGACCTTCCTCTCCGTGCTCCGGATGCCAAGTTCCACCAACCTTCACGTCGGTTTGTACATTCCAGATGAATTGCGCTACGCCGATCCGGAAGATCGATGGAGTGGCCAGGTCGCTGCACGTGAAGACGTCGCTGTCTTGCTAGCCGAGCATCTTTCACGCTCCTCAGGTGTAAAAAGCTCCTTCAAGTCCCTTCGTGTCAGCCACGACACACACCCTAAAGGCATCCCGAAACGTTACTGCTTCCCGAGAAGTTGCAATTGCGATGCCACTTCCCCGACGAGCCATGGGGACAAACCTTCAGTGAAGAGCCAAGCTTTGTCGAGCGGGTTCTTCCCATCCTCCCTGCCTGTCATTCTCTCCAACACCTCACCGTGGAGCACCCACTCGAATCTCCAAGTGTGTGGGTCGATGGATATTCGCATTTCCCCGTCAAGCAGATCACGATCCGCTGCGAATACATCACCGCACTGAGTCTCATCTCCTCGATAAAAACCATACCTACGCTTTTTCCGCACCTATCCATCCTCGTCCTCGAAGGGATGTATCTCACAGAAGATATTGAAGATGAAGACCTGGACGAACTACTACTAAACGCCCGACCACAGCTCGCTTTCGAGTATTTTGGTCAAAACCTCAACGGAATTCTCCACCGCGAGCTAGTCAAATTCCTTGGGATGAACAATGCACCTCGCCTTTCTTTGCGCCATTGTCGGCTAACGGAGACATCGCTTGAGGAATTAAGGAGCAGTGCTGGCTTGGATTGGGATGGCCATATGACGATGTATAAGTATCGTTACCAGTACAAGGATTAAAATTGCCAACCATCTGTCCATAACCATGTTATGGGCGGAACGTTTGCACTTCGCTTTGTCGCCTCTTTCCTTACAATTACCACGAACAACGTAGCCAATCCGCTGGAAGGTACAGTCTGGATAGTATAATCAGGGTTAAACGTTGAACACAGTAAAGATCAACATACAGGATGTTCTTGGAAGAAATCGTTTTCTAGAATGATATCTTGGTACAAATCTGGTAGACCATGAATGAGGATAGCTTTCCACGGATCCTCGAGGAAAACATCCCAGTCAAATGTGGCAGAGACATCGACTAGGACTTGACAAAGAGCGTGCGAGTGCTGAAATAGCTCTCGGTTGAAACTGTGGCGGATCCGATCACGATGCAATGTTCGAAGCGTGTCAATTACTTCGACGGGTTCATCCACCATACGCCTTTTCAAAGCTTGTTCGGTAGCGGTATTAATATTCATTGAGATAGGAGCGTGTTCAATTCGAGGACGGTGGCTGTCGTCGAACGTGGAGACGATGGTTGCCTGATTTGCTGGTGGGAGTGTATACTCAGCAATTAGGTCGTCGTTCGCCGTTTGGGGCTGCAGTGAGGGCGAGATGCTCGTGAACGGCGGGATAAGAAGTAGTAGTAAAATAGGAGGACTTAGGTAGTCTCCCAGAGGCAGACGAGACACTTGCGTCAAACCTTCTCAAGTTCAGGATCCTCGTGTCTGGCGTCTGCTTTTGATACGGTAACCGTTGTCGGGAGGTCGGGGGAGCTTGATTGGCGCCCGTTGCCGGTTATCGGCATGTCATGTGCATAAGTTAAATAAGATAATTACTACAAAAAACATGGCAGGACCAAGGCAGGACGGTACTGTATCAGACCCGGGTGTCGACGTCGCAAGCTGCAAGCTCTCTGGATTGTCGTGTATTTCCGTGCGGATACCGTCCAAAATTCACGAGTTCCAGATCCCACATGTGAGACATGCAGTAAGTGAAGGTGGTCGTACTATACACAGCGGCAAGAACTTTAAGGAGTAGTACACAAGAAACAGACGGCGCACGGCCATTTGACGAGAGGCACTGAGAGCGGAGCGGGAAAAGGCTTGAAGCTTGAAGGGAAAATAGTAGAGAGCTGCACCGTAAGTGACGGCCAGACGTCCGAGCACTGTGGGGAGCAGCATGAGAGAATATCCAGGCTACTCTTTCACGACGTACTGAGCCGCCAATTATGCGCTGTCAACAGAGCAACACTGTTATGCACTGTCGATAGAGAAACACTGGCAGTGACGACAAACCGAATGCAATAGGGTCGTCGCGATCTGGTACGCACCACCAGTGAATAGGTCGCCAGGATTATGCCTGACCCCGAGAAACGGAGTATCGATACACATGTACATTGGGTGAGATCTTAAGGAATGCAACATTTCGTTTTGCATGCGATGATGTCCATGATGCGGGGACAGAAGGGACGCCTAGATAGCAGGTAGAAGCCGCTCATCGCGCATTCTCAACTAGGCTAGTTGAGAATGGCGTCCTAATTCAAGGCTCACCTAGTTCGTCTGCACATGTTTTTTCGACGCGAAGTCCACTGTATCTTCGCCGAAGTCGTCCTTATCTTCCGTGGCGATCACTCCGCGGTATGGTGAAGAATCCGCGGACAAGCACGATGAAAGAGGAGGCGAGGGGGAGAACTTGGAAGAATCGCGCGCGACAATCAATTCCTGATTTGGATTTTAGATTATTTACAAATAGTTCGCGTGCTCGGCGCTGCTCGGCACGACGCTGACAAGGCTGTTGGTTCGGAACATACCGAACTCCCCCGACCTCTCGACAAGCGCATCAGTGGGAAAAGTAGACTAGACTTAGGGGCTGCAAGCCTGCAACCGAGTCGCGGCATCAAGCCACCATCCACGTGATCGTCGGACTCGTTCGGACGTCCGAAACTGATGCCAACACCACCACCACCACCACCACCACACAAACACCACAAGTACCGTACTGTACTTTGTTCGACGTATTCTCAAAGGACTATCTGAACATCTCAATCTTCATTGCCATGAATCTGCGACATATTATTGATCTCTCCCATCCACTAGACCGCAATACCCCCGTCTACCCAGGCGACCCCACTTTTCACTGTTCGCAGTTCTGCACAGTTGCTGAGGACCGATTCGCTGTTCAAAAACTGGAATTATCGTCGCACGCTGGAACCCACATCGACGCCCCATCCCATCGCTTCGATAACCTTCCCTCCATTGATACCTTTCCCATTTCCCACTTCATACGCTGGGCTCTTGTCATCGACGTGTCACACAAGGGCGCGCGCCAGCCAATCACGGTCCAAGATCTGGCTAAATACCATGACAAAATACAGGAAGGAATGGCGGTGTTGTTCATGACGGGATGGAGCAAGTTCTGGGAAGATAAGGAATACAAGTACTTCGACAGTCCGTGGTTGGAACGAGCGGTAGTTCAACACCTGGTCGATTTGGGAGTAATGGTCGTCGGAATCGATGCGATGAGCCCGGACCAAATGCCCAGGGTGCCAGTTCTAGATGAAGAGACTTACGATTTGGGCGTGCACGACATCGTCTTGGGCGCGGGATGCATCATCGCAGAGAACCTTACCAATCTGGAGACGCTCATGAAGATACAGAATACGTCACCGGAAGTCAAGATTATGGTCAGCTTGGTTCCTCATAAAATCGTTGGGTGTGACGGGTCTCCGGTCAGAGCATATGCCTGGACCGAGTAAGGTGTGTATACCGCCTCCTTCGTGATTATAGACGCGGCTGAGCATGGGCTATATGACAGGCATTGCTTCTGATACGTCACCAATGTCCATCTGCCTTTTCTATATCTTCCTGAGGAGCCGGCCAGCCACAGAGATAAAATGCAAACTCCTGCGTCACCGGTCTACCGTCCCGACGTTCCATTCGGCCCGCCTCCCCATTCAGGTGCTCCCCGCCATACATAAGAACTGATCCAACAGCCCATCTTTCCCCCACGCCATGCATCTCGTTGTCGACCTATCGCATCCCCTCACTGCATCGGGAGGCAGCTATTGCCATGGGCATCCCATTTACAACTGCGAGCGTATCTGCTCGCTCGGGCCCGACGACTCGAACGTGTCTAGATTGACTTTGGGTTCCCACACCGGAACACATGTCGACGCACCAGTACACTTCATCGCGGAAGGCGCGACGATCTCTGATCTCGATCTTTCCATTCTGGTTGGCCCCGCCGTGATCGTGGATGTTCGCGGACGCACACCTCACGACGCGCTCACGTGGTCGGACTTTGAGCCGTATGAAGATCGGATAGGAAAGGGCGTGATGGTGCTCGTATGCACCGGATGGTCGAAACACTGGGGCACTCAAGCATATTTCCCGAACCCGCGTGTGACCGTTGATGTTGCAAGGAGACTAGGAGATCGAGGAGTGCGCGTTATCGGGATCGACGCCTTGAGTCCGGACGGGATGCCGGCAGAGGGCGAGGTGGCAACACATGCGGTGCACAAGGAATTCTTGGGACGGGGTGGGGTCATCGCAGAGAATCTGACGAACTTGGAAGTGCTGCTGGGCTCGGAGGGATGGGTAGTGAGCTTGTTGCCTTTGAATCTGGAGGGATGTGATGGGTCACCAATTCGTGCTGTAGCGTGGAAAGACGGGTACGTCCCTCCCCCCTTCCTGACCTAGGACGTAACTGAAGGTTGGGATCAGACGGTGACATAGCGGACGTACTTCAACTTTGCCCCGAATCAAATTGCCACTACTAGTCTGGCGCGATGTACCGCCATCGGCAGCCTCGTGTACTCTGAATTAAACCTTTCCACGATATACGGCGCAACAAAGTTCGGCCAGATCTCCGAGGCGGGCACTCGAGATTCGGGAATCAACTCGTGGACGCTGTTGAGGATCACGTGAGGTCCTGCGTCTTCTCATCTCTCGTTTTGCTTCTTCCCCCCTCCAGATAACTGAAGAGACACGCATCGTGAAAAGAAGGGTCAGACTGTGCTATATTGAACAGCCATAATATCGGTAGTGCACCGCCAAGCGCGACGTCTCAACTTCTCCAACGATCCCAACGTCAACGCTTTGACATCACATGTTCGCGACACGCATCTTCTGCATTGCACCACGATTCTATCGAGAGTTCTTCGTCAGGGGTGTTTCGTGAACAAGGGCTGTGTCTACCGCTGCCCTGAGCTCACTTGCAGCGTTGTCAGTGTCACCTAGTTGTCACCACCGCGAGGCTTTTGTACTTGGTACCCGTGCGAATTTTGATGGTCGCGCGGACTTATAATCGCGGCGAGCCTTGTTTCCCCTCCCCCACCTTCGACCTTGACCATCACTATCCCCAATAGCAAACAAGACCAACCTCCTCCCGCGACCATGCTCGCACTCTTCAAACTCGTTTACACCGCCTTTTCAGTTTCGTTCTGGGCCATGGCGGCCTTCGTCCGTCTCGTATTTTGGATCCTCTCCGCGGTATTCTTCCAGCCAGCCTACTACTTGACCCAGCAATACCCAGTCATCTCGATCTCCTTCATCCTCTTGTGGTACCTCCGCGACCTCAAACCGGACCCGTCGTTCCTCGCCACCGTCGAATCCATGGATGCCACCAATGTTTCACTTTCCTCTCTGTCGGACGCCACAGCCGCTTTGCCACAGGCCATTGGTACCTCTCCCCCAAAGCCAAAGCCATTGGACACCCGTCGCCGTTTACCCAACACCGCGGACCATCGACCAGCCTTTTTCATGGGATGTCTGGAAGGTCATTTGTACCTCGCTGAAGTGAATATCAGGCGACTGATGTTCATCAATGCGCATTGACAGAGGACTATCCGAACCTTGGGCGCGCGGAGGACATTGAGCGACATGTACCATCGAAATCCGAGAAGCGTCGCCACCGACCACCGCCTATCGTAACTGACATCGGTAGGCGCCATCCATATCTTCATTCGCACGTCCACTTCTGACCGTTTTGTCACTAGACGACTCTGCCATGAAGGTCAAACACTCTCGCAAGAGCAAGAGGGCAAGTAATGACGAGGCCAACAAGGACAGCAAGGCGATTAAAGACAAGAAGACCCGTAAGGACAAGGAGTTGCCGAGCCTGCCATTTGTCGAGTATGCTTACTCTCGGGTCCTCTTGCATGTGTCTTCCAGCTGAATTCCTTCTAGCTCCCCGGAGTTGGAATCTACTCCCCGCCAGACTTCTCGAATTTCCCCGCCTGTGACTGCACCTTGGTCAAAGTCAGCATTCGGGTGTAACATTACTACAGCGTCTAACGTCTCTACAGGGCAAATGGGAAGCGCGTCTCTGCCCCGCTATCCACGAACAAGTACATTCCTGCCCCATTCTCTTGTAGGATGTGGGCCCCGCGCCGTCTCCGAGCCACTCTGGAAGAGGAGGCCCGTGTCATAGAAATCACAAGGCGAGCCGCCGCGAATGAAGCGAAGAAGGAATCCGACGCCGCTAATCAAGCAAAAGAGGAACCCGACGCCGCTAATCAAGCAAAGGAGGAATCCGACGAAAGGACCCCGGAGCCATCCACACCTGTGAAGGAGAGCGGGACTTCGACATCTTCCTCCAACTCTTCATCGACGTCGCCAGCCACTCCGGAGATGCCCATGACACCCATAAGTGCCAAAAGCACGATACCCTTCTCAGAGCTTTTTTTCCCGTACACTTATCCCCCCGATTTGGAGGACCATGCGCGTCGGCTCGTTCCTTCAGTACCCTTCCCCTTTTCATCATCGATCGCAATTCAGCAAGCGGTCGCCGATGTGCAGCCCGTTGTTGCCACTGACAAACTTGCCAATGAGCCCAAGATCCCGGCGGCCCCAAGCCTGTTCGCCCAAGATCACTTGGAGAAGTCCAAACTCATGCCCTATCAGGCCGCGATTGACGATGTTTACATGCATGTCCCCTTGTCGAGCTCTTGGACCGACTGTCCCCGCGTGCGCCAGACCCTTCATGTCCTTCGCTATATCGCGTTTTGACGTTTCCTTCTTCAGACAAAGTACAAACACATTGGGCTCAACATTGATACTGCTGTTCGCCAACACTTACGCCAACAGGTTTATCAGAAGTATATACCTGTGATACACTCCGCGATGGATATGATGGAGACGGAGTGGATGGCAGAGGTTTTTGCGAGCGAGGTCGGGAAGATACGCCCTGTTGAGGAGCACATCCGTTGGTAGGCGTGCAGCCTCGAGGTCATGCCTTCAAGACGATCGATCCCCGGGGCGGATCTCACTGATGGCTCCCAACGTCATCCTACATTGTACATCGTGGGCCAGCCCGCTCACCGCCCGCCACACCTCAAGCTGCCCATCAACATGCCCCAAATTCCGCATCAATCACGGCATGGTCTCCCGCAGGCGTGCCCAGTCTTTCGCGCGGCATTTGCTCTCCCCACAGAGCTCTTGGCCTACCAACACCCATCTAGATATAACCTTTCCTCGGTTCCCTCATCCTCATCCTCATCCTCATCCTCATCCTCATCCTCATCCTCATCCTCATCTACGTTCTCGTTTCTGTGATTTCCGTTCTTGTTTCTCCGTTCTACGTGCTCGGTGCTCGTTCTCAGTTCACCATTCTCGTTCCCATCTTGACCCCCTTCTGTGCTCTCGTTTCCGTCATCGACTTCATCACCTCTATCACCTTGGTCCTTGCTATATCCCGCCATCATCTTGTCTTGTTTTCCTTGCGTCTGTTCCCGTCTCTGGCTGACATATCTGCATCCTCACCTGTATCTTTAGCTCATCTCCCCTGGACACTTACCCCTGTATCGATAGCTTTGGTCGTTCCATACCGACTTGTAGCATCATTTTGGTTTACACTTTTTTCTGCTCCTCGTATTTCTACTACGTTAAATAAACTTCGTACTGCGAAGGGATCCGTCTTCCTCGTTAGTCTTCCCGACCATGTGTTGCCATATTTGAAGCCTGACCGTTGAATGTTGACCGGTGAGAGGACGCCAACATCATAATATATATTGAAGGTCTGTTATTGGATATATGCGAGGGTGCGCACCCATAGGTTACACGAGGGTATAAATACAAGGGGGCACATTAATGAGCGTGGTGGCTATCTGTCAACAACGATCTTCGAAGCACCGGTCGAGGAGAAAGCACGCTTGAAAATATTCGTAGAGCTCTTCTTCGGCGGGGCGGCAAGGACCACAGATATGGGGGATTCCTCCTTCTGAGGGGGATTGCAAGGGCAGGACGACCCGAACCTCTTCTGTGCCTCCTGTAACGAAATTAGAGGAGGCTGAAAGATTACGGGGAACTTGGTCCATGAGATGTGTGAGAGAGGTAGGTCGTGGGACTGAGCCGTGCCAAATTTCTTTTGGGCTTCCTCTAGAGTTATCAGGGGAGGCCGAAAGATTCTGGGGGGGTCATCCGTGGACAGCAGGGTGGATGAAGACGAGGGAGTCCCGAGTAAGGGGACGATGGTTCCCTCGGTGGAGGGGTTGGAGGAAGGGTTGGAGGAAGACGGCGCCGAAGTCTCCTGGCAACGAGGTTAGAGAAGCTTGAGTGAGATGAGGGGAGGAAACGAACCAAAGATGAATGACTTGCTGCCTGTGAAAGATCCAAGCAGTGTGCATGCGCAAACTTGATTCTGGCCTCTTCCAAGGAAATGGTACTGAATGATATGGCCTCCTGCGGCGTTGGTGGCAGAGGCTTCTAAGGCCGGGAGCTACGGTCAGTGTCGTTATTGAGAACACAGACCATCACCAACTCACATTGTAATTGGCAAACATCAGATCATTTTCCTAACAGAATGCGGGTCAGCGGAGGAGCATCGACGCGAAAGGGTAACGGACCGCACCTTAGAGTACACGATGATGTCTTCATATTCTTCCTCCTCCAGAATTGTGTCCAGAACGGTCTTCTTCATGATCTCCACTTCCCACTCTTCACTCTCCTGGATATAATTCACCACCAATGCGTCGACCATTGTCGCGGTAAGTTCCTCTTCATAGTCCTGCTCTTTCTCCTCCCTCGTCTCTGCCTTCTCATCGATCTCGTCCCACAACATGTCCACGAAAGACTCGTGCGGTCGGTGCATGAGCAGCTCGTCCTCTATGTCGAGGGCATCCAGATCGGGAAGAAAGCCGGGGATGGTAGCGTTAAGTATGCGATGCAATTCAATGACGAGTTCCGGGAGTGATGGTGGGGGAGGGGTGTGTCTTGGGTCGTCGTGGTGAAAAGCAGGTTCGGGGGTGGAAGATCCAAATGGCCCATACACGTGGATCGTGTGGAGAGATGACCTTGATGATGGACGAGAAATATTGTCTTCATCAACCGCGACGTCCTCTTTATCACTTTCGGAGTCGCCCGTCTCCTGCGGAGACGCGTTTCGCACCCACGATAGATCCAAGGGAACGAGGTCTGCGGAAGGGGTATTGGGTGGCAGGGGCTCGTCGAACAAGCCACTGTGTCGTTCCACCGGTGAGGAGGGGACGGACATATCGCAGCTGCCACGCCGGCGCATGGAGCGCGGCGAACGAGGGAGGGAGACGGAGGAATCAACGTCGTGAATTTCGTAAGCCCCAAGTGGGGCGTTGGATGTATCACTTTGACCCATTGGCTGAGTGAAAGCCGTTGGCATAAAAAGATAGAAAGAAAGAGAAAGAAGACGAGGCCGGGAGGCAATCCCGGAACCACGGTGTGGCTGGTCTCAATAAGAGAGAAAAGTGTAACTTGGCTGAGGCAGGAGGCTCTTTATATGTGTGACACACGCGCAGGCGGCCGAACCATGAACGTGCCGCTCCCATTGTCCGTTGGGTTGTGATCTAACCCCAGAACGCGTGCAGGCGGCTGAATGAATTACGTGGTAATCAATATCTGAAAGAGCATGCTTATTATAACACCAAAAAGGGAACATAATAGAAGTGGGGGACGCACTTACGTCGGACCTGTACGGTAACATGGTGGTAAGTACCAACTAGTCTTGAGCACCCAATGCAAATACGATGGAATAGGCCGTGGTAGTGTTCTACGCGCGTCGTCGTCGGAAGACAGCTCTTCCGAGATGCAAGCATCCCTTCCCTTCCGCCATTCGCACGACCTCCTCCAATGCACCCAAGGACTGTGCGTCGAAGTCCGATCTGGCCTTTTTCACAGCACTCTTGGCCTTGGATAGAGTGGCCATGGTCTGCTCGAGGTCTCTGAGTTTGCTGGGTGAGGGATCCCATCGGTTTCCAGGTTTGTTAAGTTTCTCTGAGTGCCATGTCGAGAAACCATAATGCAGGTAGGAAAGATTGCGGGTCAGCTTGTGAGAGAGACCGCGCGACTGACTCGAGATATGCAATACTGAGAGCGTTGTATCCGCTGATATTCGTTTAGATTGAATGTCTTGCGGGATGGAAAATGGACATACTGTTGGCTTCCCAAGCCTGCAGCCACTTCCGCCTTCGTTCGCCGGCTTCTGTTGTACCAGCTCGTCCACCTTCCTGGATCACACGGGCCGCCGCATCAAATGTCGGTCTCCACAGTTGTCGCAGGTAACGCTTGGCCGCGTAGTGGTGCAGCACTGAAGCTGAAGACGCACGTAGGAAGAGACGGTAGAGACTCGTGAAGCTGGGAGGAAGACGTGGTTTTGACAAGCTCATTCAAGTTGCAGAAACCTTGATATTGTGGTTGAAAGAGGCGGTTTGAGCTCTAAGCCTCGAACGAAGTAATCAGAGAAAGCAAGTTTTTGAAGTTGCAGAGGTTGGAGGCGTGGACGTTCACAGGCATGCAGGCTTGCCAGGTCCTTCAATTCTGTTGACCAGTCTGACTGGGGAGGTCCTCTCGACGTGAATTTACACAAATCACAACCGGAAATGGTCGAGATCGTCACAGAGTCCGTAAACGGACTGGATTATGATGCTAGTCCGCGGGGACCGTCCTCTACCGTCCTCTACACCTCTAGCATACAAGTTGTGCAAGCGCGATCGAAGGAAGAAAGTGAGAAATACCCGAGAAAAAGGCCTGCGAGGTCACCCTGCAGTGAGAAATATAACCAAACCACGGTACAAAAACCCAGTCCAAATGTCCTAAGATGATCATGAGTCTCAGGCTGTCCCGCTATCTAGACTCGCGGGTATCCTGCCCTTCACATACATCTCCGCATGGGTCTTGACCCACTTGTCCGCTGTACGAACGTCAATAGCCCGTGACTGCATCTGTGATCTCTGTGCATACACTCAGCACTGTTTTAGTTAGAAGGAACGGAAAGCGCACCAACGCGAACTCGGTTCCCCGATATACGAAGGTCCAAACATCCTTGAAGTCGTTGCTGTTCTTATGTATACCGTACGTTGCGAGGCAATCGCTTGCAGCGCGTTTGATCATCTATGAACACGCTTTGAGCTGGTCGGAAAGACGCAATTATAACAAGACATACCGTCTTATTTGCTTTCTCCAACTCCTTAACGATGTCCGGAACGCCACCCTTCTCGTCATTCGGCCCTTCTACTTGGGTCATGGACATGGGTAATGATGGCACCTTGAAAACATCATCGTCCTTAACGGACTGCGACCGGCTGAGCGAAGCGGACCGTGATAACGACTGGCTCCGACCCATGGCACTGTCTTGAGATCCTCGGGGCATGTTCTTCATCACGTCGCGCGCCATCTTCACCATCGGGTCCTCCGCTACGATCGAGCTTGACTTGCCACGGGCACGTCCACCCACGTCCTTGTGCTTCTTCGACACAGGTTCAGAGAATACATCCTCGTCACTATGCGAACGTCGTTTCTTCCCGAACGAGACAAGCGGAGGTATTCGAGGAGATGGGTCATCCGGACGAGGAAGGCGAACGGGTGTAGGAGGCGGTGCTGGTAGAATTCGCGCGGCGCGCAGGCGGAGAACGGGCGGGTCTGAGATGGGGAACTTCGAGGAGGAAGGGACCGATTCGGTCGTGATGTCGGATGGAGGAAGTTGACCGTACACCAGAATCTCTGACGATTCTTCGCTATCTGTGGTAAAGCAATGACAAATCGGTCTAGAGGGTACAAAACTTTCAGGCGTACCGGGATCGCCCAATGTGATCCGCACACCTAAGTCGGTGGTCCCATCAGCAGCAGTGACTGGGCTCGAACACAGCTGGTTCTCAAAATAAAGTCGACTTAACGTCGCAGCGGGATGAATGTCCCTGCATACGAGGGATGAGCAAGGATGGTAGTCACAGCATATATCACCCACATGCTGACCTCGCCTGATTTATCGAGGTATACCGAATCCAGTCGTGCTGTTCCAGATAGACTTAAGGTAAGGCCACGCATGCTCTCCAAGGCCAACGCGAGTGGGTTGTCCAGCAGGTTGATGGTACTTTGACCCTTGTCTGCTGCGCGTAGGGGAACGGTAAATGTGAGACCTTCAAGAAGAATACGCGATCCTGCAACTGAAAGGGAGCCCTGGAAGAGAAGGCGGTGGCTCGGCGGAGTGTAGACATAGCTCGTCTGTTTAGTGAGTTGGTTCTTGAGGGGGCGTGGTGGTTGAGATACGGCGGCCATGTACGGTTCGCGACGCGTGAATTATCCAGACACTTTAAGCACGCGTCAATGCGCGTCAATCAAGTAGAGTTGCGGATGAGTGTACAAGGAAGACGCGAGTTGGACGTTAGACGCGACTCGGCGAGGGGATGAGGCCCAGTGAGAAACCGTCATTTTCGACGCGATTCTCGTCGATTCGCGAACACGTGTCTCGCGGAATCGCTGGAACACGCGATGACAATAATTTTTGACTGGGAATCTATTCAACACGAGTCACTTCGCGCAATGGTCTGCTGTTGCCGGACATATGTACCTGAACCTGCCTGCTGTTATGTAGCTTCGCGTCAATTGGCACAGGGTTGTTGTATATATTGTTCACACTATTCAAGCAGATTGAGCTTTGTGGGAGATTGGGACAGACAACAGGATATATTGAGGGTGGATAAAGGATTATGTACATTGTGTATTGTACACAGGTGGACTCGTATCATAGCGTCAAGCGGGATACACATGGTACAACCCCGCTACTAATATACCCCTCCTTCGGGAATCCTGAGGTTTTTCGTGTGCGTTCACGGAACGGGGAAACTGTAAACTCGAAGTAAGTAGACATGTGTGGACACGAAGTGCTCACTGGTGACGCATTCCCAGTGATTGTGCCGTGTCTGACCATTGCTGTCGGGATATGATGGTGTGAGGGGGGAGAATAGGGGGAATGGGTCAAGGGAGGGAGGGCGCCGGGCGGACAACGCCGACTACTACACGGAGCAGCCCATCTGGACACCTTGAACAACATAGAGACTCACCAAACGGTCCAAACCGCGCTCGACACCGTCCAACCACAAGCCCTGCTATGTACATGTACCCCGGGCTCTTCAAACGACGAGGCCGCATGACTGGCAAAGTTGTTCTTCATCCAGATGTATGCCCTGGTGATGTGTTAGTTGCATTCTCCAATATATCAACATAAAGCGCACAAAGCAAGGCTCCGGTGAGGTCAGAGGAGGAAGAAAAATACGGAGTGCGGGAGGAAGGAGACAGTAATAGAGGCGAAGGGAAAAACGACAAGTCGAACAGAGTCGAACGCGCGAGAGATGGGTGTTGATACGTGTTTGTCGCGACTCAAAGTGACTTGCTACTAAGATAAGGTAGAACACCGACAAACAAAGGGGACACCAGTTTGTTGAGGCTCGATGCGAATCGACCGTAAAATACATACAACAGCATCCAACTGACAACGGAAGGGATCCTCTAAGCACATCAAGGAAAGGTACGCTACATCAGTGCTACGCGAGCCGCGGTGCGAAGGAATCCGTGTCAAACCTGGCCTGCCATTCCATGCGGACCTGAAAGTTCACCGGAATCGCGGTGAACCCGGTCGACCATCACAACTGGACCCGCGAATCCCTCCGAAGCTCACAGAAAATCCCGCTTTCTCACTGGGGATGAGGGACAAGAGGAGCAGATAGGCACGTGACATTGCGTTATTTGCGCCTGTTTACCCTGCATGGTGATCCAAGATCGTCTGACCCACGATTTGAAGTTCGGTTTGCCGCGTACGAACGACGACGGCGGCCCATGGCCATGGCCTCCTCTCCTCTGGCGGCCAAGTGGACAACATTATCTTGCTTAATCTTATGTCTAACCCGTAATGGTTTCCAAGGGCTGCCGATCAGGCGCGTTCCAGTTTGACTAGTGGCAAACTCCGAACGTGCGCACTCACAATGCGCATTGTCCTTTCCGAGGCGGTAACCGAGTGTCTATTGTTCCTCTGGAAATATTTTATCCCGGATGGCGAAGGATATATAAAGGCAAGGTGTCTATCTGAGGCCCCAATTGGTTAGTATCCCCTCTTCCAACTTGTCCGTCAACTTCCTCAAGCCTATACAAAACCTTTAAGCCCCCCAAGCTTCTCAATCTAACTCTATGAAAATGTCCATGTTTGCTGTCCGTATCTATCTCCCTTCACTGTCCTACCCCGCTGACCCCCACCAATCCTGTAGTACCCGTTCAAGTTCTCGCGCTCTGCGCACTCTCGCACGACCCGCAAACTCCGCTTCGACATGACCCCCACCCAAAAGGCGCCCGACCCCGTCGAGCTCGACATCAACCAAGATGACGGCTTCACCCTCACAGCCGATGGCGAGCTCTCCCCCTCCGAGACCTTCGTGCTTCCCGGCCCCACCCCGCAAATCGAATCCTCGCGCACAAGTCGCTTCGGTCTCAAGAGCCGCCCCCCGCCCGCGCGGCGGGTTTCGCTGGCCAAAAAATCGCCCACTCTCGGCTGCATCAGTCCATCGGTAAGATCGCTTCTCCCCTCTCCCTTCCGCCCTTGCTCACTCCTTCCCCCTCACACAGTGCTCCGGCTTCCGCTTCCCTGATCTTCCTTCCCCCTTGTCCCCCAGCGCCGTCAAGCAGGACTTCAAGGAGCTCATTGCTGCCGTCAAGAAGCGGCAGGAGAAGCGCGAGAAATCCACCCTCTACGAGGGCGTGCGACACCCCTCCGGACTAGCCTCGCCCGCGCGCAAGCCTGTCCAGCTCCACATCGACGTCGTAGCGTCCGATTCCCCCATTATCCAGCTGCAGCTGCCGATTTCCCGCCCATCATTTAACGACAAGAAGGCGAAGGCCGCCGTTCCCGAATTCAACCCCTTTGAGGCGGCATCACCGACATGCGCCATGCCGAGGCCCATCTCTCCGGTCGCCACCACCCCAACCACAAAAAATCCTGTGATATCTCCCAGCACGGCCCCTGTTAGGTTCCCCGACACGCCTTCGAACGCTGTTGGCGTCAAGCTCTTCCCACTGATAACCACGCCGACTAAAGGCAAGCCGTTCTCCGTGCCCTGCACTCCGCCCAGATCCACTCGTCGGCTCCCCATGGTCACTAGCACTCGCGTTCCCTCAATTCCCAAGACTCCCGTCTACCATCAAACACGTTCCCCTCGCTCACCGCCCTCTTCCTCCTCCGTCAAGCGGGCCGCCGCCCGCGCCGCTGCCCTCGCCCGTTGGGAACAGTTCAAGGCGGCGCATGCCATGGGACCCCTCGTCAGGGCTTAACGGCCCCAACGCTACGCCTGTCTGATTTATCCTTAGTGTATCGAACTGTCCTGTATGCCACGTTTGTTGTCAAGTGCCTGTTTACTGTAGCCATAGGTGGGGCATGGTTTGTCTGATCCGAATTATGTGTTTCCGGACTCTTCTTACGTTTTGTCTCTTATCTCCACCATCTGTTCATTTGTCGCTTGTTCTATTGTGTTCCATATCCGTTACCAGTTGTCGGTGCCGTGTTGTATGCTGTATGTATGCTGTATATTCTCCTGCTCATGCTCCCAAATCTAAAAGTTCCCGGTCGTTTATCTACCACCAGTCAAATTGTTTCCTCGCGGTGCCCACGTTTGGATGAAGTTCAATTCGAGATCAATAGAGAACGGCGGCCGCTGGAGCCAGCACACGCCCGATACATAAAATAGGAGTGGAAAGACGAAGGATACGACGTGATCATATTTCGAACGGCAAGGGAGGTGCATACGATAAAACTAGACAGACTACTTTGCGGTGGAGCCAAGAAACCAAAAAGGAGAGAGAACGAAGACGTGGGGACGGAGAAGAGAGGAGAGCACAATAAAGTAACACATACATCGAGCCGCGATATGCGGGCTCGTCCAAGTCGTATAGCCAGAACAAGAGCAACAGAGAGGAGGCGGAGAGAGGGAACAGGATGCAGTCCATGCGATTGTATGTAAATGAAATGATGTGGATGACGGTGTTTATGGGGGTTAAACATTATGCAAAGGACTTGAACGCGATAAAGGAATATGGATCAGGTGAGATAGAAGGCAGGAAAAGCATGGCTGATCGTGACGGGGCTGGGAAGGATATGCAATGAGGTTGGGGCTGGGGAATGGGAATGGGGAATGGGGAATGGGGACGATGATGATGATAATAGGAAAATGCTAATGCCAAGGTGGATGTATGCTTGGGCCGCCGAATCCGCCAGCAGTGGGGAACATATGGCCGGGGGGTGCGTAACCTGGCGCGCCTAATACAGGGTAGGCGAATGCAGAGTGATACGCTGGAAGAGTCGCAGGAGGTGCATAGGCCGGAAATGCCGGAGGTGCATGCGAGGGGTAAGTCATGTTTGGGCCAGGATAGGGATATGGGTACCCTGCATTGTGCATCGGCATGGGGGGCGGGGGTGGGAGCGGAGGCATTACGAACTTGCCAGCAGAACCTTGCGGGTTGTGTAGCTGAGTGCTACGCGAACGGTGCTTGCGCTGCATGTTAGTGGATTTAGGAACGTCCTTGTTGTTGGACGTGTCAATCCACCCATCACTTGATGTGACCATCGTCGACGCGCGACGTCCATGCTTCGGCTGGTGTTTCACAGACTTGTCTGCTAGCTTCTTCGCGTCCGAAAACGGTGAGCCGAGTGTAGAGCCCATCGGCCACAGGTCTTCGAGGTCCGAAGCGTCCTCCGCAGGATTGTGGAACGGGTCCGCATTGCGCAAGCCGAAATTCTTGTTCATATCCGGCACGTCATCACTAACCATGCGGATCCAACCGTCGCCACTCCGTTGGAAGAGGCGCGAGACGGAGAAAGCCAAAGCGCCCCGTTTCTCGTCCTCATCCTCGGTACCTTCCCGCATGGAGTCCACCATGGCTCGAGTCTTCGACATGGGCTTCCGTGAGCGATGTCCGTGGCCGACGAGGAAGGAAGGCACGGGGTCATCCAGGGACAGATCATCGTCCACCGAGGTGTAGAAACCTTGATCGTCCCGCTTGAGGTTTACGGATGGCAACGAATTCGAACGGGTACGGGCGGTGTGATATGATGACACGGACTGCAGCTCGTCGGAGGACGATGTGGCCGGGGAAGATGACGTGGTGGAGGGCGATGAAGGGGGGCGAGATAGACGCCTCTTCATGGACAGAGCTACAGCAGACATGTCAGTGTCACGAGGCTGCGGCATGAAACTAGATAACGCACCATCCATATCGTCCTGAGAATCTGAGTCTTCCGGCTCCCGCTCAGCAGCCAGCTCGATCTTGCGGAGGACCATGTCCACCTGCTCCTTGATGCTCGGCACGTCTCTTCGGGGCTTGGGCGTTTCCGGAAGCGGCTCCTTCTCCTCCTCGGAGGGCAGTGAAGGGTCAAGCTGTCGGTCGAGAAATGATAACACGGGCTGCGCATCGTCGGGAGGGGATGCCAACAGATCGCGGAGGACATCGGGGTCGAGGGGGACAACGATGTCACGAAAGGTTTCTTCCGCTTGCTGGCGCCATTGATCTTGAGCGAGGCCTGTCGGAGGAGTGTCCCCGTTGAGGAGACCGACGCGGACGGCGAGGGCCGCGATGTCCACTGGTGCCCCCCTATCGTCCGTGGTGACGATACCAACCGAGCTCTCGTATGCCTCCAGAACCTGTCTCACGGCCTCCACTCCCAACAGATCCCGCCTGAGCTCGACCCCACCTCCGCTCCCACCCCCACCGGCGTCCCTCCCTTCGCACGGACAAAGGGGATCCCGCAACTCTTGACACTGGTCACAGCACACCGACCACCCCCTCCTCGACGCATGGGGCCGCAGAAGCAAGTCGTGATAGTAGGGGGGCTTGAAGCGGGGAGTCACGGGGTTGGGGGATGAGGCGGGTGACCCTGTTCGTCGCCTTGGTGGAGGATATGCCCAAGTGACGGTGCCGAACGAGTTGGACCACCACTTTTCACCCAGGATTTCCCAGTCCTCATCGCAACCGATGGCATCCACATACATCAGAGAGACGAGGGGAGGAAAGCTGTCCGGCGAGATGTGGGGAAAGAGAAGAAGAGGAGAAGAGAAGGGGCGGGGAAAACGGTGGATATAGAGACAAGAGAGATGGTGAGACGGGGATCGCACTCACGGCGGCGGTGATTGTCGCAGCCACGAGGTGGCAGGACGAATCACGAGGGGGAAGCTGTTGAGAACAAAGGGGGGAAGAAACGAAAGTGAGAGAGGGAAAGGCGGAAGATTTATTCGAACATGTGCCGTCGGTGTGTTCAGGTGGCAAGGGAGCCCCGGCGAAGGCCCAAGGCAGGCCCTGGTCAGTTCCAGCTGTCCCGGCGCGGGCGCGCGGCAACACCCCCGCAGTCTTCCCGAATCAGCCTCGGTCTCCGTCCGTCCTCCTCGCCTTCCGTTCCAGACTCGCCGGAATAGTACACAGTGGCATAGCATATGTGGGGCATGGGGGCATAGGTACATGAGGGGACGATACAGATTATACAGCTATAGAGAGACGGCGTAGATTAAGTATGGCAAGTTACCAAGAGTCCGAAAGCGTAGCAAGACACAAACTACTACTCTTCATCCGAGAAGTCATCAAACGTCTCCGTTTCCTGCTTCATTTCGATCGAAAATCCCACAAAGGTCTGCGGCGGGCGAATGCGTCGGAAAGGGGACGTCGGTCTCGAACTTGCAGCGATGGGGCTAACCGCGCGCGACGGGGATGGCGAGAATGAAGGAGACATGCTCCGATCGCGAAACAGAGGTCGTAGTAGCGACGGACGTTCATTCTCGCCATTAGGGCTGGAAGGGCGCTCGAGCATCTCGCTCATGCGACCAAAACTCCAGGCACCCAATCCATCTTCAGGGCTTTCCGGACGAGAAATAGGAGAAACGCCTTCGGAAATTGGGCTTGTCGCGCGAGTCGAAGCAGGGCTGTAGATGCGTGTCGCGGGTGTGGGCGACGGGGAGATGGATGGGCTCGTTGAAGGCGAGGACGGCGAGGTGGGGAGAGAGAAGGGGGCGTTCGGGTTGATAGTTGGTTGAATGGCACTGTGCTTGCGCGATCGAGGGAGAATGGGAGAGAGGAAGTCACGGGAAGGGGTGGGTTCGTGAGGGAAGGGTACGATGGCTTTCGTAGGACACGGAGAATACACTATGGGAGATGTGGAGCAGCTCGAAGTACGACTACGGTGCGGGGTACTTGAAGTCTTTTCTATGCCACGCAGCATCGCGTCCCACTCCTCGAGATCCTCGGCAGAGGTGTCATCGGTGAGGGGGCTTGCGCTGGAGCTGCTCCCGGAGAAGAGGCTCAGGTCGTCTAGGGAAGTAGATGAAGATGATGCGGATGTGGATGGGCTGCGGCTTGAGGAAGGAAGGGCGAATGGGAAAACCTTGAGGGCCATACGGGCCGCACGAGCCAGGGGAGATTTGGGGCGTTCGTGGAAGGGGGAGAAGTCCTTGATGGATTCCGCAGGAGACGGAGGGCAGGACTTCAAAGCGTCTTCAAGACAGATTGTCTCTTCGCTGGCAAAGGAGCAAATGGACTGGGGACGAGGTCAGCCACGTTGGGCGGAAGGAAAGTGCTACGGTACGTACTGGTCGACGGATCTCGGGGTCAACGCATTGCGTGTTAGATGTGTCCATCGTGGCTGCGGGCGCGGGCGTGTAAGAGAATGGAATGCGGACTGTAGCGGGACAGGAAGGAGTATAGAGAGGAGGTGAACAGGTGAGGATGGAATGGAGACAGAACGATGGATTGTGTTTATGTGTGATAACGGCTCAGCCGAGGTTCTTACGCGAGCTATTGTCCGCCCGATTTGGGAAGAGGTCAGCGACGCAGCGGGCCTCATTATTTTTTCGCCTCCCCAAACTTTGCCACCCTAGTGTCCCCTCTGTAAACAACGCCTTAGTGAAGATATAAAGGCTGCAGGAAGAAATGGAGAATGGATATCAAGATTTCGAGAGAAGGACCTACCCGCTTCACGCAGACCATGGCCAATATCGATCAGGTACGGTTATTCTTCTTGTATTCACTGGAATGCTCTCATTGAGCAGTCAATGTCTGCCTTCTCCAGGAGAACGAGATGACCCAACAGCCCCCCTCCGGACCAGAAGCCATCAGTATATCAGAGGATTTGGTGGAGGAAGAAGGGCCAGCATCCATCATAACGGTACGCCGCGAAACACTCACATTTGAAGTTGGCAGAAAAGTACTCTTGCTACCGGTGAGCTGACTTGAATGGCCTTGCGCTGTCGACGCGCTTTTGGTCACTTACCTGGTCGTATTCCAACAGTCCGCAGAACAGAAGAGTTTGAGACAGCAAAGATCGGCTCGTCAGTTCTGACCATTCGCTATATTTTCTGGCCACTCGAGGAAATCCGGTTTGAGAGTCGTGCTCATCAATATGTCCGTTGCCAGAGTTGGAACGGTATAAAGCCTGGCGCGATCCGACCGAAATGTGCGTGATGTTCGAGTTCTGGCGTACAGTTCGGAGCGAGGATTTAGGGAACGTCGCAAGACGTGTTGCCACAAATCATCCGGGCCACACTTTGTCTGTAGGCTTTCTACCGTGTGAACTGACGCGAATATTGAAGTTGATGCATATCTCAACCATTTCCGGTGCTACTTTGGCCTAAACGAATCGGATTTGACGCTCGGCGAGAGACCTGACTACTCCTTCGCCTTCGACCCATCGCAAATGGAGTATCTTCTCTCTCTTTCCTGGACATCTTCCACGACGACAGAGATACCCCAGCTTCACTTTCTTAAAGCCATGGCCGTGCCAATGATATACCATACCCTCAACCCACCTCGAAAACTTCATCGCCCTACCCAACCATGCAACAGCATGCAACTACACGAAATCCAGCGTTCAAAAGACATTGAAAGACCTTGCGGTTCACCTTAAGGATGGCGTGCGCAGCTCGCGAGGCACAGATGGAAACGTTGACAGTAGAAGCTAGCGAGCGAATTGGCTGAAGCGGCTCCAGGGTTGGTGGGCGAACGTATGTCCCACCTTACCTCACGTTCGACTTCCACCAATACCCTAACGCTTTAGAGCAGACAGGATGCTGCTTATACAGGTCGAGCTGACGCGTACTGCGTTTGAAATCGTTGATCAGAACAACGCAACAGAGCTGCCTACTGTCGCCCTATACTTTGAGAGTCTCAAACCTCGCCAAGGTGTTAGCCACGCCACTGAAGACAAAGTCAGTACAACTCGCCCGCTAGTCTTGATTATCCCTTTGCATCTGCCAACCTTTGTCGTTGGCCACTCATTGTCATGGCTCCCTTTGGCCTCCCACAAAGCTGGCCTCTCGGCTTGGTACCAACGCGATTGGATGCGCGATACACTTCCTCCATGTCCATTCTGAGAGCAGTCGATCCGCCGCCTCCCACCTCCGTGCCCCACACTACAAGACTTTCCTCAACCATCCTTGAGGCCGGCTCTCACAGTGCCACCTCTATTCCGTGATCCCACCCTCACTACACTTGCCACCTCCATCCGTGAAACTCTCACAACCCCGATCCCCGATGGATAAAAGCAGTGCCTACGACGCCCCCTCGGAGATGTTCAGCCTTTGTGACGGCAGCTTCCCCTTCCCCCTCTCCCCTCTCCCCGAACGCACCTCTATGTATCGCCGTGGAAGCGACCTTTCCGTTCCCTCGTCAGTGGGTAGCACGCGCCGAAGCTCTTGGATCGACTACCCTCCCCCGCCAAACAGTCCTTCCGCCGAACTCGTGCCGATCGACCTGTCCTGGATCCGCGACTCCTCCCATCGCGCGACGGCGGGCTTATACAGTGACAATGATGACGAGGATGACGATGTTCCCGAACACCTTCTCGCGCGTTTGAACTGTGAAGACGAAGTCACATTCCGATCCTCCAGACGGGCTCGAAGAACGGGGCGCGTGTTTGACGCGTTCGAAACGGCCTCAATCCAATCTTCGTTATCCTCTTCCTCATCTTCCAGCGGTGATGCTGGAAGGCAACATCTGCCCTCACTTCCAGAACTTTTCGCCGAGTTGCGCCGTGCTTTGAACCCTACCATCCCAGATTTTATCCCCGACGTTGATGCCATAGACGTGGAGGATTATCAACTCATGCACGATCCTTTCAAGAGCTTGGAGGATGTCTTCCGGCGCGAGATCGTGGACGACGACGGAGATTCCCAGGCTCGCTGTGTGTCATTCTTGTACCCAGTGGCAGAAGATATCCAGAGCAAAACAGATGGCGGGACATATATCCCCGCCTTGCCACGCCCTCGACCACTGAAGGTGCGCCATTTACTCTTTTTGTCTGCATTGGCCCTCATATCTGTTTAGAAACGACCACCCGTCGTCGGCGCAGGGCGTGGAACCACTCGTATCGAAAAGGTGTCTGCCTCGCCAGTTAAGGTCTCTTCGCGTCACTTCGGTGCCCAACACGCATCAGCACAAGGGCTTCGTGAGGTGAGCTTGGTTGTCCTTGTACTTCGTCTGCCCTCCCTGATGCCCTTGTGTTTGGTCAGAAGACGTCAGGACCCACCCGTCCAATTTTCAATTCCACAACCTTTGACGATGCGAAGACGAAATCAGCACATGCCCAGAGTCATCGTGTAGACATGTTGCCCCCCACATCTCGTAGGGTCGCGTCTACGTCGTCAGTGTCGGAGAAAGACGGCAAATGCGGGGTACGTCCTTGTTGGTTATGATGTTTCAACCCTTGCTGACGCCTTCCCAGGATGTGATAGACGTACGTCCCACGACTGTATCTTTGGCCTACATCAAGTCCACCGTCACTGCACCTTCTCACATGTCATCGGCGTCCACCAAACGAGCCGTATCTGGACCCCCCAAGCTCTTATATTCCTCTCTGATCCCACTCAAAGAAGCCGGCGAGAAATTCAGTCACCCACATCCTCGCGAGCTCTCGCCTCCTCCTCGTGGAAGCCGTCTACCTGTATCCATCGTCCCGGCCCCACGGTCTCAAAGACGTACGCCAGGTTGACTGTACTGGCGTCCAGGTCGGCTGTGTTGCATGTTGAGGCACTTGATGGCGTGGCATTCTTGGTTCTTGTTCTGCTGCATTTGGGCGTTCGCGAAGATGCTTTGTTTATGTACGTCCCCTGTCCGCCAACTCCACTCATTTTTATATTACTTCCTACACCTTTCGATACGGAATCCTACACTCTTTCCCATTCTTCGTTCTCTGATTGTCCATTGGGTATACTTTCCCTTACATTCATATATTTACGCCTGCAATCGTACACACTGCAAACAAACCCCAGTTAGCCCCGACGGGGACAGGCCGAGGATAGGGTAAAAAAGACCTTAAAAGGTTAAAAATCCCCGGATATCTGCCTATCCCCAGCCTTTCCCCGTAAACCGGGTTTGTTTGCTGTGACAACGATTAATAAAGCGGCTGGATGTGGTACTGAATACTTGCTTATCTCTTTCCCAGTCGCATGACACGCCTCATGGTGATGCATGTTCCGCCGTGCGACTATTAGATGAGGCCGGTGCTTCTGTGTATAAAGGTTATGTGGCCCATCGTTCGATGAGCCAGTGCTCTCTTTCATCGGAACTGACGTCCGCACGGTCAATACAACCTATGACGTCCATTGCTAGCTCGCCTTCTTCTTTGGCCACCGATTATGTGGCAGTAGAGTCACCGTCAAACACGATTCCCGCTGCCGGTCGTTTCCCCCAACTACAGCCGATAGCCCACCATAGTCGTTTCTTCTTCGAGGATGGCAACGCCACCTTCATCGTATGTCCTTTTCGTTATCCAGTTTCTCCACATACTTACCCTATCTCGCATAGGTAAACGACTTGATGTATCGAGTCCATCGATCCGTCCTGTGTCCTCATTCCGCCAAATTTGACGCTCTATTGGATATGCAAACTTCCTTGACACACAATGTACACGAAGTCTTTCTCAAAGACGTAACCACCAAGGAGTTCGACGCCTTTCTATCGCTGTTCTATCCCTCGTAAGTTTCATCGGGATGACGAAGAACCATCCATTGAACCCCCTTCCATCACGTCCAGTAACTTCATGACCCGAGACAACGAGACGCTCGAGGACTGGACGGGCGTTCTCCGTCTGGCAGACAAATGGGCGTTCCCATCGATTCGTCAGCTTGCGATCAAGGAGGTGGGCGCTATCGCGGGACCCGTGGACAAGCTGGCACTCGGGCATGAATACGACGAGGACAAATGGCTCGTGGCGAGTTACACTGCGCTATGCGAGAGGAGGGAGCCTTTGACACTCGACGAAGCCCATCGGCTTGGTATGGAAGATGTTGTGATCGTGATGGGTTTGCGAGAGAGCATCCGCCCAGCCACGAGCAAACCAACCAAGTCAGCCATCAAGGAACTCGTTCTGCGTGCTTTGGGTCGGCAGGGGTCGGCACCTTCAGTCAGTAGGCCACCATCTCCGCAAGCTCCGCAGGGTTCAACCACACCAAGGTTCGACGAGTGCCCGATGATCCCTGTGTCACCTGTGCCGTCTCCGGCTACCTCCAACCTTACGTCTGAAGATGTTGTGCCGCCAGAGGGTGGGCCAATGGGCTGGGGACTGGGGGGTGGAGTTGCAGCCGAAGGCACGAAACATAACGGTTTTGGCACTTTTGGGGTTGGAAAGGGGAAGAAGAAGCAAAGTTCAGCCTGGGGACTGACTTGAAGTCTTTTAGTCACGATCAGTGCATTCATTGGCATCGCGGTGTTCTCTTACCACCTCGGCGAGTTGGCGATCCTGAGGTCCTGATGCTTATTATGACAACTTGACAGACAAGATCCTCACTTCGCCAACTTGCCAACATTTCTCGGGATCACGATCCTCATCCCGCGGAAGTCGCAATGAATAGACTGTACTTATGTAACAGGTAAACTGGTCAACTAGGTCGGAAAAGAATGATATGCAAACGAGAAGCTGAGGCGATATCTGACAGAGATAAAAACTAGGAAGGGAGACACGACGGTACATCAGAACAAATCGAAGCTACCCGCGATCACAGGCATAGGTATCACAGACGGAGGCGGCGGCGATTGGAGTGAGGAACCACCGACGGCCTTAGGTATATTGGTCTTATTGGCACTTGAAGGCGGAGGAGAGTCTGAGTCGAGGGTGGGGCCCATGTCCACGGATGTCATGGCCGTGGTAAGCGTGGCCGACGTGGAGTGTGATTCCAAGTTTGTGGCAGTCGACAAGCTGGAACCCCCGCTGACATTACGCGCAGAGAGTTGAGAAGAAGACGGCTCAGTCGTATTCGGAACAGAGAGTAAGGTGGCGGTGGGTGTGGCCTTGGAGGAGCCCGCCTGTGCTTGTGGTTGCTCTCGCATTTCTTGATCTTCCTCCATGCGGATAGGAGCCTTCCCCTTGCCCTTTGCTTGCAATGCCGAGACCGAAGGTTCCGCGCGACTTAAGGCGTCTCGGTCCACCTGTCCGATAATAGATGCCCACAATTGACGGGAGTTCAGTTGTGGAGGAGCGGGAGGACGCACTACATCAGGACTTCGAGCAGGATCCGTTCCCTTCGCGTCAGAGTTCCTGGCACTGGCAGTAGCCACAACAGGTGACACCGGAAAGGTTGGAGAGACGGGAGTGTTCGAGGGGACAGCCTCATCTTCTTTCCTTGGGGATGCCGCAGTCGCAGAGTGCGGCAGCTGAGACGATGGAGATGCGGGAGGCAAGGTTGACATTGGAGATTGAGGAGGCGGAACGGAGGAAGAATCGGCCTGAACTGTGACAGGAGGATTGGAGGGGAGGGGCTGGGGATTGTGGGGCGACGAGGGTGCGGGCATAGGTGTTGGTGGTGTTGATGCTGGTGGTTCCGGTGCCGGTGCTGGTGCCGACGCAAGCGTGGGCGATGATACAGCTAGTGGCCCGGCCACGGCAGGCGCAGACGTGGGCACCGACGTTGGTGCTGGTGTCGGTTCTTGCTTTGGTAGTATTGATTGTGGTAGTGTTCCCCCGCATAGCCATAGTGGCAACATCCCCGGATAAATCTTTGCCGACACATCCTCCATATATTGCTTCGATGAAGCCTCCAGAATGTCTGCCAGCTCTTTCACCCGTGACTCCTCCGACTGCATTTCGGAGAAGGTGATGCATGGCCTTCTCTCCGGGGCGGTGACGCGCTTGATGTACAGTGTCTGGTATCTTTCACTACGTTTAGTAGCGTCGAGGGCATGCTTTCGAACGTCGAGCAAAGGCTTGATCCGAATCTTTTATGTGGATCAGAATACAAGGATAGAGTGTAAGATGAACGACCAGCATACAAATTCTTCTTCTTCTACCACGCCATCTTCGATCTGCATGGTGTCGAACACGAGTTTTGCTGGTGAGCGCGGTTCTATGTCAGCCATGAGGATATCGGTGTCGTCTATTTCGATGGTATCGTCGACCTGAGGGGGAGGTGGGGGCTCCGACTTCGTTTGGCGAACCTTGGACTTTGGCCAAGGGAAGCCGCTTCCAGGTGGACCAGGAAGCTTCGGAAGCGGGACCGCCGACGGAGCTTGTGAACCTGTTCCGAGTCTGGGGAGGGAGGAAATCGGGCTGGAAGTGTGTTGAGTAGGCTTCGGAGCCTGTGTTATCACAGACTCCTTCGGGGTAGGTACAGCCTTCAACTTTGGAAGGGCTTGCGGCGAAGGTAGAACCCAAGGGCGGATGTGCGAGTAGTCGCGCTTGTGCAGTTGAGCGAGTGGCATTCGAGTTATGCGATGTAAGCGAGGTACGGCATGAAGCTTCGTAAGACTAGGCGGAACTGAATACAAGGCCGAACGATTGACAGGAGGAAGGGCATCTTGTATCCTGTTGTGGCGAGCGTGAGCTTCCTTCTGATATTGAAAGCACATCGTCCTCACTGAGTACGTTTCTTGTTCTCCTCCGGAAGCGACAACTTCAGTGGTAAAATACGTGAGAGTGCGGGGCTGGTAGAATATATGTCAAGGCTCGAATGTTGCCAAGAGCGACGTTGAGGTTTGTTACCGTTGCGAATAATCGGCGTACAGCTTCTCCACCAGTAGTTTTGGCTTAGGTTTGATGCTAGCGACGGTGGGGGCTTTTACGGGTGTTTTGAATGTTACTGTGCGGAGTTTCGCAGGAGCCGAGGGGCCGGGCAAAGGTGACGAAGGGTTGGTCCCAGGTGGCGAGCGGTGTGTGGCGAGCGGCGAGAAAGCACGCCAAACCCTTGTAATACGCACGCGTACGTGGACCAGGTAGCTCCGAAGGAGAAATACGACGACAGTGGCGGAGAAGAGTAGGAAGGATCCGTCATCGGTCGTGGCAATCCAGGAAACGCAGGAAAGCGCACAGAAGAAGCCCAGGATTGTAACGCTGAAAAGCTGAATGTACTGATTTTCGGAGCTGAGCCCTAGATTTGTGGGTGCAGACATGACAGAGACTGATTTGCCAGTAGGGAGATGGATGTCGATGATGGAGGAGAGGAGAGGTATGTTTGGGCAATTTATAACTCGCGTGACCGGTCACCGGAGGCGGTGACTGGGTGCTGAAGATCGAGATAGAGATCCCCTGTACCAAGGAAATATTGTATTGTTTTCGGAACGAGCCCTGTGAACCAACGAGTTGTCCGTTGTACGTTCGTGATGGGGAAGAAGGAGGAGGGTATACAATAACCTCTGAGCAGCATCGCACGCTGTCGTTACGGTGCGTCCGGGCATACGCTTTGCATAGTACGGACAAGGCATCAGGAACCATCTTTGGGAGCTCGCCGATATTGGGAGGGCCAGTTCGGAGGTGTCGTAGCGGTCATGAGGAGTATAAGGAGGTTGAAGCAGAAGCCAGGGACTCGGCCTTCGTGCTTTCGGTTCAATCCGGTGGTCACGTGAAATTCTTCGAAAGTGCAGTGGTCGGTTGTCCAAGGGCTTGATATCGACTGCAGTCGTCATGCTTTACTTCCCAGCTACCAGCGCCGTCATTGCCCCCTCTTTGCATCTGCAGATAAACCCTCACACATATGGCGGAGAAATATGAGAACCTTCTGTCTTCGATCTTGGCAGAATCGACCAAACCCTCCTCCTCCCAAGACGAGTCTGTGAGCTTCCCATCTCATTCCCCCCATCTTGCGTAGTTCAACGTCGCGCCATTCAAGGCCCTCCTGGAACCGTTCTCGTACCTTATAAACAACCCAGGAAAGGACATCCGCAGGGGCATGATTGAAGGTTTCAATCTTTGGCTCCAAGTTCCCGAGGACAAACTAGCGGTAATTGTACGGGTCATTGGCATGCTCCACAACGCCAGTCTCTTGTGCGTGTCCTGTATTGTATTGTTGACTTCCTCTGATCGTGATGCAGGATCGATGATATCGAAGACGATTCGCAGCTTCGGAGAGGACAACCAGGTGCGTCACTTGTAGCGACCGAGCTTGCTTGTACTCATGTGCACCTAACGACCGTCAGTCGCACACAAAATCTACGGCATACCTCAGACGATCAACACTGCCAACTATGTGTACTTCCTTGCCTATCAAGAGCTCTTCTCCCTTCGCCCATCACCTTCAGACTCTCCCTCCGCGAATCAAGCGCAGTCATCAGCCCCGCGACTGTACTCCGCTCACGACCTCGATGTTATCGTCACAGGTGAGATTGATACTCCACCTTCCTGAACCACAGACTGAACGCTGATATCTCCAGACGAACTTCTCAATTTGCATCGAGGACAGGGTCAGGAGCTCGTATGGAGAGACTCGTTGCATTGTCCCACCGAGGAGCAATACGTCGGCATGGTCAACAACAGTAACTTGATTCCTCTTTGTATATATTGCCGGCTGCTTAAAATACGCTACAGAAACGGGTGGTCTCTTCCGGATAGCCGTAAAGCTCATGTCGACCTGTGCTACAACCAATGCAGACGTGTATGTATACTGTCCAATATCATCCTGTAACCTTCTCTTAGGAGTTTCGTTTCACAGTGACTACGTTCCCTTGGTCAACCTCATCGGCGTATACTTTCAGATTCGCGACGATTACATGAATCTGCAAGACAGCGGGGTTCGTCATCCTATCTCTTCTGCATAATCCGTGCTCAAGGTGCATCAGTACGCCACCAACAAAGGCTTTGCAGAAGATCTCACGGAGGGCAAATTCTCATTTCCGATTGTCCACGGTGTCCGTGCTGACCCTTCCAACCGACAGCTGCTTAGTACGTCACTATCAACCTTTCTCTACCCCAAAGTCAAACCAAACCATCATCCTTATCGACCTTTTATCTACACAGATATCCTTCAGAAACGTCCCGCAACTCCTACCCTCAAACATCACGCGATAAGCTACCTGAAGAATCACACACACTCCTTCGAATACACGCTCAAGGTCCTCCGCATCGTCGAGCGACAGACATTGGACGAACTCCACAGGCTCGGTGGCAACCCGAAGCTGGAAGCGATCCTCAATGCCTTGCGTGTTCCCGATCCCGAAACATGAATCGATATAGGAATACTTGTACACTGATGTGGTCAAGCCTGGAATAGCAGCTGTCGTCACCACACCTCTCGACGTCTAGTCTAGCTCTATAGTGTTTCCCATACAGTACAACGCATAGTCAGAGCATGTGCAGTGAATGTGTAACTTGTTTGTTTGTAGGAATGTCATCATTGGGAACTAACGATACAAGTGTGAAAGCAGAATATACACGGCCCTCTTCGTTAACTATGCTTCAATGCCGCCATCAAATTAGACTGTGGTCCACCCTCCTTAGAATATCTCTCGCCTCACGCGCAGGTCGCGCGATGCTTGGCTTTTCTGTGCCCATGTTTTCCTGGACTTTTTTCGCGAGACCAGGGAGGGACGCCTGAATGATTGAGGGGAGCGCGCGGTCATGCGCATCGTCTTCGTCGTATGCGGCTAACACAGCCAGAATGCAATGGGAAGAGAGCACGCTAGGAGGTGTTCCTCCAACGAGATATGATCTATGGTGCAAGTTCGATGAGTAAGAAGTGCGAATGAATAGATGGAACATACTCGATGATAGGCTGCACTATATCGCCATACAACGTCAGCGAGGCGAACAAGGCAGCGATGGCTTGCGAATAGTGCTCTACAGATCGAAGTCACCACTACGTCAATATTTATCCAGAATTTGCCCAAGAAGAGGCTCACCGTCGTTTCTCTCCTTGAACGCATCCGACACAAGGTCCAAAGCTGCTTCTCTCGCCTTCTCCCCGACGTTTGTTCCCGCGCTCCTCACCACGTATGACAGCGCTAAGATCAAACTTGCCGAGATACTATCGTCGTTCGTTCTTGCCCCGGTCACAAGCTCCGTCACCACTGGATCCACCCTCGGTTGGTTTTTCATCAGCACTCCCAAAGCAGTGGCTGCCTTGTTCCGTACGACGACGCTCGCAGGGTCACTTGCGCTCTTGACGAACGTTCGCTGCAGTTGCGGGAAGAATGGCTTGACGAACACCGGTATACGTTCAAGCATCGTCGTAAGTGCGCTCAGAATGCCCGTCTTCACCGCGGGCGGATACGTCGTTGCCTGCGTCGCCACACGGATGAGTGGGCCCGTGAATGGCACCACAAAGGGCTTGATCGCATTTTCCTCAGTACGTTCAACCAGGTCACCGATGGCATAAGCTGCCTGCTCGCGTTGCTCGTTGCTTCCTGTGGTCAGACCCGCGATGACGATTGGCACAAATGGCGCGACGCCCTTGGGGAGACTGAACCCGGGCACGTATGCGCCTGGCGATCCTGTGCCCTCGATCGCCCGACGCAATGGGACCACGAGCGGCTCGAGCTCATCCTTGGGGATCGATTTGACGAATGTGTCGAAGGCTTTCCAGGAGGACGTGTGTACCTCCTTGACCGCATCGTCGAACGAAGGAATGAGCTGACGTATCCAGTCCACGCGGTACAGTGATGAATCCAATTCAGAAACTTCGCAGAACAAGCTGAAGTAGTTGGCCGCTGTGACGCGCCGTTTTGGGTTCTCGTGCTTGATCCTGAAAGGGAGAGTTAGACGGAAAGCAAGACAATAGGTGGCATAAACGTACCAGCCAAGGAGCAAGAGCATAAGGGTGTTGAGACCCTCGGCATCGTTGATAGATACCATGAGGGCACGTAAAGCTTCGTCCACGGCTTCTTGGAGTTCTTCGTTCGGTTCTTCTCTCAAACCTTCCGAAACTTTGACCAAAGCAGTCAGGATAACGGTCAGGCGTTTGCTGAGGGCGTTCCCAGCAACGGTGACCAGTGATGCGAGCGCCCGCGCGTTGAACACAGTCATGGGGATTGCCGTAAGGGTTGGAATGAGTACCGGGAAGACGGTCGACGCGCGAACCTGTATAAGTTGTAGTTAGGAAATCGAGGTAAGGTGGGTGCATACGTACGTTCATGACCTCCTTCAAAGCTTGCAGTGCGGTGCCAGAACTTGCTCCGGGTTGGCGAAGAGCCTCCAACAATGTCGGGATGGTTTGATCGATGGCCTTCACGCCCAACTCCTCCTGAAGAATATCGAATGCCTTGGCGGCGGCCGCACGAACTGAGCTTTGGTCGTCCACCAGCGCAACCCTGACCATTGAGATGATCTCGTCCTCGTTCCCTTCCTGCTGCAGTTCCGTGGCATTGGACCTGAAGCAGGATGCGACAAAGGACGAGGGTGAGACAAAGAACGGGGATGAAAATGGAGTCCACTGACATAACTTCCGCCAGCATGAGACTGACGCCCTCTCTTGTCCTGGCATCCGGGGATGACGCTTTGCCGCGCAAGTTGGCGACGATATCGCCAACAATCCTCTCTCCAAATTTGCGACAGAGTTCCGCAGTTGTGCGGGCTGCAGTCTAGTTATACATTAGTCAGGCACAGATCAAGTACGGAGTTTTTTCTACTCACTTCTTGCTGCTCGTAATCCGACCCCGTGAGGAGAGACATGACCTGGGTAACGAGTTCCGGAAGAATCTCGCGGACTACAAGAAATTAGAAAAGCTTTAAAATATAAGAGGTGATGCCTACCAGTCCGAGGCGTATTGGCCACGAGCACTTTCCATATGTGGATGGAGGATTGGCGAACGACATGGATGGCATCCTGGCGAGCAAGATAAAGTGCAGAAAGAATCCGGTCCCGACGCTCGGCACCAAGCACTTCGGTGAGAGCTTTGCGCGATGTCTCTGCCACGACGGGCTCGGCACCACCATCCTCGTCTTCGTCGATCTCGTTCTTCCCGCTGATACCAGATACCTTGAAGAGAAGCTCTCCAACGAGGGTGATCGAGGATTGCTACGTATATGATCAGTCAAGCGTACACCGGTTTGAAAATAGAAGCTCACCCTGATACGCCAGCCGGGGTCGAACATGCCCCTCTCGAGCTCCGGTAGCAAAAGATCGATTGCACGACCAGAGTAATTTGTGATGACCATGCGACCAGCCCTCATTGCGGCTTCCCTCACGTACTCCTCCGTATCCGACAGTCCCTTCAGAATAGGGACTATGATCTTCGGAAGATGCGGCTGGAACCGAGTGCCAAAAGTTGCAGGAAGGAAAACCAGAAGCGACATGAAACCCTCGCGAACAGTACTACGAGGCGACTGAGCGTTTGTAATGATGTCTGGGAGAAGGCCTTCCAGACGTTCCATGCCCAGGCCTGAAAGTACTTCACTCAGACCCTGTGCCGCACCTTGACGGTCTACTCCAGACGTGTCCGTCTTCAAGGTTCGAATGAGGCTGGGGACAAGATCTGGGAAATTAACTTCCCCGAGGCGTTCCACAAGGGTACCTAGCGTCTTCGCGGCGGTTGCGCGGGCTTCTGGGACGGGATCGACAAGGACTACGTGCACCATGGGCAAGAGTGTGGAGAGGTATGGGACGAAGTCCTTAGAGTCTGTCAAGGATGCCAGGTTTCCAACGATCTGGGCTGCTTTCTTCTTGGTATCGGCACTGCGTTCTTTCAGGCCGCGTTCCAAGATTGGAATAACCTAACAAGCAAGATAAATCAAGATATGTGGGGATACAATGGAAACAACCAATACCAATGCTAAGGACGAGTGGTCGATATAATGAACGAATGACGTTTTCAACAATGACGACAGGGCATTCGAAGTCTTCGACGGATCCACCATAGCTTTCAAGAATACAGGGACTAATGCTTGTACTTCTGGATTGCTGATGACCTCTCCGAACTGCTTCAAACTTTTATTCGCGCCCGTTCGTACTTGGGCATGTGAGTCGGTTAGGACGCCGGTAAGACGGGGGATGATGACGGGTAGAGATTGAGAGAGCTGGCGAGGAGCACAATAGGCCATCATACCCAAAAGTTCAATGGAGCCCTTCTTCGTTCGCCATTGCTTTTCGTCTAGTCCAGACAGTAAAGAAGGCAAGATGAGCTTAACACCATACCCCGACATGTTACCCATGATGACTCGGGCGGCGTCGGTGGCAGCATCGCGGACGTCGGGGATGGAGTCACCGAACGATGCCAGAAGAAGAGGGAGTGCGTGAATAGCGTAGGGTTCGAAGAGGCGTCCAAGGGTACTGGAGAACGTCTCCAGGGCAAACATGGCTCCTTGACGGGGTTCGTATCGCTTCTTGTCCTCCGTAGCTGTGCGCAATCGATTTAGGATATCGAACTCCTTCATGCCGCCGATGCCTATTCCTTTGATTATGCCGGCGAGACCATACGCGGCACCACGACGTGAAGCATATTTAGGTGCATTGAGCAGTTCTCCAAAGAGCTGCTCTGTCAGCTGCGGCACAGATGATCGTGATACCCTTACGAGGGGGGCCAAACAGTCGGACACCGCGTATTGAACCTGCTCTGCTGGAGTCTTCAGCGCCTCGACCAGTCGCGCGACAATGTTGGGCATGCGGGAGTCCGAAGCATCCAAATGCCGGGCAACTCGACCTATGAGAATGACTACTGCTTCCTGAATGAAGTCCGCAGATTCTGAGGCCGGGTGTGGACTCGAGAGGTGGCCTTCAAACATCCCGATCAATTCCGGTAGGTGCTTGGATCCATGACAGTCGATGACAGCGGTGCCTGCGTTCAGCATTCCACGCCGCACATCGGAGCTACGATCCCCGAGGGCCTCATTCTTGATCAAGAACGAAAAGAACGGGACAGTATCAGCGTCGCTGAACGCCGGAGCAAGCTGTTCGAAGGCCTGTGAAATGGCGACACGAGTTTGCCAAGGGTCCGTGCGGTCGAGGCTTTGTTCAACGACCATACCCTATAGCAGCTCAGCGTGGCGTAGAGGATGGAGACAGAAAGTCCATACGTATTGATCGAACTCCGGAGCAAGGATTTTGGCCTGAAACCGTCTGGTCAGCGCAGGCATGTCCTGGATATGGCAGCCACGCTCACCTTCTCGACATAGAGACTTTCCATAGATAGAAGTGTCGCGGTGATGGACTGGGGCCAGTGGTCGACAGCTTCCGCGATCGCGGCTCCCACGTTAGACCGGACGTATGCATTATCGTGCTCTGGACTCAAGGTCAGCAAACGCCACGTTTCACACTGTACAAAACCATACCCAAGAAAGTCAGTAATTTTTCAGAGTAAGCTTCTGGGACATCAAGACCGTTATCTTCCCAAAGGTGCCTCGCCAATCGGGCGTTTTGCTCGTCGTTATCGTTGGCGGCAATAAGGAGCTCCGAAGACCAGTCGAGTTCAGTCAAATCGAATGGCTGTACAAAGTCAGGTGTCAGCCGATTATCTTAGGCCGAGATTCAGTCGCATACCTGCAACGCCTGCAAGCTCGCGTTTCGGACGTGCGCCTCCTGGACTAATGTGCTATTGAGGAGGATAGTCGTCTCCTCGGATGTCGCAGTCGGATATATCGTCTGACCGAGGTCGATTAACGCAGAGGATGCCTCTTTACTCAGCTTCAGTTGATGGCGCATGGCGTGAAGTAGACCTTGGATGATCTGGGTACGAGGGAAGGTCTTGTCGGAAACTGCGGGAAACCGTGTTAGTTACCGTAGAGGTGCAATGATGGAATTTGCGGACATTCTCCGCAGTGGAACTTCACCACGTCTAACGATAGGGCGACTTGCTCCAGTGGGTCGTCCTCCTCGGTAAGACCAATGCCACCCCTCAATAGCACTTGGTGCAGGAGAGGGTATGCGTAAGAAAATGTCGCGGCGTCAAGGGGTGTTTGTTCCGAAAGTGAGCGCAGGCGATACAGAACGCGGAGTATGAGGCCTATAGAAGTAGACTGAGTATCCATCATGAAAACCGTGTGCATGACACTTACTGTTGATAGATTCTGCTTGGAGATCGTCGGGAATGGATGGTACCTCTAGACTGCGAAGGGTTGCCACACCTATCCATTTTCCAAAGGTGTCGAGACGGTCAGAGCAGCAGGTGGCAAGGTCCTAGAGATACGGTCACGTAACACTCTTCGAAATATGGAAATGTGCCCTACCAAGTACACGTCAAATGCCTCCTGACCCACGATTCGGAAGCCCTTCGTAAGCGCACCACCGGTCAGGAGCAGCTCGGCTGTTGGCGAAACGTATGAGCGGAACTCGTCTATCCCGCCGGCGACAAGGTGTTTGATGATTTGAAGACCACGACGAAGCCTCGCTTGTAACTGATAAATCCTCTCGCGAACTTTGGACTCCTTCGTGAGTTGGGCCTGAACAAATGCCTGATCCTGCTTTGAAAGTGTTGCGGCTGCAGTCTTCTTGCCCGCCAGAGACTGACGAACTTCCGCGTCCCACTTGGCCAACTCGGAGCCTTTACCCTTCGTTTGCATTGAAGTGGGTTTCTTGGAGGCCAGGACTAAGGATAGAAGAATGTGTAAGATAGTGGCGAATGCGGAAATTTAATGGGCACATACCGTCCACGAATGCGATACCTTCGGGCGTTGTCCATATTCCAAAGTCCAACTCCGTCAAAGTTTTCACCTCGGAGTCCAAATCGGAACGGAGCTGGTCCATAACGCGAGGAAGGACGGTTCCAGGAGATACGAAAGCAAGAGTGGTTATGGCGCGATAACAGGCCTCATCAAAATTCGCAGAGCTCTGTGAAACAGTGCATGAGAAGGCACTCAGGCTCACAAAACTAGTTTCGGCGAACCTTGGTCACGTCATTGGAGGCGTCAGTGATACTTGACATGAGTTCAGGAAGCCGGTTTTCGACGATAGTTCGAGGGTTCATATGCGCTTTTTGACATAAATCGATCCACCCTTGACGGGAGTTACCGCCTGTGAAACAGTAAGGTAGGGTTTCAGCAATTGAAATATGCGTGGAGGCCTCCACGTACATATGACGGGGTGGTGAGCCAGGACAACCAGGTTGGAGAGCAGGTCTTCTCGAACAGAGGGTTCGATGTCTTCCCGGAATGCTGCGGCCGTAGACAGGAATGCAAGGACTCGAGATTGCTTGTTACGAATTGGGTTTTCACCCTCAACAGATGCTTTGGAAAGGTTCGATCGTAGAGCATAGGCGGCCAGTGCTTGTTGGACGATTTGGTTAACAGTTTGAGGAAATAGCGACATGAAGTGTTCCACGGAGACGATGACGCGTTTCCGGAATTCAGGTTCTTGTCCATCGACCGCAAGATGAAGAAGTGTCTGCCCGAGCTGGTTTCTTTCCGCGACACAACTGAGTCACAGCGGATACAACAACCGAACAGATTTCCATACCTCAACTGCTCGTTCTTCACAAGTTCGACATTGAAGTAAATCAAGATACTTTCCGTGGCTCTCAAGAGCCATTCATCCTCTTCAGGTGTTGTTAGTTTCTGGTACACTTTATCCCACAAGACGAAGGACGGCTTTGGCGATGATGCGATACTTTGGATAGTTGCATTGCGCGGGATGATGTCATCTAAGAACAACGTCACACAAAATATATTAGAAGCAGAAGCAGAAAGAAGCGTGTAATGGCTACCGAAAACCTTGGTGCGAGAAAAGGGACCAAGAAGAACAGCCGCAGCGATATAGCCTTCGATAGGACCAGCGCTCGAGTTGAGAGGATTAGAGGCCACGGCCTTCAAACTAGCTTCAAATGCAGGCAATGTTGACCTCGCAAACGCCATCGCCTCCTCACTCGCCAAACTCCCCACTGTCCAGAATGCGTTGCCGACTAAGGACACGAATGCCCGTCTGATAGCCGGCTTTGCACTCTGCATCTCCTTTACGAGGATGCCAGAAACATCAGGTTGAAAGGGAGCTGAGGTTTTGAGTTGGAAAGCCAGATGAGGAACCAGGGCGTCGACCAAAACGGGTATGGCGGCTTCACTGGTCTCCTTCGCCAACAGTGCTGGGATTACTTCGACCATCGAGGAAGAGACCTCAGGGGAAGTGCTGAAATAACCCAGCATGGAGTACAGGACTTGACGGTCAGGTCCGACTGATTTTCCCGCCTTAGCAAACCCAAGGAGTTCTTTCACGGCAGCTTCGCGCCCCTCTTCTGTCGCCTTTTTCTCCAAAAGAACTCTGAAAAGGACAATGGATCCAGGCTCGTACTGACGGATTGACAGATTTTGCACAGTTGAGAGTAGGGGTGAGAATGCGGCGGAAAACATCGGATGGGAGCGCATGGGAGTACGCCAAGAAGAAATCGCCGATGACTGGGGACAGTGAGAGCATTATTAACGCACGAGAAAGGGACACATACCACTAAGGGCATGCTCGGGAGATCGGAGGAGTGCCTTTTCCATGGTTGGTAGTACAAGCTCCGTGAACTCATCCTCTTTAAGTGATGCAAGGAAACCACTCATTGCTTTCTACGTCATCAGTGAGCGACACGCGTTCACTTGAATGTAGACCTGAAGCTTACTGTGATATGGGAGGAGACAGGAGACCGTGACATGAGCACAGAGGCGGAGTATACCGCCAGCACACCAGCCTAAAAAACCAACGTAAATTGTATGTTGGCATTTTTCAAAGCTCCACAAACTTTGATGTCGTTGGGGATGACTGTTAAAGTCGTGTCCTTCACATTCTTCAATCGCAGGGTCACTTCGATAGTTGTACATAGCAAAGGTATTGCGGTGAGAGACAGATCACTCTTCGCTTGTGACAGCAAAGTCTCCATCAGGATCTGAAGACGCTGAGGGGCCTGATAGAAGGTTAAACGGGTCGACATACGATACTATTACACAACTCACTGATCGAAGGGCACGGCGTGTTCGCACAAGCGCCATTTTCTGAAGAGACGCTTTGGCGTGAACCGACGGTTGAAGGATAGCGTCGAGAAGTATCGCCATAGAAGCAACGAGCTGTGTGTAGGGATGTGAGGAAGTGAAGTGAGGGTTGCTCTGGAGAGCTACGGTGTATAGCCCTCCACACCAATTCAGGAGGACGACGATACTAGCGGGTGCATGCGAGCTAGAAAACATGGGGTCAAATGCATAGAGAATCTATCAGAAAAGTACACACCTGGAATTTTTCGCAATCCTCCTGGTCTCGGCGGCGATCCATCCAACGATCTGCTCTGTTACGCCCAACTTGTCCTCCCGCACCTCGTCCTTTCGTGCTAGCTCGACCCCAACAACTTCAACAGCTTCCCTTGATGCGCTGTCCACGTAACGCGGGTATGTGTACGTCAGGAGTTTGAAGATGTCTAATGTTTGGGATAGGCTGAGATCTATCCTGAGGCGTCAATTCGCGAAAGAGGGTGCCTATCGAATGACGCGTCTACCTTGCTGTTTTATGAAAGAAAGGATATCCTCTTGAAGAAAGCGAGTGCGGACACTTGTTTTGCTCGTTAATAACATTCGGCTGGCATGCTGCAGAGCTCTAGGCCAGTCCTCGAGGACGGGTTCCGTCTGCCAGACAAAATCGGACTCTAGGTTCTCCATGTCTTCAAAGTCGCCGGCTAAAGAGATCCAAGATGCGATATCTGGCCTTCCTGCGGTCTTTGACGAATGGCTCCTTGGCCTTGAGCTTTGCAAAGGTACGGATAGGGGGCACTTTGGCGAGATGTACGACTTGGGGTCAAGGACAGATTCTTCAAGTTCCTCTAGTCTCGCCGCGCATGACTCCAGCAAAATTCGACGCGTCTTCGCGCGAGTTGCCATAAGAGGCATGCTTACGTAGCAGTCTGCACCCTCCGCTGCTCCGCCGACTCGGAATTCAACTCAAGCTTCAACTGTTCGCAGTCATGACATGAGTCATTGTCAAGCACACAGTACTGCTTGACATTTCTTTCTCAGAACCTTCCTGCGATGGCATCTTGACATTCATTTGGCATGCGCATCCTCATGCATAGCCGAGCTGTGGATTTAAAGATCCTACCAGAGGCGCTTACTGGCGTGCCTTCGCATGTCGTCCGTGGATTCCTGTGGATTCCTGTCGACGGGTTGATGTGCATCGCCAGTGGGCATCAAAAAATCTCCCTCTCTATCTTGGACCTGCAGGAAGTATGTAAGTGATAGCGCCAGGAACGTTCCCAAGGATGTCGCACTCTGTGGAGGTATCGCTTCTTCGGTCTTGACATTATTCTCTTATAGGGATCCCTTGTTCTATAAAGCCCGCCCCTCGGCCAGGCAATCATATCCTCCCTCCCCTGGGGCGTCCACAAAGCCATTCAATTCGGCTTTTTTGTCGAAGGGTCGTCCACACGTTCTCTGTTTCCAGGGCTCAAGCTCGTTCTTTTGTTCTCATTTCTCCTCCCGGGCAACCGGTCGACCTCAAAACAAGCCCCCTCCACACGTCCACACCCATACACAACGCGCCCCGCCCCCGGAAATCCTCATACCTCATCCTTACTGTGGCTCTACACACTCCGCGAGCCCACTCCCTTTACATTTTATTCACTCCACGGACTTTTCTAGACGAACTGCTGTGTCATGACTTCCGGTGAGTGTAGTGGTCTTCCTATGCTTGTATCGCGTGCACACCCGATGCTAAGCTCTGGGTGACATGTAGCCTGGTCAACCGGATTGTACATCAGCCTTGTTGTTGTGGGAATCGTCGCTCTCGCAGGAACGGCGTTCTATCTCGCATCTGCGACACGCCGCAAGAATGCGCATCCCGGACAGCTATCGACCATCACCGGGGAATCGATGCGTGTGATCGACATCTCGCCCATCAAAGAGAGACCGGTGTTTGAGCCACTGTATGCTAACTGTGAGGTTTACACCATTTTTCGTTAGAACACAAACTGACCATGTCTGGATCGCGTCTCTAGCCTACACACCCGGCTCAAACATGCGTGTGGCCCGTCAGAACACCAGTGGATCTTGGTCGTTTCTCGATCCCAACCACACATCGGCTCCTCGATCCCTCGCTGACTTCGATATCGAAGCCCTAGCGACGCAAGTTTGCTGAGGCAGCGAGGTATGCTGTCGAAACGTCTCGTCCCTTGGGGACCATCGAGCCGCCGCCGCCCTCATATTCCCAAATCGATTGGTCGCCTCTATCATGGGCATGAGCCCTTTGTTACTATCCTACTAGTGGCACGCACACATACAGCCGGTGTTACCACGGACCTCTCCACGCCCACTTACGCTCCTTGACGCATCATTGCTTGATCCATGCACACACTCTTTCCATTGTGATAATTATATGTATATTTCTGTGTGGCAATAATCTGCCTCTGGCTTCGTTAACATTATTTCTCCAGTGCACATGTCAATAGAACAACTGTCTTGTCAACTTGAGTCCCAAGCCGCGAGTCGCCACAGACGCCACTACACGCCGGAGCATCCCGAAATCGAGCTGCCTTCAGTCACGTGCACGTCTGTTTTTGCGCGCTCGATTCAGCTCGATTCGCAACTTCCTCCTCCTCTTCCCATGCCCACTGTGTAGCGCACGTCCAGTAACCGGTCCCTTATCAATAAAACCAGTAACCAGAATTTGTCTCCCCACACCCACGCACTTATGGACGATGCCGGGCCAACGCGAGTGAAGCGGTTTACGGTGCGTCCTAGGATTTTGCGTCAACAACCCGCTTCTCAAGATTATACCGACAGCACCAATCCTATCAAGCAAGTTTAAAGAATGTCCACCTTCCATCTGCGCTCGTTCAGTCAAGTTTTGACCAGGACCTCCCTGTATGTTATACGACTGCCGCAGACCACACGCTCTCATGATTTACATCCCAGGATGATCAATCGCATTTCCATGAAGCCATCGAGGGGTGGAGACAGCTCAACCTGTCTCCTGCATTTGTCAAGTTTGCAAGCCAGACAGACGGACTATCGGCCTCCATGGCCTTGCTTTTGCACCATTGGAGAGACGTAGTTGGCTATTGGATAGAGGCTGTAAAGGTCGCCGATGATGAAGCCTTGTCTGCACTTCTCGAGTGCGTTATAACAGTTCTTTCTTCGTCCGCTATCTCTGACCTTCAGAACGTAGCCTAATGCAAAAACTGGCTCACGATCTCCGTTCGACCGTCCTTCCGCTGTACGATGCCGTCTTCGACAACCTCCTCATTCTCCTCCCCCGCTCTCTCGCCGTACCTGCTCTCACCGCCCTCCTTGCGACCTTCTCTGCGGTCTTCAAATATCTACTAGCAACTTCGGCGGATCCTGACTTCCTCACACGAACGTGGGTATCCCTCAAAAAAGTACTACCAACTTGTAATCCAGAGGTTCAACGTGCCATGGCGGAGGCATGGGGATCTCTCCTTCGTCGTGCGAAGATGTCGTCGCGGGAGGCGGCAGTCAAGCTTATGGCAGAAGATCTTGAAGGAGTGGAGGATGCGTGCGCTTGGACCGTCGTATTTGCCTGCAAAGTACGTTTCATACCGTCTTTCGCGGGCCACTGACGAACCAGTATGGGAATAGTCTGTTTCGCAGACTTTGCATACGGCATCGCCCTCTATAATTTCTCCCCTTCTCTCATCGCATTTGGACGTCTCCGAAGCCAGCCAGACACACACCCTCATTCGTCGTGTCCTAACAGCTTTGATTCATCATTGCAAGGGTCCCGAGCAGTTCTCGCCCGTCGCTGAGATCCTTCTGAGCAAACTCATTGACGTCAACAAGAAGGACAACTCAAACGGTACAGAACCCCTTCGCAGGATCCTAGGGATAATCGCCGTCATTTGTTCCGTGCGCCAAGGGTCCAGGCTGAGCGGTACGTGTCCGGCGACTGCCTCGTCCCGCACTGACTGACTATTACCTCGTTTTAAACCTTAGCCAAACAGCTTGCTACTGTTGCCGCCCAATTTCCGTCTTTGCCTCTCACTCCATCCCTACACAATGACCTGTTGTATTATGCAACATCAGTTCTTGTCGCCGGCGACATGTCCTTGTGGATGGCCGCCGGCCGTAAAATTGTCGAACATTCTTGGGGAAATACAACTTTCGCGATGATGCTGGCCGGCTCGCTGTCCGATCTAAAGTGGGGAGGCTGGAAGCTATTAGAGCTACCTTACGTGCTCAAGAAGACCCCGGACCTACTAGTGACAGATACAAGCCGGACTCTGGCACTTTTGGCCTCTTTGCATCGCGAACAACGGCTGACGGACGCGGATGCGAACTGGAGGCAAAAGCTTGATAAATGGGCATTAAGCTTTCTGGCCGGCTGGACACTCACTGCCGGCAATGTACTGATTATATTATTTCTCCCTTTCATCCCATCGATGCTGACGTACTGTGCTCTGATTTGCAGCCACAAACTCTCCAGCATGTCTTGGCCTTGTCCAACATCTTGCCCTCTATCTCTCCTGCTCTAGTAACGATTGTGGAAGGCCTGTTGCGAATAGAAGACGTCAAAACACAGCATCAGGCCACTTCTATCAATTCTACATGGATCCTCGGCAGTAGCTTGAAAACATTGGCTGCTCGAAAACCCACGACTTGGAGAGACAGAGTCGATGCTCGTTCTTGGGCTGAGGTTGTCCTCGCAAAATGGTCGTGGTCAGAGTTGGTCATGGATGGGTTGGTCCAGGTTCTGGAAGCCATGTATGTGTGTATATATATATATATTCGTTTCCTTACTGACTTACGTCTAGACCCCACGTGGCTCGCCCCCTCACCTTCGAGGATGCCTGCAAACCCCTGACTAAATCACTCATGTCTCACTCTCACAGTTTACGGACCAGCTGTCTTCGAGTCCTTGATTCCAACCTCGTGCAGGCTTCGCCTGCGGAGCAACAGCTCATCAAAAAGATCATCCAGGGCGAAGACGTCCCGCTTGACGTGCAGGGTGTGCGCGAGCGTATCCTCCACCTTAATCGCATTCAACAAGTTGTTCCCGAGGGAAGCTCGCAGGGGTCTGAACTTGCCGTTCGATGGCTGGTATCCCAACTCAAAGTTAGCTTGCGGCCCCTTTGGTCGCCTGCAGGGATAGCCGTTGCGGGACTGGCAGACCGTTGCGGCGAACTGGTGTGGCGTCTCCTTTTCGATGAGCTGAAAGGCATCGTAAACTCGGAAAGTGTGGACCAACTTCCGGAATGGATGGCAGGTGACGACTGAGGATGAGGTTCTCGACGAGATATCGGAAGAAGAGCGAACTTGGCGAGACCCCAGTGCACATAAAGTTCGCAGTTCAGTTGGCGCGTGGAAGGACGAATCCCCGGCTCGGACAGAAAACGAACGAGTGCGTGCTTATCCTTCAGACATCCCACTATGGCACTGACATATCTGTATAGATAAGGTCGCAACGGCCTAAGGATCGCTTTGACCAACAAAGCTATGAGCTCCAACTTCTGACCGCGCTCGGTCATTGTGCTTCTCTGGCGGAGCGGCATAATCGCGACCTCATCCCACTTTTCCTCTCCCTTGGGGGCCCCCATGGGCCAATCCAGCTCCCACGGGCCAAGCTCTCCGTGTGGCTAACGCTTCTGTCCAAATTCACAAATCCTCGTGTCCTCACGTCCACTCAGGTTCTCCACACCCTCTACATGGCCCTCCTCTCACACCCCGACCGATCTCTGCAAACGGTTGCTCTATCTTGCATATTCACATACAAGTCCCCACATCTTCTTCCTCACGAGGACTCCTTTCGAATGTTGCTAGACGAGACGAAGTGGCGAGATGAGTTGACGAACCTGGACCTATCTAGCCTTAACCCCGACAATCGGAACGAGGTTGTGAACGTTTTAGTGAGGCTACTCTTCGGTCTCATGCTGGAGCGGAAGGGGCGCGTCCGTGGGGCTGACCGTCGTGCGGCCGTTTTGACCGCGTTAGGGGGATGTTCAGAGGCGGAGTTGGATCTCCTTGTTCGTCTCATGTTGAAACCTTTGGTACCGGAAGCCATGCAAAGCGACCTTCTTGGCGTTACAATTGCCAGCGACGTTCCCCAGAAGCAGCAGCTCGGATTTCTGAACCTCCTCGGAGATGTCCTCAAGAACTTAGGGTCACGCCTCGTGCAGCGCTGGGATCCTCTTCTACGAGCAACCATGAGCATCGTGGCCAATGCGCAAGTCAGCGTTGATGCGGCCAAAGCTGACATCCTCATGGAAGTTGAGGATGATCCAGTGGAAGACGAGACACAAGATGTGGACGAACCTACTGGGACGAACGCCAATTCACTAAAATCACTCCGGGCCTCCCGCCAACTTGGCTTGAAGCGCCTCGCAGATTTCTTCCGCCAAGAAGTCACGTTCGATTTCGAGCCATACATGACGAACATGTTCAGCGCCTTCATTTCGCCTCGCATCGCCAATCTCAACAAGGAAAGCATTCAGACGCCATCTGCGCTCCTGGAGCTGTTCTATATATGGAGTTCGCGCGAGGAGCACGCATTATTTTTAGTCGACTACGACGAGCGTGTCCTTCCCCAAGTATATGCATGTTTGATTGCCCCCGGTGTCAAACCACAGGTTATCTCCCGCGTCCTTGATATCGTCGATCGCCTCCTAGCGCTCTCGATCAACCACGACCGGGTATCCATGAGGATTATCAAGCCCCGGGTATCAATTCTTTTGTCGAACCTTGGCACCCTTATCGAACACACGAAGCAAGACCAAGCCGCAAGTACGCCATTAATTGCCAGAGAGATCCATATTCTCTCAGGAATCTCCCAATATGTCTCGGATGGTGCACAGGCCAGCACACTCCTATCGTTGTTCTCCCCTCTTCTCCGCAAACCCAATAGACTCGTCGGCGAAAGGACCAAGGCAGACCTCCTCAAGATTGTCGCAAGTCTTCTTCCACTCCTGGAAGACCTCTCCGACCCTAGCAGCACGACGTACAGACGGACTTACGACTTACTTTCTGCATCATTCCAATCTTTGCGATCGCGACAAGCTCGTACAGCCCTCGTCGCGGCGTTCAAGCAGTTGGCCACTGTCGATGTCTCGCTAGAGTCTCTCGCAGATCTCGTCGATGGCCTCAATGCTTACTCGGTCAAACGTTTAGAGGAACCTGACTTTGATCGGCGCCTGGAGGCGTTCTCGTCCTTAAACCAGACGATGTACAAGACGTTTTCTTCCACGGAGTGGCTTCCTGTCCTGTACAATATGCTTCACTCTATCCAGGATCCAAATGAACTGGCAATCCGTGCTAGCTCGTCACAAGGACTCAAACACTTCCTCGACGCCGTGGCCGCGAATCCCGACTCCGATTATCAGCTCGTTTTCCTTAGAAAGCTCTACCCCGCTCTTAAGAATGGCATTCGTTCAAGGAATGAGATGGTCCGTGCAGAGGTACTTGGCGTGCTCGCGCATGCTATATCCCACTGCGAGAACGTTACCTCCCTCCAGGACATGAAGGTTCTCCTAGCTGACGGCGATGAAGAAGCCAACTTCTTCAACAACATCCACCATGTGCAACTTCATCGGCGTACCAGGGCCCTTCGTCGTCTAGCCGAACACTGCGACGCCAACCAACTTCGGAGTACCACACTTGCGGACATCTTCGTGCCCCTCGTGAGCAACTTCATCGTGTCCGCTTCGAATGTGGACCACCATCTCGTCAACAGCGCAATCACTGCGACGGGGCGCATGGCACGGCATCTGGCGTGGGGTCCTTACTTTGCATTGGTCAACCAGTACATCAAGGCTTGCAAGGCGAAGGATACTTCAGAGCGTATCTATGTGCGGACTCTTGTGGCCGTGTTAGACAACTTCCACTTTCCAATGGGCGATGTCGTGTCCGTGGATAAGAACGAGGAAGACGGCGACCCAGATGACCAAGAAGAGGAAGAGGCTGAAAATGTCATGACGGCCAAACCCGCTGAAACAAGCCGCATAGAGGACGCCGTCAACAATCGTCTACTACCCGCCCTACTCCGCCATCTGGAGAATCGGGATGAGGCCGAGGATACCATCCGCATCCCTGTGTCCGTCGGAATCGTGAAGGTCGCCATACATCTTCCGGATGCTTCCCGTGAAACGCAGATACGCCGGCTGTTGACCATCCTCAGTCAGGTCTTCCGTAGCAAGTCTTCAGAAACAAGGGACCTTGCACGAGAGACCCTGTGTCGGATCGCTGTCATTCTAGGCCCATCATACCTTTCCCTCACCCTCCGTGAACTGCGCACAGCTCTTGTCCGCGGCCCTCATCTGCATATCCTGGCATATGTGACACATGCCCTACTTGTCCACGTCACGACCGCCGATAACGCCAAAGTCTTCCGAGTGCTGGATGACTGCGTTGCAGATGTGGCCCATGTCTCCGCTGAGGTGGTGTTTGGAGAGCCAGGAAAAGATGTTCAAAATGAAGGCTTCAAAACGAAGATGAAGGAGGTCCGCTCTTCGTCATCGAAGGGCCTCGATTCGTTCGGCATCATTGCGCGCTTCATCACACCCTCCAAGATCAGTGGGCTCCTCCTGCCCCTCCGAAGAGTCATGCAGACAACTGAAGCTCTCAAGGTCATGCAACAAGCGGACGACGTTCTCCGACGCATTGCGGGTGGACTCAACTCTAATGAACAGCTGATTCCTTCGGAACTCTTGGTGCTATGCCATACCCTTGTCAGTCAGAATGCGCGATTCCTTCACCACGTTCCCAAGCCTATCCAGAAGAGGAAGGGAAAAGAACGCCGCCATTGTTCAGCTGAAGAGGGACGATGGGGTGATTGCCGATCATTATGCCACGAACTCTTTCCGGTTGGTCCTTCGTATAACCCCTTCGTCGCTTGCAACTGACCCTTTCTTGAAGGTTCATTGCGTTTGGTTTGGACCTCTTCAACACAGCGTTCCGACGTGGGCGTTTTGACTTCAGTGACAACAATGTTATTTCCCGCCTCGAGCCCATGGTTGCCGTCATTGGTAATACTCTCTACGCCACAAATAGCCATGTCCTCATACACGGTCTTAAGGCTACGGTGGCCATCACCAAGTGTCCTCTCAAGAATATTGCGAAGTCGGTACCCGTCTTCATCAAGCAGATGGTGGCAATAGTTCGGCAGACGGGCAGCACCGAGTCCGAGGTGGTCCAGACGGCACTTAAATCCCTTTCCGCTGTCCTGCGTGACATGCCTTCCGCACAAATCGCTGAAAAGGACCTCCTGTATCTTCTGGAGCTCGTCGGGCCTGACCTTGAAGAACCTTCACGCCAAGGAGCCGTTTTTGCCCTTTTGCGTGCGGTCGTCGCGCGTAAGCTCGTCGTGCCGGAGGTTTATGATCTTATGGACCGGGTGGCCGAGGTAGCGGTGACAAGCCAGTCCCAAAACGCACAAGAAGCCTGCCGCGGTCTCCTCCTCCAGTTCTTGCTGGACTATCCTCAAGGCAAAGGTCGACTCAAGACCCAGATAGCATTCATCGCAAAGAACACGTCGTACAGTCACGAGAGTGGCCGTCGGTCCGTGCTCGAACTCCTCAGCGCCATTGTAACCAAATTCGACGGCAGTCTTCTAGCGGATCATGCAGATATGCTTTTCGTCGCACTCGTTATGGTCATTGCAAACGACGGACGCCCCGCGGTGTCGTGAGATGGCTGCTGCTGTGGTGGGGGCGCTTTTGAAGCGTCTTGACGAGGACCGTCAGAGGGTCGTCGTCGCGCACCTTCATGCATGGGCAGGACAACATGGACAAGCGGCGCTTACGCGTGTAGCTGTGCAGATGTACGGACTACTCCTCGACACACTTCAAAGGGACGCAGTGGCGCACTTAACTGGTATCCTCGACGATATCAACGCGGCTCTTGCCCGAAGTGCACAAGCTCTCGACGAAGATGCCATGGACATCGACGGGGAGCAGGCTGAGGCTGAGATGGAGTGGCAGGTACCCTACCACGCGCTCGGAGCATTGGACAAGCTTTTGCGATGGTTCCCAGACTGTGGCGACTCAAGCTAGCAAGGTCGTATGGCCGACCGTCACACCGCATCTATTGCATCCCCATACGTGGGTGCGGTCGGCGGCGGCTCGCGCACTTGGGCGTTTGCTCTCGTGCGTTTCCGCGACACATCCCCGGGATGATTTCCCCGCTCCCAAGTTGGACGTGAAGGATATAGCAGGAAAATTGTGTATGATGTTGAGGAGTGAGCATCTAGATGAGGCACTTTCAACGCAGGTGGTGAAGAACTTGTTCTGGGTGGGTAAGTGCTTTGCTGCTGTACCCCCTCCCGCCAAGAACGGTGTGGACCACGAGGGCGGGCATGAAGGGCATGATGTGGATATTGAGGAGGGGGAAGAAGAGGGAGACGAGGAAGAACCTCAGGACAACAGGCCAGACAATCCTCTTGCATGGCTATTTTCAAAGCTCTCCTATCAAGCTCGTTCTGCGCATATTGTCCGGCGGAATCAGGCCTCAACATCTGCATCTGTGAGTATTTTGGGGAACTTCATCGCCTGCCTTAAGTGACCCATTCTATTCCAGGACAATTGGCACCAACAACCTTCAGCGATCCTCCGATGGTTCGCGGCGATGGCGACGTTCCTCGACAGCTCGCGCCTTATCGCATTTCTCCCGCACATTCTGTCCCCTGTCTACCGCATCTCTGAAGATGATAGCGTTCGCGATGCACGAATGGGTGCGTTTTGTGCCCTCGGTTTTTAAAAGACGGCATCTGATAAACATGGCAGACGAGTTGAAGGCAACAGCGATCGAACTACGCGAGCTTGTTCAACAGAAGGCTGGGGCGACGGCATTTGCAAGTGTCTATGGACGGATACGACAACGTGTGCAGGAGGTCCAACGTGAGAGGCGGGCGGCTAGGGTCAACTTGGTGACTTCCTCTCCTTCCCGTACTTAGTAAATGTGCTGATGAAGTATACTTGGTGTAGACCGCCATCAACCCTCACGCAGCGGCGAAACGACGAATGCAACGGTCAGATACCAAGCGAGATAGTAGGAAGCGCAAAAATACAGCGTTTGCGTGAGCTGTTTTCTTATCAGTGCTCCGGCAATAATACTAACAAGTTTTCCAGAGATCGCAAGGGAAGAATGAAGCGCAACCGGGACGGTTGATGGTCTCCTTCGGTGTACCGATACGTTTAGGGCGAAACCATATGCTCAAAGACATCCGGCCATCGGGTATACAAAGAAAGCAGACAACCGTGTGGTTGCGATTGACGAAAATTCTTACCAAGTTCTTATGTCCTTACTTCCCTTTGACCTATCTTGTTTTCTTCGAAAAATATAACCATAGCAACCAAGGTCCGCATCGAGTGATTCGAGCATAAGTTGAACTTCCTTGTTTGTCCCAACTTTCTTATCCCCAACGTGGTTGCTCGGCGTTGTCCTTCTTATGTGCCGTATACTCAGATTCAGGTGAGCTTCCCTGCGTCGATCACACCATGCCTTGGCTAGAAGTTTGCTGATGTTTCTTCTTACACAGCGCTCCCCTAAAGGCATTGTATGCCGATGTCAAAGCGTTTACCCTTAGAGTATTAACTCTGGAAGCAACGCGGAAGCATACAGAACATCGACAAAGCGTGGACTCCCTGGCTTGTGTGAGGCGTCAGCATATGATATGAACCCCAGCCCCAGCAAACGATCGCAGACTTCAATGCGCAAGATGTTTGGCTGTGCACTCACGCTTTGTTCTAAGAACAAGGACTGTCCCTCAAATCGACTATCCGGGCATAATGAGTGGAGCTCTCATACCAATACTTAATCCCACACACTCATCGTCGTGACTGGCACAAATCCTTTCTAGCATGCGCAGTGTTATTCCGGATGACTTCGGACGTGAATGTCGTGGTTCTGCACACAGCACTTTGCGCCATGTACAACGTCAACAAGAGCGTTCGGCCAGTCAGCTTGAACAACTATTCGATTCGTATGTACACTTTGATCTATTATCTTAACTTTGATGGCTAACCATGATCGAACAGAAATTTCAGCTGCTATTATCCCTACTGTTCACGTTTCTCGGACTCGTTGGACAGCTTCTTAGCGCATTGCAAGCGCCAGTACGTCGATCTCGTGCTCTCGTTATGATCATACATCAAATCAGTGACGCTTCATTTAGTGCTGGGTGGCACACACATATATGTTCTGAATGCGGCTTCGAGACCACAGAAGAACACTTATACGCACAGCACCTCAAGGACAAGCACCCCAAGATTGCCGAAGTTCGTGCACATGAACGTTCTGCGTACAATTCTCGGGAATCACCGACGACCGCAGGGACGCAACCCATGGAGAAGGCGTCATTACCTCCTTTCAAACATCGTCGAGTCCGGTCGGAGGTCCTCGACGTCCCCCAGTCGCCTTCCCCACGTCTTTCTTACAGGCTAACTCCCGTTCAGTGGGACGAGGTCTATTTGCACAAATCCTCTGTTTGGCGTGAAGCTTCCCTTCCTCCGGTTGCTGTCAAGACCAAAGTACTTGAAGCGGACCTAGTATCACTGGCGTCTCCGACTGTATCCACAAGAGCCCGGTATAGTCCCGAGGAAGGCGAGATCACTGAAGGCGAATTGGGGAATGATGAAGCAGGCGACGAAGATGAAGAAGAAGGCGAGTTGAAATCAGGGGATGAAGAAGAGGACAAGTTGGAAGACCAGGGGGACGTCCAGGATATCCGTATGCGCGGTCGGGAACAATCCTCCACCACAGGCATCACTCGCACTCCTTCCCGCCACAGTTCTTTCTTCTCGGATACCTTTCCTATCGACCAAGAGCCTCATCGATCCATCCCTCGCACCCTGACGCCTTCTGTTCGTCGTGAGGACTGGCCTACCTGGGAGCCGGCCAACCCGACCAACCCGGACGGAGTTCTCCAAGATTTGGATGAGTATGACGATTTGGAGCTTGCCTACCCAGACACCTCGCCTTCTCCCTCGCCCGCGCCCTCAGAATCCATCAAGATAAAGGTGGAATCCCTCCCCCCGGGTTCTCCAAGTCTCGCGCCATCCAAGCGCGAACACTCTCCAGAGTCCTCGTCGCAAGACGGTGGCTCGAGTATCCCCCCTTCGAAACGGAAGCGCAGCGATCCTTGCCCGTCTGCAAGAGAACCTTCAATCGCCCAGTCGATCTGAATCGCCACATCGGGTCGGTCCAAGGCGATGATCACGATGCATACCGGCGTGACCTCATTGCAAGCTCGGATGCGTCACCGTTCGAGGAATGTCATGTGTGTTGCGAATGCGACAAGGAATTCGCTCGGAAGGACGCAGCGATGAGGCATACTGCGAGTCAGCACTATATCGTGGGTGGTGTATTTGTGCTGTACAGGCCTATAAATTGAGAGTATGGTTTGAACCGAAATTTCGAACGTCTGGACTCTGTTATAGATTGCAGGCCGGTCAACGTTCAACCCGAACGTCGTACGTTAAGTATGCGTTATATATGTTTTATGTCGAGTTATGCTAGCTATGCTTTATGATGTCGCGAGACCGTGCTTGTACCACTTGATCCTATAATCGCAAGTCGCATCCCAAGGTTTCGAATCCTTACGTGGTGTCGCCGCCAGGAAGAACCTGTAGTAACAATATCTTGCCTGGATAGGTCTCCGAGATGGACCAGTCTGCATATGCCAGCCGGCGGTCGCATGGTTGGAAATTTCGTGCGGCCTACGTCTCCCTTATATACATAGTCGTGGTTGTTGCTTGGCTTCGCGACGACTTGTGAAGTGGCAACCGGGTCCTTCAATCAACGGAGTCGCTCCTCCGTGGACATGCGTCGACTGTGAGCTCCTTGAACAACCAACAGGAGGTGATCTGAGGTGTTTAATGATGATGATGATATGCTGATCAATGGCAGCACGTTTTTACCATGGTCCATCTGGGCCCTGACAATCGGACACCATGTCGCATTGAATAAAAATCCAATTGTGATGGTAGACCTGAAGATGACCGACACTGGTCACCACAGCCGGCGGACATAAATTCACAACTGCATCACGACAAATCCATCGGCTGCTCGCCCTCGCCCGGGAAACAAAGCTCGTTCTCCTCCGCGACCGCATCGTCGTCGTCTTCATTCCAATCGCTTGTCGTTTCCCATTCGTTTTCAAATTCAATGTCGAGTGTGAGCTCGTTCTCGCCATCGCCATCGTCCGTAAGCGGCAGAAAGGTTGCGAGCGCGGGCGGGGGTGCGTGCGAAATGGGCTGGACCCACCGTCGTTCACGTAGGCGTTTGTGCCGCTCGCGGTCCTCTTCGATGCGTTTAAAGACTTCCACGCGGGGTAGGGATTCGGTGTGGGAGCTGCCGGGGAGGACGGAGGCGGAGGCGAGCGGGGAGGGTAGGGTTGGAGGTGGGCTAGATGGCGGATTCTCGCGCGCGACGAGCGTTGAGAGGACATCATCGACCTTTTGTGGGTCTATGACGCGTTTACTGCGCCAGTCGTCGAGGACCTGGATGAGGTGTTATGGTGAACGAGATCATGGAGTTGAGAAGACATGGAATGAGGCGACAAGAGACGGCAGAATATGCACCTGTTTTGTGCTCATGAGATTGGGAAGTCCGGTGCGGCCTTCGGGGACAACGTTGGAAATGATGATGGAGAGATCCCGAGCCACATAGTCAACATAGTAGGAAGAGTTGGAAGTATTGGGACCAGGGTGTGCTTTCGCGAGGAGAGAGGACTCGCAGAGGGCGTCGAGAAAATAGAGGATATTGATTCGGTTGTTGATCGAACCCTAGACGAGCGTTAGCAAGAGGATGTATGCGCACACTAGAACACACGTACTTTCTGGCACTCTTCGAGGACACAATCCCAGAGATCCTCGCCACAATGGGGGTAGTATTTGAGCGCGAAGGCTACCACTTTTTGGATGGACTGCTGGGTGCTGAAAGTCAGTCAGAGGGTAGACATGCGAAGCGGCGAGCGGGACACGGACGCGTTCAGTTTCCGAAGGAGTGCTAGAAATTGCATCCTGACTTCAAATGGATCCATTTTCAACGGTAGATAGGCAAAAGAAAGCGTGGTTGAGGTTGAGAAAGAACTTAGACCAAACTTTGACGCGCGCCGCACACCGACGCGTCCTAGTCGCGCGCGTCTGATAAGTACCGTGCTAACTTGAAGTGCTTGTCTATCATCGACCTGGACGGCCACGACGGCCACGACGACCACGACGACCACAACATCCTCCCGTACTCATCAGACCTAATTCTCAACTCATAACCGCTCGTATTTAGTCGCGCCTAGTGACCCACGGGCGGATTTCTCTCCGAGATGACCTCGGGGTCATAACGACGGTCGCGACAGGTCGCTACCCCTCGTGGTATTTGGAGATCGGCCCAGGGAACACGGTCCTCGACGCGGCGACCCGAGTCCTAGCCTCGTGTGACATGAACGACGTCTATGGCCGATGATTGGACCGTCTGTCGCGGAGACGGCCTCAGGTACATTACCCTCCCAGGCTCCGAGTGCTTCGAAGGCCTTCCGCCAATTATGATATACTTATCCTCCACCTCCCCTCCCCACCTTTCTTCCCCGTTCGTCTGCCTCTCCTTTTCTGTGTTCCTTGTGTAGCATCTCGCTGAGCGAGCCCCTCGCAAGTCATTCTTTTTTCGCTGGCGGACGTCCTTTAGAATTGGACGACCTACCAGTGCCAGTAATGGCCTTGGCCATTCGACTGGCAAACGGGACGGCTGCATTCCGTGCGTTAAAATGTACGCTTTCTTTGTGTCCGAAAACTGACCTTCGTCGAATGCATCTGCATAGCTGCTATCCCCACGCAGGCAAATGATGGGCAAACCAAGGTTGTCGTCGCCTGGTTCACCCTAAACATCATCGGCGGTCATTTCCTTTTGCCCATCCTCGTCGCCACCTTCCTTCTCACCAAGGCAAGGCGCGACGTTACTCTCATCAACCTCTTGATCACGATGATTCTTACCAGCGTTTTCTCTTGTCTCCTGTGAGTTGTCCTCCCATCCACGACCCGCGAACCCTGACTCACGTTATGTCTCTAGACTATACACCGGAGAGTATATGGGCACGCCACCCAATAAATCCTTGTGCTTATTTCAGGCCGCTACCGTCAACGCGGGTCCTCCTATGTGTGCATCTCCTTGCTTTGGCGTGTTATCCTCCGATCTGATCTGTTCCAGGTGGTCGACCGCCATCGTTGTCTTCGTCTTGTACATATGGTCTTCTATCGGGTGCGGGAAAGTGGATCCGACACGGTTGAATTGCGGAAGAGTGGTGGTGCGTTCATTCTTAAACTACCTTAACAGTAGTATACTAACTCTTCCTCCCTTCAGATGATCGTCGCACCGTATGCCGTCTTCTTCCCCTTCCTCATCGTCACTATCTTGGTGCGTTGTCAGCGCTCAGCCTCTGGAGCGTCCCCAACTTATCTCATCTGTGCATAGTTGGGTGGAAGACATCCGGAAACTGTTACCAGATCGAGACGGTTCTTATACTGTAGCATCAATCAAAGGCCTCTGTACGTTTGTCCCCGCAATATGTCCTCTGGGAACCTAATTTTTGGGGTTTGCGCGCGCTGCACAGTGATATTGCAAGCAGGGTGTATACATCCATCAATGCTTGTATCGCAGTTGCATTCACAGGTGTGTCATTATCGTACACCCGGTCTTGCTCTGTGACCCACTCTGTACATTTCACAGTTCTCGTCGTCATCCGCTTTTATCGCTCGTACAACTACCACCGTAGAGCGAGCGGCACTGGGCTTCCAACAAACACACTCGCAGTTCGATTGTGCCTATTCGTCTTGTATTCCTTTATTGGTCTCATGTACGCCGATCTACTTGGTCCCTGTCACGCCTCACACTCACGGCGAGGAAAATTCTGGCAGCTTTAGCGCTTGGAATACCTTCGCGAGCCATAATGTTAATACGAACGCGCGGGACATGTACATCGCCTCTTGTGAGTCCTCTCCGTTCCGATGTCCAAGCCCAGCTGTTGACGCTTGACCTAGTGTCCATAACCGTATTCCTCATCTTCGGCACACAGCGCGACGTCTTTTACGCGTGGTATTTCTGGCGCGCACGACCGCGACGGCTTCAGTCGCCATCTATGTCACGACCGCACTCGATCATCACTACGTCAAACGTCCCAATGTCGAGCGGGACCACGTTGGCGTCGAACGGGACCATGTTACCGTCAAACAGTAGCGTTGTCATCATCGGTGATCCCACCTTCGACGACGACTCTGTGTCCTTGCGTCCGAACCGACGGCGCGACGAGGAGAAGTCGCCACCGGAGATCACGAACCCAAGCACGATCCCTGTACTTCACCGCGTATGTCCGCTCACGGGTGTTACAGCATGACAAGTGGTCATACTCACCTGGTGCTGGATTTTCTTATTTTTATTTTATTTTTATCTTTATCTTCTTGATCCACGCACCTCCCGTCTTGGCCTTCTCATCCCTCCTTTTTCTCTTCGCTTTCTCTTCTCCATACCTCTCGGACTACTGGATATGGGTGTTTTCATTTTGGGACATTTTTTGTCGGGGCTGGTTTACTTTTCTGGCGAATGTATCCACGACCACAGGCTGTACACTATCTGCTGTATTTCGTCGTCGCGATGATATGGTATTGTTGACGAACTACATACTCCAAATGACCCTCACGGTTTGCGAGCTTTGTACTGCATGTGGACTACGGACTCGTATCATCATTTGCGTCTCTGAATATATATAAGTATGTAACCAGACCACCATGACTGGTCTTTGTAGTCAACGTCGCCGCATACACACTGGTACAATGCACAATCACACTTCTGCTTCGATACAACTTCAGCTAGATGAACTCATCCAACATTTCGTCACGGGCCCTCGTCAGACGATCGCGCCGGAGAATCAGCTCGTCTCGCTTCGTGGCGATGTACGCGGGCTCGCGAAGAAGTTTCCGGCAACGCTCGACGTTGTCAACCGCGTCGACGCCGAGTCCAGAGAGAATTGCGGCCTGCAGTCCGACGTGCACCCCGCGCACGAGCTCCTGGTCGAGCGTCATCGGGATGTTGTCTACAAAACGTTTATAGGCCACTATTCGTGTAAATACAATCTACAATCAATGCACATACGGCGAAATCGGAGAGCATGAGAGGCTCACCTTGGAAATATGCGCGCACACCGGCCATGATCCACAAGGCGGAATCCACTTGGTCCGTCGGGAGGAGCATGCCCAAGTCGACAGGTGTTACATTCCCGAATCTGGGTATCTGGTGAAGTCCGTCTAGCGCCATGGTCAACGAACTCTGAGATCTGCGCAGTCCTGCAATGAAATCGCCGCTACTGTGGTAGGACCCCTTGTAGAGCGCGAGGAACTTGTCGCGTGTGGCGGTAAAGTAATGCGTGTTGCGCGTGGCCGGTTCGTGTTCGACCTGAAGGATGAACTCAAGGCGTGACAGCGCTTCAGAAGCCCGCACGCCGAGGTGCGTCGTCACGATAGACCTGAATGAGCAGCGTAAATCCTAGCTCTGGTACAAAGCTCAAAATGCAAGACGTACGCTATCTGATGTTTGAGCCCTCCCAGGGTATGGAGCCCGAAATGTTGATCAACGAGACGCATGATGCGTGCGCTCAATGTTTCTTTGGTCGATGCAAATAGTTGACGAGAGGGCGCGTCCCACTTATCCACAACTCTTTGAATGGCTTCTTTTTGGACGAGGAACGGATAGTTCTGCGGAAGCTCCCGCGTCACCGCACTATCATCGAAATTACATTAGTCCACGATAAGGGGCCGATGTATAGAATCTAGGTACTGACTCTCGAGCGATCTCCATAACATCCTCGATGTATATTTCATCGCCAGAGGTGGGAGAAATACTTGACAAGTCTTCTTCATTCTGCAGGAAATCTGGGGAGGGGACGGGCGTTGGGTGGCGTGAACCGCGTTTATAGGGACGAAAGTCGGGCGCGGTGCGCCGGATGGCTTGATGAAACTCCTGATCGAACGGACGGATAGTCTGCAACAAGCCGCCCTTCCCGGGTAAACCCTCGACGTTCTTCTCGACATCCCGTGTGAAGTCAACAACGAGCTGGATAATGGCGGAGACTGGTTCGGTGGATGGTGGTTGAGGGAGGCGGTTGATATCTTCAGTGGTGCGGGCAAGAAGGCCTTCAACTTCCTTGCGAATCTCCGGCAGCCTTCGCAATGAAACAATAAGCACCGACAACTACCCATGAATTCAGACATTGACAAACCGTGCAGTGATCAAATCAGACAGGAGGTCACTAAGGCGTCGAGTGAGGACCCCCGTTCCCAGTCTCTCCGTACCGACTACACCCAGCGCAGACCAGGGAGCCGTTGTCGCAAACCACTCCGATTCCGCTGCCCGGGCGTCCTCCCAGGTGATTCCCTGCGCGATTTGCTGTGACCCAGGGTTCTTGATACAGAACCACTGGATGTTGCGTGCGGTGTCGGCCTCACCTGTAACGAGCTGCGTCCAAGGGACCTCGTCGCCCGGCTGGATACGATCCGGTTTAGTGAGAACACCTATACGGTTATGAGTTATCTCCGTTGACGTTTTGCAAGAGGAAACAGTGATTTGACCTACCGACCGTTCGACTTCCGTCCTGGTCATACAGCCCTGCGAAAGCGTATGCGGTCTGGTTCTCAAAATCGGCTATAGAATACGTGAAGTAAGCCGTTGCATTGAGATATGGAGACACGTGGAATAGCGCACTTTCACAAGTGACAGTGAGCAGGATGATGCAACTAGGCTTGGATACGTAGTAACGAGCGAGGTTCTCTATAAGTGACCGGTCTTCCGCGTCTCCACCAGCGATGAAGCCTACCGATTGGAGGATTAGACGATCTGTCCATTCAAAAAAATTCGAACCTCACCTGGAAGGTCAATGAAGTTCAGGTCAGTTACGTCCCTGCCTTTAATTTGGAGGACAACGCAGTTGGGGGAAAAGGAGAGTTGAGATTGGCCCCCGGCCGGTAGGTTTCCTTGAAGAAAGTAGTCCGCCTCCTCGTTAGGGTTCAGGATAGCGAGTTGAGCACGCCGGATGCGTTCTGTGACGTCTGACTTGTTCCTGACGGGTTGCCCAAATATATGATTGAGAGTTGGGTGGGTGTTGCCTTGTGCATCAGTCGAGATGCTCAGCAAAACAGCGCATTGCCAGGGTTCGTCGGAATAAGTTAGCTGAACCTCGGTTGGGGACCTACCGCACGCGTGTTAACGGCAAAGGATGCAGCCAATCAAGGGTGACTTACCTGGTACAGGTGCCACTTGCTCGGGGAAGGGTGATACCGGATATGGCCTCGATTAGCGAAGACTTGCCTGCACTCTGGGCACCTATGGCCGCGATGGTGGGGATATCTAGTTCGAATTGCGCCCTATATCGACGACGGCATTGGCGACAAAACTAAGCCTCACGCCTGATGATGAAACGCTTACCCTGCGCTTTTCAAACGATTGATGATATCCAGTTTTCTCCGCCGCGCAGCGGAGACGGCAGGATCTGACAACCCGACGGCGCCGGGGTCAGGCTCATGAAAATTGGAATCTGTGGAGGTATTGAAAGAATATTGGCTCATCGTAGAGAAAATGTATGGGCAATGGGTGGTAGGTACCATATGTACGAGAGGTTGGCCTTTTATCAGGGTTGGAGCAGTGCTCCTTGGATTTGCGCTGGGATAGCAAGTACCTTGCTGTCACGTATCATTCCTGTGGCATCCTGCGATAGTCATACGGAAGCTCCATCTCCTACCGGGGATGTCAGAATTCGCCATAGAAAGCAGCGGAGACTGCGCCAGGCAACCGCAACAGCAAAAAATCCAAACATCCACCAATCTGAGGTCTCAGCGTGCGCCTGTTTGAATGCGAATAAGGGGCTTACTGTGCAGAAGTACCACGAGGTTGATGTAGATAGTCAGGAATATCCCTTGGCTCTTTAGCTGGACCGGCCTTCGAGGGTAGCCTTCGAGAGTATGTAGGTGGCCTTCATAAGTTCATATGGCGTAGGTTCTACTCGTGGGCCGTTCGAAACTTGGAAAGCTTGAAGAGTATATTGATCGACGACATTATCTGCGGAGGCCGCGTGCCCTACTGATCGTGTGAGCCACATACGCCTATTGGGGGGGCTACCTTCTGAATAGATGTCGTCGGAGAAGGCTCTATGAGTGGATCTGTCGCAATTCCAAGTACAGCTCAAAAGGGTTCTTCGGAAGGTAAAGACGGGCGGTCGAAGAAAGATAATTATGTAGCGTGTGTCGCAACGCTGGAGAGCAACCAGAGACAGTCCATGAGTCATCGATGACTCATGAGTTCAACGTTAGCGTAAGAACCTCAGGGACTAATAATTACTTACAGACCTAAGGTCTGAATCGGCACGCAACCTGCCGACATGCCGACTATTAGTATTCGACGTCGATACCTCACGAGTCACTGTTAGGCAAAATAAACTTCTAAGTACCTCCGATGTCGAATTTTTGTGTCCCGGACACTGTCTGTGTCCGGACTTCTTCGAATTCGAAGATAGGCACCTCGCATGCGCAGCCTCACTCTGTTTCTTCCGAAACGCGTTAGTACTCATGAAAATTATGACTCCCGTTTGTTAGATTTAATGGACCAATCCCATAGTATATAAGTCCTTGGCCTTGGCTGCGCACGTTTATTGACCCACCCCACCCCCCTCCTGCCATCATGGCTGAGCAGATCCAAAGAGAAACACGCCCTCGCGTTGTCGTTCGTCCAGCAGCAAAGTCTGAACGAGCCCAGATAGCCGACCTCCTGACGCAAACTTTCATCCACGATCCCGTCATGAACTGGTTTGGATCTGTCAAATTCTTGGTGTTCGACACGAATCCCGAAGGCAAATCTTCCTCAGCGCTCAAAACGATTCGCGGACTGGCAGCTTTCTACACCACCGTGGTTAATTTGTTCTTCCTGCTCGGTGCTAACATTGATGTCGCCGTTCTGCGTGACCACAACCGCGGAGACGGCGAGAAGATCATTGGAGTGGACAGCTTGGTTTGAACCGGGCAAAGAAGTGAACCCTTCCTTTTGGACACTCCTTCGAGCTCGTCCGTGGAAGGTGACCGGTACATGGGGGGTGAGAGCATTGAAGGTACGAGAAAATCGTGCGGTTATCGCATAGTCTGCTGATTTTGGTTCCCAGAATATTTTTGCGGAGTATGAGCCCGCCGCCGAAAAAGCGGCCAAGAGAGCATTTGTGAATCATAAAGGCATCAGTACGAACTTGAAAGACTCCTGGCACCTTACCGTCCTCGCGGTTGATCCCTTATACGAAAGTCAAGGTAGGGAGAGCATAATTCCATGATACTAAACTGCTTGACCTCACCACTATGTTGACTCCTGATCAGGGAATGCCTCGCTGTTGATGAGAGAAGGACTCAAACGCACGTCACCCAAGCCTATCCGTCTCGAATCGAGCACGGCGAAGAGCAGGTATATATATCTATATTATGGTTTTGAGGTACGCATGGCTGCGTTTCTACTTCCTTGTAAACAATAGTCCCCTGTCTTACACGGCACATGTTTTGGGCAGGTCAATGAAGAACAGCGATTCGGGAAGGGCAAGGTTAACGCTGACGGTATTATAACGAAAGATGAAAATGCTCCCGGAGTGACCGTGTGGAACATGACGAAGGTACCTAATGTCTGCTACTAAATTCTTCTGGAGAAATAAACTCACACGAAACTTAGTGGAGCTATTAGGCGGCCGTTGTTACATTTTGAAGTCATCGTGCTCCATAACGAACACGGAACTTGGAAGCCACAGTCACGAAACCTCGGTCCAATATCGGAAAGATTCGAGAAGAGACGATCGAGCGGCCCCCGGGGCTAATATGGTGCCATCGGCTTCAATTCTCATCCACGCCTCCACTAATGTACGGCTCTGCGAGCCCATGACCTTCGCCCCATCGATTGTCGACATTCGCCCGCCTGAAAAGACTGTCTGACAGGAAGGTGCCACCGTCGGTACTTATGAACGGTTCTAATTATGGATCATCGGCCCGAATCGGAAATGCACGTGTCGCCTACAAGAGTACACAAACACCCACCGGTACCCATCCCGCCGGCCAAGGACATGCCAATACTTACCCTCAAATCATCGCGGGACTGACACTATGTAGTACGTCGAGGCAACGCTCGCAAACAAGTGTACATCAGTGGTTAAGCCTAACAAACAAAAACGCATACATTGGAACAACAGCAATGTCTATAGACTATCGCCGTAAGATTTGCAACAATTCCCAGTCGCACGTCGTACATATTCGCGATGCCGTTGTCCGTCACCCTTTCACCACACGGTCCCCTGAAGTAAACTCGCTACATCGTTCCCAAACATGGCCTGTGCGACGCTCCCAGGATGATAATTGTTTCTGTCGTTCTTTCTATTAGCCTCACCAGCACCCTAAGATTCGGATTACATGCAGGACACTTACCCCCAAAAGTCACCCGTGCCTCCGTATGAGGTGGCATCGACGAACCCGTACGTCGTAGGGCTGTCGAGAATGGTCGTGAATGCCGTGTTGGCATCGAAGAGCCAGGTCCGGACGCCGCCATGTGTCGAGGTCAGGTTGGCAGCGCGTGCAGCGAGCTTGGAGTTGAAACCAGCAATCACACTGTTTTCGAGGGATTGAGAAGTAGTGCTCTGAGCAAGCATCTGTGGAGGAGCGGTTTCTTAAGGGTAGGGAATGACTGAGGAATTGATGAATATTACCAACGGTGAACGGTCAATAGGTGGGACGTTGATGAATAAAAAGTTACGGCCCCCAGCGTTGTACTGATCCGAAAATGAGACCGAGATGAAATGGCGTAAATGTGACCCACCAGTTTCTCAACCAGCGCAAAGTACGCGTTCAGCAATGTGTCCGAGAACCTATGTCCACAGTCAACATCTTTGTCGAAGAAGAAACAGTCCATATACACGCACGCATCGCGCGACCCACTAAGGTAGTAACTGTTCCCGATGTCGTTGATACCGATCCACACCGAGAACAAAGCGTTTGCGCTCGTCCATATCTTGGAGCCAGTACCCACGTTCAGCTGCACAAGAAACTCGTTCACCTGGTCTGTGAGGGAGAGGATTGTGGGGTCTCCCGTGGAGACGAGGCTAGCATCGATTGTGGCACCTCCGTATGCGTAGTTGTAAGTCAGGATGAGCGAGCGGTTCGACACGAACGTGGCTTCGCCAAGCCAGTTCACACCGCCGGTAGCCGTCCATCCCTGAAGATTACCGATTTAACGAACCGCCGTGAGTTGTTTAAAGGAGGGCGTACTGGGAAAGGGGGATTCCCGAACGCATTTGCTGAAGAAGGGAGCGTGCTGTTGGGACTGAACCCAGTTTGGGTGTACGAGTCTCCGCTGTATAGAAGTCTGTCGGTCGTTGCAGACAGAGGGTAGGGAAGAGGCTCACAAACTGAACCAGTAGTTGGCTTGTGCTTGTGCCGCAGATACAGCCAGGCACGCAGCCACCATCACCGCGGGGAGTGCAGATTTTGAGAGCATTACGACAGCTGGCAATGTGGACAGGTCAGCGATACGACGGCAATTTCTCTCGTGATTTATACATGTGCGAGGCAATACCAAAGTCCGGGTGATACTCGGTGGAGGAGAAAGGTCAGAGGGAAGGTCCATTGTGACCAGGATGAAACCGACGGGAACCGACAAGTGGCCGTTGAACGAGAGAGGTACTTCGGAATGGAGGTAGGGCGATGAATTGACCGTTGCTGTATTCATCCAAGTCAGCATGTTGATTTTTTATGGGGAAAGGGCGATGTCACTTAGTAAGTGGATAAAATGACCTGGGGAGCATCCTTGGGTAAGACAAAGTACTCGTCCTCACTTTCGACATGAAATGTATACCTCCGGACAATGCCTTGACCGTGATCGGACCCCTTCGAAGGAACACCGGGACATCGTCGGTCTGTGCATTGCATACTAGCGGCTGGTCCGATAGAGGCTGAAAAGGTAAGAACGACCAGGCATGAAATGATGATGTTGCCGGAAAGGAGAGCCACGCAATAGTTCGCTCCAAGGTCGCCGAATGGTGTCAGTGCCACACATACTTAGTACAACACCGACGCACAGTAGAGGTACTTCCGCTCTGACTGTGACAGTGAAAGTGACAGGCGGTCCTCCAGCAGTAATTGGGCGGATTCTGCACGAAGCTCGACAAACATTAGTGTGAAGATATAGTATAACGTCATAGAAATCCAGGCGAGAGAGAGAGGAAAGCAGAATCAAAGGAAGGAGACCGGCGGGAGAGTAGTGACGTCGCCTGACCATGATCGAGGATTCGATCCTCAGGCTGCCACGCACGTAAGAACGAGGCGGGTGACTGTGCGAAAGAGTTGCGAAGAGCTGGCAACTTGTGGGATAGGAGAACCCGGGTACCACACGACGTTGCAGTCCGAGAGACAGAGAGGAGAGGCCCGAACGCGTTTCTACCGAACGTCTAAACTCTAAGTAAAACATTTGTCGACAAATGGTTCCGGTTCCCGGAGCTCGAGTGCCACGAACGGCACGGCCACCGTTCCGATTGTACCGTTCCGTCTTGCGTCTCTCCGAGTCCTCACATCAAACTCGCACCTACTTACAGCCCGAGTGACTCCTCGGGATTTTTTTGTCACGGACCGCCTGCTAGAGAGCGCGTGTTAGACGTTTGACGTTTGACCCTTAGTCCTGGAGCATCCTTTGCAAGGAGGTGATATCGTTCGGTATCCGGGCAGGACTCCGTTCGAACGCGCGGCGGGCGGAATTTGAGATCTTGAGAACTGGACTGATGCTTTTCACGCGCCTTTCTCGCCTAGTGTATCCCTCCTTGGTTTCTCTATTCTCTTCATTCAGCGTGACGCAGCAGCCCTGCCAGGCATTGCGTGTGCGTACCCGATCGTCTCTACACTTGTGAGGCACGTTGTGTTGACCGGAGCTCGTCAGTGCCAACCCGCGCACTCACCGAGGGGTCGCATCGAGGAACGAGGAGTTTAAAGAGAGAGGGACAGGCTTCTTGTCGTGTCATATACCCAGAGACTGGACATATTCAGGTGCGTCATCGGGCCCCTTCCCCGCACTCGCCGTACTTACCTCGTCGTCGTCGCAGACGCCACACGCATGGCAGTACACCAGATTCCCCTCGACCGCGACTCCCTCTACATCAAGATAGAGTCGATCCACACAGAGGGCATGTACCACTGGTCACTTGTCTTCGTTGACGCTGCAGGCACCGCACGGCAGTATCAGTGGGGCGCACCACCACGGCCGCCAAACGGCCAGCGCCGTGCTCCGATGCCGCCTGAGGTGTTCACATCAGGACCGGTAGCAGCACGACTGTTGTTAGGTTGCTTCAAGTTGGGGGCGTACATTGGCGGACTATCACACAGCGTCCTGGAGGAAGTTGGCGCAAACACGTTCCAAAGTTACGACACGGTGCAAGAGAACCGTGCGCGCGGGCTCTCGAGCGGGTCATGGGTAGCAACAGTCCTCACGAAGTTGCAGGAGAGCGGACGCTACTCGGAGGGGGCAGTTTCATTACAGGCGATTGAGGATCAGATCAAGAAGATCAGCGAGGACGCAGACCTCCGACGTTTGCAGGCGTTTTTGGCGGGGACGCCATATAGGATGGTGATCACGACGGTATGAGGAGCTTGGATTGGCATTGTGGTTGTGGCTCGCGGATCGGGATGGCGAATCTCTCACGGACCTTGTAGCATATATTATACGCTCGTCGCCAGTGCGTGGATGTATACCTTGACCCAACTGCCTCAGCATATCCCGGCGCGGAGGTGCGACGGGGAGGATTGAGTGGTCATTTGTTCATCTGCTATTACTATAGTTATGTACGATCATCATTTCGTAGACTTCTTGTTTTTTGTTTTTTGTTTTCAAGGAGCCTTGGCTGGAATGACGGAAGGCTGGCTCAGTGGCTGTAGCCTGTCGCCGCTGTCGTCGACTTCGAGCACTGAGCAGGACTTGAGATCTGAGATCTTGAGATGTGACTGGGTGGGAGTCTGGGAGGGGTCACGTGAGGCAACAATTAAAGGAGATTCGAAGTCCGCTGTGGAGAGGGGGTGGCGGCTGTGCGGCTCTGGTCACTCCCCCATCTAACAAACACGTCGTGACCGACCGCGTACGCGATCTGTCACAATCCCCATTATGCCGTCCTCACCATCCCCCGACGCCGGCTCGTCGTCGTTACCGTCGTCGACCACGTCGAACGATGAGCATCGGCATAAAGGAAAACTTACGAGGTCGTGGCCCCAGCTCCCGCCCGAGCTTATCAGGTGCGTACCTTCATCGTCAAGCGCCACTCTCCGAAGACCAACCGCGTTCCCTCTCCGTAGGATGATCGCGACCCATTTCCTGTTCGAACTTTCCGTATCTACGTTCGTCCCCCACACTTGGTCAACATATGGCTTCTGGCCAGGTCGTGCGATGTACACCACCTATCAAAACGCGCACGAGATGGCCAGACTCATGAAAATATGCCCCGAGTGGGCCACGGCCAGTGAGTTTCGGTCAAGGTTTGACCTCCACCTCAACGTATATCTAACCTAACCTATCCAGTCGAACATCATCATTTCTGGAATTACGCATGCAGCATGGTGGACCCGCATGATTTACTTTTCCGACGTGCTTTCCCCCAGAACAACGCCTCCTCCGCTGTGAGCACAAGACAGTCCGATTACTACCACTACCACTCCATGGCCCCCCGGTCTTGCCACATATGTCGTATCAACCACCCCGACTCCACCTATGGGCTCCTCACCGCCAAGCGTACCGTCAGGTCCTTCACCCTGGGCTGTATATCCGTCTGCAAAGATCACAAGCGCTCAACTTATTGTGGCGTCTGTCTCCGCGACCAGCCTTCTTACGCTCCCGACATGACCGAGGCCTTGATTCACTTCGGTCTGAGCGAGAACGAGGATGTCGAAACGTGGCCTGATATCTCCATGACCTGTCGCTCCTGTCGCAGCGAATGGCTTTGGCGCAACCTGTCCTCAAGCGAAAGCGACAGCATCGCCGTTGGAGGTGGACCTCCGCATTGGGCCGCCCCTGACATCGAGACGCGTATGAGCATCGACTATTTCCTCGACAGCGGCGAGGGAACGATCAGAGATGTTACTACTGTCGCCAGGGAGCGGTACTGGTTGCACGAATACACAAGGATGGACGACTATATCGACGAGGTTGTCGCAGCCCAGCGCCTGGGAAGGCGTTCCGGATCCGCTTACGACGACGAGACGATGGACCAAGACCTCGATGAGGACATGGAAGAGGACGACCGTAACCTGAACGCGCAAGCCATGGTTCAGGTGCGCGACATGGCCATCACGGACTGGGCTCGTACACGCATTCTCGATGGATACTGGATCACACCCGCCGACGAATGGTTTAAACTTCGTCGCCCGTCGTACCCCGCTCGTCACCCTGCTCCTTGGGCGTTGGAGACCGGAGACGCAGACCCTTCCCATCCTACTGTTCACCCAAACCCGGATTTCGTCCATCGTATCCCAACGGCGCCCACTTATACCCTCGCAGAACTTCTCCACCGCACATACCAGCGGCAACTCCGTCAAGTCCTAGCTCCTGCTATGCATAATGTGGTCAAACGTCTGAAATGGCAGGCACGGGGAGATCCCGCGGTGGATGCTGCCCGAATGGACGTGAACGACGTCCTCCGGGAGCTGCAGCAGGCTTACGCTTGGAGCAAAGACCTTCGCGCCGAGAGCCTGCCGCCACCGCCTGCGGAAAGGACCAAGGACGATGAAAGCTCTTCCAAATCGGATACTTCCCATGGGTCGCATACGACCAGCCCCGTTCTCAGCACTACTACGCTTCAAACGACGCCGTCGCCGCCGCCGCGAGAGGATCAAGAGAAGGAAGACGGGACTGAGACGGTAATGGCGGAGCCGATCAGCCCAATCGACATGTCAGGCGTAGTTCCACCGGATCCGTCCAACCTCCTCCACAGTATTCCTTACGTTCCTGTAACACTGGTCGACGCCCCCAAATTCATCGTCGAGTTGATCAACACGGTAAGTTTTACTTTGTTCCTTCTGAGGCGTTGTGCTGGCTTACTCAAACAAACAGATATGGCGCGAAGCATGCATGCCGCTCTTCATGTGTCACTGCAGCATATGTGAGCGCGCGGCGGCCGCTTCCTTGGCCCTTGCGGAGTCGAACGCCCCGAACGTCGCTTCGAACCGCAACCCAGGTGTTGTGCCATCCCAGCCCGCACCACAGCAGCAGCAGCAACAAATCCGTATCACTGAGTCCGACTTCCAGGAGATGACGGACGAGGACGAAGACGATGATGAAGAAGACGTATGGTCCTGGTACACTTCTTCTGATGCTGAAGGAGTGGATGCCGACGATGATCCAACGGCCGTCGTCGTCCGCTCCACAGATGGGGTAGCGTCGATGGTAGTGCGAGGGGACGAAAAGTTGCGGAGGTCGGAGTCGAGGGGGACGACGCGGCAGGACGTGGAAAAGGGGCCATACATGGACGTAAACCGAAACGGGAAGCGAAACGTTCGACACGAAGAGGAGGAAGAAGAAGGGGAGGAAGAACGAGGTGGGGAAGAAATTGTCGAGGAAGAGGAAGAGGAGGAGGAGGGCACTGAAGGCGCCGATGCTTTAGACGGCTTGCGCGCGGCCATGGGCAGGCGCATGAGTGGGAGTGTCGTCCCGATGCGAAGGACCACCCCGCCGCGCACCAAAACGCCGCACTCAATCCCTGGGACCCCGCCCAAACGCTTGCGCGTTGAGGGCACGTATTCGCCCGTGACCGTTGTGGATGTCAAGGGACGAATGGTCAAACGACCATCTGAAGAGGCAGCTGAAGACGATATGCGCAAACGTCCGCGAGTGGAGGTTGGCGAGATCAGTCCGTAAATGCTATAGTGCAGGCTAGGACATCTGGATGCCTGCTGCAGTAGAACTAGGTTGGTCTTAACCCTTCCTCATGTACCTTACCTAGTGCTGACGCCTTCGGCGTGCTTTGCAGTCCCGACTGACTGTATATCATTGCGACACCTTGGTTTTCCGTTCTTGATTTACTTCTATTCCCATTTTGCATCCTTTCAAATCCCTCGTATCCTGTGTCCCTCTCACCCTCCCATCCCCATGATCTCCCCACCCCTATCCTTCTCATCTTTGTCGTTATTGTTTCCACCACCCATGTCATCGACCCTGCAATTTCCTCATCCTCCACCCTCCCATCATCTCCTCAGTATCCCAATCTGCCTTTCCCAAATCCGGACTCCCATAAAATCGTCACCGTCGTCGCACCTGCTGGTTGTTGTTGGTTATTCTGTGTACTTTTAGCCTGCGTCTGTGAATCGCACGACTTTGCTCTTGCACCCAAAGGGCTCCTTCCACTCACAAGATTATCCTGGATTTAGATTCGGTATGTACTTACTGACAAAGGAAATCTAGATTCCTCGTATCCGCAAGCGCGGGCAGCACGAACAGGGCACGAGGTGAGCTTCTTTCGGCGTCCGTGCTGGTCCACATGATGGTGTGAACTGACTTCTACGAATGTAGGTACTCGGATTGATATAAGAGTGGCGTGCATCGTGTTGCCCCCAACTGTGGCCCGCTATCCGACACCTTTCAACCACACACTACTAGATGGTATGTAGCTTATATTCACCCGTGTGTACCTCAGGATAGTGACGGCCTCATAACAGTCTACAACCGACGTAGTCACTGTCGCCAGCGACCTCGACGAAGTATCGTCGTTGCCGTCCAGCGAACTCGATCATGCAGGGGAGCATAGCGACCCCGGAGCTCAGAGACACGAGCGTTTCTATTTTGACGATGGTAGCATCGTGATCCAGGTGCGATGGTGTTCTACTCGTACCACACTGCACAGATCCTAATCAAGGCGTCTGATGATAGGCTGAAGGGAAGACGTATCGGCTGCATCACTTCTTCCTCCACCGCGACTCGCGGTACTTCGCGCGTCTCTTCCCGACCTGTCCTATCCATGGCGAGCCCATCAAGCTGGTCGACACGCCCTCCGCCGATTTCGACGTATTACTGTCCCTTTTGTACCCTCGGTCAGTGACACGATGGCTACTTTCTGTATATTCAACTAAACATCGTGCAATCTCCAGCGACCTTCGTCGGCCGGAAGTCACCACGGTGGAGGGCTGGATGTCCGTCCTACGAGTGGCCACCAAGTTCGAATTCAACGGTTTCCGCGAGCTCGCTATCGAGAAACTCGAACCAACCGTATCGCCCGTGGACATGATTACCCTTAGCCACGAGCTGGACATCCCGCGCTGGCTCCAACCGGGATACGTCATGTTGTGCATGCGCACGGAGCCTCTCGGGATGGCTGAGGCCAGCCGCCTTCGGATGCAAGATGTCGTTCTGGTATTCACCGTACATGGGAAGGTTCACGCTCTTGGTCGGCGATTTTCTCAGGAGGAAGTGTTGCGATTAGTCGTGGAGGCGATGCCCCCAGTCTCCACACCTAGGTCCGCCACACCCTTACCGACACTTAGCAGCCTTCCCGGTCTTGCTGACACTGCCATCGATATGTCAGCCCAGTCGACCAGTCCAACTACCCATAGTACCCCTTCTCCACGAGGAGAGTACCAGCGCCCCTTTTTTTCAATGTCTCCGGTAGAGGTTGTTGAAGGAAAGGGTGTACAAGCCTTGTTTGAAGCACTCACCGACGAGAACTTCGACGTCGTTTCAGACAGGGTCGTTGAATGGGCCAACCTTCCCCCCGATCAGCGTAGTAAAGGCTCGCTGGGCGGGCTTGTCTGGTCTATTCTCGCACAGGGCGCAAGGGAGCCCACTTTCATACGGCCGGGGTGTCGTCTCATATCCAAGCTCATAGAAAAAATCGGTTCCGACGCCTCCGACGATGAGCTCGAAATATGGCGCTATGTACACTATCACGACTTCACTCGAAGCGATTGGGAGTACACCCGGAGATCCGGGTCCATGTCCAGAATGCGTGGTCAATGTCTAGTGCGAATATACCTCCAGAAAGGGGTCGAGGCGATTCTGCATCGTCCGCGCACTATAGACGGCCTCGATATCAATCCGTACAAGGACATCCGATGTGGTGCTATACTTGCTGCCTCCGGCATCGAGTACCAAACACTCTGCCTCAACGCCACGCATTTTGTTGCCGAATTGCTGAAGGAAGACCTGATTCCGTTCGCGACTGCGTTTGATGGTTTGCGGGCATTTTCTCAAGAGGACTCGGAGTCCCTCAAGACCATTCGGGACATTCTTCTCATCCTTGGTCCTATATTGGATGTTCCCGTGGGCGAGGACCCGGGGATGAATGCCTTTTTGGCGACGTTGAAGTCAAGCATCGGCATCTTTCCACAAGTCCATTGCCACAGTGCCATCCCCCAAAGGGCCTCTAAAAAACATCGCCCCAGTGCCATCTCCCAAAGGGTCCCTGAACCCAGGGAGCCGGGTAGTAGTTGGCGAGTACGATGCATATTACAGGCCAGTTCAATAACACGCTTCCAGGTTCTACTCTATAGTCTAACGAGAGCTTGTAGGACATATTTGATCTCCGGGAGAAACATTGGGTGGCTTGAGCAGCCACTGACAACGAATCCGAAGGCTAGCCGAACTGTTGCTGCGGTTTCAGATGAGTTCGTTGCATATTTAAGTAGGAGGTCGATTCGACTGGGAGCACTTTAATAGTCCGGTCATTGCGGCTCTAGGGTTAGGGTTACAGTAAATACGTGGACCGTCACCAGCTCCTCTCACACAGCAAATCTGGGGCCGACAGCCCCTACAGTCCAACGTCTACCACCGATTTCGCGTTTTGCTGAGCACTCGGTATAAGTAGTACAATTTCAGCAAACGATTCAGCTACATACCTGTTACAAGCGACATATCATTAACCCTCGTGTGGTCCATGCGGCGCCTATGATGATAAATATGGACCCATAGCCCTGCTTGCGACATGATCAACTCCTCTCACGAATCGAACTCTCCGATGCCCACAACCATCTCAGAAGCATCATTCGGCGACTCGGACGTATTCGAAGATGATGTCGCTTCGCTTTCGTACACGACAATTTCCGAGGGAGCTATACATCGACCAGCAACTAGTCCAAGAACAGCCTCAGCTTCGGGAGACGATACGTGCGGCCTTGCACACGACGCGCACAGCCGTTTTTACTTTGAGGATGGGACCGTCACCTTCTTGGTATGCCTCCGTCAAAGTGACCGATCTGTTCGCTCGGAGTCGGTAGTGACCACTGGCATCTCAGGTCGAAGGGGCAGCCTACCGCATCCATCGGTACTTCCTAACCCGCGACTCTCTCTACTTCCGCAAGCTCCTCGAGCACACCGATTTCGCTGGGCCCATCGAGCTGAAAGATACGACGAAGGTCGACCTGGATGCGTTCTTGAGCATCATCTATCCGCTGTACGCACATATCCACTTGATATCCCTATGTGTACACGACCCTCCGACTCACCGTCCACTTTGCAGAGACTTCCAGCGTTGTGAAGTCACCAGTGTGACCGGGTGGGCCTCAGTCCTCCGCCTCGCCACTCGATGGAACTTCGCATCGATTCGCGCTCTCGCCATCGAGCGACTAGAGTCGCTGGCCTCCCCAGTGGACAAGCTCGTGCTCAGCCACGCCTTCAACGTCCCTCACTGGTTGCTGCCCAGTTACATTGCCCTCTGCCTGCGCGAAGCGTCTCCTTCTCGAGAGGAGTGCTCGCGACTGCAGATGGACGACGTGGTGCTCGTGTTCAGCGTTCGCGAGGCCGTTATCGGATCCGGAACAACAGGAAATGCGGATGAAGTCTCGCGTCGCGTGGTCCAGGAGATGGGAAGGCTCTCAACGTGTGGCTCGCCGTGCGCACCTCCTCAAGAGCAGGGAGCGTCCTCTAATATTGCAGAGGAACTCCTAGAGGGCGTCACGGAGGAGACCGTGGATGCCATCTCCCTACGCGTCCTATTATGGGCCAACAAGCCTCCCCACAAACGTTCCAAATACACGCGTCGTGACCTCGTCTTGAACATCATGGGCGTTTGTGCGCGTTCCCAATCGCCCGCATACTCCACCATTGCCAGGCGCGTGCTGGACCGCCTTCTCAACGACATCTCTCCAGATGTGCAGGATGCAGACTCCAAACTCAAGGGCCGTGCGCTCATCGCTTCCTATCTCCGTGAAGCGACCGAGGCCGCATTCTCGCAATACCTCCACACCGTTTCGAGTCCGCGTATCTTTACCGCATCGGATGCGGAGAAGACGGATGCACGCCAGGCGATGATGATAGTCGTAGAGTTGCTGAAGACGGGTGTGATATCCCCAGATATCGCATACGACGCCGTGAACCGCGGGTTTCAACAGGCCGGGCTGGTAGAGATGTGCGGGCTGCTTCAGATAGTGTGGCCAGTTACGGCCCTCAACACTATACAGACTATGGTGTGGAAATCGACACTACGAAACACGAAAGTGGTCGACGGGCATACGCGGGGTTTGGTCAAGGTAAGCTTCTTCCACACCCCTTCTAATGGCCGTTATGCATACGATTGCTATCTCACCGTTTTCAGGATCTTCTGGATCGCCACTCCAGAAATTGGGTCGCGTGATTGGTTTTGGGATGGCCAAAATACGAGAAGGAGGGTTTGAACATCTCATAGGCGTCGTTCTGCGAAGCGAATCGACGTGGTGATTCACAACATTGCAGGTATCCTTGAAGAGCGACTTGTGAATGATCTACCCGAACAAGATAAGCATAAACTTCGGGTGTGCTCATGGCACGTAACTCACATCACCGTCGGACCTTTGCGCATTGACGTGTAATTCTTCGGAACTTGAAGCTTGAAGCTTGAAGGCTGACCGCAGGCTGAAATGCCACAATGAACCTTACCGTAAACAATGAGGGAGCCGGAACTTGTTGCTGGAAGGAGATGAATATGATGAACGTTTGGACCTATGCGTCAGCTGCCACAGGCTGCCACCCACCGGGTGCAAGATTAACAGACAAAAAGCTGGAATGGAGAAGAGGGGGAGAAGGCTGTACAAGCCAGCCAGGTGTATATGAGCGCGTAAACTATGTGTATATGCGTATGGGCGAGCTCGTGCGAGATGTTAAAACAAAGAGGCAGTGAATGCTGTCCGACAGAGAGGGAAAGATGATGAATAACGAAAGCGAAGGGTCCACCAGCATGCGCCACGAAGCGAAGAACGGCGACATGGTCGTATGAGTGAAAAATTAAGGGATATATATGCCAACCAGACTGTCCGCCGTCATGCTGGGACCGAGAAAGAAACCAACCTCCATCGACGCAAAGAGAAGACGAATACTGACTCGCCTGTACACAGTCCAAGCCACCTTCACCCAAGAATCATCCATCAGAATAAATCCGTCGTCTCCGTCTCCTCACAAAGCGACCATCGCCCCAATCAACAGCCCCACACCGGTCACGAGCGCGCTCATCCCGCCGAATCCCAACCCAGATCCCAAACGACCCGCCGCGCCCGACGAGTTTGAACTGGCGGGCGCAGTTGCGCTCGCACTCGTCGAGCCACCTGTGGCTGATTGCGACGAGGACGGGGGCCTGGACACGGACGAGCTTGCGCTCGTGGGTTGAGGAGTGGTCGTTGGGAAAGAAAGAGACACGCTTGTCGACGCCGCGGCACAGAAAGAAGAGGCGAGGACCTCCGCGGATGCTATTGGCGCAGGAGCTGTAGTTGCGGATGATGACCCTGCAAAGGAAGAGAAGGAAGAGCAGGATGATATCTCCCCGTAAACGCAGTTGTAAAGAGCCGGCGCGAAGCCACTGTCCAAAAGCAACACGTGAGCTCATGTGCTGAAACAAGATGAAAGGATCGAAAGACGGGATGCACAAAAAAGGACAGGTGGGACGTGGTAACGGAAACACGTACGGTTGCCTGCAGAAGCAGTTTACATCCGCGATGGAAGTGCAGTTTACATCTGAGACGGCCTGCGCCAGACAGTCGCTCACTAAACCACAAACAGGCAGTTAGACATGCTATAGGTGAAAGGGCAAGATCCGCGCTGGGCCAGGTAAGATAAAAACTTACCACAAGGATCGACATTGGTGAGCGAGGGCAAGGCGGCAGATGCGGTGTTGCTCGCGGTGGAGGACGTATTGGGCGTGACCGTGATTGGAATTGAAGACACGAATGTGGTGCTAGCCCGTGTGATGGTAAGGTTGGCGAACGTCGTGCTTGCCGCGCTCGCCGCACTGCCATTTGCGGATGCAGAGGAGATGGAGGCAGAGGACGACGCGCCCGATGAGGCGGCGGTGACAACTGGAAGGGCAAGAAGCGATAGAAATGCGACCTGAAAGGGTGCTGAAGAAAACATGGCTCGATGGGTAGGTGGAAAGACGAAGGTGGGGGCGGAACCGAGGAGGCAATGAATTTAAATGAAGGCCTGCACTGGTTGCGCAACGATCGGGCTGGGTTCGCCGGGTGGACAAGCTCGGGGGTTAAGCTTGAGTTAGTTCGATAGTTGCGAACGAGGCCGAGGCGGAGTTTGCGCGGGAGATGATGAGCGACGGGCGGGGGTCTTTGGTCGATGTGAGCGTCGTCGAGCGAACAGGAAATTGTCGACACGGCGAGTCGGACACGCGCTGTCGTCGTCGGCCGTGGAGTCGCGACTCGGCACGTGATCCCCACCAGGCACTGCTCACCTGGCTGAGTGGCTCTGAATCTCAGTCAATCTGATATCTGACCGACGGCAGTGGCCAGTGTAGACCAAGTGTAGACAGAACGACCGACGGGCTCTAGGGACCTTCTCGAGTCCCACAGCCTCACTTGGGTGGACTACTTATCTCTGAGCGTCTCCGACGGAGGGTTAATACACTGCTTCCCATCAAATAAGTTTCAGTCGTTTTCAACCATTTCTCATACCGGCCTCGACAACTTGGTATACAAAGATGGAAAAATACATGCAACCTAGGATCCCTCATTTCGTACATACATACAAACCCACACGGCAGTTATTCAATCTGTCGAACCCATCCCATCTCGCGCATTCGAAGAAGGTCCTGATGTCAGAAGGGTCAATAAGGGATGGTTTCGGAATCGGACCGAGCGACGCACCTGGACGATTTTGCGAATTGTGTGGGGTACTTCTTCCCACATGAAGTCACTCTTCAACCGATCCAATAGAGCGGTAACTTCTTTATTCTCGCCAACAGGAAGATCTACTGCGCGACTCACCACCGGAAGAACCTGCGCAAGAATATCGTGCGAACCGCGCCACGCTGCGGCAGGGGAAGAGTAGGTCATGCCATTATTAGATGCCAGTGACTCTAGGCATTTGCGAGCGCAATGAACGGACACCAGCCCCCGCTCGAGGAGTTCCGCGGCAAATACAGTCGCATTATGGCAACGTATGTCGTATATTTCTGGTTCCGGAGATGATAGTTCACCATAGAGGATACGGTTGAGAGCGTCATGGTTATGGTTGTACTTGGTCGAACGTCCAAAGATCAATCTAATGGCAGATTCCAAGTACTCTCGAACAAGCTTGGGGCCGTTGAACTCCACACAACGGCCTTTACGATACTCATAAACCCGCGACGCAATTCCGCGGGTTAGTCGTTCGAACAGACGTGTTCCGATTCCGATGAACATAGGATCGGATGTGCCTCTGTGGAGGATGGATTCCACAAGGTCGGACAAGGAATCCGCCGGCAGCCCACTCGTCCGTCGTTCGTCAGCCCGCATGCTTGCCCATGCCACGATGTCTTTGGAAACCGATTCGAAGTTATCCTCGGTCAGCTTGTGCACATCCCTCGCCATGCCAGTCACGTCCGCGGGAATCACGGGTGCCCAGGCGGAAAGAGGAACAGCTGGGGGACCTGAGGAAACGGGGGCTACTGTCGAGTCGTCTGAGAGGAGGTCTTGAGGTTTGATCCATCGCGAGACGTAGCCAGCAACAATATCTTCATCGACTTGTTCACTGGAGCGAAGAATGCTCTCTCTGATCGTGGTGATAGCAACGACATCCTTCATCTGCAACTGCTCCGCTTCGACCAGTGTAAGAGGGTTGGGACGTGCGCACAGCGCGATGTATCCAGGCTCGATCCAATGGTGGATGCCAAATTTGTTTCCGAGAATGATCTTTTCAATTGGTGACGCGCGGGGCTCGAGCATCTCGACAGTCATGGCTCGGATAGACGTAAAGCCCCACTCTGAGGAGAGTTGTAGGACCGACGTCCACTCCTTTGCGGTAGAGAGCTCAAATTTTCCGAACGTCCTGCACATATATTCTATGTGAGAAAAGGCGAACCGCATGGTGGGTTCAGTAAGCCAACATACGTAGGGTACAGAATCGACAAGAATGCGTCAAAATCTGCCGTCTTGATCCTAGCGGGGAGTTCGAGATACCTGGAGTCGACAGGGAGTTCGAGGAACAGGTCGCGGAAGTACTGAGAGTCGCGGACAAAGAAGTAGCGGTGAACGTGGTATTTGACGCCTTGGACCTGGAGATGCAAGATAAATCACGACTAAATAATGGGGCAAAGTGAATAGCACGCACGACAAAGATGACCATGGGGTCATCATCAAAGAAGAATCGGGTGTGATATACAACCTTTGTATCATCCGAGGTAGATACAGAGTCAGGACCTTTGTTTCCTAAGGGTGATTTTGGCACGAGCTGTAAGCTCTCGTTCAAGTTGTCGTTGGACATGGTGAAAGAAACGGACGATATATCGTCGAAGTCGCTAATGTTATCCGTGAATTGTGAGGCTGCCGTTTGGAAGAGAGACCGATCCATGTGAGGTTGAAACTGTGGCGGTAAGCCACCGAGACCCGGTCCTAGATGCAGCACAACCGGTACGCAGTGGAGGTGGAGGTGTGGGTATGGAATCAACACGCCTCAGCAGTGCCAGTGTGCCACACGCGAGCGCCGAGTGTTTGGGCGGAGTTGGGCGGAGTCAAATACCGGTACGTCGGCCTCCCTCAAACCGCTTTATCGTCATCGTAACAGGCCTCTCGAGTCTCTGTACATAGACTTGACCGGTTCCCAGTTCTATCTCAGACAACATCGAACCACCGGGGTCCGGCAGTAAGTCGAGCTTCTCTGCTCTTGCCAAGCCTCCGAGACTACTTGATCGATCTGGCTATCGACTTTATTCCCCGTCGAACACAGCTTCCATTCAGCATGAACTTGTACACGCATTTTCCCGATACCCGCCACGACAAAGAGGTGATTGTCGTGGCTGCAGGTCACAGCTTTGATGGACGCTATCGGCACGCCTACCTTGCATGGTGCAACGGCCAGTATCCATATCGCACACACCCGACTGCACCTTATCAAAATGTCTATCAAATCGTGCAGCTCGCCCAGAAATCTGACGGTACATATTACTACGCGGACAAGTACGCCGAACGACGCACAGAACAGTCGGAGAGCGCCAACCAGAAGTTCTCTCTCAACACGTTCTCTCCAAGGGAACGGCAAGCCATCTTACTACTTGCGGGTCAAGTGCAGTTCGCCCGCAAATCGAAGGTGAATGGCTGTCGAACTTGGCTCCACGACCTTTTGGTTGCGATGCATGACGCAGAGCTCATCACGGAGGAGAAGCTCGAAGAACTGAAAGAGGGTGTTCCGCTCCCTGAGCGTCTCCCTGAGTGAAGTTTGTGAGGCATGTCACAACCGTTCTTTCACAAAATTCTCGTCATTGACATCTCGCCAATATAGGCATTGCTATATGCAGTTCAATATCAATCCTCACCGATTCAATCTCTGTCAGGTTGATCCGCGTACAGAGCGCGGGGTGTCGTATAAAAATAGCTAGGAAACATTCACAAAGTTGTCCTTCATCCATAGAGTATCATCATGTACTGGGCTTTCCCAGTCGTGCGCTTTCCCAGTCGAACCGCCCCCCTTCCTGGTATCCAGCTAGCTACCCCCTGGAATATACAATATATCACGCACAATGCAATCTTAGAAAACTGCTCAAGCGAACGAATTCCATTCTCACGATTGGCTCGTATAAGTACCATGTATTTCGTATGAAAACGAGCCTAAAACTACGGTCTTCTGCGTGTCTAGTCGATGCCATGTAAGTCACGAGCAAAAAGTGGCCTTGAGGTAAACATCCAGCTAGCAACCAACCCCACGGAAGGTTCTGCAGAAAGATGATTTCCAGGATTGTAATAGCCGCTGCCGAAACGTGACGGCAGTGCTAACATCTTGACGATGACCACCCGAAAATCCCGCAGAATGCACGCGTCACAGAACGAGGAGCAAGAAGGCTGTCACGTTCAAATTCGGGGCAAAGGTAAGATACAGGCTGGCGACCTACGAGACCGAAAACATATAAGCATTGTGGATCAAGACGTACAAAGGGAGCGAAAACACCTACATACTGAACAGTCCAGGAGCAAGCAGTGCAAAGAAAACAGACCACAGGGGCGTATGATGAGCAGGCAAAATATCAAAAGAAAATACTACCTTTTTCGAGTACGATTCCAATCAATACTCCACCGCATCGTCGTCGTCGGCCTGCATTGGTGTAGACTCGTCTTTCTCGACCGGTCTGGGCTTGTCTTTGTTCTCTTGCTGCTCAGTCGGGGGAGACTCATCTACATCCATGGCCGCATCGCGAATGGCTTCAACAGGAGGTTCTGCACTGGCCTTGGGTTCTTCTGAAGCCTCCTGTGTTTTGGTCGCTTCCTGCTCGACTTTCTTTCGCGCTTCTTCCTCGGCGACGCGCTTGCGAAGGCTGGTGAGCTCTTCGATTCCTTCTGCACGCTCTATGTGGAAGGCCTCCCACTCCTTCTCTGCCGCTTCTTTCACCTATTCAACCGCAATGTTAACATTGGTAGCGGGCGAAGGCGGTGATCCTTACCTCAACCTTGCGCTTGGCAAGGAAAGATTCTTGTGCAGGGGTGAGAATAGCAGGTAGATAGAACAAAGGTGGGGGATGTGATCGTGGGGGATGAGACAGGGGTTGGCGTGAGGATGTTCTGGTGTCGTCGGTTGGGATGTCGTCAGATGTGGCCAAGAAGTTGGCGAGTAGTGGAAGTCGTGTTCGGCGGAGCTTGTGCTGCAGGTGGAGTGTTAGCGCGTGGGGCATGTCAAGTACGGAGATACAGCGCACGATGGAGTCTTTGAGTTGAAGCTCTTCTTCTTTGCGCATCGCAGTGTACTTGTCTTTTTTCGCCTCTTCGGCTCTCCTGACAGTGTCAGTCTCTTTCCGTAGCTTATTCTGTAGCCTCTGATCGATCTCTTGCCGTTTCCTCGCCTACAGTATGAGGTATCAGTGACGTTTACGGCTCTCACGGGACAGATGGATGAGAACATACTGCTTCGCTCGCGTTGCGCGCCTTATCCTCGTTCTTCGCTTTGTTAAGGGTTCCTAGAACGAGACCAAACATGCTCTTCCCGCGCTTGCGCTCCTTTCCAACATTAAGATCAAGACGGGGCCGCTTCTTCACGTCGATAGCATTGGGAGCTGGCGGCGCCTGTGGCTCGTCCATTGGTGCATCACCGTCCTTTGACGGTTCATGTTGAGCGACGCGTTCGGGCCTAGTAGCAATTCCCTGTCAGAATATTCGAGGCGAATAGAGATACGAGCTGGAAACATACTCTTCAGTAGACATGGCGATGTTCGCGAGAGTGAAGACGTTGTCTGATCGGAGCCTGAATTGAACCGTCCGTGCGGTGTCACGCGTGGGCGCGTCGCACGCCGCCGACGCGCATTCGTGCGGTCCATTCTCCATTCACGATGCCGCCATCCAAAATCAAGCAGACCTCTCGCACAAAGCCGTCGGCGCCATCGACCAGCAAGCCCGGCTTGAAGAAGGTTCACCGAAGAAGCAGCTCACAACCGCTGATCGACTGAAGAGGCTCTTCGCCTCGCTGTGCGCTCAGATCGAGGGCGGCCACTTCAAGAACGCGATCAAGACATGCGATAAAAGTGCGCATACATCTCAATATTTTACACTATCCGTTACTCATTTCTTTCCTAAAGTCATCGTGTTGGACCCGCAGGACAAAGATGCGCCACAGACGAAGCTTTTCCTTCTTCTCCAAACCGATCAATATGCTCCTGCTTTGGCCATGGTCGATTCGTCTCGAGGGTCGGATGGCTCCTTTGAGCGTGCTTACTCCCTATATCGTCTACACCGCGAACCGGAGGCCAAGAGCGTGTTGAAGAACCTTAAGACGGAAAGGCTAGAAGACAGAGGCCTCGTGCATCTGGAGGCCCAACTGGTGCACATCGTCTCCGCTATGCCATAAATTCGATCTCACTCCACCTTAGAGCTACCGTGAAGGAGATTATGAAACCGCTTTCGACCACTATAACCACCTCCTCGACACTTCGCAACCAGTATGTTCGATCATGCACCTGTGTGTGACATTGTCGCTGAAATTCACTTAGCAATCGGAGGAGCACTCAGACATACTCACGAACCTACAAGCCGCCCAAAGACATCTGGACTTTGTCACCACCAACTACCTCCGTGCGTTAGACGGACTAGACCCTACCACCACTAGTACACTCGAGTCGACTCCTCCGCCGGCTCAGCCTGGAGCACCCACCGTTATTATATCTGCCAAGGCTCCGGATTTCGCTCGAGAAGCAGTGCAAGTCAAGGATGCCCCGCGGAAAGTGCGTGCTCGTCGGGTACCTAAAGGCGTTGTACCAGGAGTTACACCGCCGCCGGACCCTGAACGGTGGCTCAAGAAGAGTGAACGGTCGACCTTCCAGCAAGCGCGCGGGAAAAAGAAGGCTGGTGGGGCGACGCAGGGCGTCGTTGAAAGTGGGAGCGCGCCCGCGTCTAGCGGACAAGGTAAAGGTGGAAAGGGCAAGAAGAAGAAGTAACGTGCATGTTTGAGGGCCCAGCTGCAATCCATGATGGAGGTGACACTCTCCCCTACTTCATCGCTTATTGCTGTTGGCACATGAGGGACTTAGTTGTGTGACGGTATGCGAAGACGAACACGCGGACAACATGCCTCCTCGACCCCGCGTTGGCCTGTCTTGAATTGAGGAAAGCTTCTCGATGCTGAACTCTAACTTCGAGGTTCCTTTTCCCGCATTCACTGGTTGCGCTCCGCCGTCCCTTGGTACAGATAATATAATTAGGCTGGTCCTTGGCGCCATCGTCATACTCATCGAGCTCGTGGTGGGTTTTTTTGCTATGTAGCTTCAATTCGTCTCTGTCTCCTCTCCTTCAGGATGCGGATGCCTGAACCACCCATAACGCCGCGTGTTCCTCGCGTGGACTTCACACATTAAAGACCTTGCTCCGATGGTGCGTTTCATCATCCCATCTCCTCACGCATCGACAGCTTTTCTCCTCATCACGGTTCTAGGTCGGTTATTTACCAACTTTGACAGGGATCAGGTCAAATGATTCCTTCAGCCTACGAAAAGAACAATGCAACGCGCACAGTCGAGGTCACCACTCACTTCTTCATGAAAGGCCCCTTTCAAGCCGAAGACGTCGTGCATACGCCTCGTGCGATCGCTCCCCTCCACGCTGGTACGTGTTCGAAGAACATCCATCCTTTCCTCCTTATCACAATGCTGCAAACAGACCACACTCTGCCGCGCAATATAAGGACGACAACGTTGGTCCAGTCTACCCAGATTTGCGGTGTCCGCGTCGTCTTCTGTCCTCCCCTATTCTTTTCCTACATTCACGATCATGTCTCACCCTACCGTCCGAGGTGTCGTTGTGATCACGCGTAATGGCGACCACCTCGACTATGAACAAGACCCGATGACCTACACGAGCTCGCACACCGAGGGCACACCTCTCGGCGCCGTACGTTCGCCTACGCCTATGCATTGTGTTGTAACTCACACAACTTTGCCTTCGCATTCAGGTTCAATCGCATGAACTCGGAAAATATCTTCGCAAGGAATACTTCACCACTTCCTCCCCATCATTCATCAAGGGCATTCGCACCGACCTTGTTGACCTTGACCAAGTTCAAGCTCGTGTCAAGAATGGCGGTGAAGGCCGCGTGGCTTTCGACTCTATCATCGCCTTGCTTCAAGGCTTGTTCCCACCGTCGGAGAAGAACAGCATTGAACTTGCTAACGAGACTCGCGTCGTCGCCCCGCTCGGTGGATACCAATATGTTCCCGGTATGCCCTTCGTCCCCATCTAGTCCGCATCGTACTCACTCGGTGCGTTAGTCGAGACCGTCGAGCCTTCGAACGACCGATCGTTGGAGAGCTGGACGGATTGCCCGGTGAGTGTCATCGGGAAGTATTGTCGGGTATGCTAACGATGACGTGAATCTAGAACTTCCAAAAGCATATCAAACAGTTCTACTCGTCGTCCGAGTTCAAGCAGGCGGAGAAAGATGCGCAAGTTTTCTACAACGAGGCTAGGGACTTTGTTTTTGGTCGCCCCTCCAACCTCATGAACGCGGTACGTGTGGTCCGTTTTGCCTTCATTTCGATGCCTGACATACACCTTCTTTATAGGCCAATGTAAGTACACAAGTGTGCCACCCCCACATCCGGGTTCTCATCAATGACTTGCTAGATTTACGAATACATGAATCACCAACTGACCCACAACAAGACTTACGCGCATCGCCTTCCCCCCACCTTCATCGAGCAGGCACGTCATTGGGCGAACTTCCACGAGGAAGGAGTCTTTTCCGATAAGGATATGGGTGGCATCGGGAACAGTACGCTCTATTGATTGCAATTCTGAGTCACGCTGTCTGACATTCTTGCAGTTGCTTCACGCACGCTCATGCAGGCCATCATCAACTCTCTGCAGCGTATCACCTTCAACGGAGACCCCGTTCAATTCGTACTCCAGTCGACGACCTACCAGCCTTTCATCTCCCTCTTCCATGAGACTGACATCTTCAAGGAAGACCCCAACCTCTTTGGCATCCGTAAGCCAACCAATACTTGGACACGCATCCTCTCGCTGACTATTCTCGCACAGCTGACTACGCATCGGCCTTCGCGGTAGAGCTCCGCCGTGGCTCCCTTCCAGACAACCGCGACTTCCTGCGTTTCAAGTTCAAGAATGGTACCAATGAGGACTTTCACCCGGTCCACGTTTTTGACCACCAAGGCGACATCCCACTGACTGAGTTCATCTATCGCATTGAGGTACGTCTCGTGTGCATCTCCACCTCACGATGCTGATGAAAGGTCTCCAGAACTCTGTGATCGGTTCCAACCGCCAGTGGATGAGTGTTTGCGGAGCATCCTCCATGAGCAACGACCTTCCATGGCTGCCCGATCTGCCCTACAGCGGAAAGGATGTTGGGGCACGTCTCAATTCGCCGATTGTATATGGTGCCCTTCTGGCATGCTTGTTCATGCTCGTCGGGCTGTTCGTCACGAAGAGAGGACGTCGTCAGTCTATCAGGCTTCCGATCGCTGAGGTGTGTCTCCATTCCATTGACATGACCTTTTCCGTCCCCGGGTCGGATTGTCTGACACGATCCTTGTAGGAGCACACGCCGTCAACCTCGTTCTACCCCAGGGAGAAAGCGCGGTTCATCTGAAGAACTATTCCTCTCGTTGTTTCACCCTCCCATTCTGCAACACACTTTACTTTCGTGGGTGACTCTCAGTTTGGATTCCGGAGGCTGATCGCTCCATGGTCGCTCGTCTTCTAATTTACGTGTATATCAGTGCTGCCACCATTCCATACGAACTCGGACGCTGTCTATGCTTTCCTCTGTAGTTTTTCTGGTATCCTTTGTAATCATACACACGCCGATTTGTATGTACGATACAGCATATTTCTGAATATGTACTTATACTCGTGTGGTATTCCGGGAATACTGACCCAGGTTTGCCGAACCCGCTGACCTCTTATGCGCGCATTGAACCACTCGTCAGCACGAACCACTCCGGATCCGCAAACACCATTCAAGATACTTGACTTCGCGCCGTATACATGATCCAATTGAAGGCTCTTGCTAACCCTTTGCGCGTTCATATTCTATACTAGCGACAGAGCTTCAGGCCTCAACCTCAAGCTTAGCACAGCACCTGGAACCACGGAAACCTAGTGGCCGTTCCCGACTCGCATCTGGTTGCAGTGTTGCACCCGCACCGCATCACGAGACCAAGGTAGCAAGCGCAATGAGCCACGGTGAGCATAAAAGATGTGATCCACTGGCTATGCTTGACTGGAAGTCTTGTGCTTGCCGGAACGCTCGAGTCTCGACTGATCGGATTTTTGTTTGGGCAATTCGAGCGCCAAACCACCGGTAAAGTAAACCTGCCGACCCGGAAAAATCAGCGCGCGGACGCCACCTCGAGATCCCGACCCGCAGACTTCGACTCTGTCATCAGGCCAGCGCCGCATACAGTTGTCAGTGCTACCGCACGCAAGGAGTCTGCCCGGATTTATGACCGTGAGTGGTAGTACATCAGGATCTTCCTAGATCGTGGGTTTAGACGTTATATTCCTTTTCAAGCACTTCAAATTCTGACAAGCTGACCTAAACTGTTTCAAGTTTCAAGCTTCCGAGTCATCGGCGCCCAGCCTCTCTTCACCAATTCCACACTCGTCACGATCTTCTCAATACCTGTTCAATATTTCAAAATGTCGTCTCTGTTCGTAACTGCGGCCACTAGCTAAATCCGTTTGCACAGGCTCAGCGCACGATCCGTCATAGGCAATAGGTTAAGCGCAATACACTACGTGTGTGACAAGCTTAGCGCCTTATCAGCTCTCGTGCGGGGACTCAGCGAGAACAGGGATCAGAAACCTGTGTCGGAGTCATAGGCCCGTATGCGTCAGACAGCATATACAACCGCCATAAGCCCGACCGGGACAATGGCGAAGATCGTTCGATTCTAGAAGACGACATGTCCTGAAAAATTCATGTGTGGTTACCCAAACCGAGTAATCCTGTCTCTGGCCTCTCAGACTCTACAATCGAATCTCCGTCAGAACCCCGAACACCACCCTTGTCCCCCCTTCGATCCCCTCTGCCTACATAATGGTCGAACACCCCATATTTGTCCTCCTCCCTCTGCGACCATTCACATTTCTTACTAGCGCCTTCATATGTCTGCATCATATACTGCCGTTACAGCCGACGTCCTTCGCCCACCAGTTCGCGATGACAACATCCGCAATGCCGTGCAAACCATCATCGCCGCGCGCAAGTCCCGCAAGGCTCTCAAGGGACAACATGAAGCAGTTTGGCCCCTGTCCCTCGAGGTTGCTCTCATAGAAGGCTTGCAATGAATATCGCCCAAAGATCTCCACTCGTCCATTCCTCCGATTCCCGGATAGGAACGTCTTCATTTCCGACTACATCTTCCGCGCCACGGGCAAACGTAGAACCTCAAAGCAAGTTGGTAGCCGTCTCCAGCAGCTGCGCGACACCGCACAGGGAAAACGGAGTGCGTTTTTCACTCTCACAAGCTCCCATCGTCCTCGTTTAACAGTTTAACCCCTACCCCCCACCCGCGACGAAACAACAGTTCTCGAGCAGTTTTCTAGTCGAAGCAGTAGATCGCCCGCCAAACAGTCCTCGGATACGGCTCCTCACGGTTCTGGCTCATCCGTACTCGACCCCTCAAGCCCGCTCAACGTTACCGACCCCGACCACACTTTTGTACACATCAAAGTTTTGCCAGCTAATACTCCACATCCCGGACAACCTTACACGTTTAGTTTCTTTTTCTTTGTGTTGCTCTTGTAATACTTACACTTCTTGTGTATATCTCAAGTCATCAAAACATCGCTTTAAGTTCACACGTCGCCCCATTCCCGCGACACCTGCGGGAAATAGACCCCACCGTCGCCTTCACCTTTTCCCACAACATCTGCGCCGCGTCCGTTTGCGACGTTTATTCTAACGGCAGTCGCGTTTACCACGAAGTGACCCCGCTTACATGCACTCCTGCGTTATCACACGAAGCTGGCATCACCGGTTATGTTTATCGCGTCGCTCTTGTCCCTGGGCTCTGGAATGATTTGTGTAGATCAAACAGTACGTGTTTCGGACAGTCTCGTCCCTCGATTTCCGCATGTCTCATTCAAGTGTCAGATCCTGGCCGTTACTCTGTCGTTCAATGCATCTTTCAGTGCTGGCGGGCATCGCCACTTTCGTCGGAATTGGTACAGAAGCCCTCGAAAACCTTGCTTCGCACCGTCGTGTACAATTTCGAAGAAGTCACACTCCCTCCGGCGGCGGTTTCGCTTTCTCCTGCTGTCTCATATGCTACACCGGGATCGCACTCTTCGGTTTGCTTGTCGCCTGCCTTCCCAGTCACCACTGCTTGTGAATACCGAAACGCCTCATTCAAACCCCCGTCTTATGATGTAGGTTGTTGTATTCTCTCGTATCTCCATCGGCCATATAATCCTGACCGGAAAATATGCAGCGCACCCAAATCGTAAACATGCGAAATCCCTTCACTGGTCCCACATTGGGCGAGACCGTGGACGCGCCTACGAATTGTAGAGACAGATACGTCCCCTCGGACGGCGTACATCCACCCACCGCTGGAATAACATATCCCCCGCACGACTACGGCCACGATCACAACCGCGTCATGAATCACATTTCGTGTCTCTGGGATCAAGCAGCGGAAATCCCTACCAGTCCTCTCGAGTGGGGCTACGACACCGTTATGGGTAAATGGTAGCTCTCAGTTCTCGCATCGCTGTTCTTCAATGCTCCCTTTCCCCTGTAACATGTACCATCAACGGAACTCAAATTCACGTATTCTAGCGCGTAGGGAGGACGGATATGTGGGATAGGGCAGCGCAAGAGCGGCGTATTCAGTTGCTCGAATCACCGGCTCAGGATACTCTTTGCTTTCATCGCGCACGGGATGGCATACTGAGGCACGGTCTGGCACCACGATGAGCCCTATTGAAAGTGTGCATGTTGCGTAGATGAGGTAAATATATCTCGTAGTTTGCATATGTATGAGCATGACCTAGTGCTTGTTTCCGCACACCAGCGTCTTTCTGGTTGCAGTATCGACAAAAGAGAAGTAATCGAAGTACATGATATCCAGGATAAGCCGTCCCACTGGCCATTGAAGCGTCCCTTTTCCGACATAGGATTAAAAAAGCCTGAAGTCCGAGGAGAAGCCCATGTCGTAACCACACCTCTCGCTGAGTTTCTGATGATTGCTCATGCCTGCCTTGCCATGCCTCTGAGTACCGATACCGAATAGGAGGTGAGACGCCACCCTGACGTTATGGGCAACACCAAAGCTGAATCAGCAAGTCAGATAGGCTGCTCGCGGAGATCATATCTAATACGTCGTACTCTTCCAAGACGCTCAGGCCCGACTCTTCCAAGGACTATCTCCATTCCCGATCGGCAACCGGAGGAGTTAGTATGCATGATACAAGCGCCAAGCTCGTGCGAGGGTGAGTAAAAATGGAACAAGCGTACCGGCGGAAGAGTTTTCTTGGGGTGAACAGACACTGCATGAGAAGCATAATTATATATATCGAATAAGGCGTACGGGTGGGGCGGTAACGATTCGGAAAGGCTGTACGCGAGCCTGCGGAGACTATTGTTGAGGACGAGAATTCATCGAGGATTCTCTTTGAATTCAGGTTAATGTTCCATTTTGATGTAGGAGAGCAGTGGGAGCTGATACAATTTGAATGACAATTTTTGTGGAGAGAAGGGCTCAGGATTAAAGCTTCAAGCCTTCGATGTCAGAGGAGCCATAATAGCTAGACGGATGAAAAGCGTAAAGCGTGAAATTGAAAAGGCAGTTGCCAGTCGTGACTCAGCCTCCTACGATACTACTGTACACGTGACACAAGCTTTGCTCAGAGTCACCACGCTTTCGCATAGGGTACCACACCCTCTTGTAACTTCACCCTGTCCACCCGCTGCACGATTGCGAATCTCCCTTCCCGGAAACGAGACCGGCGCCTCCATATCAGCCAGGGACACGCCAGGTCTGGGACTATCGCCGGTGGCCTCACTCTGTTGAGAACTAAGAAGTGGAACCTCGAAGTACAGCCTGCCGTCACACTCAGGGATCGATTCCGTAAACGACCCATGCCACAATAGGCAGAGGATCCTGAGTCGGAGGCCTGGAGCTCGCTACTGTGGGGAATTCTCCTGATCCTCTTGGACCGCATCATGTGTACGTTGTACCCTCGCGCTAGACCGGAGGCCGAGTCTTTAACGGACACTGACGAGACGAGCAGGTAGTGCACCCTCGCGCACCGGCGTGTCGTCATCGTTCCTCATCTCAGCGTGGAAAGAGACTTCTTGCGCACCTGGAATTTGTTGAGGTCGTGTGCTTTGCAGCTTCTCCCACTCAGTCTCTATTTGGGCGGCTTTATTTCTCCACTCTGGGCCTCTGGCGGAAGACCTCTATTATTCATTTTCCTTGTTCTTCTCTGGTACCGCCATCAAGCCCCCCCCCGCATCACTGTTCACGACAACTGGCTCGGCCCACACCGGCTCGACTGCCCGACGTAGGACTGTAACTTGATTCAACTGTTGATATCGATACATGCCAACCTATGGTAGGTTAGCGGTTGGCGCCATTGCTCAACATTATAGTATGTGGCGGGCCGAGACAAGGCCACAAGGAACGTTGCAGCTGCCCAATGAATTTCCCACGGCAGGTCCGATTGTGGATGGACAGCGTGCACGACGGCAAAGCAACGTTGTGCCTGTAACGAACCCTACCAGGACGATGGCGACGAAAATTCAGGATATTGAACGGCCGGGACGATATCGCGTCGTCGGCGTGTTCCGCGCAGGTCTCAGCCTCGACCCTCTGCGATTGAATATCGATTCACCATTCGTAGCGTGTCAAAGTACTTCCCACCCCCTCCGCTTCTATTTCCTACTATATCAAGTGGCCTCGTGAAAGGTTTGTGCTGCTTCCATCCAGATCTACGCCGCTCTCTCCTACCGTCGGTTGCCAACTTTCCAGCCATGTCCGCTTCCGTTGTAGACGATGTCTCTTGCCCGTCAATCCATGGCGAACGTATCCGCAATGCCTTACAGATCATCACTGCCAGTCGCAGGTTGCGAAAGAATCTCAAGGGGAAGCATGAAGCCGTATGGACCCCTTCGCTGGAAGCCGCCCTCCTAGAAGGCTTGGACAGTTATCGTCCCAAGATCTCCAGCCGCCCTTTCCTTCGTTTCCCCGACAGAAATATCTTTATTTCTGACTACATCTTCCGTGCCACGGGCAAAGTTAGGACTTCAAAGCAAGTTGGAAGTCGTCTTCAACAATTGCGCGACACTGTGGATGGCAAACGGAGTGCGTATCCTCTGTGATACTTGGTCCGTCGTCGTTCACCCACCCATCTACACAACCGTAGTCCTTGAAATATTCTCTAGCCGCCATGAGCCCGGCGGTCAGTCCACAACCACGAGCCCACAATCATCTACATCCGATATCTCGCTCTCACTCGACCCTAACCGTGATGTCGTATGCATCGATGTCCTTCCCGCTGACTTTATATGCCACAAACCTGTTGAAGCGTACGACTAGTTTCACTTTCGTCACATCCACGATACTCACATCTCTTCAATACGTCCTATTTCTGGTGCCTTCATGCACGCTCCTTCTCCAGTACTCCTCTTTTTGCTGCACTCCCGCGAACATTGAGTGCAATTGACCCCACCGTGACCTTCGCCTTCTCCACCAACATCTGCGCTCTGTCCGTTTGCGTGGTTTATTTCAACGACAGCCCTGTGTACCGCGAAGTGACTCCGCTCACATGCACTCCCACGTTGTCGCATGAAGGCAGTTGCGTTACAGGCTGCACATACAGTGTCGCTCTTGTCCCTGGGTTCTGGGGCGAATTATGCAGGTCAAATAGTGTGTGCTTTCACTATCCCGGCTGTACCTTTCCGCAATGCTCATTGGTGCGTTTGTTAGATCTAGGCCAATACTCTATCATCCAAGAGATCATGCAAGTTCCGTCGTCATTTCCTCCCTCAAACTCGCCCGCGGCCTCGGTCTCAAACGCGGCCGTGCTTTGTACCGTCGAATACAAGTTCAACGAGGTCGCATTTCTCCATTCGGCATCCTCGCTGTCTTCCATCCCACCATTCCCACATTCAACATCATCGGGGTCTCAGTCGTCTGCTTCCTCCTTGACAACCGGCATGGTCGATGAAGACGGATTTCTTGTGCCTGCGGCCGCATCCTATATAGTAGTATAGTATCTCCTCCTCTTTTCATTGGCATGGTCCTTACGAGAGGCACAAAGCCAGCAGCATCCTTTGGCGTTCAAACGGACGACTTCCTCGGCTCTACATCCAACTACAACGTGGATGTGGCCCAGGCAGCGGCGGCTTGGAAAGGGATAAGCCAGCACAGCGGACATGGCATAATTCAATGATGTCGCGTGCCACCCACCGCGGGCAGAAGTCCATTTTTTCGGAGTCGAAACGTATTCGAAACGGGCGACGAAAGTACAAATACCAATCGTGTTTTTACCTGGACAAAACACATTCCAAACATGTCCTTTCAGGCACATGTTCCTGCCTCGTGTACCCTCCTAAAACTTGAGGTTTCCGCCATGGGCAGCTATGAGTTCGAAATAAAACCTTTTAGGACCATATTCTCCCTAAATTAAGCAGTTAGAAACCGGTTCCCCAAGGAGAATCAGTCTCAATTAGGAAAAGATCCGCCAAAAATTGCCCCGAAGCTTCTAATTTCAGATCAATCACTGCTCGTGGCGGAAATTTCTAGTTTTGGAAGGGTACATGAGGCAGGAACATGTGCCTGAAAGGACATGTTTGGAATGTGTTTTGTCCAGGTAAAAACACGATTAGTATTTGTACTTTCGTCGCTCGTTTCGAATGCATTTCGACTCCGAAAAAATGGACTTCCGCCCGCGGTGACCACTGTTCAGTTGTTTCATTGTTTCCCCAGTCACAACAATATTCACTCATGCTCTGCCAGTGCTCTCGTGATCAGTACTAATCCTCGCTTCTATACCACTTATGTAGAGATGGAGCGTACGTATCAAGGTACATGACCTGCTGTAAGATCGAACACGCAGGCCGACTCATCCGGGTATCATTATAGGAGCGACCCGTCCCTTGAAACGCATCCACACAACTGTCCTAGTCGGACGTCGACTTACCATCAAGCATAGAGCGACCTAGAAATTGGCGGGGATTCTATTGTCTTGCTGCTCTATGAGGCAAACGACATATATTCGCACTCGAGCAAGTCTACATCATGCTTCAAGATACTATTTGTGACGGACATTCCGGAGAGCCGCGTTCAAAGCGCTACGTCGCGCATAGCTAACGCTTCCTAGCCTCCGAAACGTATGATGACTGCAAATGAAAAAAGAGCTTGTGTGACCTAGAAGTGGAGTGTGCGAGGACACTGGGGTCAGCGCAAGGATATAGCCAGCGCGAGACGGCGCGGTGGCTGCTCTGACGAAGTCCACATGCCGACAGACCGTAGCCACTGACTGTATTGTGTGGACAAGGGAGCTGTGTGGGAGACTGAGCGGGAGAAGCCCGTGTCGACTTGAAGAGGGCGGTCCATGAAATTTATAGATGCGGTATACACCTTGTCATTAGTTTTTGGCGGGCATATGCCCGCCAACGCACCCGTCGGTACAATCTGCTCGTCAGAAGTAGGTGTATATTGAAGTCTACCGGATCGGAGTCGACGTTCACCGCATCTTCTGCGAGGAAGTTAGGCTTTCTCAACTTAGTACGGTCCTCTTTGCGCGCAACATGAGCACACATACATATCAGAAATAAATCGAGAGTTGCCAGAACGATGGTCGAAACATTGTGATGTAGTTGAGCAGCCTTTTGCCGCACCAGCGACGTAGTTAAAAATCAACATTCATCGAATAACGACTGCCCCCAGCCTCGAAGAGATCAAATCTCCTCATTTACAAGGGAGTTTCGCAATCTGTGCGGACCAGATTATTTTACCGTGGTTGACTATATCGCACCCGAGCCACCGCTTGAGGTCGCTGTCAAACACGTCCGTATGGCGGTGGGTGTCGGATGATCCTTGTGTCGTCGGCGTCCTACCTACCTGCTGTTGACCCGAAAGATGAACTGTGGTTCATTGTCAAACCCGGAGATCCTATCAGATCTAAAATTCGAAGCACTCCGAGACCCGCACCCCCAGGTTCGCCGCACGTATGTAGTACAAAGGAAGGTACCGTTCTGATGAGTTACATTGAGGTTTCGTCGGCGTTGCTTTCGCGTTATTTGTACTCACATAGCCTAGATGATGCCTATACTTTTATCCCGGGCCAAACTTCGGGTCGTTAACGGAGACGGGATTTTCGACAGAAAGTCTGACTAGCGGCGCTTGAGGAGGAACTCTAGCCAAGGCATTTGCATGGTGGCACAGGACGAAAAATACGGTAGTGCAGGTTTCCAGAACGGCCAATAGGCCGGTATGAAAGGAGCAAGGTAAGGCCGTTGTATCGGCAGATACAGCTTTGAAACCGGAGCGCTGACGCGTTTTCAGAAGGGATCCAAAACTTGGGGAAAGGCGAAAAAACTGACGGACCAGACGACCCGATTCTTCGATATTTTCTGGGAGCGGCCAAATGTCCAGCGCCCAGCGCTGACTCCACTGACGCCGCCGCTGCGGCGAACAACGAGCGAATCTGTTTCGAGTCTGTTTCGAAGATGCCGCGTCACTTGCGCGTCACTTCGTATCAGCCTAAGTAAGAGTGTGGACGGAATCCTCGAGGGAATACGACACCCGCCGAGCGCCGTGAACGACGCTACTGTGACTCGTATTGGATGTAAGTACGTTCGCCGTTAGTACTCACGTACTTAGTGCCGGCTCGTCGTCCTGCGTTAAGGGGGCCGCGGAGTTAAACAGCTGCAGACTCAAATGCAGACTGAATTAAAGTTCCTACCGACGTGTTCCATACTCGGTCAAGTCCGACACTCCGAGTCACTCGTCATCGTCATTGACACGGAGACAGACTCCTACCAGTCTCCCAGGAAGATTCCTACGATCATGGAAAGAGTTCAAAGGGTTAGCTAGTTCTTTGCACTCATGATCGCCTTGCTTCGAGCGAGGGTAGTTGAGCGAGAAAAAAGGGAACAATCGAGGTTGGACTGTTGCCTCCTATGATTTCAGATTGCTTTTCATGGTACAGACATAATATGACAGGGCGTTCGTGTTTCGTCCAATGTCGTTTGCAAAAATACAATGGCTACACCGATGATATCCGAGAAGGGAGTAAACGTTCACAGCAAGAAGAGAGCAAAGGTTCTTCACGTAGGGGTATTTTGTCGAGGTCATGGTTCGTATGTTCAGGCCACCGTGAAACTGGATGAGGATCCCGTGAACGGAGAGATAGAGCCGATGAGCGGCTTGGAATCGCCGAAATATGCGAGCCTGTACGTCCCGCTCGGGGTGCCCGACTCGATGGCCCAAGAAATATTGACAGAGCTCGTCCCGGTCACCTAATGCAGGTCACGCTAGTCAGTCGCAAGACGGATTAGCAGACACTGTGAACATACCGTGTTCGTCCTCGTCCACTGGTAGGTCGTCGACGGATGCGAGTCCGAGCGGAACATGACCCAGTCGCCGTTGACCATTCTGTCCACGGACAGGAACGTGCCCTCCAGGCGAAGATTGTTCTTTTCGCGCGTCAGCGTCTATTTTACGAGGAGACCAGCGCTTCGGACTTACCCTAGGGTTTGCTCCAACGAATGTCGCCGAAACAGTCTGTCCGACGGTGTACGCCGGGTTGACGTCAGTCTGGACACTTCCAAATTTACCAGAGTCGAAGACGACGGCGGTCTACGGCGCATACACTCACGTGAGACCAAGCCACAAGGCAGGGAAGGTGTGGAAAGACATACCCGGAGCGAAATAGCTTTCGAAGTCTGCTCTGCGGGCGCGGGGTCCGAGGCAGGTGTGGCACCGGTGGTTGCGTTGTCCGCCAAGAACGAGACAAGACTCCCGTACTTGTCGATATATGCGTTGAGCGTCCCTGCATGGTGAATGAGCAAGGCCTGGCCAGAGGGAAATGGAAGAAAGGTACTCGCATTGTCCGAAAATTGTCGAAGCGCCCTCGTAGCGTTGGACACCGTACTCTTCGGGGGTTGCGACGTAGTGCGCATATGTGTTCGCTGGACCTGCGATGACAACGTAGGCGTCTTCTCCGATAATGCCCTGACCGATGAGCTCGGCTCGAAGAGCATTCCTAGAGACGCACTTGGTTAGCCCCTATCTCCATAGTGCGCGAGGACAGGAAAGCTTGCTCACCGCATACGCCGCCCGGACATGGTCGTCAGCTCCCCCGGCATGACAAGCATCACCAGATTGCCTACGCGGAGTATTTGAATGTCCACCGTGCTCGGAGACCATTCATATGGGGAGTGCGCGTAACCCTGTGCACGGAGGCCGTCAGCCAAAGCCAATCAAAGTCAATATCACCCGATAGGCACGACGAGGAAATTTTAGCCAGCGAGCACGCACCGTGTTGAGCAGGATTGGCTTCGGGAACTGGCACGCTTTCTGTTGGGCATTTGGCTGAGGAGTAATGGCGCCTGGAAATGACGAATGTATGCGCGCGCGTCGTCAGTGCATCACGTCAATTAACAGCAGCTCGTGCGGCTCCGGACGAGGGGCATCCCTAATCCCTACTTACCCTTGACGATCTCCCAAAAAGGATTCCTGAAAAATGTCGATCAGGCGACGGGAGCCAACTCACGGCTGGAACTACGTACTGAGGCTGCGAAGCGTTGTCACCCTGAACAAAGTCGAATGCACCTGGTCCATCACTGTACGCAGGATGGAATGGTGGGATTAGATGGAGATGAGAGACTTCGGATGGCGACTTGGGGAGAGTACGCACGTTGTTCCTCCAGCGAAAGAGAAGCCAAGCGCAGGTGGGCATGTCTGAACCGTCGTGCCATTGGGTAATTTGAACGAGTGGAAGGACCTGAAGTTAGGTCTGGTCAGCGAACAGGGTCCAAAGAGGAAGGAACGGAACGAACATGTTCATGTAAGTGTGCACACTGCGCACCGCACCACTAACCGGCGACAGTTGCTGGCCCATAAGCGTTTGAGCGCCGTCAACTTGGTGTTGTGCGATGATGCTGTTCGACTCGAAGTCGGAGATACGGAAGCCGGGTCCACTGTGATTGTATAAGATCCTTTGAGTATGACAAAGGGGGATTGGGAGATTTAAAAACGCACCGCCCATGACAGTCTTCCGCTGTCCCTCCACAAGTTGAGCTATTGAAATCGCACGACATGCCGTCGTAGTCCTTCCCAGGGCTCTCACAGAACGCTCCGAGACTGTATGCAATCACAGGGACCATTAGCCAGGTAAAGGGGTGGCGAACAGAGGCGTAGCGTTACGTACGTGTTGGGGGACGTGTCACCGACGTTCGCTACAGGAAGCCAGACGTCAGAAGGCTAGCATGAAATCAGGTGGGGGGTGCGCACATTGAGTGAAGCCCGCGACAAAGGTAGCGTTGCCCGGCATAGCGTTCGGCTCGACCATGGCTGTATAACGAGCGACCAGAGGTCAACAGAAGCGTCGGGGGGAGGTCGGAAGAACGCATACATTCATACAGATAAGCAGCCATGCCCTTGTTGTCGCCGCTGACGAGGGTGTTGTTCTATACGGTAGGCAACCGACTTCAGAGCAGTACGACAGTCTGGTTGGTTTACGCGCACCTCGTACAAGCTCGTTCCATGGACGGCATAGAAGCTCAAGAACCCGCGTGCGTTGCCCGACATGTCCTCGAATTTCAAGAGGCCCAAGTCCTTGTCCTGGTCGAACTCGTACCTGTATACGTTGGTAAGCATACGCCCAACAATCAGACCAGTCGAGAATGACGGTTGAGGGGTACTCACAGGGCTCTCTCCTCCGCCGGGTTGGCGAGGTACGCGCTGGGGCTCCGATTGGCATTGCCGTCGACGACGGAGGTGTTCCCGATGCTCAAACGACCCTCCTGCAAGCTGTTGTGGGCCTGCACCACAGCTCGTACGGTGCCCTGGACGATTGCGGCGGCGGTCTCGGGGACGTAGCCCAATGAAGTGACTTGGGGGAGAAGGTCTTCGAGGAAACCTCCGACGCCCGAATGCTGATGGGTGCTGACGAGCGCAATGTTTGTGTTTGTGTACATGTTGGGGAACATCGACGTCAGGTTGGAAACGATAGAGCGGCGGATGCCCGTATCGCCCATGGCGATATCTAGAAAGGGGGGCGTCGGGCGCCGTCGAGAGCATGTGTGAAAGGAGGAAAGAAGGCAGGTCGGTGAATGACGGGCAGAAGGGGGGGACCCAGTAGGGCAGGAGAGTGAGGGAAAGCGGAAGGGGGGAAATCAGAACAGGTCGCGGGTCAGATAATGGGGAGGGAGGGACGAACCAGCGTTAATAAAAACGACACGATTAGATGAATTGGAGACATCCGCGATGATGAACGCGCGGCTGCGCTGCCTCATGTGCAGACCCGTGTCCGTCTGTGCGAGCGAGGCATAGCCCTGCGAAAAAACACCCGAGTCAGCGGTTGATTCTGTGGGGAGATGCACGTGGGGACGAAAAAAAAGCACAAGCATAACTCGAGTAGGAAACAGCAGCAGGAACACCGCCGGGAATTGTATGGACATTTCCACTCGAACGGAACTGGGTAGGAAGTTTCGTTTCTCGCCACATCGACATGCCGCAAAGGTATGGCGGGCGAGGTCGGCGACCGCACCCGTGTTTCGAAACAAAGTTTCGCGCCCTCGTTCTGCGTATTTCGAACGAGGGCGATCGCCACGTAGAAGCTCCCCCCAACATTCTATAACGTCGCACGGAGCGCGCGGCCTTCCCCTCAGCGAACATAGACTGAATGCATGTGAATGTCCCTTTTTCCTCGGACGGAATGTCCATTTCTCCTCGGACGGTGGGGTATGGCAAAGTCACCCCCGCCTTGCAGCCGTAAAGGAGCCAAAAGTTGGGTGCGTAGAGGGGAATTCTCTCTCTCTATCTGAACTACCCCTAAAAAGGTCCACGGAACGGTTATTCGAAAGGGGGTATGAATTTACCATCATGTTCGTTTCCACAACAGGTCTGGGGAAGCGTGGGCGAATATGAGCGTCGATTACGTCCACGAGGGTCAACAAGCGTGGCATTTACCCCGTTATATCTCCAATACCTAGGCGCAGGAGACAAAGTCAATCACTTGGCCTCACGGATAAGATAGACACCGGGAGAAAGAACAAGTGACGTGCCACATCCCGGACCACTGGAGGATGCGAATCCAGCGATGAGCAGGGACACATCGGACGTCCTTCACGGTCGACGACACGCTTCGGATTCCATCCTCTCGGACGACACGAACTCTGGCCACATCTGTCTCTAACGGTCCGCTCCAATCGACCGTTCGTAAGATAACGGAACACTGCTGGGGCCTTCTCTAGCGAGCGCGCCATCGAACATAGTTCTCAATAACGCCGCATGGAGTAACAGGAGAGTGACCGTCGCGGCAGCCGCCCTCGAACGACTGGGACCAAGCCCATGGCTCCTCCCATCTGATCTGAGATAACCTCATTCCCCACCACGTCTTCGCATCTGACGCGAGCATCCCTTTCTGCCACAGCTCGTGGATCCGTTGCAGAACACTTGAGCCCTACGTCGGCTCAGGGCGTCGATGCACCTCCCGCCCATCGCTATGCCGGCACGCAACCCGCCGCGACCGACCTTCCGATATCCTCCATGCAAGCCCCCCAAGCCCCGAAACGCCGAAACGCGACAGCGCGAAGCATAGAGGAACGGCCCACTCACCCAAACCGAGAAGGTACGTTGACTGGCTTTGCGCCGCGACCAAAGGGACTTGACCATATCCGGAGGGCAGAACACCTGACGACGCGAGGAAGGCGGTCGCGTAGACAGAGGCGCGGCTTGCGAGGCGAGCAAAGGAGCGCATCGCGAGAGAGAGGAAGCCCGGGGAGTCCTGGGTGAGGTAGAGCTGAGGAAGGGGCATCGGGAGCTTTGAGGTGGGCTCGAATTATAGGAGAAGGTCATGCAGTCGGCGTGTGATTCTGATGGAGTGCGTTCCAGGTGGACAGGGACTGTGAAGGGATAACCAGGCGCCGTGAGCTTAACGCATGCTCCTCAGATGGTCTGAACGTCCGCGTGCGCGATGCAGCACAGAAAGCAACGCGCTCTTTTGTCTCGTGAACCGAACGCCACGAGAAGTCCGCCGCGCCATTTTCGCTTGCGTGACGCGTCTGCCGGCGACTCTCGCACCTCGGCATTATCCGATAAGTACTTTGCTCGCCCTAAGCCTTGTCCCTGGACCCTCGTAGAGATAAGATAGGGTACCGATGGCCTGTGTAAGGAAATAAGAAACACCTGTCAACCGTCAAGACAAAATTACATTCACAATTACAATTACGAGTCGACTCTGCCTCCGGGCTCTAAAATAGTCACCAAAATAAACTGCCCCAGTGAGGCTCGAACTCACGACCTTCCGATGTAATAACTATTCGCTCTGACCGAGAATAACAGTCGGACGCTGTAACCAACTCAGCCATGGGGCAATACAGAGAGTAGCCCAGCATACAGTCTGGTCTAGCTGTTCACAGACACATTGTTGCTCTTGTGCCTTCTCCCCATCTCTTGGACCGTTCGCCTCAGTTTTTTTTTGGCGCCGCCTGCCTTCTCGTCGATTTTTCCGACTAGACACCTCTACTCTCGACGTACCACCTGGCCACAGCGACTGAAAGGCTTTATGGAAGACCACACACCGTCTCTCAATGCTACCATATCCATAGCATCGTGCCACAACTCGGAACCAGCTTTTTTACCGTCAGATCTCAGAAAGGCCGGGCAGGGAACATCGTTCCGCGCCGGGTCCGCGACCACTATCATCTGAAAGGAAGGCTGCAAATCAATGCAATCGTAGCGGCCACGAATGTCTTCGTCCTTCCAAGAAAGCCCGACATGCCAACCAGTGACTGCTCTCCTCTCTCTCCTCCTCTGTGCGTTCAGCTATCAGATCCGGACCTCGAATGTCGACACGTGATTATCCATCGTCCGTTGTGCAACTTGCAAAATAATAGATATCCCCCTGGACAGAACTGGTGCGCTCTCTCATTCAGTCGCCGGACGCCGTTCTGTATCCCGATCTGCTTTTCGACGGTCGTCTAACGCACGCCTTCCTCCATTCAGTCCCTCTAAAACTTCGTTGTTCAGTCGACCTAATGACAATTTCCCACGTCATGACAGAATCTTTCAACTCAGCTTCTTTCATTGAAGGTCGGAGACTAGTACATTGCCTTCTCGACCTCCGACGGAACTGCAGCCCACGGAACGCCTCGCTTCGGACCCTATGCACTCGGCCTTCTCGCCACACAATCTCGCCTCGCTCACATGTCCAACGATGGAACGAAGTCGCAGGTGTGGCACGGGAACTCCGCTGAGCACGGCTAGGCCAAATTCGAAGGTTTGGGGTATGGGAGGAACTCGTCATCTGGCTTCGAAGTTCCGAGCACGAGAGTTAAATACACGATGCAAGCGCGCCGCGGACATCGCCGACTCAGAGGATCCTTGTACTTACGGGGCCGACGCCCTGGGCCGCTTCCCAACCACTCTTCCTCCCGTTAACTCAGCTCCCCAAAAAGCTGCACAAGATCGTCTTCGTCCGTTACCTTCTCTGAATGGATCCCGTGTGTGCGTTTCCCCTCTTCCTGTGTATTCCGAGTGGACTCTCTAAACGAGGCGCACCGTTCGGAAGGTCGTGCGTTAGGCGCGTGTCTCGGTTTGCATTTCCTACGTCCTCGCCTTGATCGAATCCACGCTAAACTAGACGAGTCTTTTTGTAACAGTGACAATCGCCACCTCGCAGCTAACGTCGGAACGATCGCTCCGGCCTCGTCTGGATCCTGCATCGGCATCCCCAAAACCTCCATAGCCACCCACTCTCGTCTGACACATGATTGTCCACCATAACAAGGAGCTGACCTTCCATCCTACTACACCCCTTCCCGTTACTCCGGTCGCCACGCTCGACGCAACGTATCCGTCAACCAGGCTGTCTCAGAATAACTCTCGAATATAGGGCTACGACGCCATCGCCTCCATCGACAGCGTACTGACTAAGTCGACGTCAGGTTGGGGTCAACGAAGACGCCATCCCCAAGGACTCCGCTCTTCGATTTCGCACCTGGCTCGCTTCAAGCGAGCGCCTTTTGAACCGTCCTGCTCAGCACGCCATCCCAACGACGTCGCCTGCCCTCAACACCTGAACTCAAATTAAGTATGCAGTGCTCCCCAAGTCGGCGCGGTTCCGGTCTGCCTGTGGACGAATGTGGGCCGCCGGGTCGGGTCGAGGATGGCCTCGAACGGTGTATTATGTGGCAGCGCAGGTATCAAACTTAGCAAGAACCTACCTTCGACGCCACAGATGGCCTGGTAAGCATGGGATATCGCGTTTCCGTACGGACATCCCCCGCCCGTCTGCCACCGCGGATCGAGGAGTCTACGAAACCTCGTCTCGGACGGCTACCCGTTCCGCTTTGGGTCTCATCTATGGCTCTGTGCTCTTTGAGCTCGTCTCGTCTCTTCAGTCGATCTTCCTGCCTTGGCGCTCGCGTACTCCATCTTGTGCAAGTGGAATGCGGTCGCATACTACTCCTAACTTTTAGGATACGACAAGATCTTAGCCTCGTTCACGTTCAGTCGAACCCTTCAAAGGTGCGACCGCACGGTAGTTTACCGCGGCGTTTTATTACAACTGGTTGCTAGCATGCATGTGTCTGGGAATTGGAGGCGTACCCACCACCCATACAGGGGATGCTCGGTGTCTATTCTGTACATGGGTTGCCCATATGCCGCGGCGTTAGAGTATAGGTTCACAAGGACGATGGTCGTGATGCATAAGTATGACCGTGGGCTGAGTGTCGTCAATCCCCGAGACCGCGGCAGAAATTATATCTTATACATACACACCCTGCGTTCGATTTAGACGTTACGCGTCACGTTCATTGTGGGCGAGCTATGCTTGAGTTGTAGGGCGAGTACACGTGGGTATCGGGCTCTTGTATCCAGAGTCCAGACTGACAGGAACCATTGTCGATGACGAGGATTGTCAGGGCAGCTCAGTTACAAATGGGGCAAGACAATGAAATTTGAAATATGACGTCGACGGTCTCGTGTTGCCGTTGCCCCGCAAAACTTCCCACCGCGACAGCCAAGCACCAGTCCAAGAACGGGCGCATGAGGGCGCGAGGAGAGGACGACCTGGGAACGTCGCCACCTCGGGAGGATGCTGTGGGCAACGAAGAGCGCGCGCGCGCGCGCACGGGTCGTTAAAAATACGAAATGGCCAGTATTTTCGGAAGGCACGCGAAGCCACGGGGTTCCTCATCAACTCGAAGGTTGAACTCGACGGTACCCACCGTCCTCTCCATCTGCTTTCTCCCTCTCTCGTCCCCGCGAGGCTCGACCCCGCCCCCGCGCCGCCTCCGCACAGCCTACTCCCCAGCAGGCTCAGAACACATGGCTTCCCGCCCGCACTCGGACGCGCCCTCCGAAGACCCTTCAGAATACACCACGCCGCTGCAGACCCCTCAAGCCAGCCGCCCCTTCCTCGCCCCGCCCCCCCTCCCCGCCGCCTCCCTCCCCGACACCCCGCGCGACTCTTTTCTACCCAACACCGCAGCAGACTCCTCCGTCGACTCGCCCTCCAACTCCACCCCGTTCCTCCACCCCTCTACTACCTCCGATGGACCGTCCGAAAAATACCCGGCAGCATCCAGAAGGCCCTTCTGGCGTCGACCTCTCCTTTGGCTGCTCGCCTTTGCCGTCCTTGCCATCGTCGTCCTCGCCGTCGTCCTCCCCGTTTACTTCGTCGTCGTCCGTCCACGCAATCGCTCACAAGCCGCTGGCGCCTCAAGCTCTGGAAATAGCGGAAGCCCCACAGGCGCGACCACCGGTGGGAACGGGAGCGTTGTTCGCATGGCAAACGGCCAGGAGTTTGTGTATACCAACCCCTTCGGCGGTTTCTGTGCGTTCGCCCCCCCTCTCCAACCGCCCTTAACTGACCGCTCTTCGCTCGCAGGGGTGTCTGACCCGTCCGACCCTTTCAACCTCAATGCGCAGCCCAACAGCTGGACGCCGCCCCTGAACACCTCTTGGACGTGGGGAAAAGACAGAGTGTACGGCGTTAACCTGGGCGGTGAGTTCGGCACCTCCTCCTCCTCCACGGACGCGCACGTTCTCATCCGCGGATACCAGGTCTTTTCGTTTTGGAGCCGTTCATCGCCCCATCGTTGTTCCAGAAATACCCCGGCACCGTGGACGAGTGGACTTTGAGCGAGGCGATGGCCGCCGACACGTCCGCGGGCGGCGGGCTGCAGGCGCAGCTCGAGGCGCATTACCAGACCTTCATCGTGCGTTCCCCTCGCGTTCCCTCGCACGCGACGTTTATCTGACGGGCATGTGACGGCGTGGCACAGACAGGAGGAGGACATCGCGCAGATCGCCGGCGCCGGTCTCAACTGGCTGCGTCTGCCCATCCCGTACTGGGCGATCGAAACACGCGACGGCGAGCCGTTTCCTCGCGCGCGTGTGCTGGAAGTACATCCTGCAAGTGTTCGAATGGGCCCGCAAAGTACGGGCTGCGCATATACTTGGACCTGCACACGGTGCCGGGCTCGCAAAACGGTGCGTGTATGCGCTCCCGGGGGACGCGAAGAAGACCTGACGTCCGGCAGGGTACAACCATTCCGGCAAGTTGGGCCAGGTCAACTTCATGTCTGGGCTCATGGGCCTCGCGAACGCCCAGCGCACGCTGAGCTACATTCGCATCATCACCGAGTTTATCAGCCAGCCCGAGTACAAAGGACGTCATCCCCGTCTTTGACATCGTCAACGAGGTCCTGGTCTCTGCGGTCGGAAAAGACTCGATCACCTCATTGTACGTCATCCCCCCCTATCCGCCAAACATTGTCATCTAACCGTTCATGTCATTCGTAGCTACCTCCAGGCTCACGATATGATCCGGAACATCACTGGGTATGGTGAGGGCAACGGTCCCTTCATCACGGTGCACGACGGATTCTTGGGTACGGCGAACTGGACGGGCTTCCTCCCGGGTACGGATCGTGTTATCTTGGACACGCACCCATACTTCGCATTCGATGGCCAGCCGAACGATGCGCCGATTGCCACGTCGGAGGAAGGCAAACTCGTTGCCGACGGCGCGAGTGGAGGTCCGTGGCCTCTCCAGGCGTGCAGCGCGTGGTCGGACAGCATAAGCACCTCGTCAGTAGGTTTTTTCGCATCGTTCTTTCTTCGCTTCGAGGCGCTTGACCCGCCTGGGGTTGTGTAGGCAGAAGGCGTTCGGCGTGACCGTGGCAGGCGAGTTCAGTAACGGATTCAACAACTGCGGGTTGTACGTTCCTCGGCGTGGGCAACAACCCGGACCGCGACTGCTCGGTGTTCAACGATTGGCAAAACTGGAACGATACGATGAGGGGCGGTTTCCGGGAATACACGCTCGCGAGCATGGACGCGACGCAGGACTGGTATTTCTGGACATGGAAGGTACGCCAGTTGCGAACGCTCCTCCCGTCTCTGGCTGACGTTGGTGCAGATCGGCAATTCGTCGACATCGGGCACGGTCGAGGCTCCGCTGTGGTCGTACAAGCTCGGTCTGGACAACGGGTGGATCACGAACGACCCCCGGGACTCGATCGGAAAATGCGCGTCCCTCGTCTCGGGCGCGTCCACGACGGCACTGTCCACATACACCTACTCGGCGTGGCAAACCGGCGCGGCGTCGACGGCCGCGCCCGCCTCGCTTTCGGCGTCGTTCCCGTGGCCGCCGACGTCGCTGTCCGCGGTGGGGCCCGAGGTGTACCCCGCGTTGATCCCGACGTACACCGCGACGGGCGCGGTCAGCACGCTGCCGATGCCGAGCGTGACCAAAGGGGTGAAGGAGGGCGACGGCTGGTTCGACCAGGCGGACACGACAGGGCGTGTTCGTGGCCGTGTCCGGATGCCCGTACCCCGATGCGTGGAACTCGTCGGGGGCGGTGACGCCGACGGCGGCGTGTCCCGCGGCGACGGGGGTGCAGAGTCGGAGGGCGCAGGCGAGGGCGTTCGTCCCCACGGCGGTACCTGTGGTGTGAATCAGGAAAGAGAGAGAAAGAGGGGATCGGATGTGGACGTGGACGGTTGGCGTTTTCTGTGTTCTCTCGGTCTGTGTCAGTGTCGTCCGTGTCTCTCCTTGTCCGTGGTTCTTTTCTGTGGTGGCCTCGCCCCTTCCCTTCGCTTCTTCGCAGGACTTTTGGCATGGGGATGCCGCGCTCGCGCCCGCAAGAGGGGAAAGCGGCCAACCTCGGGTGCGGGGGTAGAGATCGTGGACCCGCGCAGAGGCCGCGCTGGGCTCGGGGCGAAGAGCTCGCTTCCCGTCTTGGGGAGTGGTCGACTGGTCGTTGGCCGCTGATGGTTATATTCCAGCTACAGCTATACGGGACGATACACAGGCATCTGGATACCCACGCACGATACCGGACTCTTTTGCTCGATACACACGTGGATACGTACGTGTAAGTTATGTCTTACCCTGGTTCTTTCTTAGATCGACAGCGCCGTGGGGCAAGAAGAGGAAAGGAAGGAGGCCGGCGAGGCCGCGGTCAGCGTGTGGGCGATTCGGTGAGTCGGTGACGTACGTGACTCGAGGCGTGTGGCGCGCGTTTAGGCTCGAAAGTGAGATGGACGTCGTGGCGTGCCTCGTGCTCGTGCTCCCCGCCCATTCCGTTTCGGGCAATGGTGACTCGGGACGGACGGGGGGGGAGCGAGATCATGGCGCAGGACACCTCGCGGGAGATGCTCTCGTCCTTCTGATGCCTCCCGTCTGCCGCCGCCCACTTGCAGTAAGCAAGTTATACTTAGCGGGGCCACAACGGCCAGATGCGAGTCCACCCGAAGCCTTCCGACCTCGATCATCACCCCCCTCCTACGCCTTATAGGCTGCCGCCCGTTGTCAAAGCCCATAACCAGTTATATCGCCCTCTGTCCATCGCGCGCCCGGGGGGCTCTAAGTCCGCAGTCGAAGCAGAAGCGCAGCATCGAGGGGTGGGTACTAATAGGTAGTGGGAGAGGGTGTGTGAGTGGAGGGAGAGGGAGGGAGAAGAGACGGGAGGGGGGATCTGTTGGGATGTCCGGATCGGGAAGGCGGAGGGCTGGGAGGAGGACGGGGTGGCGTGGGCGGTGCGATGGGCGGCGCTGACAGGCAGGCCTATTCTGCTGAGAAGGCAGGCTGGGCGCGCGGGGTTGGCAGAGGGGGACGTGCGATTGCAGCGGGCTCGGGCTTCTTTTTGTTGTGTTGACCTGGAATTGAGCCGGCGGGAGGGGTGTGGCTCGGGGGGGCCCCCAACTTGGCCCTTGGGGGAGGGCATCAGGGTGAGCCTCGTGTTGCCGCCGGCGCTTGCTCATTGGGTCGCGATCTTGGAAACCCCCGAGGTTGGCGCGTCCGCTCGACGTCGACGCGTCGACGGAAGCAAACGTGGGCTACTCCACGTGCGCATCATTCCACTCGTCGGAACCAATGCGTTGGTTTGTGTTTTGGTGCGTCGGTCCACTTGCTGCTTTGTTCGACGGGCGCCAGTGACGCCGAGGATTCGGCGGGTCCAGTTCACGCTATTTGCTGTTGATGGCATGTTCGACCTGTTTTTCCCTCCTTTCTTCTTTTCATTTACCGCAAAGCGAGCCTCGTCTCGCGTCGGCGTCGAGATGGCTTCGCGGAGATCGATTGCGTCCCGTGGGCCATCTTGTGTTCTGGCGACGGCGACCCAAATGAAACGAAACCAAGATATATCAGATCGAGGGCCCCCCCCCGATCCGCGATCGTCCCGGGAGATCCCCGCTTCCCACGCTCCCTCCATGCATTTGCAATTTTGCGCCATTCGCGCATTCGCCCACCCGCTCTCGTTCGTAGACCGTCGACTGGTACTCAGGCTCGACGACATCTTCCCTTGGGCTCGAGCGCGTGCGTGTGCGCTCCAACGATCCATGCACCTGCCCTGCCCGGGTAAATACGCGTTTGTTTCCGACCGCATCAGACCGAGCAGCAGCCCTCAGAATTGCGTGCCCGGGACTCATCGACATCATTGGGGGATCGATCCATGCCAGCCTGCCATCCCTCTACTTACTTGCAAGGTGGGATTTGCGCTGCGACGTCACGATGGAAGAGCGGGCGGTGGTCGACCCGCTGGCTGGCTGGCTGCTTAGTACGTAGGACGGGGCTCGCTCGGAAGCAGTGTTCATTTTCATTTGAGCATTGGTTTTAGGGTGTCTAATTCGTTGGAAGCCGGTGCCACGACCGGAGTTCTGTGGCTGCTGTCGTCCGGCGTGCGTTGGTTTGCGTTCGTACAATCGGTCTGCGTGCGTGCGTGCGTGCGACGAGGGCCGCCCTTCCCAGGATCGTGTCTGGGGGGAGGGACATCGAGTGGTTCGAACCAGGGGAACGCGCGAGGCGAGGCGGGTCGACGGATCCCCACTGGTCGTCGTGACCATGGACGACCACTGATGTGTACGTACTTACGTGCCACTTACTCAGACCGTTTGCGTTCGTTCTGCCGTCTTTAGGAAATAGAGAAATCGACGCGGGCCTCCGCGGGTGGCGCTGACGTGCATGTAACCCTTTCAGGAGGGCGCGTGTCCCCGTTGAGCTTTCGTCGGCGCGCCGCCGCGAGGGTAAAGCTGCCTTACGATCGACAAGTACGTAGGTATGTGGAATCGCGCCCTCGCGCGCGCGCGCTAGCCAGCTTCAAACGCGCCATCGCCCGGCGGTTCTGTGCTGGTCCTGGCTGCCACGCACTTTGCAATTGCAGCCGTCTCCGGCATTTTTCCGTCATTTAACTTGCTTTGTCCTTTCGTTCAGCGCCTCCCTTCCGGAGCACCGATAGGCCCGCTGCCATACTATTCCCTTACGCCGCTCTGCTCTGTCGACCCAAGGCCGCGTTTGCCATCACAAACTGGAAGCGAATTCGACGCCAGCGCACGACGTGTTAATTGAACGCGCCGACTCGGTCGATTCGCCCTTGCAATTGACGGATTCTGTCCGCCGGCAGCGTACGGTGAGCGGATTGTCCTGCCGCCGCCTGAGGTGTCAACGTTAATTCACGTCGCCGGCTGGGCTCTCTCCTGCTTTCTCACTGGCTGGAAGATATTGGGTTCGTCCTCGGCGGCTTGGCGGGTAGCAATTCGATTGGTGGGTGCGGTAAGCTCTGGCCAATGGCCACGAAGTATGATGATCGCGCTCACTGCCTCAGGGTTTTCGATCGTCGCGCGGTCGTGGACGGCTATCTATCGTAAAGTAAAGTGGCAAAGCGATCGACACACAAGAGCCTTGACTCTTCGAGCTTCAGCCTCGCGAGCTTCGCGGGCGCGGGTAGGAGTTGTACCGTCGGGAAGGGACGGGTTGACGAGCCTCCATCGAATTAAACGACCCCCGTCTCGGCACTTCTTTCGACTTTGGACTTTTCATGTCCCTCGTTCTGGCGCTCGCATTTCGCAAGGTTCCGGGCGGTGGGTGGGCTTGGGAGGTCTTCGATTGGACAGCGCTCGGGCGTGCATCGAGCCCATCACGCAGGGGTTTAGTCAACGGTTAGGGATGCGTTCTGCCCGTGCGTTTGACTGCTTCGTCCACTAGACTTGCGGGGGTCAAGCTTCCTCATGGTCGAACTATGCCATGGCAAAAGCTCGAGATCGGCCCCACCGCAAGCGGGCTCCTTTGTTCTCTCCTCGTGGACAAGGACAACGTCGTCGGTCGGTCGCGCTTCGGAGCTGACACGGCGCCGGGCGAAACGATGTCGAGGATAAGGCTTTACCACCACCACTTATCAATCTTCACTAGCGCAGAGCGGACTCGGAGCGGTGCGCGAACGTGCTCGTGGCGTAACGTAAGTAAAGGTAAACTTGCAGCACCGACCCTCTCGCAGATTTCGTTCGATCTAACTTCTTCGCCTTCTTCTTTCCAGGCTTCCTCCCTTCTTTTCCAGTTACACGCCTTACTTGTTTCAGGACCCTTTGGGAGGGGGCCAAGGCTCCAAGGCTCAGGCAGAGCGTTCGGGATCGATGACGGGGATGCCGTCCGCCGCGTTGCGTTCAACCTTGGAGAAGTTGACGTCCACCAGCTAAACTTGGCGAGGCGCCGCGACGACGTTCCCCGTCTGGGGTTCTCGACGCGACGCGATGATGGGACGCGATGCGGCGTTCAGAGAAAAAACCTTGTACGTTTATTTCGCGGGCGCCAGGCGTTCAAGACGTCGGCGGCCTTCCAACTTCCCCCCGCCGTGGCCATATTGCAACACTCATACCCAAACGTGAAAAGCGTGCTCCCGATCCTTGCCATCGTCCGCACATGAGTTATCGCAAGTCCCTCCGAGTCAGCGAGTGTCCCAAGTTTTTAACTTACTTAGCGGGAAACCCCCCTCCCTCCTCCCGCGATCTCCCGAACCCTCCAGCCCCCCCTTCCGGCGGACTCCACGCCCACGCCTTGCGCCAACCCCGAAGCAGCAAGGCGCAACAGAGTGGAGCCCCCTTCGCCGCCGCCACTGCCACTGCCACTGCCACTGCCACTTGCCAGCCTCCCGTCCTCGTGACGACGTCGGGGTGGGTACGTACGTACGTACTAACCGGTAACCCCCCCAAGTTTGGCAAAGCCACGCCCTCCGAGGGGGGGCGGATTGCTCGCCTTCGTTCGTTCGAGTATGCATCTGGATTCCGCAAAGAACAAGAACCCGCGTCGGACGTACGGTCTTCTTCTTCTCCTCTCTCGAGCCAGTGGTGCGCCCGGCGCGGTTCGTTTATGGGTTCATTGAACCCTCCTCCCTCCCCCCGCACCAGTGACTCGTTCGCCGCGTTCGTGGATTCGACGCCTTCAGGCGCGCTGACGTCGATGCACACTGGCAGTGCAGTGCCGTCCATGGCGGGTCGACGCAATAAGTGGCTTCTCCGTCCCGTCTTCCGAGTCTCAAGTTCGCCTCGACGGCGCGGTCGACCTCTTCTCAATTGGGTTACATATTCCCTCGGGGAGGGCGGTCGAATCACGGAGGTCGGGGGTGCGCTTCCACGAGACGACGGTCGCCGTACTTACTGTACTGAATTGTATGGTACAGAACGTAGGGCGGTGCGGTCACGGGGGGACCCGCGGCGAGGGCCTATTGACTCGTAACTGTTAGGGTGCACGCGTCGTATGCAAGATTAGATGTCCCGCTCCCATTCGATTCGAAGTAACTAGCTGGCCTATGCGATGCGTCCTAAGTAAAGTCGTCCATTCCTCCCCGCACAGCCCCCCCTCGTCTCGATTCTCCACCAACCGCGCTATCGCCATCGCTGGCGCGAGCGCGCCGTGCCGCGTCGCAGAACAAGATAAACACAAGGCGCACGAACTCCGGACGAAACAAAGGATAAATAACCCCCCTCCGCGAGCGACCTGACCAGCCTTAGATCGAGCGATCGGGTCGAGTGCATGATCGCGCTAACGCGCCTTTTGCGATTTAATTTTACAGCCCACCGCGACCCACCGCCCAGGCTCTCGTGCTCGTCTTGTCTTCGAAAAGGACGAATGATGGGCTCGGGGGCGGTGCGGAGGGGATGAGCCGTGTTTAGCGCGTCCTGTTAGCGGGGAACGTTCATTGGACGGTGGGGACTCGAGGGCGTTAGGGCCGCCTGGCCAATCCCTATTTTGGGGGAGGGGATTACGGTGCGGACGCGCCGCGCCCTCGACAAAGGATCGCGAGGAGGACGCAGAGGGAGGGGGGAGTCAGCGTGCGGATCGGCGCCGCGGACCCCGGATCGACGCTGTGCGCTGGAACTGAAGGTGGGGTGGGGGGTGGGGGTGAGTTTGGTTGGTTTGGAAGATGCGTGTTCGCGAGGCCCGGGCCGGGCGTGTCGAAGGCTGGCCCGGGCTGTGTACATATGTCGCGAAGTGAAAACAAACCTACGATCCTCGCGCAGGCGGAGCGGGGGAGACGCTCAAGAGAGAACAGAAGGATGCGAAAAGAAAGGCGAAAGAACGTGCAGGAGCACTGGAGGGCGATCACGGCGGAACGCCTCCACATAACCACAGAGCACATAACCCCCTCAGTGACCTTCCTCGCCTTCCCCGCGCCCGATAAGCGTAGTGGGGGGAACGGACCGTGCACTGGATCGGGCGGGCGTCATGACATTGAGCGTGCGTCAAAAAGCTAAATAGAGGAGCAAATCCCAACAGGGGAGGAGGGGCGTTGACTGTGGATGATGATTGAGAAAGGACAGGAACGCGGAGCGCGGGGGGGGGGGGGGGGCGGACGTTTTCGCTCGTTCGCTTGTGGAACATTGCGATGCGCGATTCAGTCTGGAAAACGGGATGGGCGTCCTCGGTGTTAAGCGTGTACAGTAAGAAAGGGGGCGGGCGGGTCGTCCAGGGTGACCAACCGTCGTCAGCGTCGACCCACCCGGCGATTCCTCGCGACGAGCCCAGCGCGACATGGTCGGTTTGAGGAGAGTGTGTGAACATAGCCAAGGCCCGAGTCGGACGCGGAGGGGAAGAGAGGGGGAGGGACGAGCACAGCAAGGACGCACAGCCATAGCGCGCGCTCGCGAGCGAGGAAGAAGCGAAGAGTGATCGGGAGGGGAGGGGAGGATGGGATGAAGGGGTCAGTATTGGGAGAGCGTTGGGGTGGGGGGCGGAGACAGGCTCGGGCAGGAAGCGTAGCCGAACCCGGACGCGCGCGCGCGTCTCCGTCCGTCCTCGTCGTCGTTGTCGTTCGAGCGCTTGGGTGGACACCGGCGTGGGGCGTTGCGAATTGCGCTTTCTTGCGCGCAAAGGCACGCGCCCTGCTCGGAATGGGTTTGCGAGAATGGTGGGTGGGTGCTGATTGCACGCGGGTGCGTGGTAGCTTACGCGGGGGGCTGGTCGATCGAGGCGGCTGTGGGTTGGGGAGGAGGAGAGGATATTAGGCGTTGATGGGGTGCCGGGGTTCGAGCGCGCGACGGTACCGGGAAGGGGTGAATTCTCATGGATGGATGTCTGGATGGGGAAGGAGGAGGCATTGTTCGTAGGGGCGTGGGGGAGGAGATGGGCTGGGAAGGAGATGGGAGGGACTAGCTGAGGATCGGGGGCGTCGGGGTGGACGATTGATGGCTTGTCGAAGAGGCAAAGAGAGGGAGATCGTGAGGGAGTGCGTGACCGCGGCGTGGGTTGGCTGATGTGGGTTACGAGAGGTGACGGGGTCGTACGAGGTGGGAGATCGGATCGAGGGAGGGGTGGCACCGGTGGAGGCGAGGCGGGTCGGGAGCGTGTTCGGATTGGGAAAGGCTGGATGGCGAAGAGAGGATGTTGAGAGCCGCGTGCATCCCGAGCCCGATGCGGATCGGGGGAAGGAACAAGGAGAGCGCCGGGATGGAATCTAGAGCGTCGTTGAACGTTGAGCGTCGAGCGTGGAGCGTGGAGGGAATGGAGATGGTTCGATGGTCACGGGCGTCGGGCGAGGGTGGAGAGGAGCGGGGAAGGCTTCGAGTGCGAGAGGCGTGTTTTCGCTGGAGGAGAGGGAGTGATCGGGCGACGGATTGGGCGAACCGGGGCGAGAGGAGGTGCGGGGGTAAATCAAGCCAAGTTGGTCGATGGCGTCTGCCGAAACGAAAACGTCTGACGTCGGTGATCGTCTGCTTTGCTGTCGCCTTGCCGTCCACTCTCTCCATCGCGCGAAGGAAATTGTCGGCCCAGGTTTGAAGGGGAGGCTACGTAACGCTTGGCGATGAGAGGCTGGAGGGAGGGAGGAGAGAGGGTGAGCTGGCGGAAGCCAAAGCCGAAAGCTGTTCGGGACGGGAGCGGGCCGGTCCGAAGGCGGGACGAGGTGCGCCTCAGGCGATGATGAAACGGGACGGGGACCGGGGGCTTGGCTGGCCATGGGACGCAAACGGCGTTCTAAGGGTGGGAGGATTCGAAGGAGGGCTCTGGCAGTCGCGTTCTAGCTCTTGTCCCGTTCAATTCGCCTTTGCGCACCTCTCCTCCCCCTTCCCCCGATCGACTACATAATGAACCCCTCCCGCCCCCATCTTTTCCTCGTTCCCTCGCCTCCTCCGCCTCCTCCTCCGACCCATGGCTCTCCCCCTCGACTTCAGCCCCAACATGCCTTCCGCCTCCGTCTCAGCCACCCCCGCCACCCCCGCCGTCGACGATCTCTCTTACCCCCTCGCCTGCGATGACCGTACCCGCGACGCCGTGCAGACCATCGTCGCCGGTCGCAAGTCTTGGAAGACCCTCAAGGGCAAAGGCGAGGCCGTCTGGCCGCCCTACCTCGAGGCCGCCCTCGTCGAAGCCCTCGACCGCTACCGTCCAGAGACCTCGAGGTCCACCCGCTCCCTCAGCCGCTTTCCCAACCGCAATCGCTTCATCTCCGACTACATCTTCCACGTCACCGGAAAGCGAAGGACCGCGAAGCAGGTCGGCAGCCGTCTCCAACAGCTTCGCGACACTTGCGGCGGCAAACGCAGTTCGTCTCTCTTGCCCTCTCTTCGCCTTTTCGCTCGCTCACTCCCGCACCCTCCCAGTCCTCAAACTTCTTTCCAATCGCGACTTTTCCTCCTCAGATGCCCACTCCTCCTCCTCCTCCTCCTCCTCCGCCTCCGCCTTCTCCACCACAAACCCACTTTCTCCCTCCCTCCATCCCTCACCTTCCCCGAACTCGATCAAACCCACCCGCGCCCTCGTCCACATCGACGTCCTTCCCGCCAGCGCCCCATGGCCCCCCCTCTCAGATCCAACCTACCTTCGTCCCTCCACCGGAGGCGGCGCCATGCTCACCCCGCCCCTCTCCCCCTCCTCCCCCGTTTCCTCCCTCGCCCCTTCCTCTTTCCCTCTCGCTTCCTCTCTCACCCCCACCTCATCCTCCCCAAACCTCCTCGCCAACACCTTTCACTCCTCCGTTCCCCGTCCCCTCCGCGCCGTAGATCCCACCGTCACCTTCACCTCCGCCGCCAACGTCCGCGCCTCACTCCGTTTGCGCCGTCTACTTCAACGGCAACTGCGTCCACCGCGAGATCACGCCCCTCTCCTGCTCCGCCGCCTCGCATTTCGAAGGGGCCGGCATGAGCGGCTACGTTTACCGTGCCGTCCTCATCCCCGGTTTCTGGACCAAGCTCTGCGAATCGAACGGTACGTATCTTCCATCCCGCACGCCCCCATCGATCGATCCTTATTCGTATCTCAGATCCCGGTCGCTACTCTATCGTCCAGGAGATCGTTCAGCAGTCCTCTTCCCACCCGTCCTCTCCCTCCTCCTCCTCTTCCTCCCTCTCCCTCGGACTCGATTCCTTCGCGACCTCTTCCGTTCTCCTCACCGTCGTCTACCAGCTCAACGAGCCCGCGACCTCCTCCGCTTCTTCTTCTTCTCCCAGCACGTCATATACCCATTCCGGCCCCTCCCCCTCCCCCGCTCCGTCGCTCGAAACAGACGACTACGGCTTTCCGTTATCCATGATCTCTTCCCAGTGCGACGTGCGTGTTTTCCCCCTCTTTCTCTCCGCACAAAGGCGCTGAACGATCTATCAGTCCTCCTCGGCCTTCGGCATGCCGGACTTGCCTATTTCCCCCGTCAGCGCGACGTTCGGGGAGAGTGCGACGGCCCCTCCCAGCGGCGGTCCGTATACCCTCTCGTCCGCTTCCTACCCGTCGTCTGCCGCCGCGTCCCATCTCTCGCACGGGATGGGTCAAGCGCACGGGCAGCAGCAGCAGCAGCAAGCGCAGTACCTTCCGACGTCGCACGACTTTGCCGCGCTCGGGTGGGGATACCACGGATTGTGATCGCGATCTTACCCCCCGCGTCTGTCACCCGACGGGTTTCGTCTGAACGACGCCTCCATCGACGGTCAGGCCGTACTTGTACTCGTCCCCCCCCTCATTTGCACCCTCTGTTTTCCCCCGCACGTTTTGTATCTCATCGCTGTATCGTTTCCCCCCGCATATGTTTATACCTCTGCCCCCCCCCTCCCGCCTAAAATCCCGTCATCCGTGGACTGTTCGCCTCTTCTCTTCTTTTCTACTTTACGTTTTCGGCATATTTTTCCTCCCGCCGCCCCCGCCGCCCCCAATTGCATCATCCGCTTCGTTGTCCATACTTTGCATACATCCCCACCGTGACCGTCCATCATCCTCGCATTCGGTTTTCACCCTCTCTCGAGCCCCTTGCTTAGCTTATCCCTCTTAGTTTTATCTCTCCCCTTCCTATGCACGTTCGGTGCGCCAGGACTCGCGGCGCACTTACATATCCTCGCTTTGGTTTCTTCTCCCCGCCTCTTCCTCTCTCTCTCTCTCTCTCTCTCTCTCTCTCTCTCTCTCTCTCTCTGACCCGGTCGATCGCAATGTTGGTTCGCACCCCCCCTCCCCTTCCTCCCGTTGACTTATGCACGTATCTGCTTGTAAAACCCCCCAGCCCGCTGTAACTTGCTGTACCCCTCTTGTATGCGTGTACAGTGTACTACTATGTACGCCCCCCCCCCCGGCCCCGTTCATGTATATATACGTACCACCTGGCCGTTGGTGTAGGATCCGAACGAAGAAAGCGTTGCGTTTGCACCATCGTACTAAGTAGTCGCGAAGCCGGCGGGCTCATTGTATGCTCGCGTGCCGTGCCGTGGTTCCGCCGGCCGGCAGCGCGGCACGATGCCCCGTCTCGTTGGCGCCACCGCGTCGTGCTCGGGATCTCCCGAGGCGGCATATTCGGCACCTCCCCCCTCTTCGCAACTTCGCAATAGTTGCCCTGCGATTTGTGCGCTCCAGCTCTTCTCTAGTTGAGCCTGCTTGTGCTCGTCCGTTCGTCCGTCCCCTGCGCGGAATTCGATGCGTGGCGTTAATTGCGGCCATTTTACGCGCACTTCGTACGTAAATGCGTGAGCACGACGGAGGGTGGGGGAGCGGGGCGGGACACTTGAGTTGGCAGTGGCCGGCGTTGGCGTCGCGTCGAGCACTTTCCACGAAGGGGCGACTAGATCCCGCGGGCGGAAATGAAGGAACGGAGCGTCCCACGGGAGAGAGGCAGGGTTGTGATATTCGTGCAGGTACTTATGCTTATGCGAGAACACGCTCATTATACGGCGGACTGTGCGTCGGGGACTCGAGTAGTAGGCGAAACGAACGGACGCGCGCGGTCTCCAAACTCCCGCCCGCCCCCCGCGCGGGATTGGTTGGCGTGGTGGCTTGCGTGTGTTGTGGATGGCGCTGGTTACGAGGGTGTACGGGTAAGTATTGAGGATGACTCGTATCGCCGGGGGTCGTGGGAGCCGTGCGCGCGTTGGCTGCTGCCATGCAGCAGTGGTTGAGGGGAAGTTGACGTTGAGGGCCCTCCTCCCGATGATGGCCTATAGACATGCAATGCGTCGACGTCGAATGTAGGAGTGCGTAGCGCTCTAGTCGCTGCCGCCGCGGTCGGATGATGAATCGTGCTCGCGTTGCTTGCTGCCCGGTGCATTTTCCGGACGAAAGCCAGGTGGGAAGGTTCAGGTGTAGATCGCGTGGCGCGGGGGCGCGTGGAACTTGGGGGTGGTTTGGGGGACTCGCTGCCAGTTGGCAAGGAAGCTCGGGCGATCTCGCAGCGACCGATAGACGTACATCAACGTCGATGCGCACGCCGGACGGGCTTGGTGGGGGGGGGTGGAGGGTGGGTGAGTACGTGCCAGTGCCCACCCGGATTCGGATTCGCCGCGTGGCGAGTAGCTCAGGGCCTCGCTCTCTTCTTCGTTACTGGTTTGATTGCAGCAATACAGTCTTAAGTGCCTTCGGGCGGGAGAACCTTGAGACGCTGCGTCGTGCGAGCGAGAGTACTCCCGAGCGAAGCCTGCAGGTCTTCGTTAATTATGCAAGGGGGGAGGCGAGGGCCGGCGCGGGCCGGGACGGGTGGCGGTGGCGTGGTTTAGCTACTTCTGCCAAGGGCATTGGGGACGTCATACCCTGTGTTGGTGTAGATCGGTCGCGGAGAGGAATGACGGAGCGCGGGAGGGTTTTGGGAGGTGTGTGAGGCGGGGCACCTCGGTGGGGTTTGGTGGGGGAGTGCAGGAGAGCTTCGAGATGGACGGAGGGGATCGTTTGCCTCGAGCGTGGAGATGAAGATGGAGATGGGACGGGAAGACACTGGAGGGGCGGAAGGCCTCGCGTCGACGGAGACGGGGACCTTTGGCGGGGTGAGCGAAAGGCAATACGACTGAACGGTGCCTATCTAGGCGGTGCGAGTCAGAACGCTGTGCGCGGCGCGCGAGCGCGCGGAAAACATGGGCACGTTCGAGGGCCCTTCTTCGTCCGATCTGGGTCGGGAAAAGAGCGCGGGTGGGTGCGGTGGCGGTGGGATAGATAGCCTGAGAGGTGTGCGTGGCGAGCGCCGTCGTTGGAGCGTGTAATACGTCGGTGGACGACGTCGATGCTCGACTTGGTGGTGGTGCCGTTATCCGGGTTGGATCCGCATCCGGGAATCGTCGACGTTCTCGACAGGGAACGGGGACACGCTCGAGAAGTCCTTATCCGGGCCTGCGCTACAACTATATCGGCGGATCGAGGTGGGAAGGGAGCACACCAGAGAGAGGACCGGCGACGGGTTCTGGCGCTCGAAGAGCTCGAGGAAGCGACGCCAATTGAGTGTCATCGATCCAGAGAAAGAGTGTCGGAGTCATCGAAGGGTTTCGAGAGTCTCGAGAGACGGATTGGGGAGGCTTGGGGCGGCGGGGTTCGGAGGGGCGAACCTTTGCCGGGGAACTTGGGCTGGGTGGAGTTCTCCGTATGTGGATATGTCAGCATCTTGGCCCGCTAAGAAGAGGATACTGACTGAGTCGACCAATTCAGGTGCGCGAGAGGGTCTATACGCCGGCGGATCGAGGTGACAGATATGAATAGGTAGCTTGGAAATGCCCATGATGCACAGGAGGATCGAGGGAGAAAGAAACCCCTGCGCGATTCTGACGCTGGATAGACCCGCGGAGGCGCGTAATGATTGGGGAATTTGATCCCCCCCAACCGAGCGATCGTGTCGAAGGTGCGGTCGAGAAGCGCGAAACCCCTCTAGGTCGTATACCGCGTCGGGCTTCGTCAGCGCGGCGCGTCAGCGGAGCAAGTCCAGCGGCGCCTTCGCCAGCGTATAATTCGCTACCACTGCAGCCGCGCCCGCCGCGCCGAGCCATAATTAAAAGAATCGACCTCGTTCCGTCCGCGAGGCTTCTTAGGGGCTTCGGTGTACTGTGTATAGAGCGTTGGATATCGTGATCAGGTTCTTTCCGTCCCGGAGGCCTAGTGAGAAGTCGATGTCGTAAATGGTTGGCACGGGACGAGATGATGCCATGGGACGAGGTGGATGGATCGGGCGAGATAAGCTCGGCGGTGTATCAGCATCAACGGGGCCTCAGCGGCTCGGTGCTCTGGAGGCCGCGCCCTTATGATGGTGCGGAGGGGGCGCGCGTCGGGTCTTGGGCGCGCGGAGTCTTTACGGTGGTGATGACGAGAGGGTGAGGGAGCACGTGAAATCGCGCAAAGGGGGGATGGGGGGGCGCGAAGGTGGTGGGGGAGAATCCCAAACGAAGGATAGAATGACTGTGGGCGAAGCAAGAACTTGAAAGTTTGAGGTTCGAGGGCTTCCCCCAATCCCACCCCACCGTACCAAGTCGGCATTGAACCTGGGTAACAAAGTCTTGAAAAGGACCGCGGCTGAGCGAACCCGCACATACACGAGGTCGAACAAACCTTATCCCACCTACGCCAGCCCCCGAGCGCCCTCCCCTCAACTGCGCAGGGCTGAGTCGGTGAGGTCTAGAATCCGAAGGGAAAAGCCTCGGAGGAACCGAGACGGTCCTCAACTCGTCCGCGTCCTGCCTCGACGTTGTTTACAGCGAGAGTGTGAGAATCTCGACCGGTCCAATTGCGTGAAATCACGAAGAGGTGGTCGAGCGAGTGACTTCGCTGTATCGTCGAACACCGCACGAGGTCATGGGTCCCATTCCTAAAAATGACGCGCGGAAAGGCCCGAGACGCTGCACCGTATTGTATAGGGTGCTCTGGGATTGAAAGTATCCTGTAGATGGGTGGTCTAAGGACGGAGATAGTCGAAGCATGGACGGGAGACTGAGTACTGCTGATATTGCGCGTGCTGCCCCGCATCTAGGATTAGTATGAACGTACATAGAGCCAGCATTCTGGATTCACGTTCAGCTGGACATTGCACCCATCAGGAGCCGCCCGCACAGGTCGATTTCTGTGATATCGATCTGCGCCGCGCCCCGATTGAAGCTTCAGACTTCGCGATCAACTTGGAGCAAACATGAGCGGTGGCTATTGAACATAACGGGCTGAACCCAGGCGGTGCCAAAGATGGGGGACGCTGGGGGTGGTGGCGATGAGGCGTCCAAGAGAAGAAGTCGAGAAGATTTGCGCCATGCGGGACTTTTCCGAGCTTTTTGGGAACGTAATTTAGGAATGCGCGCGGAATCCCAGCCGCCAGCACAGACTTTGTTCCGTTTGGGCTGAACGTGGGTGAAGAAGCACCGATATAGAGTCCTCGTGGCGGTCGCGTGTTTGCGGTTCGTTGTTTGTATTCTGTGGGGCTCGTTGGCGCCGGTGATAGAGACCGCTAAGGGCGGCATGGGCGACGCAAAAAAATTGTCCAGAAAGGTTGGGAGAGTGTGGTAGATGATGAGGATGCAGTGGGGGCAAACGGGGAGATCAATGTCCGGAAGTGGTTCACGTGGGGAGACAATTTGTATATGTCGGATGTGATCCTGAAGTTTTCCGACATTATGAGACGACGCGGTAGCCTCAAACTTGAGTTCTGCTGGGGAGAACACCTTATGTGCATCATTGAACATCGTTGTGGCGACCGTCCGACTGAGTCAAGTTATTCCTGGACTTGCGAGATGATCGGGGGCGAATCCAGAACAGGAGATACAAGGCCTTTTGATTTCGCGGCGCCGTCGAACAAAAAGAGGCGTACGAGATCTAATGAAGTGCACATGATGGTCCTGTGAGCGCGGACGGTAAGAGCACCGGAGAGGGCAGATTCGTTGTGGAACACAGCTCGGTGGTTCGCAAGCGATTCGTTGATACCATTCGAGATCATTTGCCCTGGAACACAAAACGGGAGTGGTTAAGGTGAGACGGCGCGTTGGTTGTTACTGCTGCCAGCGAGGACCTGCGCAATACTTCCGCGATCATCTAATTTCACTAAGACCTAGTACGGTAGGATGAAGTTAGCCACCTAAACCAGACAAGGAAAAGAAGGGAGCGGCCCCGCATGGGTGCCCCTCTCGACTGTCTCGATAGTCGATACGAGTTTCAGGTGATGTGCCGCTGTATCATCGCGGGCCATGCGCAGGACACCACGGAGTTCCGATTTAACTGCATGCGTTCAGCGGTAAACGAACGAGTCGGGAGAAAATGGCTCTCGATGCACTGCAGAGACGCCCACCTAGTTGCTGACTACTCACTGAGGGACCGGCATTTCGTGCGCCCCTAAGCATGAGTTCGCCAACGGCGGAACATAAAGCATCAGGGCGATCGTCGTGAGCGCATCTCGTACGTTTCAAGGGAGAGAATAACGAGTGAGTGTGCTCTAGTACGATGTGAGACGAGAGCTCATCCAGAAAAATGCCGCGGCGGCGGTCAGACGTGTCAGAAAAAGTTGTGCGGATATCGGGAAGGAAAGAAGAGAAACGTACAGGGTGGGGTCAGCATCGGCCCCCTCTTTGCTACGCCGTGGTTCGAATGCAGTGCGGAGATGGAGCACATTCCGTAGTTGGACGTCTTACGCATCTTACTGTTACTGATATATGCGAACAGCGGCGAGAATTGTATTCGCTCTGACAGCAATGGCAGTTGAAACGGCTCAGGCTGATGAGATTTTCCATACGCCTAGTAGCAGTGATAAATATGCATGAGTATTTGTAGGAAGACTATATGAGAGGGGGACCACACTACCTGCAGCAACGCACGCGCACGCCACTTCATTCTCGCCCCAGACGATGTTGACCCATCCCATGCCACCTACGTATCATCCCGAGAACCCCGAGATTTCGGGGAAGAACTTCGGTGGACTGCCTTCTCCAAAGCCAGGTTCTACTTTTTCCAGACGAGGTGTGACGTGCTTCGCCCACGGATAAAGGGGCATTCGTGGACTACATCTGGGCCTATCTCGTCAGTACGGCGGAGCTTCTACATAACGAGATTGGTACTTACTCACCGTCGTATCTCAGGATTGTTCAGCCGAGATCTCCGTGAGCCGCATCATGATGGTGACGTTCCGGCTCAGCAGAGTCCTGAACATTGAGTATGTGTACCAATGGATTATACGAAGCAATGCCATTGACGTGGGGTCAAGGGCGAAAATACCGCAAGAGCGCACTTGTGGCCTACCTCGTAAACTTCCTCAGAGACGCTCAGAGAACGGATCGACTTCTCCTCTATTATGGGGTCCGCTTTGTGCATCGCAACTAGAAGGTTGCGGAGCCAGGTCCAGCAGCCATTCATTTTCGACTTGCAGGCGAATGGAGCTTGACGGCGCAAGTCTTGAGAGCTTGAGATGTCTTGCCCACACGCCTCGAGAGAACTCTTGGTTGGCGCTCTCGGATTTTTACGTGCGTTGTTCGGCGTACTTCTATTGGACTTCTTGGCCAGTTGCACGTCTTGATAGACGTTTGATACGGTGGCCGGGGTGTGCTCCGAGCGCGATATGCTTCTAGCTGGTATTGCCAGGCGCGCTGAATCAGACTGCGAGTGGTGTCTGGTAAAAACATACATACGATGCAGCGGCGACAACAACGATCCTTCTCTGTCCTGGCGATTATTGGAAAAGTCCGTATTCAAGTTTATGAAGGATGGAAGCTTATTTCGATCGGCAGGAGCGAGGTCAAACCGAAAGCGTGGACAGCGTCGGACTCGAGTCAAAAGCTTGAATCATGGAGGGACAGCAGGAGAGGAGGAGGCACGATTGAGTATCGATGGCCCGACACGGTTGTGTGAGGTGGCGGCGTGGCTCTAAAGGAGTAGAAGTAGTCTCCTTATAGCAGACCTTACACAGATGACAGTCGATCTGTATGTAAGGTCTGCCCCAAAATTTGATGTGTTGGCGGGGAGGGGTCCGTAGGCGTTAAAGTCGGCGTTAAAGTGAACCTCGACGCGACTTTCGCCCTCTTTGAGTAGGTAGTTCCCACGCCTGAGCCTTTCCCTCATGCTCGAATCGACGGAGTATGTTCCATGGACGCTCACAGGACGTCTCACACACCAAAAGCGTAGCGTCGGAGAAGTCAGTATACCTAACCCTAATTGCTCCTTTTTTTCTGGAGTGAAAACTCGCCGTATACGGTGGCAAATGGGTCAAATGGCGACCTCAAAGGCCTAGCAAAGGTTCATCTTGCTAACTGCTCGCTCATAGCATCTGTGAAAAGGCTGAAAATTGCTCACTGGGTCTATTTTACTACTCCCCACCATCCTCGATTTTTTTATTAGCATTATAGTGCAAACATGGAGGTGCAGAGGAAGAGTTCTACTCGAGAAAGATGGAAAACGTCACGTGAAATGCCTCGGCAATTCCCTAACGACCCCTCTCACCAAAGCGCGTCAAAATTGGAGGAGACTAGAGTAGAAGTAGGAATTAGGAACTGGTCAAGTTTACAACTTTGACTTCAAGTCGTCCGTAACGGTTACCATGACGATACAGGAGGTAAGCCGGCGTACCGGTATTTGACCCCGCCGAACTCCGCCCCCACAAACGGGCGCGCGCCGCGCGGTGCGCTCCCTGGACTCCAACTCCCAACTCCCGAGTCCCCACTCCCTTGTCCTTTCCGGCTGCGGTGCCCACTGCCCAGTCAGCCAGCCGAGAACTGAGAATTTCCTCCATTACACCCCCTTCACACTGAAAATTTATGGATCAGTCCATGTTCCAAACGGCGGCTTCACAATCCATGGACAGCCTTGAACCTGTAGCACCAACGATTCCGGCGACATGGCGTCCGTATCTTCCGTCATGGCCAACGACGACGGGAGCTTACCCAACACGGATTCAGCGGTAGGAAACGATGGAATCAGCCGCGCCTGTATCGCCGATGCCACGAAGACTGAAACCCAGAACCGATTCTTCTTCGATGACGATCCCATGGTCATTTTCGTCGTGCGTACCCATTCATTTATTCCTCTGATCATAACTGAGGCCTGAGGCATCATACCCACAGGTTCAAGGCGTTCAATACCACGTTCACCGCTACTTTTCTACCCGCGACTCCCAAAACTTCCACGACGTGTTCCTCGAACAGCCATCCGACTCCAGACATCTTGAGCTCTCCGCTGCAGTCAAGACGTCAGACAATTTTGACCCATTCTTATCAATCTTATACCCGAAGTTCGTTGAATCTTTCCTCTCAACATATATTCAGCTGACGTGAAGCGTGTGTGCAGGACGTTCGGACAGATCGAGCTCTCGACCGCAAAGGAATGGATATCCGTCTTACAACTTTCTTCAGAGTGGGGCTTTACGTTCATCCGAGCTATGGCTATCAAATTTCTCCAATCTCTGGTGTCGCCGATAGACAGGATTGTTCTCGGTAACGACTTCGGCATCGACCGTTGGATCGCCCCTGGATACATCGCGCTGTGCGCGCGTCCTCACTCCCTTACACTGGCCGAGGTGAAGCAGTTGCAAATGAAGGACGTAGTTTCTGTCACCACGATCAGAGAAAACATTCTCTGCTCTGGCCAAGAGGCTGATGAAGAGGCTATCGCCGGCTAGTTTCACGGCATATCAATCCTCCAGGCCTTTCCCCGGACGATTCTACACCAGTCCTTATTCCCGATGGTAATCCAGCCCACCGTCCATCCACCTTACCTGTCAAGTCCCCCGAAGCAACTGGGATCGCAAAGCACGTCCATAGGCTTACTGAAGACAATTTTGAATCGGTTTCCAAAAACATTGTGGCATGGGCAAGTATGCATGCGGACAAGCGTCGGGGGAGTGGGCAGCCAACGGATTCGTTGTGTGGCCTCGTTGAGCTCATCCTAAACAGAGGCATCACCGTTTCCATGTTCATCGGAATCGGGGTCCGTCTCCTCCGACGACTAACTGACGAGATTGCATCACGGGTTTCGAGCATCGTAAAGGCCGCTGCCTGGAGTTTCAAGGTTCCAATCTCGTCCGAGATTACTTGCAGTCGGCCGCTCAATCTATATTGAAACGCAGGACCGAGTACAACCCACAGCATCATGCTCTCCACCGTATCCTCTGGGGCGAACTATCGTCTCCGGCACCATGAACATACGATACACGTTGCCATAATGCGACTGTATTTATCGCCGAACTCCTCGACTCTGGACTAATGTCTGTTCACAGCGCTTGCCAGTGCTCGGCAACGCTTGAGCCTTCCAGATCAGAATATCATCCCGCCGAGTGGGAGGACTCGTGTCAGGTTCTTGTGCAGGTCCTTCCCGTGATACGTCGCGCTTCAGATCGTCCTCACCGTGAAAATAAAGAGATCACCGCACTGTTCGACGGCCTGAAGAATTCTTTCATGTGGGAGAATGCACCCCGCGAAACTCGTAAGGTCGTCCAGGTGCGTCTCTTGGGCTCCTGCCATGTCAAAAACCATCTCATATCGCCAATTCTGACTTCAGGACCTTCTGCAAATGCGTGAGGTGCGGTGGTCCCAGAAGGACTGATCTCTATGCAGTTGTCTGTACATACTTAGGCATGATAAGAAATCTCAAGCTGTTTCGGCCGCAGAGCTATGGGCAGTGCCGCATTAGCGTGCTCCGCTGTCTTTGGGCTGTAGATGTCTGGACTCTTTGTATTCTTCCTAAAACTGCCTGGCGAAACATGAACGACTAGTTACAAGTACATGAACAATTGCAAGCATAAAGAGCGATCAGAGCGCATCCGCTGGCACGAAACTGACATACCCTCCCTATAGCAATGGTCACAACCCGTTTATGCAGCAGCCATACCGGAGGGTGCCCAGAACAAGCGCAGTTCCTCTCTTGCCTGCGTTAACCTTTTCAGCTTCTCTTCAAGCTCATTTCGTTGTTCAGTGACACTCGGGGGCTCTTCAAGGTACTTCTTGCACCTCTCGACCACATCCGAACCTGCCAGGCCGACCGCCTCGAAAACCGCATCCTTGATGTGGTCATGAAGCTCGCCAACCAGCTCCTCGTACACAAATTGGGGTGCGTAGTCGGTGAAGCGACGATACGCAACTGGAGCCACGACAAGGACAAATGAATATATGCGGACTTAGAAACAAACACGAAACGCACCTTCGAATAGCGCGCTCGCACTCGCCATGATGTCCAATGCTGCCCCCGCATCATCGTCCGGGATGATCATGGCCAGCTGGTTGATGTCCGTTATGGGGACACCGACTTTAGCATAATTTGTCTGCAGCGCCTGTATGGCCGCATACGCCTGGGGAAGCGCTTCTTTTGCTGCGCTAGGGTTGTATGGCCTTGAATTGAGGGCCTTGAAGAGATCCTTGTTCCCTTGAGAGCTTGCACGGTGAGCCTTGTAGTGCGTTTTGAACTTGCTGGCGAAGTCTCGATGACAGGCGTCGTTATTTGTGTACGCCCGCTTCTCGACCTTCAGTAGGTGCCCGATGTGGGCGATAGTCTTTTCACGACACGAGACCAGCTGTTGCGTTACAACCATGCTGGCAAGATCAGATGTTGAATCAGTACTGCAATGGATCCGACGAAAGCCAGAGCTTACCTAATCGACTGGAAGAGACTGCCGGTTTGGTATTGACCAAACTGTTCCAGTATAAGCTCATTAACGTATGCATTAACAAGACCGAGAAAACGATCCACTAGGCGGATGGCGTGGGTCTCCCAGTGTCCAATGCTTTCCCGGACGTAATTTTGCGAGACGAAGCTAGGAGCGTTGCCGGGAAGTCCACGCTGCGTCACTCGAGCACTGCTCGAAGCGCGAGCGATAAGCCACACGACCAACAAGACATTGAACGTGAACCCACCGGTTGACAGCGTCTCCAACGGTGTCGATAAATATCGGCACTCCGCTTTCAATTATCCCGGCCCCGACTTCGTCAACCAGAAAAGTCGGGGACGGGAGACCTGGTTGTCCGCTCACGTTGCTTTCCCAGGGCCTAAAATCGGGCGCAGTCGCCCGGATAGCAGACTTGAATGTTGATTCTTCGGAGTGGAGACTGTTGAGGAGGTTTTGGTCCGCATTTCCTCCTAGTGACGTCGCAGACTTGATATTGTTCAGGAATTTGTAGATCAGTTCGTGAAGTCGAGCTACCGCTGAGGATTCGGATACCACTGGCCCCATGTCTCGCAACTCTTTTCCAACGCTCTTAGACTGCCCCTCCAGCTCGCCGACAAGTTCCGGCACTCTGTGAGCAGAAAGGAGGTCAGCGGCCTGAAGGCATACTGACGTCTAGGGACTAACCTCTTGGAGACTCGGTCACTTAAGATGCTTTCCAGGCTCTGGACCAGGTTGTTGGTTTGGAGGCGCCTCCGGATGTTGGGAGGGAGAGTGTGCCAGGGAGGGGTTTTCTTGAAAAAACACTCTTCCTGGAACGCGGCTTCCTTTCGAGAGGTCCCTAAACGGCTACCTTGTGGATCTGGCTGTTTTACGCAGAACCATCCATTAACGAGAGGTTCGGTGTTGCCACGAAGGTAGTCTATCCATGAGTCTTCTTCTCCTGCATCGATCTTGTCAGGTTTGGTGAGCACCCCTAAATGCGAAGCGCAGCCAGAGCGCGAATTGAAAGCATCATGAGTGATTCATACGAGCAACACAGATAGACCCGCACTTACCGACGGTGCGCTCACCACTCGGGTCGTATCTTCTGGCGAGGGCATGTGCTCCTTGGGTAGCAGCGTCGGCTGTCAATTTGTGGGTCAAGTGCCACAAGGCAACATAGGTAAGTACGCACTCTCGCACGTGATCGTCATGAGGTTAATGCAGCTCTGCCTTTGGATATACTTGCCAACCAACCTCTCGATCAGCTTGATATCGTCTTCGTTACCGCTTGATCCAACATCTTGTATGAGCCCTTTGGAAATCAAAACGTGAAAAAGTGGAAATCATGATGATCGACATCCGTACCAGGGAGGTCGACAAAAGTTAGATTTGGGACTTTTGGCCCTGATATCTCCAAACAGACCAAATCTTCCGAAAAACTGAGCTCTCGAGCCTGTAGATTTTGTAGTGCGCTGTTCAAGAATAAATCCGGTATCTCATTGTATTTGGTAGGGTTAAGAACGGCCGCTTGTGCCCGTTCGATTCGCTCCTTCACCTTAGCCTCGTCCGTGATCAGGTCGCCAAAATGCTGGTGCCGGGTCTGCTTGCCATCAGTCACGGACCGGATAGAGACACTGCATTTCCACGGGTTTTCTGAGTGAGAAAGGCGGCACTCGATGGGAAGGCTAAACAGGGATGTCAGACGTCCGACTAGTAGGCAATCAAAAAATGCATACCGCGTGCAAGTCCCGTACGCTCTTGGAAGACACACGGAGGACACTGCTTCAATGAGAGAAGACTTCCCTGTGCCCTGCGATCCTGAGACCGCAATCATCGGAAGGTCGACATATTGATCTAACCTTGAGGTCGGAATTCGTGTCAGAACCGAGCAAAGTTAAGGGAAGAGAATCGCACATACCCTATGTCGAAAAACTTGTTGACCAGGTCCAGAAAACGTCGACTCGTCTGGCCATAGCTAGAGTCAGGTCCCGCGCCTATGCTCGTCTCAACCTGAGTTGACGAGGATGTGTCGATGGCCATATCCAGACAAATCATGGCACGGTTAGTACGAGACGGAAGGTTTTCAAAGGTCACGGTCGTAAGGACAAGAGGAGTTCGTCAGCACAGGTGAGGGAGGAAGGTTGATAAGAGGGCGTACGCTGCTCAACATTACGAAGAGGATCGAGAAGCAGCGTGCGTGGCACGATGCAAGGAGGATTCAAAACTTGGCAAAGAGTGTGTATATATGGCAGCACACATGGCCTATTTACCAGGCATTGGCCAATCCGCAGCTACACAAGAAACGCCTCGATGCGCTGCGGAGGACTCGTTGCGGTCTTGTGACGGTCTTGCAGCGTCTGAAGAAGCCCTTCGCGTTCCATCTGAAGTACGGGCGATTATAGAATGTATTGACTTTCTGTATCGGGCTATTAGGGTCTACGTCGTAGCCTGGATAAGCTTTTCATCGATAGGCGGGGTTTTCGTGCGGGGCCGCTTGCAGCATAAGGAAACAAATATTTTCTCACGAAGGCCATACAAAAACATACGCGATTATTCGGCGCTACATTCCAAACTGTGCAAACTACCGGGAACGCATCAGGACACATATCACAAACACAACACATTATAACGACCAACTTTGCGTCAGACAAACACCTCTACCAGTTCGTCCCGAGCGCGCAACAACCGCTGCATCCTCTTTGTAAGCTCTTCTCTTTTCTGCGATACGTCCATGGGCTCCTCCAATAACTGGCGACATCTGTCGAAGGCACCCGGTCCTTTGACATTCAATCCATCGAAAAGTGCCTGCTCCAACCCTACCCTCATACCCAGAACCAGGGCGCGGTCGATCTTCATCGGGATGACGTCGACGAAGCGTTTATAAGCAACTAGATACATAACTTGGTTAGCCTTTAGTTAACAACGAACAATACCAAAGACAACATACCTTGGAAGTAAGCCCGCACGTCTGCCATGATTTCAATTGCGGGTTCCATGGTATCCAAAGGCAGGAGGCGTGCAAGGCTTGAAGGATCGACACCGTGGAATCCCATTTGAGTAAGGCTGGTCATCGCAGCGTTGAGAGCCTCGGAGAAAGCGTCCTCACGGGAGCTTCTGTTGTCCAGCTGATCAACGAACGAATGGCTTTCTTGGCGGCGAAGAGATTGGTAGTGAGTCAAGAATTTGTCGCGATAGTCAGAGAGATAGTGCGTGTTTCGGCTGAAAGGCCTGTCCTCTTCTTCCAGCGATTCGCTGATCCTGCGCTGGGTTTCTGTCATGCATTGTCTCATATGAATCGTCATGATGTGGCTGAGGGCAATCATGGGTTTGAGTGAGCATCGGGCGAAGGGCAGGAGAAATGACCTACACTACCCGATTCTTCAACTTCCCAAACTGTCCGAATTGTTCCTCCACAATCGCTGTGATATGCTTGTGCAAGATGCTCTGCGTCGCCTCGAACAGCTGGCGAGAGGGCGAGCGCCACTCCTTCACGATCGATTGAATCATGCTTTGCTTGACGATGAACGGATAATTGTTTGGGAGCTCTCGCGTGACAGAACTGGTGTGATTGTCAGTTGGGTGCTCTGCATTTATGCGAGTGAGAAAAGACGTACACACGAGCTTTGGTCATAACTTCGTCTATGTAGATCGCTCGAGAATCGTCCGACGGTCGACATTCCGTGACATCTTCCTCGTTGGAAAGAAAACCCAGTGGGGGCGACATAGGCGAGGGGTCACCGTCACAAGGCCTGTTGAAGGGACGGAAATCGGGAGCAGTAAGGCGTATGGCTTGTTGGAAGGCTCTTTGAGCGGGCTGAAGTTGCTGTAGCAAACCATCTTCCTCGGACGTGCCTTCCGTGCGCTTCTCGACCTCTCGACTAAACCCTCCAACCAAACGAAGGATTTGACCAACAGGCTCGCTGGACGGGGCAGGGGGTAGTTTTTCAATTGATTTCTCCGTCTGGTCGAGAAGCTTGTCGAGCTCGGACTGAAGCTCGGGCAGTCTTGACCCGAAACAATCAGCAGGGTGACCATACTGGGAAAAATGTGAAGCGGTCGCACCTACGAGTGATGAGCTCCGTCAAGGTATTGGCAAGTCGGTGTGTCAGCCTGTCTGTCCCCAGGCGTTGGGAATAGATCCACTCTAGGGTTACCCACGGAGGAACCTGCGAAAAGAACTCCCGTTCCTGTGTCCGCGACTCTTCCCAGGTGATACCGCCTTTGATCGCCTTCGAGCCGGGGTTCTTGATGCAATACCAGTCGATTTTTTCGCCGCCATCTGCCTTGATCATACGGAGCCATATATCTTCTTCTCCAGCAGGGATACGGTCGGGTTTGGTCAAAACGCCTTGCCATACACAGAATTAGACTAACATGCCGAGCGAGCTGGAAACGATTTACCGATGGTGCGAAATCCGCGAGGATCATATTGCTCAGCCAAGCGATGGGCACTTTGATTCTCGAAGTCGGCTACGAAGTACGAACGCAACGTCAATTTGGCGAGTCGATGAAGACACCCGAGTACTAACTTTCACAGGCTACCGTTAGCAAGATGATACAGCTCGGTTTCTTGATGTAGCTTTCGGCCAGATTTTGGACAAGCTCCCGCTCATTCTGCTGGCCCCCAACAATCAGTCCTATAAATCGCGCTTGAGATTCCGATCTAGGATGAAGGGCGTCAATGCGCACCTGGCAAGTCCACAAAGGACAGATCCTCAACGTCTTTGCCCGCGATGTGGAGACATACACAGTTGGAAGAAAAAGACAGTTCTCTTTGCTCAGGATCTTCGTTAACGGTATCAAGAAAATCCTGGGCGTCAGTGCTTGGATTGAGAATGGCTAACTGAGCCCTGCGGATGCGATCCGTCACATCCGACTTGCTGAAGATGGGGCCACCAAACTCAACGGTGCTAGGCTGGGAGAGTGGTACGCCGTGTACATCTGTCACAAGGCGAAGGGATACAACGCAACGCCAGGGTTCCGATGTATGAGCCAGTAAACATTCCGTTGGGCATCTGCGCGATATTAACGGGAGAATTGGTATGATCCAAGAAACCTTACCGGGTACAGGTTCCGCTGGCTCGCGGAAGCGTGATCCCCGATATGGATTCAATGAGTGAGGATTTGCCTGCACTCTGCGACCCGATGACGGCGATGACGGGGAGGTCTAGGTCTAGTTGTGCACTAAACAGCAACCGGTAAGCACGAACATACGTACTATAATGAAGCTATTGCCACATACCCTGTACTGCGCATGCGGTTGATAAGGTTGAGCATCCTCCGCCGTCGGGCAACATGGTTCGGATCCGACAACCCTACAGCTGCCTCAGTGGGACTTGGAGAGGCATTCTGTATTTCCGAGGTCGTGCTGTTAAACGTGCTATCTGTGTCGGAGACGTCTTCCATGGTGGCTGCGAGAACAGGTAAGGTCAGAACGGGCGCTTCGAGGAAGGCGTATATATGCAGGTATCGCACGCGGCATAGCATCCTAGGACCTAAGATGTGAATCCTGTCAGGAAGAAAGTAACTAAAGTTGTGAAAAGCTGCGCACCACATGGTGTGTACCAAGGAGGTAGTTGGATTCCGATCACCCATAGAGCACACATGTCCGAGGAACCAAAAACATGGTGGTCCCCGATTGCCTAAGCCAGTGCTTTCCTAGACGCGATGACTGGTGAAAGTATTCCAAAAGCCACTTTGGCTGAGGGCATGGTCGTTGGCCATAGATGCATCCCATCATTGAGAGGCGGACTAAGGAATCGAGGATCCTCTTGTAGCTTGAGCGGCTGTAACGTCGGCCAACGACAACCTTCGTCCGCGTGTTCTTGATATGTTCGAGGCAGATAGCTGTGTAGAGAAGAATGACGAGCACGGCGCGCTTTGACAAGCGGCGGTGAGGTTGGCATGGAGGATGGTGGTCAGTAAAGCATAGAGCGGTTATGACAGAAAAGAGGGCGTTTGCTGAACCATCATGAAGAGGTGAGCACACAAAGCATAAGAAGAGCAGAGGGTAGAATGGTGATTAGCAGTTTCGAGTAACATAACGTCCCCCCTCCCCACTCGACCACCAACAAAGCAAACTAGAGATTCTTATGCCGCTTGTGGCGCCTCGGTGGCGGGCTTCGCATCGGCATTGAGAGAATCCTCTCTCTTTGGCGGGGGAGCCAATCCCGTCATGACTCCAAGGCTGCCAAACACGCTGCCGCCCATTTGCTTCGTTTGCGCCTCCAAGTCCGCCGCGATGAGCCGCTCGAACTCGTCTTTGTGGTCCTTGATGTATTTCTGCTCCGCCAGGTACAACGCCTGGGCCTCGCGACGCTGCTTGTCTAGATAAGTCTCGGGCTCGGGTTGGGCCTGGAGAGTTGTTAGTTCCAACCGGCTGCGTGATATTATCTGAAAGACGTACGTGCTCCTTGCCACCGAAGAGGCTGCTCAACGTAAATCCACCGCCGCTCAAGCCCTTGCCTCCGCCACGAGCCTTCCAGTCCTCAACGAAGAGCCGCTTTTGCTCAGCTTCCTTGAGGGCATACTCGCGTGGAATGTCCTTGCCCTCATAGGCTTTTAGAATGGGACGAACATCTTGAGGCTTGTAGATTGCGATGGCTGTAAAAACACTTAGTATACCGACGCAAGTGGTCGTATTGCTCGAACTTACACTCAAGGAAAGGAATCATTTCCACGAGTCCCTTGTCGCCCCGCTCCCCTTTCCACGGCTTCATGATGATAGCATTTTCAGGCTGAGCCGAAGCATGCTCTGGATGCGTGTCCAACTATTACGACAGGACACTGAGCGAGTGCGTGCACGGTGAGAAGACAAGGGCCTACCAGGATAACGCGATCCAAGGGCCGGTTGAGGTATGCCAAGTCTTTGACGGGCCCTTTATCAGACGCGCGCGTCGATTCACGGAATAACTTGTACGATACGAAGAACTGATAGGGATCCAGTTTCTCTGTAATTGGCCTCGCAGTCTGTCGGGAAGATAGGTCAATGCTGGTATATGTGATACTGTGGAGAACGGAAACATACATAGTCATGTTGCGTCGTGAAAATTACGACCTCGTAGAAGATCGACATGTACGCCAGGAAGTAATCCACCCCAGGACGCTTTGCGGTCCGCCATCCGTGTTGACGCTGAGAGAACGTCAACATCGGAAAATGCCAAAGAAAATGCTTTTACTCACATCCCATGTACTTGTCACCAACAAGTCGTCGATGGACACAAGTAGCGTGTAAGGTTTTTGATGCGGAGCAGGAAGAGGAGGAGGAAGAAGTTCGGGCCACGCAGGCTTCGAGAAGAACTACAGCGACGTTAGGCAACTGATGGAAAGCGAGTGGATAGATGTCCTCACGTCGAACATGGAAGTCAGACGCGTCGTCGTGCGTCCCCATTGCGACGCAGGAGCAGTCTCCCGAGTCTGCACAAGATAGATCAGCGGTAGACTCTCGCCTGTGAGTCATTGGAACACGTACCATTTTCCTCTCCGCCAGTTCCTCCGGTTCCCAGTCCCTGCCGAGATACACAACACCCGCGACAACACCGAGTGCGAAGACGCCCATTCCAAACCGACTCAGGGCCTTCCTCTTCTTCTCGATGCTCGAAAGACTGTCCTTGGACGAACGAGCACCTGTCCTACCAGTGTCCGGCGACTCGGTGGGATCGGGTGGGGCAAAGTCAAGGGACAGGGTTGCAGGCGCGGGCGCGGACGGCGTTGTGAGGGACGCGCTATCCTTGGTCAATGAGGGCGATTTTGAGGAATGAACCGCGTCTGCGACAGAAGCAGAACTGGAGGATGCCTTCGGAGATGGCTCTGCTGAAGACGACGGAGGATTCGCTCCTGTAGGTGCAGGCGCTGCCTTCTCCTTCTTCGAGTTTTTGGAGCCAGCCTTTCCCGCCTTCCCTGCCATACCCCGAGTTGCGATGCCTTGAACGACCGATGACCTTTCCACCAGTCGGTGAACCTGAAGTGAAGGACGTGAAGGCTGCGCGACCAGATTCCGACCGGCGGTGCGTAGAACGACGTGCATAGCTACGAGAAGAGGGGGGGTGGGGGTAGATGTCAAGGCCTAAACCGGGGAACGAATGGGGGGCAGGGAACGAGCAGCCTGTACGCGCTGGTCAGTTCGACGTGTCCGGAGCTCGCGAAAAGCCTGGCGATTCTAGGCCACGTGAGCCTCCCATATATCAAAGCTAAGCACTGGTTGGACATCGCCCGCTTAGCTCAGCGGTAGAGCGCGCCACTCGTATGGTCACGTGATCAGTCACGTGACTCACATGGTGAGGTCGATTGTTCAATCCAGTCAGCGGGCAGCGTTTTGCCTGACTTTTTGTCTTTCCCGGGAGGTGGGTGAACACTGAGGGGACGTGGACTGAGGACTCTGGAGTCTGGACAGATAATCTGTCATTTTATAGAGTATCATTGCCGCTATATACTCTTTTTGTTGTATGAGGGGGAAGGTTGAAAGCCTATGAAAGGGAGAAGCAAGAGGAGCTGCCTGTTTGAAATCACATGACTCTGCTGCCTAAGTAGAGCCGCACTTGTTCTGATATGTACAGCCGCAAACTTGTTAATTATACGGTTATACCCTGCGCACATTTTTGTGTATGTAGTCGCAGTGCATACCAGATGTTGCATAGGGCAAGTTCCAAACAAGAAGCGGGACTACGCAACCCTCAAACCACCCTCTTACTCAGAAACAAAGTTCTCCATGGGTCTAAGTCGACATGCGTACGATATTGTTCCCGCCCGCGCGCTCCATCGACCCGTACTTGAAGCGGAACCACGCGAACAAGAGTTCCTCGCAGGTGTCGTGCTGCTTCTGAACCTGTAATACGAGAGGACGGAGGTAGCATTTGTCAAAGTGAGAGGTGGCGGCGTCCATCGAACCCGAGTCGGAGTACTGCTCCGTGAGTTGAGCGGTGAGATCGCGCTTGCGAGGCGCCTTATTCCTGCCGGAGCGCGACGCCGTGCTGGCATTCAATGCAGTGCTGATGGTTGGAGGATTGGCACGAAGACCTCGCTTTGCTCCTTCCCATCCGGACCTTTTGCCGTGGCGCGGAAAATGTTTTTGGGTTTTATTTATCGGCCGCGAGAAAGGCGGGGAAGGATCCTTCCGCGAGCTGGAGGCGCTCCGTGTCAGCCGACACGATGAGGCGGGACGGGATCATCTACGTGCGTCGAACGAAGCGGAGGGGAGGGAAGAGTCGAAGTATCTCGCGGCAGACCGCCTCAAAGATACGGAAGGGCTGTAAGGGAGTCGGCTTTTTCTGTGAAGGCGACCGTTACATACCGCTCCCAACTATACCATACCAACGCATACCTTCTAAATCCACTCGGTTTCCTCGAACGTATTCTGGTCCTTGATCAGGAGGGAATGCGATGCCGTCGTGTCCGATGCAACACGAATTTTAGCCTGTGCAACAACTATAAGGGTTAGCCTTAGTGGGAAACCACCGACGTCATGCCGAGGAATCCCAGAGGGCTTGATGATCCTTCCGCGGGTCTTGCTGATCCGCTCCTGAGGTGCAATGGATGAAAGTCCAGGAGGACATCTCATGAAAAATTCGTTCGTTTTGTACATGTCGTCCGTGTAGGTCCTTCTGTGGGCGTCCGCATCTGAGTGAACTTGTGAAGCTGTGAGGCGAATGCGAAAAGAGAGAAGGGGGTTTGACTCACGAAAAGGGGCGCGAAGGGGGCCGGCGAGCGTCGGTGGAAAAAATTGACGTTTGGGGCTTGCACCGTCAAGGACGACCAGAGAAGAGGCATGTTTGCATGTCCTTTTAACCAAGGATGGAAAGGCCGGTCTTATATTTGCGTGACCGAAACCAATCGGCAGTTTAGGATTGTCGCCGACTAGCAACCCGTTTATTCATCGTCATGCGCGATATTCCTTGGTTCGTGTAGACGCATATCCTGAAATTCGGGCGAGGAATACAGAGTCACGTCATACTAGTCCGAGACGAGACAAGAGAGAGAGGGGCAGTCGTAGAGAAACTGGCCGAGCTGGGTCAATGTGTCTTGGTCGACTAACTCTTTTGATAGTATAAACCACCCGCGCCAAAGACTCACCTGACGAGGCTCATGAGACTCTTCGAGAACGGCAGAGTAAAGGTGCGATGAACGCCATCTGTGGTTTGACGGTGCGAAGGTGGTGAAAGCGAAGGTGAAAGAGACAAGCAGCACAGCCACTGCACCTTTGGTTTCCTTCTCCCCACCACGCCGCGCTGCGGTGCCACCCACTTCTCGTCCTCCTTCCCTCCCGCATGGACGGCCCAATATATTACTCGAAAGCCGAGTTCATTGAAACAGTACGAACCCGTCCTCACTTCCGCCAACTCTTCTCATCTTTATGGTCGATTCCCTGTGCAGGACACAGGCAACAAGGTCTCGCGCCGCGCGAACATCTCCGGTCCGCAGAACATCATCCTCGGGGGGAAGACGATCATCGCGAACGGCGCGATCATACGGGGAGACCTCAAACGCACGGGCCCTGGACATTCCGTCGTTATTTCGCTAGGGAGATACTGTCTAGTGGCGGATGGATGTGTCATGAGGTGCGTACACTCACCGTTTCAGATCGGGTGTAGCGCTAAGCTTCAGCTACATTATCCGTTGGGTGTAGGCCGCCGTACAAGACTTACAGGGGGAACTTCAACTACTACCCAATGAAGATCGGCGACCATGTGCACATCGGCGCGAACTCGGTCGTGGAGGCCGCCACCATCGGAAACCACGTCGAGATCGGAAAGAACTGTGTCATCGTGCGTCGTCCGTGGGCCATTTTTCGCCGCTGGTTGACGTCGTGGGCGTTCAGGGAAAGTTCACCATCATAAAGGACTGCGCGCGCGTCGCGGACAACTCGATTATTCCGCCGAACACGGTCATCCCTGCGCTCGCGCTGTTCGCTGGTTCTCCTGGTGCGCATTTCTTCTGTTCCGGGGGAGTTGGTGGACTGATGAAGTGGGGATTCAAGGACGGTTTGTGGAGGATCTGCCGGAATCGACGCAGGAGATGGTCGAGGCGCGCACGAAGCAGTATTACAACCGGTTTCAGCCACTGGAAGGTCCTTGAACGCGACGATCGAATCTACGTAGCCATAGACAGGTCATGGCCCATCGTGCAGCAGGTATGCGCTCGTGTGACGCAGTATTTTGCACACTTCTGATCATCGTCGCAGGCGGAAGCAACCTTCCAGTCATTGTCAATAATTCTGTCCGCACACGTCGCACACGCCCGACACGCCCGCACCCTGCGCATGTACGTAGAGGCTTGATGAAATCATGTCTGCGGGGACCACGGCTCTCCGCCTTCGCCGTGTTTCTGTCATATTTACTGTGCCATCGAGACGACTTTTTAACCTGACGTGAAGTCTGTCGACGCGGGTCGCGTTTGCGCTCTAGGTGCGTCGTACGCCGCACTTCCGTGTCGTTTGGGCTGACGTGGACGATCCCCCAGGGATGTTCTTCTCGTATTATTAAAATTGGAAGATGTCGAAAGCATGGCGGATCCTCGCGTTGCATCTCGCCGAAGAAGGCGATATATCATCGGTGAGTGATTCTATACCGAGTGCTTCGAACGGGATGCATATACATAGTAGTCAAGCACGTATGCCTGCCTGGCGCTGAAGACCAAGACGAGACTGATTCATACTTTGTTGTCCTTCCCTCTATTCGCCGATCGCTGACCAGTTGTTAAGCTCAGGATTTCCGGGCTACGTTTTCCGTCGGCGTGGCGCAGTGATCCTTGCATGTTCCATTGTCAGGAGCACATGGGGTTAAACGCCGTCTGACGTTTGATTGGGTCCATCGGGACACCGTTCGGGTACGGACGTTTCCCACAGCGGGGTTGTGGTGAAACGGCAGAAGATGCACCTCCTGTGCAGCGGCGATGTGCATCATACACCATCTACACGAACTAACCAAATGCTGCGCCAGGCGAATATGATCGAGTTGTCCCCAGCAGACTTGCATGCAGCTCGTGCTCTCAAGCCGTCTGGGGCGTTCAATGAGAGCGTGGGGTGCACTTACGTGACAAGACGTCTTATGCTGGTGTGACGGTAAGTCGGGGATAATGCTAATGACGTGCGTTATGTCCGTTGTGGACCGTGGGCGCGAGTTGGTGGGACCGAGGCAGGGCCAGGCGGACGGTGCAGTTGACCGAGTCCTTTTGTTGATGAGGTCAACGTGCGCCTATCTACGCCGCCCGATTCCGTCGCGCGGTCCATACGCGGTGTCATAAAGTGGCAGAGGGTGCGAGAGTACACGTACTCGGAGGAGGGGTTCGTGTAGAAGCCGAGGGGCAACGGCATGGGTACGAGTAGAAGAGAGAACCGATGTGGAATGAAATGAATACCAAAGGGGGCCGTCTGGGAAATGAACGAGGACGAGGGGTTGGGCTAAACCAGAAAAGGGATTGAGACTCTGAGAGCCGGCGGGACGGAGTTGGTGGACGCGATCAATTGGCTATTGGTCGCTTTCAGGCCAACGCTCGTCCTTTTCCCTCTCGCCATCGACTGCCACGTCCATTCTCTTCCTCTGTATCTATAACTTCAACGACCGCCCAACACGCTCGACACTCCCCCTTCCGCTCCTTTTCTCGCACCCGCTCCCTCCAACCCCACCATCTTCGGACACGTCGCCCAAAGACTTTGCCTGCCATATCATCAGTCCCCCGTTTCACGGCCCCCGAATTCTGCTACCCATTCACGCGCAGTTTACACCTCGCGTTGATCCTGTGGACGCGGACCCCGACCCCCTGAACGTAGAAAGCACCCGCTAGATCGTGCCGGTCGTGGTTATATGTGCGTCACCTGTGCTTTTACACACTCGCCCGTCTCACTTTTCGCGTTCTCGTCTGGTCAGAGTGCGAACGTATACATCCTGTCGTGTCTTTTCACCTCCAGCTTGACTCAGCCCATTTCGTCATGCGCCCTCGTCGGAATCAAACCACCCCGCAAGCTCTCAGTCCTTACGATCCCTCACCAACCGTTCCTGCCGGTCCATCGTCCACTGCGTTTCCTCGCGCCACATCTCCTTCCGGCATCTCCCAGCTTCTCGCAAAGCCTGCCAAGTGGTTCTCCAGAAATCAGGGCACCCGCCCTCGAGCTCCTTCCGGAAGCTCCGAACCTCGTTCCAGCACCAGCTCTTACGTCCGCAAGCCAAAAATCTCGCAACCCACCGACCCCCGCCCGATCCTTCCATCCGTTCTCAGCGAACCCTACCTCCAAGCCAGTCCCAAGGGACCGAGCAGGTGAGCGCTCTTTTTCCTTCGTTTTGGCGCGCATATAGCCTTCTCCAAGGGCCAGACGATCTCGACGCTGATCATTGCCGTACAGATCCGTCCACGATCTCTCCTTGACGCGCACACGAACGGCAGTCGACGTTCCTCGTCATGCCCCACAGTCCCCTGGCTCCCCCTCCCGTAGGAAGGCCTCCGCAGCAGGCTTGGGCGACCTTCGCTCGCTCTCCCACAAGCCCTGGTCCCGCTCTGCCGAGGAACTGGGGAAATTCAGCGTTTCTGCCCCGTCGACGCCGGCGACGGCCACTTTTCAGGACAAGGTCACTCAATATCGTGGTACAAGTCCTGGACATAGTCCGTCGACATCCAATGGACAGCAATATCTCTTCCCGATCATTACTTCCCAAGGAGTTCCCATCCCTCCTTATTCTCCTGGGTCCTCACCCGGCTCTCTCAGCCCATTGATGACTACTATGGCCGGTTCTCCTCCTTCTAGTCCCACGAATACCCATCTCCATGTTCGGTCGCATTCATTCACCCCCAAACTTCCCTCCAAGCTCTCTGCTTCGAAGCTCGGACCCACAAGCCCAACGCGCAAGATGTCAGGATCGTCGGAGAAGGAGATGCCGATGTCAACGTCACGGGAAAGGGATAGAGTCGGACACGGCGGACGGGGAGCATTTCCGTTCACGTTTGGGGCCCAGCGAGGCTCGCCAGCCAATGACTCACCCCTCACCTCCACTCCGGGAGAGTCACCCCTTCTTCCCCCTCCTACGATCATCGAGCCTACCAAGACATCTGATGCACTGGATAGTACGGATAACAAGCGCGCTTCCCAAATCACCTTTCACTCCGGTTTTATCAACCGCCTTATGGATTTCACTCCTCCAATTTCGCACGGACCCTCGTACGCGCATACATTGCCCACATCCTCCAAGAGCTGGAAACCTTTCAAGCTTATTCTACGAGGCACGAAACTGCAGTTTTACAAGCCACCGAATGATCGAACCACGGCCGTGAAGGATCTGTTCCCTGTCGGTATTGTCGCTGTCGAGGAAGAGGACGAGACCGCGGAGACAGAAGGAAACCGCGACGAGCCTCCGGCCGAGGAGGAAGTCAAGCCCACTCCATCCAGACGCAAACGAGCCTTCTGGGGACGAAAGACGCATCCTGACCTCGGTTTGGACGGTCAAGGTGTCGTAGGGAAGGGCACTCTGGAGGCATTGGTACACGAAGCCGTGTTTGCAACCACCTTCTCCGATGCTTTGCCACGAGAATCGGCCTCAACTGACAAGTCAGGCTGGGAAGACTTTGCCCTTTCGGTTCTCTTCGGTTTACCTACGGCTGTTGGCCGCTCCAAGTTTGAAACAGAGTTCATCAGGTTTGCATCGTTCCTTGTGAGCGGAGCGGCAGATGAGCACAAGGAACAGGATCGTGCTCGCGTCCACTGGCTAGCGACGGAGTACTTGCGTTTCTATGGCACGCCCGCCGACGCGTTTGCTTGGGAGGAGTTCCGCGAGGAGACCATTCCGGACTTCTCCCCTCCTCCATCGCGCGGGTTCCCGACGTCTGTATCCACCCAGGCGATCCATACTTCGTCTCCGCTCCTCGGTGCCGAGTCCCCTAACATCGGCCCCACATCCCCCAACTTTGGCGCCTTTTCGCCTCGACCGGAAGCCGACCCGTTCACGACATCTATGCAGGAGCGTCTTTGGGGTCCGCGGTCGGCGCAGTCGTTTGTGGTCTCCCCAAGCAGTCCAGCGAAGTCGCGTTCTGGCGCACCGAGGGACGCGCTGTGGGGTGTCTTGGAGCGCGAGGGGTTCACGAAGCATGTGCTGGTGCGACTTATGCCCCAGGAGGTCGCCCACAGCTTGTTCGTTTTCAACTTAGGGTTGCTCGTTGGTATGCCTGAGAACCTAACCGTGGAAGATTGCCTCGGCCCATCGGGCGAGTTGGCGAGGCGGCCATCCGATCAATATTCTGAAGAGCCAACGTCCAGGTCATCGCCGTCCATCCTGCAGCCTTTCGCCGGAAGCGACGCTCATCCCCATTGGCTAACAAAGCTTATTCTGCTGCACGTCCTCGGGCCCGATTCGTCTTACAACACATCCCGACAGTCGGGGCGATTTTCCGTAGACCTCAGCCAGGCAGCTCAAGCGACCAACCAGCCAACCTCAAGAACATACTCCAGGTCCGAGGTGATCACCGCGTGGGCGCGCGTCGGCGAACTCTGCCGCCTCGCCGGTGACGAGTGCTCGTGGCGGGCTATCTTCGCCGCGCTCTGCTGCCGCCCTATCGCGCGTCTGGAGAAGACGTGGAAGCGCGTGGAAGGTGCCGCATTGGCCATGGTCGAGGGATGGGTCGCGCGCGAGGAATCCGAGGCAATGGAGCGTCGGCTGACGCCGTGGGCCGGGAGCACACTCGAGGACGTCCAGGAAGCGATTCAGAAGGCCATGTCCGAGGACGAGCAAACAGTGTGGGCACCGCGTTATTTGAAGGAGGCCAAGGACGCGTTCGAAGGGTTCAGGACGGCATTCTCGCTATGTCCTCGCGGGACGGAGCAATCTGGTGAGGATGATTTCGAGGATGTGCCCAGGTTGGTCGCGGCATGGAAGGAGCTAAGTGCGACCGGTGGCGGCGTTGGAAATATCGCATCGCAGTTCGTCCAGTATGTTATTTCTTGCTTTCCTGTGGTGGGGCATTTTCTGACGTCCCCTCAGTACCGAACAATTCATGTCGTTGTCCGTCGCGGCCGAGTCTCGGCGCAAAGGTCACTACGAGCCCATTTTCTGGTCGCAAGCCTCTTCAGCCACCACGCCCGCTAATCAATGCCTCGTTCCTCTGATCTTCCCGGAACCCCTCCCCTACATCAGTTTCGTCGACCGCTCGCAGTTCTTACGCCCGCGCGTCGACTCCGGCGGACCCACGCGGATGAACGTCCAAGACATCCAGAACTTGCGCAAGCCCGATGCCGGACTGGTGCCGCTCACGACAAACAGGCGGCGGAGCTTTGGAGCGGAGAACAGGGATGGGTTGCATACGCTCGATTTTGGAGGGACGGTCATACCACTGTTCGACAATGAGCTCTTGCTCCTCGTTCAGCCAGGCCCGGAGTCGACATCGAGGCCATCGTCAAGGCCATCTTCGAGACCAGCGTCGCGACCTCCAAGCGCGTTGGTGGAGGCGATGATCTTGGACAAACCCGTAGCGCGGGCTCCATCCATCCGCGTACGCCCCGCGGCGGGATCTCGACCTGGGCCCTCGCAAGGCGGATTGGATCGTAAACAAAGCCTCGCGCGAAGGAATTCGCTGCCGTCCATTTCTCAGCGGACCAGCCTCGTCGTTTCTGATCACTCGCACAACGAGCGGCCCGTGCGCGTAGTTGTGCAGGCGGGTACCCTCGAACGTCTGGTGAACGTGCTCGCGCACGGTCTGCCGGGAGTATCGGTGTCGATTGCGGACGATAATGGGGAGATGCCGTTGAGGGATAAGCGGACGCGGGACGTGAAGCTTGACCGAGCGGAGTTTGCGGGGGTGTGGTGGAATGTGTTTCGGAGCTTCGTGTCGCCATTGGTGTTTTTCGAGGTGAGCTTTGTCTGCGTTTATCAGTGGGAGGGCTGGAAGCTCACTGTTGTCTGGATCAGCTCTTGCGCAAGAACTACGTCAGCATACCCAAGCCAACTCCTCCACGTGTGGACGACCTCGTCAACCTGGCCGCGCAGCGGTACAATATCCTTGAGGTCATCCTGGACTGGCTGCAGAATGGCGGCACGCAAGACATCCTCAACGACGGCGCGCTCTTCAACGCTGTGCAGTCGTTCCTCGGGAGCAAGGAGGACCACTCGATGCCTGCGTCGCTGGACAAAGATGAGGAGAAGGCCGTGGAATCGTGGGCGGTGTTCAAGCTCAGATTGAAGGCCGCACAGAGTCTTTTCAATTCGCAGACTCGGCGGCCGAGCGCGAGAAGCGGGACTGTTATGGACGTTCTGGGCGTGTCCAGTCAATCCAACAGGAGTGCGGAACCGCTGGATTTCTCGAAGACGACGCCAGAAGAGCTCGTGGAGAGTCTCGATGCGATGGCCGCAGCAGCGATGCGGAATGTGTCGGAAGAGGTACGTCCGCGGGGCTTTTTGTGCTCTGCACTTTCTGATGGACATTTTGCAGGACCTCTTTATCACGGCGGATCTGCTGGAAGTGCAAACGTCGGATCGCTTGGGCTGGTTTATCCCTTGGGAGCCGAGCCACAACTCGGATGAGACGGAGATTCAGAACATATATAGCCATCTCACTGAGGTGCCGCCATCGTCGACAGGGTTCGAGCTCGCGCAAGACGAGCTTTTCCGTTTGTTCCCGCCCGCCATCCGGAGCAGCCTGCGCGCGCATCACGTCCTGCGGAAGTGGGTCGTCTCGCAGCTCGTTGCGCCAAGGATAGGGATCCAGGCGCGTCAGGGGAGGATCGAACTTCTGCTTCAAGCTGTGGAGATATGTCGTCTGAGGAGCGAGGCGGAGACGTCCCCCGTGCCATATACGGAACAGCGATGTGTCCGCTCGTTCGCCGAACTTGTCCTCACCGCCGCCATCGTCTCCCCCGAAAGCCGCGCTCACGTACGCGCGTGGACAAACGTCGCCAATGCGCGCGGGGTATCCAGCGACAGCCTAATGGCGTACATGTCGAAGCCTGTGAGGCGTGCGGCGCCGGTCCTAGGCCCACTGTTGACCACCGATTTGGGGTGGATCCTGGAGCGGGTGCTGGAGGTGCTGAGTCTGCCCGATGTGTATGATTCGGGCTCGGATGTGGGACGGGTGATCAACTTTGAGAAACGAAGGTTGGTTTGGTTGTTTCATGCGCGTGACAGTTATTGACGGTGTTTGTCCATGTCTAGATACTTGTCCCACCTCCTGGTGGATAGTCAGTCGCAGCCCAGCGCACGGACACGTTCAAGACGTGATGTCAGCCGTATCGACCTCGAACGCCTCAGTCACATCGAACAGCAATTAGCTAACGTTCATCTTGACCTCCGTGCTATTCGAGAGGAGGCGCACCGCGAAGGTGCCATGGTCCCCGCCGCTGGTAGTGCCAAGCGAACCCAGCGACCTTTCCAACGTCTGGTGCACATGCAGATGGAGAAGAACAAGCGGGACCGCATGCTCTATGACCGATTCAACAAGGAGCGCAAACAGGAGCAACACCGCACAGACAAGCGAGACGACTACTTCAACAAGGCGATGCACACGCGCCGACCGTCTACGGCGCTCCAGAAGCAGCATAGGATGAAGAAGAGCGGGTCCGTGACGTTCTTCCAGCAGCTCATGCGTCCGATCTCGAGCGCGCTCTCGCTCGACAACGTGGAGGCCATCGTCGACAAGCGCACAACAGCCGAACTCGATTTCACGCCGACGGGCAAGCCTGCTCTCGCGCTCAACGTCGTCGACGCGCGCGCGGCGCCGTTCGTGAACTACGACCGATCGTACACGTTCCAGCTCGACACCGAGGATGGCGGGCACTACCTCCTGCAAGCGACGAGCAAGGCGGAAATGAACAAGTGGATCCGCACACTCGAACATGTGTCGAAGACGGCGGCACAAAGGCGGTTGACGTGGTTGGGCAACTCGCCCAAGCCGCAGCTTTCGGACCACATACACGATTCGAATATCACGCCGTCGCGGGATCCGCGTGCAGGTAAGTTGAAGGTGTTTTGTTGGATGGGTGGGTGAGCTAATTCGTCCGGTTTAGTGTACGGAGTTGATCTCGATGTCTTGCTCAAGCGGGATACGGGTGGGGCGCCGCCACCACCTGGCACGATCCCGTCGGTTGTTGAACGTTTTTTGCAAGAAGTGGAGAGCCGAGGTCTGGGCGAAGTTGGTATCTGTGAGTGTTGCAGGAGTACTATTGGGCGCTTGGAAGACTCACGGCGTCCACAGATCGCATCGCTGGTGCGAATTCAGAAGTCACTAGCCTGAAGGAGGCACTCAACCGTGGTGAGTACAATTGGTTGCATTTCTCCTCTATGGCCGCTTAACCTTTTCTCAAGGTCTCTGGCCCATCACATCGTCGACCGACATCTATGCCGTCTGCGATCTCATCAAGACATGGTTCCGAGTGCTACCCGAGCCCGTCTTTCCGTCTTATTCCTACTACGATGTCATCAATGCTATGAGTATGTTCTTGACGCGTCCACTGTCATAGCCTATACTGACCTTCGCTTCCTAGAAATGGATGATTTGAATGCTCGCATGGAAAGGATCAGAGTCGTGATACAAGCTCTTCCTCGGCCGAACTTCGACCTACTCAAACGCATCATTGAACACCTCGACAAGTGAGCCTTTCTTTTCCCAAGTTTGTGTAGGTTCATTGCTAATGATTGGTGTGCAGGGTCACCGACTTCGAGGAGCAAAACCAGATGACGTCCGATGCTCTCGCCATCGTCTTTAGCCCCAACCTTCTCCGCGCTCCCCATAACGACTTCCTCATGATCATGGCCAACATGCCACAGACGAACAAGTTGGTGAAAATGCTGGTGACGCATGTACGCATTCCTTTTCTTTACGACTTCACACTTCTAAGCTGATGTTATTCCGATGTAGTTCCACACGATCTTCGACGAGGTCGATGCGGACGCAGAAGCTGAGCCAGAAGACGACGACGCTGATGACGACCTTATACCAGAGGAGGACGAAGATGACGAGGACGAAGACGTAGTTTCTAGCCCGGATCCTCCTACGTCGAACTCGTATCCCGCTCACGAATACCCATCTGCATGTTAACCTACGTACCTCCCCGAGCGTACTGTGTATATCCTCTTACATTGCTTCTCATTCGGACATCTCCTTCCTCTCTCACATACATTACTCTCGCTGTCTCTTTTCCTTTCCTCCGACATCCTCCTTTTCATTTGCGGGCTTGTATATCATTGACCAGGCATCTGTATCATGGGACGTGCTTGTGGAGGAGACGCCCGAACCGCTGCATCATCACCACGGACTTCAGTAGCGTCATCAGTTTCTTATTCTTTCGATACCTCACGCATATGTTACTAATAGCTCGTTGCAATACCACTCTGTTTTGAGGCGACGCTGTCAAGGAGAAGTTTGCCTCGGGGAGACTCGAGTCTGGAGGATTGCATTGAATGACGCGACCGACGCGTCTTATCAACATCGTTCACGGTTCTGATTCAACACCATGCTTCCTCGCTACCGCTGCCGTCGTTCATCGCACATCTACCACATTCACTGACGACAAGCGTTACCATGTCGTCGACGACGATGGAAACCGTGAACGAGCTCATTGCGGGCAGTTTTGGCGGCGCCGCACAAGTCTTGGTCGGACAGCCTCTAGACACCGTGAAGACGCGAGCGCAAATCGCCCCCAGTACGCGACCTTTAGTCTTGTTTGAGGGAGAACGCTGAATGTTATTCTGGGGCTGTGTAGGAGGTATGTTTGTGAGTACATGGTTCGAGCAATCGTGTCATGGGTATTTTGAATGAGTTCTTCCTCTGGTCTATAGAAGGGACCTATGGACATTCTAGTCCAGACTATGCGAAAAGAGGGATTCTTTGCGCTGTACAAAGGTATATCCTGTTCACTCTTCATGGTGATAGCTGGTGAGCTGAGCGTCTGCGTATAGGAATGGCCAGCCCGTTGGTTGGCATCGCCGGTGTCAACTCGTTGCTCTTTGCGTCGTACGGCGCATCAAAGCGCCTCATCACTCCGTTCCATCAACTCTCGTTGTCGCAGACGGCAGTGGCGGGGGCGATGGCAGGAGCTGCGAACGCGATTTTGGCGAGTCCTGGTGCGTCCGTTGATCGTGGATGGTTGTATATAAGCTCAAGCAGAGGATACAGTGGAGATGTTCAAGGTCAGGATGCAGGGCCAGTATGGGGCGACTACGGACAAGAAGTTACGGACGGTGGCGAAGGAGATGTGGTCGGAGTGGGGGTTTAGGAAAGGTATCATGCGAGGGTACTGGGTGGGTCGATCTATCGTTTCCCATGACGAAGCTAGACCTGACTTCTCTTCTCCAGATAACAGTCGCGAGAGAGATTCCGGCGTATGCAGGGTATGTGGTGGACAGTTACCGAGCTGGAGATCTCGCTCATGTTTGATCTAGGTTCTATACGGGTAAGAGTCTCTGCCCTGCATCTGCCCCTACGTCCTTGTCCTCATGTCGGGATCAGCTTTTGAATTTTCAAAGCGAAGATTTACCGATATTTACGGGAAGGAACTCCCCGTCTGGACGTTGTTAGCCAGTGGCTCAACGGGCGGTGTGCGTACACGCACCTTTCCCACTCTATACATCCGTAGCTGACCCGTTTGACAGATCGCCTATTGGTTATCGTCTTATCCCTTAGGTGCGTGACTGTTTCTAGTTGAATTTGAATGTTTCCTCATGTCAATGCTTTCATAGATGTTGTCAAGTCACGCATCCAACTGCGTGCGACACCTCCGACGGGTACACCTGTACAATATATCGCGCACGAGCTGAAAGCGATAGTTGTCGAGTCTGGGTTGTAAGTCCCCAAGGCCTCATTAACATTGCTGAAGCATATCTGATTGCGTTCTGATAGTGCGGGATTATTCCGTGGTCTTACGCCGTCTCGTGAGTGAACTTCACTTGTCTTTGTTGTATCGGTATGCTCACCCGGATCTGGACAGTTATCCGAAGGTAAACCTTCCACTTGTTCGTTGTTTATTTGGAGATTGAATATTGAATGCCTACGATCGACCAGCATCCCAGCTGCGGGAAGCACGTTTGCCGCGTTCGAGCTGATAAGAGGTACGCATTATGACCTGCAGTACTTACCCAATGTCTTACATACGACCCCTTTCAGAGTACCTGCGAGAGTACACTGGTGTTTAGCGTGCTCGTCGCGTCTTCCCTAGGTAGGGAATACCCGTGCCGGTCACCATCAATGCTCACTGTGTATTTACTTGCCTCTTCCCCTACACACGCTTTCCCTTCTTCTAGGAGCTACTGGTTCATTTGGAGACTCCGACTTATGTGAGCCTGAGTTTGTGACTCATATATTATAATCATATGAGGCGACTACGCACGAGCACGGACTATGTAAACATTGGCTATCCGGCGATACCGTCCAGCGTCTTCACGACCCTCTCTGTTGTCTCCCACAGCGTTCGTGCTAGCTGCTCGTCTTGCGATTGAGGGGTGGTTAGTTTCTCAATTTCGCCGTATGGAACCAGATAGCATCCTTTGAATTGGTCGCGCGCCTCGTATATCCGCCTACTCGTTGCGGCGAAGAGGGTTGTGAAGGAGCCCTGGTAGGGTGATAAGGCCGCTATCCATATGTACGGCCTGATGACGAGGGGCGTGTTTGTTATGGCCGCTGCTGAAGACAGTTGGGCGGAAAGTGAGAAAGGCGAAAACGGCTATACCAGGCGTACTAACGGGTTGCGATTTCACCGGGATGCACGGCCATCGCTGTTATTGGGATGTTTTCAGCGTCGAGTTGCCTCTGTAGCTCCCCAATGAACAGGATGATCATAAGTTTTGTGGCACCTAAAGAGAATCGTGTTTAGGATGCTGGACCACAAAGACTGTGAGTTGTGAAAGGAGACCATAACGGCGAAATTTCGCGAGCCATCCATTGCGTGCCCCTGGGGCGCCTCTTGGGTCGTTGAGGTCATCCAAGGTAGTGAATCTCACCGGCCCAGCGAGCTTGTATGCGTAGGAGGTCAGCTGAAAGGGTAGAGCGTCAAACGGGAAGTAAGATTTTACAACGGAATGCTATCTTACGGAGATAATGCGCACATCGGAGCCAGGAAGACTTGCGGTGGATTTTAGAAGGGGGAGAAGCATTGTTGTGAGCACAAAAGGTCCGATATGGCTGTTCCAACGATAAGTAGGCCACATTCGAGCGCCTTCGGAAACCAACTCACTTGACCGCAACCGACATCTCGACACCGCTATCTGCCTGGACGTAGTCGCTTGCTAGCCTCCCAGCGTTGTTTACTATGCGAAAATTAATCGCGGTTTGCGCCGAATGTCGACCGAGATCGATGTCGAAATATGCTTACTTAGTATGTCTAAACGTTTCTCCTCGGCAAGAATCGTGCGCGCGGCTTCCCTAACGCTGGCAAGCGAAGAAAGGTCTATCTGCACAGGAACAAGGCATTTCGTCCCGCGGAGGCGAGGTAGATTCAGTTCGATGCGTGAAATAGCATCCTGTGCGTTCTCAAGTGTGATACAAAGGAGGTAGACCTTGGCACCGTGAGCGGCGAGCTGTTCAACTGTGTGAAAGCCGATGCCGGAGCTATAAGGTAAAATCAGGGTAAGAATGAAGGCGATAGACCGAGAGAAAAGAGCCACGCACTCAGCGCCAGTAACAACAGTAACTCGGCCGTCGAGGCCTGGAATGTCTCGTTCTGGGACATACGGCGGGTGCGAGAAGAAGAGCCCCATGAGGATTGAGAGTGGATGCAGGATGCGCGTCGTAGCAAACGCGAGGCTGTATTAAATAGGTACCTCGTGGCTGGAACTGGTCCGCGATCATAAAGGATATTCTTAAGGGCATCAGCTCCGAGAGTTGAAAGGCGCTGTTGCACTTGCCCCGTGGTGTGTTCGGCGACGTAACCCGCTGCGTACGTATGTGGAGCTAGGGCGACATTAGCGCGTGTTCGAGACAATGGGCGAGGTGGACAAATTAGGGCAGGAAAGGCCAACGGCGACCTGGAATGTTACAGTCTGGCTTGGGCTATGCAACATGCTGACATGACTTTGGCCCTCTGTCAATGCCGTCAAGGTTTGATATGAGCGAAGATACCGTGCGAGGGCCTGAGACCGAAAAGAAAGCGAGTTACAGGATAGAGAGACCTGGCTCGATATGTATACTCGCTGGTGGGAGAACGCGATAACGCTCGGGCCCCGACTAGTAGCATACAGCGGTTTGACGGAGGACTTGAACGTATACATGGCAGCAAACTCATCACGTTAACCGCATGTTGAGATACAATACACTTGGGATAAGTATCATTGGTCGAATGGAATACTTGTCTATAACCCGGTACATTGTCATATTCGGCTCTTCCAGCCCCTTTCCCGAAGAGCCAGAGTTCGCTGCGAAGAAAATGAGATACGCAGAAAGCAGTAAAAGTAAGGATGACAAACTTGAAGCAAGGCTTTGCGCTCGGGTGACATAGTCCTATCGCCTTCGCTCAGGACGGGTCTCAGCCTGGCTGTAAGACGATGCATTTCGCTCCAACTTGAGTGAGGGTCTTCCAGTGCCGGGCCAATGTCAGGAAGTAAAGCGCACAACGGCGCCAAACCCTCGTGGCCGGGCGATTCCACAACAGAATCGACGAGGAGACCAACGGCCTGGAGACCGATTTCCCGTGGCACAATTTCGCCTTTGAATAATTCTGCCACGAACTGGCAGAAGCGGGTGACATGCTGGTACCTGCCATGAATCTCCGCCGCGGAGGGACGAGCGACGGCGCTCTTGTCGTGAATGGTGGACATGTGATAAATCCAGTAGTGAATTGTGGTTATGCTGCGCTGTTGGATATAGGTGCGCACGAGTTTCTTCCCTTGGATGGCACGGCCGGACTTTTCTAAGACGTGATGATCCGAGATAGAAGGGTGGGCGCGTTCTGTCAGTCGTTCGCAGAAATCGGCACCTAGACCGATGAACTCGTCTTTGCTGGCGGCCTTCTGGAAAGTCAAGGCAACGAGTTGCCGGTAAGCCAGAGCGGGCGTTTCGCTTGAAGTGGCCTGCCGTCGATTGGCCCATTCTACCACGCGATCTAAGGTCGTATCGAAGTTGTCTGGCGCGAGTGAGGATATGAGATCGGAGATGACCGGAGGAGCAGTAAAGCGTTGGGGGGTAGAATCATTATGAGCGGGATGCGGTGCAAGGGAAGAACGGGGCAGAGGGGAAGGGGGAGTTATATTCTGGGGCCTTTGCGGGGAAAGCGTGGCGAGCATTGGGTTATGGGACGGTGAAGATGCCAAGGGTCGAGCAGAAGGCGGTCGCCGTCTTTGGCGTATATGGAACACTGTAACCGTGTCATCAACGCCAAGGCGACGCCCTTCCTCGATTGTGAGAGGGTTGGCTCGCGCTCCCAGAGCGATGAAGGCAGGCTCCAACCAAGCACGGATGTCGTATGCTCGACCAAGGACAATCTTGTCCACGGGAGATGTTAGCCCCTCCAATTGTTCGACGGCCAGGGAACGCAACGTTGCGAAACCCCACATGTTGGAAAGTCGAAGCACCGCCGTCCATTCCTCGAGGGTAGAGATGTCTCGCGCCTTAAAATCTCTACGTTGTCTTGTCACCGGATGAAATAAATTGAGACCTGCAAGTGAAACTCACATGGGATAGAGTACCTTCAGGAATGCATCCATTTCGTCCTTACGAACGCCATCGAGTTTAACGACATGCTCCTTCTCGTTGAAGCAAGAGACAAAGGTGGCGGAATCGCGAACGAAGAAATACTTGTGGAGACGGTATGCGGTACTTTCAACCTTCATGACAAAAATGAGCGAGGTCAATACTTCATAAAGGAAGGGCGCGCACAAGGAAAATGGCATTTCCGTCATCGAAAAAGAACCTGTCGTGCTTGACCAGTCCACGAGTATAGCCTTCTGTTACGGGTACCGTAGCCTGGCCAGGGTTGAACGAGAGCCGGCCCGCAACGATATCCTTGGATGGTTTCTCTGGGTTCTCTGGGTTGACCTTGTCCGGGCGAGCCCCCTTATCCAAAAGGATCGCAGAGACATCTTCAAAATCACCTTGGTTGCCGAGGGTCCTTTCGGATAGCGATGGGGAGGACATGGTTGTACTGATTGTGTCAGGTTCGGTCAGGAGAGAAATGCGGTAGTGGAGGCATCCGAACAGCGAAGATTTGAGACGTTTTATACCCTTCGAAGTCGAACAGACAAGGAGGGGGGAAACAAGGTGAACGTCATCGGCACTCCTAAGACGGACGGCAAGTGAGACACCTCTCGAGGCGCGTGAATGGTCTGGGGAAACTATGTAGCAATGTTAGCGATCGGAAGAGCTCCATAAAAACGCACTGTTCGAGTTGTAGAAGCAAGGGAGAATCAAGATGCGAAGAATGATGCAGCATGGAACATAAACTCGGAAGAGTACTGGAGCGAAACGATCAAGACGGAAAGACGGAAAACGACAATATGAAACTTACTCATCATGTACCCTGTGGATCGCCTGATATGTCCCTCCGTCTCGAGAATGGAAGGAGGAATCTCCTAGACCAACAGCTAACGCCTGTCTTCAGAGGTCGTCTTGTCGCAGCTCCTACCCGTTTTCCGATTTTCCTTGCCTTCCTCGAAAGAGATTGTCTGGCGATGGGGCAATATTGTCTCGCCAACAGTTGTCGGTAGTAATGGATCTCACAAGTCCCAGCTTCCCATGACAATATCCCTTGTGTGAACTGAATCTTATCCAAGTAGTACAACCACATTGTGTTGCGTCGATATGAGGATTCTATAAGTCATTGGTTTTGGCCGTGTGATGAAAGTCCCCGCCCAAATGTGTCCGGGCGCGGAGATTGGCAGCGGGACAAGACAGATGTTTACATGGAGAGCGTTCACCGGTCACCAGTCACTATTTGCGCATGTAGACGAGTCAAGTTACGCACTGAAACATTTGGTATTGATATGGGAGCCACATCAACTTTATTGTACGCTGAAATACTATGCAATCTGGAAATCCTTAAGGCTTAACGCGGGTCCATATCTTACACCAGTGCACTCGTCCAGTGGGGTTGTCTAATCCGGCTCTCCCAATTCCTTTCTCGAAGAGCCAGAATTCGCTGCAAAGAGAAATCAGATAGACAAGACGCTCCACGATAAAGAGGACGAACTTGAAGTAAGGCTTTATGCTCGTGTGAGAGAGTCCTACTGCCCCCGCTCATGAGGGATCTTAATCTGGCCATAAGACGATGCATTTCGCCCCAGCTTGAGCTCGGGTCTTCGAGTGCCGAGCCAATGTCAGGAAGCAAAGCACACAGCGGTACCAAACTCTCGTGACCGGGTGCCTCTGCAAAGTCGACGAGAAGACCGACGGCCTGAAGACCGATCTCTCTCGACACAACCTCGGCTTTGAATAGTCCTGCGACGAGCTGGCAGAAGCGAGTGGAATGCTGGTACTTGGTCTGGATCTCCGCTTCGGAAGGGCGAGTGATGGAGCTCTGATCGTGTATGGTGGAGATGTCATACGTGCAGTGGCGAATCGTGGCTATGCTGCGCTGTTGGATATAGGTGCGCACGAGTTTCTTCCCCTGGACAGCACGGCCAGACTTTTCCAAAACGAGATGATCCGAGATAGAAGGGTGGGCGTGTTCTGCCAGTCGTTCGCAGAACTCGGCGCCTACACCGAGGAACTTGTCTTCGCTGACAGCTTTCTGGAAAGTCAAGGCAACAAGGTACCGGTAAGCCAGTGCGGCCATTTCGCTTGAAAGGTCTTGTTGTTGATTGGCCCATTCTACCACGCGATCCAAGGTCGCATCGAAGTTGTCTAAGTCGAGTGAGGATATGAGGTCGGAGATAACAGGAGGCACAGCAAAACACGGAAGCGTGGAATCATCGGGAGCGGGATGCGATGCAAGGGATAGAGGGGACAAGGGGGAAGGGAAAGTTGTATCTTGGGGTTTTTGCGGGGAGGGCGCCGTGGGGATCGGGCGATGGGGCGACAAGAACGTCAAAGGTCGAGCAGAAGGAAGTTGCTGTCTTTCGCGCATGTGGAACACTGTAACCGTATCATCGACGCCGAGGCGGCGTCCTTCCTCGATTGTGAGAGGGTTGGCCCGGGCTCCAAGAGCAATGAACGCAGGCTCTAACCAAGCACGTAGTTCGTATGCGCGACCAAGGATGATCTTGTCCACGGGGGATGCTAGCCTCTCTAATTGTTCGACGGCTAGAGCACGCAACGTTGCAAAGCCCCACATGTTGGAGAGACGAAGTACCGCCGTCCACTCCTTGAGGGTAGAGATGTCTCGCGTCTTGAAATCTCTACGTTGTCTCGTCACCGGGTGAAACAACCCGGAACCTGAAAGTGCTACTCACATAGGATAAAGTACCTTCAGGAATGCATCCATTTCGTCTTTTTGGACGTCCTCAAGTGTGACCACTACAGGCCCTTTCTCATTGAAGCAAGAATCGAAGGTGGCGGAATCGCGAGCGAAAAAGTACCGGTGAAGATGGTAGGCAGTGCCTTCAACCTTCATAACAAGAATAAGAGCGGTCGACTCGTCAAGAAAGAAGGGCACGCACGAGGAAAATAACATTTCCGTCATCAAAGAAGAACCTCCCGTGCTTGACCGCCTCACGAAGATCGCAGGCCACGGGTACTGCAACGCTAGCTTGGCCGGGTTTAAACCAGAGCCCGTCCACCTTGGCAACCTCGGGCGGTTTGCCTGGGTTCTCAGTGTCGAAGTCCACCTGAAGGATCTCCTGGTCCGAAACGGTCGTAGAGACATCTTCGAAATCATCTTGGCTACCAAGCGCCATTTCGGATAGCGAAGGGGAGGTGAGAGACATGCTTGTCCTGAGTATCTTTAAGATCAGTGAGAGATGGGGGATACGAGAGTGTGCGAACAGAAACTATGCTCTTGCGTAAGTTTATATCCTTCGAATTCGGACAGATAGGGGGGCAAACAAGGCGGACGTCATCGGTACTCCCAATACGGACTGCGAGTGAGACACCTCCCGAGGTGCTTGAATAATTTGAGGCACTGTATAGCCGTGTTAGTTACACGATGACGCCGGAAGAGCTCCACGAAAATGTGAGGAAAGGCGCGGTTGGGAGATAGACTCTGAGAAGAACCGAAGTGAAACGATCGGGAGAGGAAGATAGAAAGCGAGCAAGATGGAAAGCAATCATAAAACTCACTCGTTGTGTACCCCATGAGTCGCCTTGAACATCCCTCTGCCTCGACAATGGGAGGGCCCCGGGAGGAGGTTCCTGTTATTCAAGACGAGGAGGAAGCCTTGAAATCAGTTAATTTTCCTCCTAGAAGCCTCGAACAGAGTGCCCTTGAAGCCAGCTTGGGCCTTGGCCTGTCCGTGCTCCAGGTTTTGTCGACCGCACCATATTGTGACTTCGGACTCGAGCGACGAGAACTCGGAGGAGGTCACTTCATAAAATGTACAGCTCGATTCTGCGAATCCGCTCGCTCGGCACGTGCTACCGATTAAAGGTCCTCGACTTATCTAATCTGTGTGTCTCGACGTTCCTCCTCACCTCCCGTCACCCACTCATCCAACTCAATCGTTTTCTCTATCACTCCAGAGTGTCTATTTTACCACTATGGCCACCATCAGCACTCCGGATACACCGCCCCCGCTCCCAATTGTCGACTTCGACGTACTTTTTACTGATAGATCCCCAGATGGCATGCGTCGTAATTTCTCTATCCTCACTCATGCGCTCAAGGGACGTCGCTCCGGCGAGGCGCACTCAACGCCCTACGAGAACCCATATTTCTCTATCGTTCAACAGCTATCCACTCTCCTCACCTGTGGAGATCCCAACGTAGGTGTCTATACTGCCAGAGTCAATGCAGTCAGCGGTTGTTTTTCCCCCGATGGTATTGTTACCACCATCGCGACTCGAAATCCTGGCTCTGGACCGGACGAACTTGCAGCTGAGCGCCTTCAACTTCGCACCAGGGACGAAGTCGTCCTCCTTTTGGATGGACTTGAAACTATCAAGTGCGTCATAATCCATCTTCTGGCTGTTGATAATCTGACCGTACCTGCTACAATAGATGGGAGCCATTCAAAGAGCACACCACCGACATCTTCAGTATCGTCGCGTTCTTTCGCGACCCCGGAAACCATTTGATTGACGATTCCGATGATTTCTCGAGCCGGTTGTATCAAATGAAATGTTTTGTCCTTTGTCGGTCGTCCCTTAAAATCCTTGGCCGTATCCGCGATGGCGAGCGGGTATGGACAAGTCACCCATACACGTCATATCCAAATGGTATCAGGAGAACCCCGCGGACGATTTCTTTCCTTCCCTTAACATCGCGGTCGACTACCGTGATCTACAGCTCCGCCTGAATGCACGGGGTATAACAGCGGTTGCGCAATCGAACGGGTCACTGATGTTTCCTGTCACACGAGAAAATGCTCGCTTCTGGGCATCCATACTCTCCGAGATTCTGAAGGAGATAGTGGATAGGTTGACCAAAGCGAGGCAAGCTTCCCAAAAAAATCAGCCGCCATTTCGCGATCGACGAGATCTGATCCATACCGTCAATGCGATAGACATACTCAAAGAACTTGTGGATGGACCCTTGCTGGACATTCTGATTCGCAGGGACCTATCCCAGCATCTGGAGGAGCTCCATCAAGAGGCGAAGCGGTCCTGGGGTGCCAAGCTTGGTGCGTATTACCCTTGTAATTCTATGTGGTCGTCGGTTGTTTATCGTCACTGTAAGTGTAGGGATAGATGTGGTGAACAATCCCAGCGTCAATCAACAGACCGCCAAAGGCGCGGAAGAGGCGGACCCCGAGGAGCTGGACGAAGACTTTGTTGAGGGTGCGCTTTCTAACGTCAATTCGTGATTTTACTCCATTCTGAATTTCCACCAGTCGACGAGGCGGAAGAGAAGGAGCTGCCCAAGTCTCACGTCATCCGTCACCTCAAGAACGTCACCTCTTGGTCTACGGCCGTCCATAGTCTCTGCAATGGCCGCCGGGTCGACCTTCCTATCATCCCCTACCTAGTTACCTTCCCCACAACAAACATTACATTCACTTCAGAACATATCGAAGCTTTCAAGACAGGGTTTCTTCAACAACTCCCCAAAACGAATCCTTATCGTGCCAATGCCAAAAGCTTCGTGGACAGCTTGAAGTTCTCTGCGTCAACGATGAGTCATACGCCTATCCACGCCGAATCAGGTCTCATGGGTCTTGCGTCGGCGACCTTCGCGCCAGCACACGACCCAGGCAGCCTCATGTCTCTCCATTTTCAGGCTGAGGTCATTCGTGCGCTGACGGAGACATTCAAGGCAAGCATGATTCTTGCATCCGAGGAGCCTAAATGAGCTGACAAACGTCGCGCTCCATAGGACCAAGAAGCACCTATTGGGGTCAGCAAAAAGTGCTGTTGGTGCTGTTGGTAATTGTCGTCTTCACTTCAGAATGAACCTGAACAAACAACGTGGGGGAAGGGCGGAGAGTTAAAAACAAGCAAGCACCCTCGCTTCGCACTTCCGGGTACACATGCTACCATCTATCCTTGGGCTGAACTCTCTGGCCCGCGTTTTCGTCGAAAGCGCTTGCACCCATCCTACCGATAGCCCGTCGAACCAGTCGTCGCTCCGCGACTCGCTCGAAGCTAACTGGCCTTATAACATACACATCTTTGATAAGTTTTTGGCAGGCACAGCGACGTAGGCTGTGGCTGGGTTCTAACTTACGGAATGCGTGTCATGTATTCACCTACTTCGTGTTGAATGTTCAATCTGACCGTGGTCCATTTCATCATACACGGGATTCATCGTCAGATAAAGGATCCCGAGGTACGAGTGACGCATATCTACTCTGTTACTGGAAACAATATTCATCCACTCGACAGCTCAACCGCTCCCCGGCACCGTTCACCGCTCATTTCTTACACCGCCCCGCGTCTACTTAACCTAATTGACACATTTGGAGATAGCCATTCGTTGGATTGTCAGTACTTGCTTGTGGGCAACGTCTGAAGATCTGAAGGATCTGGAGAGGCACACACAGTCTTTTGAACGGCCGCACTCACCCCCAAGATTATTGACAGCCAATCTAGGGGCCTTGTTATAGATAAACGTTTTCATGAGTTCAAGAGGACGTGGTTCGATATTGTGGGTTGTTGTTGGTTGGAACTCGCCACTTAGCATCCCTTACTTGAAGGCAGTGAGAGCAACACACTTGCTAAGTTACTCCTTCTGCGAGCACGGTGTCGAAGTCTCAGGATGTTCATAATGCATATGAAGATGCAGCTTCGCAATAAATATCAGTTGGAAGTACAGTACAGACACATCTTCGGTAGATCAACTCTCGAATTTGAAGCACGATTTCTTTGAACAGCGAGCAGGATAACCCGCAATTCTTCACCACCATCCGCCACGTCTGCCACCCATATCGTCATCGGAGTCGTAGTCTTCATCGTCCCCATCATCCATTGCTTCCCCAACTTGCACCTTGGTGAGATCGGCCTTGTCTATGAGCGCAGAGCGTAATATCTGAGCCTTGGAACATTCAAAGAATAGGAGAGACCCACCATCTTTCTCGAGAGCCTCCATACCGAGAATCTTGCGGAGGTGAGCAGCGCTGAGCCCTGGTTTTTGAGCATCGATCTCGAAGAATGCCTCGTCGCCAAAATGGCCAAGATGTCCATCGTCATCTTCCTCGTTCTCCGCGATCTCGAACGGAATGCCCACGCTAGTGATGAGCAACTTAGCCGTCGTGCGCAGGCTTACGCGTTCACCGAGCGTTCCTGGAAGGGCGGGACCAAAAAGTACGTCGTGCACTATCTGAAGGTCGCGACGAGTGACTGGGCACTGGCTGTGGTCCGCACGGCGATCGTCGAGGTAGAACCATCCAAATGGTCTCCAGCCATCCTTCCGTTAGGAATGGGCAGGTCGTTAACGCGGAAGCCCAAGCAATACATCATCTCGACGCTTGACCAGCGGGGTGGAATTGAAAGTGGACATCGACCGAACGTGGGGCGGTGGGCGAATATATGCGCGTTATAACATCTGCGTCGCGGATCTACAAGAGGCTCTTGCTTGAGCCACGAGGAGAATCTCTTCATTAGAGAAGACTTACACCATCTCCTCCACTGTCAGTCACGTCGCTCATCATCACGCAAACGCCATCTGCGATTGTCTCCGCCTCGTTGTCTTTCAAGTCGTCTTCGCCGTACTACAGAGCATTGATGACCGCCTCTTTGAGTTGCACCATGAAAGGTTCCATATCTTCACCAACCATGCCTTCCATGCTATCTTCCATGATCTCATCCGCCTTTTGACGATGGGTAATATAGTCGGGCCAGTAAGGCGAGTCGGTCGGGTCTATCATGTTGAACAAGACCTGCGCCTTCTCGCGTGGGTTGGTAGGAAGAACATCAGGGATGACGGGTGGGTTGTGTTTCCAGGTATGCGTCTTCAGATTTTGGGACGCGAATTCTTCGACATCCCAAGACGCGATCAAGGTGACGTCTAAGGGGGCGATATGAGTCCAGTTTCGCCAGACAGCATAGCACGTACCGATAGTTCCGCGTTGCCTAAAATGTTCCAAGCCTCCGATGAGATGCCCTGGAGAGTAAATGACACCTCCACCAGAGAGCACCAGTGATACTAAGTGTCAATCGAGCTAGTATGGACATTGAACATTGGACAGCAGGGCTCTTTGTCCACAAAGATAACGCACCCAGAATCGCATAGGCACCCTGACGACCTTCTCCAGCCTCTGCATAACAAAAAGTACCGAGTCCATATCGCTCCACTGTACCTCAACGTAGTCTTGCCCGTTGATGCCGCTGGCCGCTTGAAGAACCGCTTTGACATCGTCGCTGAAGCCGCTGACCTTCATCGCTCGGCCGTGGGGGCCGGAAGCAAGGCGATCGCCAAATGATAAAGCAGAGTGCGACGACTCGCGACCGGCCGTGAGACGTTCGTAATCCGCTTGAGAGATACGGTGGTCCTCGAACGTCTTCCCTTGGGGTTTGGCCGCTATCGCGCCATGGGAGCCCTGGTGTTAGACAAGATGAGAGACCTTCAGAGATAAGGACAAAGTGCAGACTGACCTGTCCGCAGAACATACACATTTTCGACGATTTGGGGTGGACGGACGATAGGGAAACGCGGGTCAATTACATAAAGTAGAGAAAGGACCTCGCCTCAAGGGGATTTTATTTCAGTGGCGCGCCAAGTCTAGGCGTGATCGCGAATCCTGCTTACGTAAGAACTGGGTCTGTCATTTCGGCGAACCGAGGCAAGCTTGTTTCTTCAGAGGCTTCAACCGAGCACTAGGGAACGTGGAACAGTCCAATGCGGGAGAATGGATATCGTGGATCGCCATGAGATGTCTGTATAAAAAAACGAAACATTGCAAGAATACCGCAGAGTATTGACAGAGGTTTCACTCGCAGTACAATAATTACACCGTCCGAGGCCCGCCGACTCACGTGTGGCATTGCCATGTAGCCTGCAGGGAGAGCTTGCATCGTATTCAATGAGTCCTCCTGTTTGGAACGGGACGTCGAGTTCAGTATGACGCAGACTTCAGGTGAGGCCGGTGAGGGGTCGAGTGCTGAGATGGAAACTGGATGGAGAGCGCAGAACGTGAGTTTGCCGGTAAGTAAGTACACGATAATTATTACATAATATAAATGACAACATTCTTGTCGAGAAAGCAGACGCGTCGAGAGGGACTTTCTGGTCAGGTTCGCTTCACCCCATACTGTCCTCCCCCACCACCTTCAACTATGTCCTTGAAGGTCCCAAAAGCGAACAATATCCAACTGTTTAAAGATGGATACAAGGTGATTTAGATGCAGCCCCAGCCGATGGGTCGTTACTCACCTTTTCACTACTCACCAGCAAATGTCGGGCCTTGAGGACGCGGTCCTTCGAAACATCCAGGCCGTTTCCGAGCTTTCAGATCTGGTCAGGACAAGCTTTGGTCCCAATGGTACGCGGTCATACACATCTCTTCCTTTCGTCGATCTCACGCAATCTTAGGCCGGAATAAGCTGGTCATTAACCATCTGGGCAGGCTTTTCGTGACTTCTGATGCTGCGACTATCATCCGCGAGATCGAGGTCGTGCATCCCGCCGCTAAACTCCTCGTAATGGCTTCGCAAGCCCAGGAAACCGAGGTATGAATCACGAACGTCTGTCACGACCAAATGAAAGATTAAACGCGACCCAGATGGGCGATGGCACAAACATGGTTCTGATCTTGGCCGGGGAGCTCTTGAAGAAAGCAGAACACCTTCTTATTATGGGCCTTCATCCCAGTGAGGTCATGCAAGGCTATGAACTTGCGTGTGCAAAGGCGCTGGCGGAACTCGAGAGTGCGATCTTCCTTTCCATATCTATATGCACGTCGCTCATCCAGTCTTAGCTCTCTCAAAAAGCGAGTTGCCAAGCCCGCTCACACAGTCCTCCCTTGCTCTCGCAATCACACCCTCAATAGCATCGAAACAGTATGGTTCCGAGGACAAGCTCGCGTCTTTGGTGGCTGAAGCCGCGCTGTCTGTCATGCCGGACAACCCAAAATTGTTCAACGTGGATAATGTGCGAGTGGTGAAGATCATGGGCGGAAGTCTGGCCGGAAGTACAGTGGTTCAGGGTATGGTGTTCGGACGTGAGCCAGAGGGTACGTAGTTTTTGGATTGGGCACGCGGCTACCTCCTAATCCTATCGTAGGCGATGTGAAGAAGATCACCAAAGGCAAGGTGGCCGTCTTCACCAACCCCATTGACGTCGCGCAGACGGAGACCAAGGGTACCGTGCTGATCAAAAATGCGGATGAGATGCTCAACTTCACTCGAGGAGAAGAGAAACACATGGAGAAGGTGCGCGTGAAGTAAAATAAAATAAATGTATCTTCCTGACCTTTATTTCTGGGTAGATTTTCGCCGAGATCGCGGCATCGGGCGTTAAAGTCGTCATTGGCGGGACCAGCATCGGTGAACTTGCCATCCACTATCTTAACCGCCATGGCATCCTCGTCTTGAAGATCCTGTCCAAATTCGAGCTCCGTCGTCTATGCCGTGTCGTGCAAGCAACACCGCTTGCACGACTGGGTGCGCCAACGCCTGAAGAGGCCGGCTATGTTGACGTCTGCGAGACCATCGAGATTGGCGGCGATCGCGTCACCGTCCTTCGCCAGGATTCCACCGTCGAGGGAAGCGAAGGTGTCAAGACGCGGACAGCGACCGTCGTCCTTCGAGGTGCGACGCAAAATCACCTCGATGATCTTGAGCGCGCCGTGGACGATGGTGTCGGGGCGCTCAAGGCTCTCATTCGCGATGCGCGATTAGTCCCTGGTGCGGGAGCCACGGAGCTTGCACTGTCGCGACGCGTAGAAACGTATGGAGCAGGTCTTCGTGGTCTCTCTCAGCATGCTGTCCGCCGGTTTGCTTCAGCGTTAGAGGTCATTCCAAGGACACTGGCGGAGAACGCGCGGGGTGGAGCGGAGGGCAACGAGGTTGTCGCGCGGCTCTTGGCCAAACACGAGAAGGAAGGCGGCGAGATCTGGGGTGTTGACGTCGAGGTAGGTCACATCCAATTGCTCATGATTTCGCTGGTGCTCACAATGTCTCATTAGGCTGAGACGGACGGTACGTTGTCTGCCGTGGAACACAACATCTTCGACTCGATGGCGGCAAAGTCATGGGCCATCAAGCTGGCGACAGAGGCCGCGGTATCGGTGCTTAGTGTCGACAGCATCATCATGAGCCGACCGGCTGGAGGACCCAAAATCCCACAACAGGCGGGGCACTGGGACGGCGACGACTAGAACTAAAAGAGACACATGTTGGGGGCGGTGTTGGAATAGCAATAGAATTTTTATCTCCATGCTTTAGACCGATCGATACGACTCAATCATAATGAGTACTCCTGCGAGGACTGGGAATGAGTCCTGAGTGATAGTCAGCGAGCGGGCGCTGGAAGCCCGGAAACTTGAAAGGCGCGCGTCACGGCAACGAAGGTTTCATTTCAACTCTCATGTCTGCCTCGCCCATGGTGAATGCCCACCACACCTGACACTTCTCACCGCCAATTTTACGCCACTGATCTTGCCCTATCCTTCGACGTTTGAAGACGAGCGTGCCCTTCTAGTCCCTCTGAGAGAGTCGGGTATACCCCTGCGTCATGGTCCTCAAGATTCTGTACGCAATCTTGCCAGCAGTCTTACCATCCAAGTACTATTTTCCTGTCATCCTTGCGGGAGTTACGCTCTTCGCAATCTATACATATGCTCAAGGGCGCAAGACTAGCCGTGAACGGGACTTGCATGGGCGGACCATCCTCGTCACAGTGCGTCTACTTCCCCATCTGTTCTTGGATCTTGCTTACACTGCAGGATCTTTAGGGTGCATTTACACCTATCGGTCTGACCCTCCTCGACTCCTTAGCACGACGCGGTGCCCACATCATCGCTTTGTCCTCCGAACCCGTCGACGCCGGCCAGCCAGCCATCTTCATCCCACTCCTCCGAACCACGACCAATAACGAGAATGTGTATGCCGAACAGTGTGACCTCACTTCACCAGCATCTATCCGCGCGTTTTGCACTGGCTTTGTCAAGGCCGAGGAGCAGCGTCTGGACGCAATTATCTTCGCACACGAATATGCACCTGTTGGATCGATTTACTCATCTTCTCAAATTACCGTGGAGAAGATGCGGCGGGCGGCGTCGTGCGCGACATTCATGTTGGCAACGTTACTCCTCCCAGTCCTCCTCGTAGCCCCTGTCGAACGTGACATCCGCCTCATTACTCTCATCAACCCATTTTACGCCGCCGCGGCACCCAACTTCTCCGTATCCGTTACTTCAACACCTGGAACAACGCCGCCGCCAACCCAGGCGTCACTATTGGCGGTCGAAGGCAGGCGGGCTCTAAGGTCGGCGATCCTGATGCGTCACTTCCAGCGCGTGATGGATGCATTGCCTGGTGGCGCGCAAGTTCCCCGTACGGACACTGCTGCATCTTCAATACCTGTCGTCAGCGACAAGGCGCAACGCTCTAATATCGTCGCCATGTCGGTATCACCAGGAATAAGCCGAACGGACACTGTTGCGCCTCTTCTCGGCGCGGATGCTTCGCGCGGACCCGTCTTTTGGCGAGGCCTCCTTCTGTACGACATAATCGTATCGTTGACAATGCATCCGCTAACATGATTTTCAGATACGTCCTGTTCAACCCCCTTTTTCGCCTTGTCACCAAATCGCCAGCGTCAGCTATAGAGGCTGTCCTTCACACACTATTCCTCCCCACGCCCTTCAAGATCATTGCAACCTCCTTGGAAGAATCCACAGCGGAACGTTCCGAAGAGGAGATCCTCAAACCAGGGTCATTATACGCTGAGTGTGCCGTCGTCCGCCTTCGCGTGCCTCCAGCGCCTGCACCGCCAGAAAATGACTCAGGCGAGGATGGCCCGGGAAAAGGCAAGATGGCAGCGGATGAAGCTACTGGATCGAAACCGAAACTGGACGACGGGGAGCTAGGCGGAGAGGTTTTGGGTACGATGGTGTGGGAGGAGTACGAGCGGGAATTGAAGGAGTGGGAGGCAGCGGAGGTGGAGGTCCTTCGAGAGGCGCAGGAACGGGAGAAGGCGGAGAAAAGCCGGGATGGAAGGCATACTCCTCCGACTGTTGATACCCCTTCATAGCCCACCTCGACCCTTTCATTAGCATGCAATACGATGACCATGCTTATCAAAACTCAGCAGAGCCATGGGCGGCCTTCCTACGAGGCTTCGAGCTTCAAGTGGCATCCTAGTTCGGAACTACCCGAAGGTAAGGTCCGTCTGGTTCATTGACTCGACTGATGCATACAGGAGTCTCGATGGTCCTTCGGATTTCTCCTGTGGACCGACCGCAGGGACCTATAATCGTCTGAAATACCTCCTTCGCTCGAATCACAGCCATCTGCATCTCCGCCCCAACCCCTCCCCGTAATCTCGCTAGTGTGATCCCACTTGGATCCCACAAATGCCTTTCTAAACACTCAATATCCTATTTCCTGTCCGACGATCCTCGAAACAGTGACAACACATCGATGGCAAGAATGCAGTGCGAGAGGTTACTTCCCACACCCGACGGTGTAATGGCGGTGCTTTGCTTCTCTTCCATATTCTTCCTGTGGATTCTTCCATCCAATAAAATACAGGGTTACCTGTTGGCACTGTCCTCGCAACAGGTAGTACAATTCCTTCTTCACTCTAGCATCTAGCACACTGAGGCCCGACGAGCAGGCATTGCGGGTTCGACTTGGGCGGCCATGGCAGGAGCCAGGATAGGGAACATGGTCGTGAGTTTTTCTTCTTCAAAACAGTCTCTCCTCTCACACCATTGTATCTCACCCAAGGGCTCCACGGTGACGGTATTGTGCCGTACACATTATGCATAGGGATTTAGAGATGCATAGTGCAATATGTTGAACTCGTGCCACATTCCTAGATTCTTCTGACTCTTGGCCTGCATGCCTTTCCCATGCCTTTCGAAATGTGTTATTTCACCTGGTATGTGCACCACAGTCATGAGCGACGGTCATAGCCCTTATCCTCGCTACAGACTACTCTCGCGATCAACTTCGTGCGATCATAAGTACCCGGTGATGCCGCGACTGCACCCCGTGCCAGCGTCAACATTGTTGGAGAAAATCTCTACAACTTGACTCTTTCCTCCGATATCTCTTTGGTTCATATGTGCACACAGATACTCAGGGGTGCCCCTACTTGGTTCTGCGAACCCTAGCATGCCCAGCGGGGTCAACGAGCAATATGAGCTCAACTCACGGCTTGTCGATTTGAATGGCCTCTTGCTATGGGTAATCGATGTAAATGGTCCTCTTGGGTGCTTCTAGGGCACGTGTTTCTATCTCTGGTGTCTATACACAGGCCTTGTCCTCGGAGATATACGCTGAAAGGCGTAACTGTGGATTTGAATCATAAGAGGACGCAGAGAAATCTAGAAAGCTATATTCGATGCTTCAAAACTCCTTCTAACGAATTACGTCCTGTCGGTCCCTTTTACCCCGCTTCAGGCTGGAGCGGACAGTCCTATTTCCAGTCTATTCCCAGATTCACTGGTATACATCTTGGGAACGCCTTTGATACGCGGTCTCGGCGCCGTCCTTGGCAGCAAGTGCATGGCCTGTAGACGAACGCGCCGACGGGGATTCAAATACTACTTAGTTCACACTCACCTGTCGCTACTATCAAGTTACAATGAATCGCTTTATTCTGCATTCCGGATTTTATATGGGATTTCTGGCGTGGTCAACTGGTCGCTGTGCTCTCTGAGCTGCCAGTGAGGAGAACACATTCGGAAGAAACTTTGAGATGAAGATCATGCCAAGCGCATGAACGACGAGTCACGTGACATATTGAACTTCAATTTAGCTCCTGCCAAACCCTTTACGCCAACATACCACACAATTCTTTCAGGATACACAGGTTCAACACTTTATCGCACAAAACATCTCGGAAGTCCCCGATCAAAGGTCCAACAGAGCAGCACTCGGTATGCCGCATCGGAGTGAGTCGTGCACTGTACTTACGAAGAGAATTATTACAGGAGGTAGCCCGACGGCTTAGTCAATTTTCGCGTTTCGGGCACTCAGCGACGCTCGAGCAGATAATCGAAAATTCTGGACGCATTTTTTGCTGACTTAAAATTGAGTAGGAGCCGAGCTGCGCGGATGCCAGTCTTGTCTCGCCCGTTAACTCTTCGATGGATCCACTTCGCAACACCATCCAGTCTCTACTCTCCCCTGGCATTGTATTCCTGGAAACCTGGACTGTCCTTCCTTTTCGCGCAAGGTTATCCTTTGCTCAGCGAGCTTTGCCGTGATTGTCCACTTAGCCGGAATAAGTCGTACTCGGGTTTAGGCGCCCGCATTTAAGGCATGCGTTCATCGCTTTGATCAAAGTCGGCCTTCGCTCTGCTAGTCCACTTTCACATTGCTCTCCATGGAGTCCATGCTCAGTAACTATCAGATCTTCTTCCTCACTGTATTCCTCGGGTTTGCGTTCCTGCTCATCGATGTGAACCCCCTTTCCCACCCACGCTACCGTATACGCGCCGTGCATTCCGTGTTCAAGGACATCACGGTCAACATCTTCCAGAACGGAGAAATCGGTCTGTCCTTCCTGAGCGATGATGTCGAGAATATCCTCTCCGAGTAAGTGCTTGCTCCAACCAGTGGTTTACGAGCTGGATCTGACCTCGCCACACGCTTCGCGACGCAGCCTTCTGGATGAATACCAAGATCTATACCGCCACCTTGCTACCGCATCGTTCATCCAGGCCTTCTTCCTGATTTACCGCGTCAAGAAGCTGGAGATCGCGGTCCTGCGAGCGCGCGAGCGCGTCATTGTATGCAATTTCATCGAGTTCGCCCTGCCCTCACGCTCACCCCGGCGGCATTGGCGCCCCTACAGGAGGATTTTCGTGCATACAACGACGTCACTCAAGTCTGCGTCGAGTCCGCGCACACTGTCGTAACACCTGCTCATGTCGTGTATCTGCCAACACAAGCCGCTATTCCTCCTGGGATGAACAGGGGCCATTAATCCCAAGAGTAACTTGTAAGCATTTGTACTTTCTTGAGGTGTAGAAGCTGTACGCTTATGACTTCCTGGACGTAGACTGGCGCGGACTTCTACTATGTTTACGACTGCACATTTTCTCTTGTTTCGCCTCGCATACCCCTCATATACTCAAGGCCACACCTCACCCCTGACTAGTGATTGGTTGTACGTGTGTTGAAGAGGGGGAGCATTTCGAGTATGATAAGGTTGCTGTAGATCTATACTCGTCTAATGGACTTGGTATGGTGATCCCTGCACCGTCAGTTGATATCGTTTGATCGGTAGACCTCGAGACCCCCTCCGTCTCCCGACGTTGCGTTTTACAGCGCGAAGGCAATGGTAAGGCGGCCTCACACGATTAGTGGATTTTGGGGTGGTACGAACGAGGGTGAGAAGAAAGTCCCCTCGTACCGCGCCTCTTGTGTCGTACACTGGTCCGGAAGCTGGTCCCTCAAGGGGCGGTACACATAACGTGCACACCGTTGCGCCCATTGGTAGAGCTGGAAGCACGCATCGATTAGGGAATTCCAAGGAGGGGGGGGGGCGATACACAATGGGAGGCTATGGGTCCATGTGGACTATAAGGAAGTAGAAGCGCGAGTTACGTAGGTGTTGGACAGGTGACAACAGAGCCCTCATCCCGCGTGTTGTGCCGCGATAAGCTCGTCAAACCGTTTGTACGGACCACTAATAATTCAAGTACCAGGATTTGTGATAGTACAGAGCTTTTAGACGTAAACGGTGTAAGAGTGCTGTATTTGAAAGTAAGCAAGTACCGCCAAAGCTAGGAGGATCCTTGGCGAGTACCAGAGTAGGTGGCAGATACGCCAGAGCTGTGGTTTAAAGAGACCTGATAGCAGTAGTCTGAATGCTATGTGTTAGTGAACTTGTTCTCTCGGCTCACCAGTTACCATGCTTCCGATGCGATGCTGTGAGCTCGCTATCTGGAGTTCAGTTTCGGGATCACCATGGATAATACGCACAATGAGTACGCCTGCGGCCTTGCTAGACTTCAGAGCATACAGGGAGTTTACGATGGACGGAGGCACGCGTTGGGCCGTCCAGACTCCAGGGTGTCGATGCATAGACGGTTGGACTCATGCGCCGAACGCGCTAGAATTTCGTGACTTCTGTACTCGACAGTCGAGTGCATTCGATCTGCGTGCTCGCCGCGCCGACCACTGGTGTAATGTTACAATGAACTGAAAATCTCGTCATCCAAACGCGAGTTAGTGGTACACGGTGATGCGTACCTTGGTAGACGATATTGAACTATTGTACTATACCTTCAAGCTTCATGATTAAAAGTGGCTTGCAGGTACTCATACTCGCAACAAAATCGAAACGAAAGGATCGTGGTTGTGGTCGGAGAACAAGTTCATCGCCGGGGCGCGTTGCCTTCGTCCCAAATTTTGTCAGTTGTCCTCATAGTCGGTAACCAAAAAAAGGCCGTTCCATGGCCATTGGCGGCCGGCATTCTAACAGTATTCCCGAGAATTTGGGCGGAGAGATCGTTTTACATTCTCCGCGTTGGATAATTCCAGCCTGACGTTCAGATAGTGTTGACAACCTCTGTTGCCCCGCTTTCCTCCATGCGAACCTCTACGAGTTTGATACACCCACCCAATGGCCGACATGTGACTGAGAGAACTATTCAAGCCGCCCAAAGGTTCGTCGTGTTACTCGTGTAATCCTCTCCTCCCCCTCTTCCTTGTTTCCTCGCCTCGTCATAGTTGTTCGTTGTTGGCTGATAGGGTATGAGGCCTAGCAGAGGCTTGCGATTGCCAACCTGATGGGTTGTGATCTTGACATTGTGATGATTCTCATGACACGCCGTCGCCGTCGCCTGCCCTGTTCGTTATTTTCTCGCTTCTGCTGCGTTTGAATGTTAGCTCTTGGTGTCGTAGTATGTTTGGGTGGGCAATTCTCACGAGCAGTGCTGATTTGACAGGAATCAAATGAACTTCACGCACCATGCTTGTCGCTGATTGTTTGCCTTCGCGCGCAAGATCCATTCAACGGCCAATTTTTGGTTTTAGTCGAGCTGGATCTTCGTGTGTACTCCAATGCTTGTGTTAGCGACCGTGCTTGACTTACGACGTTTATGCCCAGATCTCGCGAGTCGATTGACATCCTGGACGGCCTTTTGTGGTGATCGGCAGTCCGACTTCCTTCCAAGGGGCCTCACCGTAGGTTCACCAAGGAGGGCTGAGCCGACGGTAACGACCAGATTTGTGCCAAACCCGTCTGTGGCCAAGGGTTTACTCTAGGATAGCCGTTGGTTTCTGAGCAGTTCCACTGCAACTCCGTCGCACGGCCATCTTGGTAAAAGGATTCCGGATCCCAAGACATGTTTTCCCTCGATGCCTCCCTGTTCGTTTCGTAACAAATTCGATGAAAGGTGGTCACGGATGCTCGATCGTCGCAGGCATTCCAAGTTCCGAGGTCTATCCCGAGAAGGACAAGCAAAGTTTAAATACCTTGGTCGCCGCGTTAACAAACCATGCTGTATACCTTTTTATCCCATGGGGGCAACCCGACACCATCTTGTCACGTCCAGTCGAGTGCAATGGTAAAAGTGTTGACTATCCCGAGTTGACAATGTCATGGCCTCGTGGCCTTCCTAGGTTTCCCACCACCCACAGACGCCCACAATGGATTCTTCCTCGAGCTCATCCTGGGACATATCATCCGCATTCTTCTCGTCATGTCCACCTACGACATCTTCGGCACAATTTGCAACGCCGTCGGCCTCGTGCTCTCCGCCGCGAACTTTGTGCGCTGCTACGGACCATGGCGCCGCATCGAAGTCGTTCAGGGTGTATTGGAGGATGTCAGCGAGGACTTTCTGGTCGCGACTGGCCATGGTGTGGTCCTTCTCCCCGAAATACATGTCTCATTGCTCCAGTGCGCGTTCTTTCCTCTTCTATAGCTTGTCTTTCTATAACGGTGCTGTGTAGAATTGAGAACATGTACGAGAAATTGCGTCGCCAAGTTCACACTTTGCAACCTGTCAAAGCTTTTCTCCTTCTACCTTACATCCTCCTCCTTGAATACTCAGCCCGATGCCTCCATCAGAGAGTCGTCGTAAGTAGAACCTGTCATTCCGTTCGCATCGTCTCATCATGGTGGATTCCTTCTTCGACCCACAGATCGCCATGGATGTTTCCGCGACGAAGACCCAGACCGGCGGTCATCCAATCCAAGCGGCAGCTTCTGGTATCCACTGGCGAGGTGGGCTCGATCTGTTTTTGTCGAGAGAATGCGCTGACCGCGTGGCGCCTTGAAGGGGCTGCCGCCGAGGTGATGGTGTGCAACAGGTGTGACAGGTCAATCCTTCCATTGTAACCCAACTTCGTGATTATGTGCGTCTTCTGGCACTCTTCTGGCATCGTGTTGCTCATGAGATCTTCTCAGGCTTTTGTCATAGGACCGTATGCGTGCACGTTATGCAAGATCCCAGCTTGATTTATCCTATTGTAACTATCCGCCTATAGTCAATGAATCTGTTGGCGAACGTCTAGTCTTGTATGTGTACAATCTTCTACTCACGTTCTCATCTGGTCTTGTCGTTCCCCCGGAGTGCGAGGAGATCTCGACGAGGATTTCCGGACATCAGAGTGGCAAAACCACAACGTGGCAACGTTGAATCAGCAATATCCGATCCCGCAAGACGCGTCAACATTGTTATTTTGCTATTCATTCAATTGATCTCATCGTTTCCGCTGAACGGTGCCTCGACACGCCTGCGTGCATTGTACTGATGCAACAAGCACAACGCATGAACTACTGGTAAATTTGCCATACTGTCCTCACATAAATTACGAAGGCACTGCAGGCGGCGCCGACGATCGTCTTCATAGAACATGCAGGCATATAATCCTCAGAACATCTCAGAACATCTGTTCATCCTTTCAAATTTGAAGTTTGGAATCTCCGCGTTTACCGCACACACATCAACGTCAACAAGCCCCTTCCCATGGACGATGGTACCGATGCGCCGGCGTGCATATGGATACATACAATTGGGCACGACTTCGGAGATGGCGTTTCGGGATCTTTGGAGGTTTAGTACCTCGGTACTTCCGCCGGTCGACGGTAAGTATGCCTTTGCTGGTCAGGTACTTGCCTTCATGTGGAAGAGTTTGTGTCAACGAGGCATCATCTACGTTGTGAGTGTTGTCCGAACAGGCATGCTGTTTGCCAGCTATGCGGATGCTCCCGAGTGTCTAAGGATCTTTCCTGTTTGGGGGCATCTGGAAGGCTAATATCGGGAGCTAGGACAGAGCCTACCGTGATCGTGCTTCGACGTTTCATCGCGCCCGAAGATTCCCAGCGTGGAGGGAACGTTAGAGCGGAGGTCGCCAAGCTATCGGAGAATGATACCCACTGCACGGTAATAAGTACCTCCCAGTGAAGTACGATCTCTTTCTCCCGTTCTCGCCTCCAACTTTTATCTTCTTCAAAGGCGCTTCATTCGCGATACTCGTATCTTCTCGCACTGGACTATGATGACAGTTCAATTCCCTCGACCATGTCACTTCCTCCCCCTCCCAATATTACTATCCTTCCTTCCCCAGGATATCGCGGGAGGATATCTCGATGAGATATCTCAGCTGGTGGAAGGATATCTGGAGGGGATATCCCAGCAGTCGCACAAGATATCCTTCGACCCCCCGCGGCGGCGTCTTCCCACACGTCGAAACCTCATCTAACGAGGAGGGTACTTGGATCAGGGACATGCGAGGTGAGTTCTACTCAGTCTTCTCTCATCGTCGTGGCCATCACCTGTCATCAGCTCGGCCTCAACGTTGGTGAAGACGAGGTCTGGTCCGTGGACTAGGGTCTACCCGCTTTGATGTTGTCGAAGGTGTTGGACTCTGGAGCTGTGTTGTTGGTCCATGGCTGTCCCCAATAATATTCATCCCCCAATACATTGTCGCTCGGATTGATCCATCGTTCCCAGTTCTGCGCCCAACGCGAGTCGCCGTTTCTCCCTTCACCACCACCGTCCGCGCATTCCGAAAGAACCTGCCGTCTCTTGAAGCACACCATGCAATTGTTCCCAGCTTCCACTGCCAGCCAAAGTACTCCCACCCTCGACTGGAGTGGAATTTTGACCATTGTTGGCACCGTGTTGGCGATAATCGGAGTGGTTCCTTGCCTCATGACGATGGTGAAATTTTTCCGCTCAACCTCGTCGGCGATGTGGAACGCGCCTGGGACCAAGTCGAAGAATGTTTCCAAGTCGCCTTGGACCACAACGTCGACCTTGGCGCACACAACGTGCTTGCTGGACTTGAGGCGTGCGTGGGCTTTCCGATTTTGCTTGTGCTGGCGCGCTGACCTGTCCCAGGTTGGAACGTCGCTTCATCACTCTTCGCTTGCAAGCAAACGGTGCCACCACCGTCTTCAAACAGCTGGTGGCGGTCGTCTTGTGTGGCTTGAGCTGCAAGCTTTGCCGTCTTAAGCGTGATGTCGACGACCTCCGGCGCGTCATACAGGTGTGTTCTACTCTATCAGTACTGTTGCCGTAGAACCTAATTCCTCGCTCTTGTGCTTGCTCGCAGATCGCCATTGATCAGCAAGTCCCCCCCGTAGCTGTTCCGATTCATGCGGTGGCCGCCGCCGGCGGTGTAGCATTCCTGCCTCTTCCGGACGTCGCCAGCGTCGGCGATATTGGTTTGTGGACCCATCTACTGGTCAATCATGCAGGATTTTGATCCAGGTCTTCTTTTTGTAGAGCTTGATGTCGTCGATGCCGATAACTAGGGGGGAGAACGCATGCGTCGGTGTCGGGATCCATCGTAGTTTGACAACTGACAAGGCTAGCGCCGGACCCCACGTGGCTTGCACGCGACGTACATGTTAAGGTTTCCGCTTCCCATCTTGAATATCTTGCTCCGATATACACCCATGGTGAACACTGCTTCCTCTATTCTTGTCTAGTCTTTTGATAGGACAACTGCTTCTATTGCTACTGTATGGACCGTGACATGTATGGATCGTAGCATAAGTACATAGTAAAATACTATACTCGGATGCTTACCTCCACTATATCCGCGTCCCAAGTCTTTTCTGCGTCAAATGGCACGCACTGGTTCGCCCAGACTTCTGGACGTAAATGGAGCATATAACTCGCGTGTCTTGGAGTATCGCAACTATATAGCTAAGTTAGATCTGGGAGGCCGCCAAGTTATCGTAACGGCGACGGCGCAAGCAAATCACATAAAGATCGATTTGGAGGTTCAGTCGACGGAGTCCGTCTCTGAGTCTGCCTGAACTTCCCAAGTCTCGGTCCAACATTCAAGGTGGGGGGGGGGTCATGTGAGCCTACCGGCACTTGGGCGCCTGGCAGTAGTACCCAGTGGCACTGGCAAGACTTGGCCCAATAAATTATAATATTGATCACTTCATTTTGAAGTGCGCCGTGTACTTGATGGCATGATGACTATCTCAGACATTGTACGTCACGTGACCGTGTCGCTCCGGTTGCTCTCGTGAGTCTCCATCAGGTCTTCGTTCGTCACACTCCAAGAAATACCTTTTTGCATCTGGACACATTTGAAAGCCGCGTCTCGCTCGTCTTCAAGTATGATGACCAGACCGCCATGCTAGATTGTCATATTGTAGTCCAACTATACAGTTCAAGCCTGTATAAGATACGCATTCCGTAAATTTCACTGGCCTGTTCAGTTTTTTCTGATACTTACAGATGGATAGATCTTTAAAAAATTCATCCGTGTACGAACCCGACGCTAGCGAGATGATCGATGCGACACCACCTTCCAGCAGGGGTAGACGCGTTTTGCGCAGTGTCTTTCGTTTTTTCGTCATTTTTCTGCCTTGATCATATTTCCGTAAGTTGTTGTACTTATAGAAGCCTCGGTCTTCGTGGCTCTAAAGGTCTCGGGACTTCGCCCCCAATCAGCGCCAGTCTTCGCAGGCGTCTTCGCACTCATTCGACGACTATTTTCTTAACCGTGTTCCAGGATGCATTCGTTCATCCAGTGTTTTTATCCATCTTGTGTAACATCACGTTGACGGTTGGGAACACCATACCGCGAGGCAAGCACTAGGAAAGGCAAGGATGGGTTGATACGGAATTTGTGCCAGTGAGTGACGCTGTGGTGTCCTTGTTTTCCGGTTCATGACCCTTCCACTCGAACGTCTCTAGAGATTACCAGTTACGCCCAAACGAGTACAAGGCCCCGGAAAATCAGGAACGACGTGGCGGATCGCAGGGCTCAACAGAACACAAACGTGCTACCGTCGACCATGTCTCCGTTTCGGCGCTCTCAGGAAACTCAGGTTCAATTTTATCCAAGGACAGCCCGCGGGCTGTGAAGGAGCTCGGGACCGGAACGACGCCTCGCACAATAACGCACGGAGAAACAGAAGGACCCGGACGCCACAAGCAGCGCCATCGCCGACTCGACGGCTTATGATTGGACGAGCCTCAGGGACAAGTTGAGGGTAGGAGGGGTATATAAGGAGCTCGTTGGAGAAGAGGACGACCTCAGTTTCAGCTAGCTCTCCTTCAGGCTCAAACTTCAACGTTCAACTCTCAACTCTCAGACGACTCGCCCTTCGAGCTCTCGCTCCAAGATGATAAAACGCATACGCGATCGTTGGGTGTCGCCGATGGACCACCGGCATGTCGAGGACGGCAGTGACGATGCTGTCTCCATCGGCTGGTCCACTCTCAAAGCCACGAGAAATCTCGCGCTAAAAGGACCGCTCTCCCACAGACGGAGTGTCAATTAACACGCCTTATCGACAGGCTCTGCCAGTCAGATTGACTGGCATCGAGGTGAGAAGTGGCGCTCGGGAGATGCTGGTTAGACATGTCTTTTGTCCCTATTTCTACCTCCGAACATTCACGTTCCACTTCCCAGTCTCTCATCTCTGCCCTCCCCCCAAGTCGCTCGTTCTTGCCACCCATCCACCCGCGCCATCCATCATTTCATGGCTAACGTCAACTGGGGACTGTACGTTCTTTTCGTCAATGTTGACATCCGAGTAGACTTCTCACCCAGATTTGGAGCAGCATGTGCGGCGCGAAGGGTGGCGCAGGATGGTGAGATGCCGTCTTGTATGACTACACCGCACCGGGTGGTAAGTTAGGGGGGTCGGGTCAGCCGCAAGACCCCTGATGAGGCCCTTTGGCAAGGGCCGAAACCCTGATTTTCATTATACTTCGTGTGTGCAGACTGGTAGGGCCTCTGGCCCAATCCATTCCGTGATCTTCATCCACCTCAGCTGACGGTTAGATGGCGACGTCAGCCGTGAGAAAGCTGGAACTTCGAGCTGATGTCGACGTGATGTCGAGATGTCTCCCAGCAATATTTGACAGCTCGGATGCGGCTTCGTCCCATCTGTCTTCCACTACTCCTCCACGTCCTAGCCACGTCGCAATTTTGCCTGGCCAGCAGACTCTGCTTTCGCTGAGTAATGCTCCCGCGGAGTCTCTAAGTCCCACTCCCGAAGGCATCCGAAACGCTCCGACATGTTCGACTTCCATCAGCAACGACGCGCGTCGCTGCCTCTTGTCTTCCCCCTTCTTCACATCCTGCATTTCTTCGTTATTCCCGCCATTATCTATGGACTGTCTTCGGGCTTTCAATGCTGCTTTCGCTGGGCTTGTGGCTTGCAACTGGATCTTACCTTGATGCTAGAGAACCTTGACTCGGGCGTTTCTGGTTCAAGCTTTTGTCGTTGTGGACACTCGACTGGATACGAAACACTCGAAATCTGGTGATACCCGTAAGTGCTAAGGCATTCAAGACGGTGTTTAGGGTTGGTTTCGTAGTAGGGTCGTTGTTGACGGTGGTGGGGCAAGTGGCAAATTGGCGACTCATCGTCGTCCTTCATTGAGGAGTAGTGCGTCCACCGTTCCTTTGCGTCGACATTCTGCTAATTTACTCCCTCTTACAGGATCCGCGCGCCTAACCCTTCATACCCGCCCATCCGTGTTGCGAGTCAAGCTCGTACGCCGACGCGCGCGCGCACGCATCCAGCACAGCGTTGATCTCCTCCAGGACCTTCGCGTTGTCGCCCTTGCCCTCGAACTGCGCAAGCAGTGCCATGTACCGGTCCACGAGTGTCCGCCTCCGGGTGGCCTATTATCAATGAGTATACCTGTTCCTCCTAGGCGACGAGAGCAGATCTTCGTATACTTATGTCTCCATCCATATATCCCGTCTTATTAATGACACTTTTCATTGTCCTGTCAATGTACTGTTTTTGTGCTGAGCAAGTATGCGTTTATAACACTACGTTACACAACTCAGTCGCCACAGATGCGAAGACATGTCATTGTATTGCTAAGTACGTAGGTGGCGAAGAATCGATTGTGTGTGAGAGTGTCATTGATGATGAATACAGCGCGAGTTGTTCCAAATGAGGTGAGATAAGTAGATGGCTCGAAGCGTGAAAACAATCCACGCCCGTCCACGAGATACAGCGCATCCAATCCACCGAGCAAAGCAAAGAAAGAAAACTGTAATGGTATAGTCAGGTAATCCAGTAAAGTAACGTACACACACAGCACAGACACCTCGGGCTCACCAGCGCAGCGAGGGGGGGGGAAAGACAAGAATCACTCGTAATAGAGGATGAAGACCTTGCCCTCGGGCTCCGAGACGGAGAGCAGGACCGCGCCCTGGCTCTGGTCCAAATTGACGCTCTCGACCAGGTGTAGGTCGAGCTCGAGCGGGATCTCGAGCGTGCGCACGCGCCCCTCCATCTCGTACGCCTCCACTCCTCCCCCGCCCTCGCCGTCCTCGCTCCCGCCGGTATCCCGATGGCGTTCGACGCCGGAGCGCACAGCGGAGCCATCGGGGAGAACGCGCACGCTGGGGAAGGACACGAAGCGCAGACGCCTGCCCTCGGACGGTCCGTCGTCCGTCCCGTCCGCGTGCTCGATCCACACCGCGTGCCCAAAGTCGACCGCAAGGAGCGGGCGCTCGCGCGCGACGCCGGTGGGGTCGTCCACGTCGGCGACGTTGACGGTGACGATCTCGAACGGGGTGCTGACGAACCACTTGCGCATGAGCATGTCGTCGTCGTTGTCATCGTCGTCCTCGTCGTTGGCGATGGGCTGGTCGGCCTCTGACAAGGGGTCCAAAACCAGGTCGCGTAAGGGAGACGACGGGCGGAGGGGAACGGAGAAGTAATGCTGGGAGAGGACGTATTTGGAACGGCGGGCGAGGTAGTCGTGGAGGGCATAGAGGACGGCCGTGCAGCTCAGTCGGGGCACATCCGTAAGCGTCGGCCACCACTGTCGGACGAAGTGGGCGCCTTCGGGATGCCACGGGCTCGGGAACGGATTGGGCGGGGGGCGGCCGTCTTGGAAGGGGAAAGCGGGGCGGGGCGGGGGCCTGAGCACGATTTCGTGGGCGCCGTTGCTGGTGATGCCGATGTAGTTAGTGCGGAAGGCGGGGCGATAGGAGGTGGGGGGGAGGACGGGAAAACGAAAGGCGCGGGCGGTTGTGTAGGTGGGTTTGAGGAAGCAGGTCGGGAGCACGAGGAAGGTCGGATGTCGGTGTTTGGTGAGGACGGGGAGGGGGTAATAATATTGATAGGCGTGTGTGTCGCTTTCGCAGTGCATGACGAGAACGTGGTCGGCGAGAACGCATGACCAATTGGCGAAAGGGACCTAAAGGAAGGGGGAAAGGGGGAATTAGGATGACGCGGAGCGGGACAGGCTGAGAAAGGGAGGAGGGGAGACGGGCACGCACGCATTTGAGACCGGTATCGATGAACACGCTCTCGTCTTTGTCCCAATCGAGGAGAACATAGAGCGCGATGGATTGGGTAGCGGAGATCCAGACGTAAGCCGCCAGAAGCCGCGACACGGGGTCGAGCAGGAAGATGTTCAAGATAGAACCGGTGATCACGAACGTCTTCACAACGGTGAACGTCGGCGGGTCGTCCGCACCGGCAAAGCAGACCTTCATGACCCTAAATTCGGTTCTGATAATGTCGCCCCTACGTGGGGGGCATGATGAGCGAGGGGAGGATGGGTCGGGAGGGGAAGCATACGCACTTGGCCGCGGAGAGGACTTTGGCCATGACGAAGTAGACCATCTTCTGATCGAACTCGACCCGACACTTCCAGAGGGTCATACGGCCGCCGGTACTCCACTCGGCGAGCTGGATATCGCGGACGACATCCCAGCAGATGAGACGGCCGCTCTGGGTCGCGCAGAGGCTGTAAATGGCGGTGATGGGCGAAAGCCACTCGAGTTTCTCGCGAGGAGGGGTGCTGATGACCTTGTACCATCGGCGATTTGGTTTGGTGGGAGAGCTGGAACAATGGGGCGGGGGCGGGGGGTCGAGGGCGAGGAAGGAGGGAGTGGGACGGGGAGTGCGGCGAAGCCAGCTACGTTCGAGGAGGGTGGCTTTCTTGATGTGGAGATATATTTGATCGTTGGAGAGGTCGGAGAGGCGTTGGAAACCTCTGAGGGTGAGTGGGCGACAGCGGAGGAGGACGGCGGCGGCGAGGTGACGGCGAACGGGGCGGGTCTGGACGATGTAGTGGAGAGCCTTGCATGTCTGATGGGCGGATGTGAGAAAGAATGCAGGTAAAATGGAAGGAAATACGAACGCGCTGGAGAGAGCAAGCGTCAGGGAGGTCGAGAGAGTGGATGATATGTAGAAGGAGGTCGTAAGGGAGGGTGTCGAGGGCTACATGGGGCATTCTGCGCCGGTCGGTTACAAGGTCGGGGTCAGGGTGCATGCGAGATTACCTCGAAATAATAGGAATAAGTTGAAGATGAGCGGGCGGGGTCGTCGTCGCCGTCGTCGACGTCGTGGGAGGGGAAAGAGAGGCAGGAGATCGCCGCCGGGGACAACGAACGCGCTTTGGCGGAGATGGCCCGCCATGCGTCCACAAACTTACTTAGACTCGGGAGATCCCCGACAGCCCCGATCGTCCGGTCGGAGATCGGAGATCATCCCCGTTCTCTATCTCTCTTCCCACCACCACCACCACGCCTTGCATTGTCGCCCCTAGTCCCCTCCCCGTCTGACCCGAGTCTCACAGAGTCTCACCTCGTCGCCGTTCTTATTGTCACATCGCGCTAGCCTCGCACATCTTCTCATCAGCGCATCATTTCGCCCTTCCCACACCGCGACCAACCGCGACCAACCGCGACCGAGCGAACACCCGACACTTCTGGTCCCATGCGACCTGCTGCTTTGTCCGCTTCTGTGCATTCCTCGTTGTTCGACTCCGGTTCCATTCCCCATTCACCTCGAATGAACGAGCGCCATGTGGATCAAATTCGCTTCTCGTGGGTACGCGCCTTCAGCCCAGCCTTTTCAGACACCCAAAGCGTCGCCAATCGTTCGACTGGAAGCTTAGCACTGCGTGGTTTGATTCCGCGCGGTAGTGATGGATCTACGCCTTCGACTCTCCGTTTTGACGTTGGACGAGAACACTCTGAAGTGGCACTACGGGCCAGCACTTGCGGATCCCCTACAGCGATGCTCTTCTCCTATTCCTAGTCCAAACTTGTCTCTTCCCGAAGCCTGATCAATGTCCGTTGGCCCCGCGTCCTCGTGCTCGAACTACGCTTGTGACCTTCCCGTCATTACCTTGCCTGATCAGCATCATCGTTCGAGCCCCTTCAAGAAGGCAAGGCAAAGGCATAAAAAGGCCACTCTCGCAGGAGGAAGGCTCTTCAGTCCTTCCCCGCTGCTTTCTACCACCAACACAATGCTCCGGCTCCTTTCTCTGTCTGCACTTTTCGCTCTGGCTGCATGTCAGAACCACACCGGGACCCGTCCGTCAGCCCCTTTGCAGCTCTGTTTCCAGCGTCATTGACCCCGATCTTTCAGTGTTCACATTTGACCCCGGCCTCGGTGCATGCGGACTCACCAACACGACCGCCCAGACAGTTGCCACCGTCTCCGAGCAGTTCTTCAACAGCTTCCCGTGAGTCCGCTTACCCTTCCAGCGCTAACGCGCACTGACCACTCTTTCATAGGGGCGCGACGGCCAACCCGAACTTGTGAATCGCTTTCTGCGCTTCTGTTCACTAACGTCTAACAGGTATTCCCTTCAGAAACCCCATCTGCACGCACAATCTCACCGTCAGCTGTGCGTTGACCGTTTTTCGTCTCCCGTGAGCCCTGCTGAACGCGCATACATCCAGTCAACGGGACCAACGTCACTGCGCAAATCGTCGACCTCTTCCCTGACGGCCCCGAGTTCAACGTCGGGCTCTCGCCCCCCGGGTTCACGAAGTTCGCGACCATCGACCAGGGTATCGTGAACAACGTCACCTGGGGAGTGAACTAAAGAAGGCTGAGGGATGGGATCGGACGATAGCGTTCTCTTTCCGGGCGTAGAACATTGTAATGAAGCTATGGGTGTAGCATCGTATGGACTAAGCACGAACTGGGCTATGTAAATTGAATGCAAAGAGTATCACTTGCGAATCCGTGATTCACAGCGGCGCGCCGCGCGTCGTCCGCCCCGAACGAAACACCCGCGTCTCGCCCAAACGCGTGTCCTCCTTCGCTGCGCCCTAGCTTGTGGTCCGTGCCCAAGCTCCAAAAGTATAAAAGGGACGATGCTCACACCGTGAATTCCTCATACTTACCTTGATGGCACGGTCCCCTTCACCTACCTGGGGTCGTGGGCCATGGGGTCCTCCCATAGCACGGCGACCTTGTCCTTACAGGGGGAGCTCACGGTTTGTACTGGCTTCGGCTAGTGCACCGTCGCAATATTTCCCTGTCCTGCTTCGGCCCTCGGGCTGGGCAGGCCTTTTTTATGCCGGTTTGCAAGGCTGACCCTAATCTAGGGTAACGGAACGGTCGAGCCATGTGGGCGTCTGTCGGGGCCGCCAAGCGGCCAAACGCCCACACTGGCGGTGAGGTGTTCTCCAATGCCATGTATACCACATCATCCTGTCTGAATTCTATCTGTTTTTTCCATATGCATGCTCCCAGTCACCGTGCGCTGGACTTCCACTCTTCGACCTTGTACATGGTATGTATGTCACTGCTCTCTAGACTCTCACATTCACCTTCACCTGTGTCGTGTAACTGTCGGGATGACAGGAATGACAGTGGAAGTACCAAGTATCCTGAACTAGAGAAGATTTGACGAAAGCCTGTGTACTGAGTGTACTGAGTGTCTCGTCTACCTCGGGGACTCGGGAGGACTTGAGCATGCGGAAGACAAATCAGGGCGAAATTGAATATGTTCGCGTCGCCACATGCTCTTCGTCCGCCCCCTTCATTGCAATCAGCCACTCCCAGGCCACAAAGTCCCAGAGTTCCAACGAGAGAGCACTCAAGGAGCTTTGAAGCGCCAAGCTTGGTCCCTTCTATACTGCGATATTCATACTTATTCTAATTTCTCGAACATAGTAAACCCTGACAATATATTTTCATCCGCAACACTGCCTTGCAATATGTGTGTCCGTGCGTGCGTTGTGTATCTCCCTTTTGTGGTGTTGTTCTAACTTGACTTCTGTTATGCAAAGCGTAGTCCTTGGTAGATCTTTGATGGCCCTCAAATAGATCATGTCCTGGAAAATCGGATCCAAATGTCACAACTTCCTTATGTCGGGAGGAGGCTTGATATGCACTACGAGATGACTTCGGGCATCGGGAAGCTTCAATTCTAACTCCCAAACGGGAATCTTGGAGTGCTACCGACACCACGTTCGCCATTCTCATTGAAAGCGCTACTCTTATCCTCTGGTAATTCAGGTTAGGTTGAAGCTCGTGATCATACATGCAGCGAGGCAATTTCCAACTCGGAGGATTGTGAGCCGGACCTGTCTGTATCAGACGAACTCGATGACACCCCTGAAAGCTTGACAGCTGGCACACATTGGGCGCACATATTTGAATAACCATGAAGATTCAAGAGGGGGACCCAACGAAAAACAGACGATCTTTCCCTATATTCACACTGTCATTCCGTCAACGCGATTTGCGATGGCGGAGGCTACGTATGCTCAGCAGAGTGGCGCGCTGTCTTGGTTGAAAGAGAACTTCTCGGGATTCGCCTTTGAGACCGCACTCTTCGGTGAGTCCCGTCGCATTACTATGTCTGTCTCACCTGTGGCAGTTCTGACATGCCTGTCACCGTATTGCAGGTTTCTTCACGCTCCTCATCACGTTCTCAACGTACATCCTTCTGTACGTGATATGTGACTTCATCTTTCCCGATTCACATCAGACCTACTTAACAGCAAAATAGACGCAATGGACTTCCTTCACGACCGATGCGAGCCATAGTAAGACGTTACTGCCTTGATTGGCAATAACCCTAAGTCGACACAGATCGTGTTCGATTCTGAGAGCACAGACGTCAGATCAAGGGAAGACGTGATAGCAGCCAGGGAAGTTCACGAACGCCTGTGACATGTTTTACCATATCCATGTCGGCGCCGATCTCGGCCACAAAACCAGCCATCCATCTCAATTCGAGAAGTCCCGCTTGTACTGCCGCTAGGCAGTTGTACTGTAGACAGTATGAACTTCGAGCAAAAGGTCCCCATGAAAGCAAAGATACAGACCATCATCGCTGCCCAGCGGTGACGGGGCGCGCCGATTGCTCACCAGCGAGGGGGCCCGCCCTGGTACGGCGATCAAAAGTTGGGTGAGAGATACCGGTGGGCCATCGGAGAGAGAGAGAACAGTCTGTGCGTTCTATAATATTGAGCCAGTGGTTGTTAACGGGCAGGAATCGGGAGGTTCGAATTGCACTCACCTTCCCCTGAGCGAGCTCCTTATATACGCGTCCCACCTGCTGCAATTTGTCATAGGCTTATTCAGTAGTGTTGTTTTGACTTGAACAGCATTCCCAACCCCTTCTTCTTGGAAGCACACACCCTTCAAAGCGTTGATTGTGAAACGTTGATCACAGGATGTCTGTTGTATTCCGGCCCATCCCTCGAGAGGGTGGCACGCTTTGAGTCGCCCGTCGATCCTAGTCCTCGCGCTCACAATGTGGTTGTCCGGAGGCTCTGTGGATGACAAGCAGTGTCAAGGTCTGTGGGAGCGTATGACTCCCATCCGTCGCGTTCTTTGCGAACCCGACTCGGGTTCCGAAGACCCTATAAGCGGTCTGAACAATTCGGAGAAGATGCTTGCCGGGGTCAAACGGAAGATCTCTCGACAGAGCTACGCCATTCTGGCGGAGAACAAGATTTTCGGCGGCGGACACCTTCGTGCGACACCTTGATGGTGGTTGCAAATCCAGAAAAATTACCCATATTCATGTTTGCTGCCATTCTCGGGGAGGACCAATGGTGTCAAGAGGGACGACCTCGTCCCCGGTGTGCCACCCGCCAATCTTGGGGGTTCCAAGTGAGATTGCCAGACCATTGGGCGTCGGGGCTTGGGCGCGAATGAAGGTACCAAATCTCCGTGTCTTTCGGCGAATCGAACTTTGAAAACTCCACGACGATCGAGAGAGCAGGCGCTGCGTATGCCCCTCCACCTGCAGTGAGATGTTTGCGTTTTCATGAAAATAAAGATGGCTAGAGGGAATTGTCAGGATAAACAAGGGAACGACAAGCAACCGACAGCGGGAGTAACCAGGCGGGTTTTAAGGCGAAGCGTCCTTGGGTTGACAATGCCTGACTGTCATGAACGTTACCATTCCGGACATCTCGGACACCTCGGGGACCTCGGGGATAATATCCCAATTCATTTTTATTTTCATTTCTATCTGACTACTCATCACTTAGTAACACTCCGTCACTCCGGTGGAGACTCGGCTTATCCTTGCTCCTTCCTGACATCATGACTCCAGGCTCGTCTTATCATCGCTTCCTTTGACTCCACATGACATCATAATGCTGCGCATGACATCATGCCGCCCCGGACCTGGCTCATCCTTATTGTCTCGCTTACTGATCCTGCTGCGCATGTATCTATACTTAGCTCTGCTTACTGACCGCCGTGTGTCGTAGCTTACTAAGTGACTCTGCCTCGTAGTATATAAAGGGCTCCGTTCCTCCTGTACATATTCCCCATCTCGACCTAGTCAATACTACTGACCTTATCCCCCATCGTCCCTCTTCACTTGTGTCACACGTCGTCGCCTAGTGCTCGTCACTAAGGCCGTTGCTGACATAAGGTCGAGATCTACTTTACCATCGCACTACCCGACGACCATCGTAGCGTAGCATACCTGTCCGTAGTAGACGCCTTATTGCGCTACTAACTCCACTTTTTCTTCGTGCCGCCTCGGATCATTGCCCCCAGCGTACGCGACTAGTCACCCCTGATTCTGTGGTCGTGTGCACGCATCAGCGGCGCCGGCTTGACGTAACCGCGTTACGTTACGCGTACTCGGGGCCCCTCGAACACCACGAGAACCCAGACGTGACAGTTGAAGGTGCACCTAACGGTGTAGGAGGCTAGTAAAAGCGACAAAGGGAAAGTGACCCGAGAAGTTCTTGGGCTCGTGACCCTTGAACGAAGAGACAGCCAACAGGCCGAGAAGGCTGAGGCAGACCGTCTTGCGATTGGAAAGACCAGTGACATATCCCTCGACACCCGATCCCCTTGCCGTACTAGTAACCGTCCTCGACTCGGGGGCTAGTACATGGGAGAGGAACACCAAGCCTTGGAAGAAGAAAACTTCCATTTCCCCGACTTCGACTTCGTGTATGAACGCGAAGAATTCACAGCCGTCACCGAAATCGAACGTGACACCGCCATCACCGCCTACTTTGGCGACAACCTCTTCGACGCCCACAACTGGGTCTACGCCTCTGCGAGCAACCCTGATTGGGGATTTCGGGTTCGAGTTGACTGGACTCGGATCATCGTATCAATTGAACAGGGCCATCCCCGGCTTGAGTTCCGGCCCTATTTCTCTGCAATCTACCGGAACTGAACAACTACCAAATCAGTGGTACGGGCCCCACACCCCCATCCCCCTCTACACCACGACCAGCCCAGAAGGTGGGAGGCCAACGCCAACGCCAAGCCCGCCACCGCAAGAAGAAGGCTTCTGGACAGCCCCCAGCAGTCCCCTCCCCTCAACCCACGAGGATTCAGATTCCAGCAGGTCCGCACCCAGTAGCTTGCGATCCCTGGACGGATCCCCGCGGATTTATCCACTTGGGCCTTGGACCATCGGAGACGGAGGAGGAATTGGAAGCGAACTAGACGAAGTCGACGACATCCTCGACCTATACCTCTCCGACACTACTACCCTCGTCGACGACGACTCCCTTGAATACGACTCCGACAACCTCGAGTGGGGAGAACCAGAAAACCTCAATAACAACGACTGGGATCAGATCCCCGTCCCCTACATCGCAACTCCGCCCCAAATCCCTCGCCCACTCTAAACCGTGTCGTCCACTTACGGATTACGCCCCCCGTAGTCCCCATCCCCTCCCCCGAGGAATCACCGAAGAATACCTCCGAAGGGAACGGAGATTTCTTTACTTCATCCACTTAGAAGGAGACGAAGAAGAAGAACAAGTCTACTTTGTTGACGGAGAGTGGTGTGCCGACGAAGAAGGGAATCAAGCCCTCACCGAAGACCACCTCGCCCTCATCGCCCTAGACTACGACCGACGTGAAGAACGTCTAAGGAACCAACCTCCCCCCGCACCACCCCCACCCCCACCATATAACCCACCCCCTCGAACCTTCCAAGTCCAAACCCACACCGGACCCCTACGACCCCGCTCCCCCCCCTCATCCGCCTGGAAAAGAAGACAAGCCATGGCCGCCACTGTCCTCAACCGCCGCGCGGCCGATCAAACCAACTGCCCCGCCAACATCGCCGCATTCGCCCCCGTCATCGGAAATACCCGCTACGCTTTCCTTAATGGAATAGCGTACGAAGTCGCCAAATTCGAATTCACCGACGACCCATTAAATGGAACACAATGGGCCTATGTCGACGCCGGAAACTGGCACGCCTTCAGTAACCTAATCATCGCCGCATTCACTCCCGCCGCCCCAGGAGCACCGACAGCCGCTACCGCTAAACGAAAAATCCACGCCGCCAAACCACGGGAGTACAGCGGAAAACGTTCTGAATACGCGGACTTCAAACATGAAGTCACCAGTTACATCGAAGCGGCCCCCCAAGACTTCATCAGTGAAATCGACCAAGTCCGCTTCATTCTCAGTTACATGAGGGAAGGCGCCGCCAAGGAATGGGCGCGCAACTTCAAAGACGCCAATGTCCTCACCGCCGGAACCACGGTCACTATGGCCAACTTCATCACCGCCCTCGACGCCTCCTTCGTCAGCACCTCGGATCAGCAAGACGCGCTCAATGAACTGGATCAGTTCAAAATGGGGAACAAATCAGCCGATGAATTCTTCGTTAAGTTCGAACAAATTGCGCGACGCGCTAACGTTATCCCCACCAACGACGACGCCTGGTTCCTTCGTATTCTCAAAGCCAACATCAAGATAGAGATACTGAAGAACATCTTCCGCAGCCCGCCGGTCCCCACCACATACACCGACTGGAAGAAACGCGTCACCGAGATGGACAATGCCTGGCGCGAAATCTCCGAAATGCACCGCGGACACCCCTCCTCCTCCACCCATACCACCTCCAAACCCAAAGACGTCAAAGATGCCACGGGTACCATTCATGGAGGCGGTGGACAAGCCATGGACATAGGCGCCGTCGATACCAAGGGACGCTGCTTCAAATGTGGAATGACCAACCACATCTCCAAAGACTGCAAAGCGTCGGTCGAATATATCCGAAGAAAGTGGGGACGCGATCGCTACAGCACGTCTCCCAATTACAAAGGACCCCGCTCCTCGAACACCCCGCGACCGCCTCCCTTCAAACGCAACCCCAACCAGCAAGCACGGTCCCAGACCACGGAAGAGTTCGCCTCGCCCAAAGAATGGATTAACACTCTAGACGACGAGCAGCGAAAGATGATCCTCCGCGCTCTGGTGGAAACCGACGGCAAAACCACGCCGACGCCCAAGACGGAAGCAAAGAAGAAGAAGAAGGACAAAGACAAGGTAGTCGACGACAGGAGCACCAAGAGCGGTGGATCGGATGCCGACGCGGAGTCGGATTTTTAGAGGGGCGAAGGATGAACACGGCATCCAACGCCTCGAAACCAGTTTCTCGATGGCCTCTTTCTCGCATTCTATCATCAGGACTCTCTGTACCCTCTCGCTTCCCTGACCCGGATTTCTTCAATCGCTGGCCCCATTCTCGTTTACGATCACATGTACATCCCTCACTGGAAAAGGACTCGGTGAAGACCGAGACTACGACGCGCGATGGCTGGGGCGCGTCGCTGGACACAATTAAATCCCCTCCTCCCCCGTATATGTCGCTCCGCACGTCCAACACGACGATAAACTGTAGCCCAGGTGAGAAGCCTGCCCTCAAGAAGGACGAAGAAAGGAAGAAATTCCCGGTCGGATGGACGGCCTTCAACACCGTCGACTGGGCCGCCCCGAAAATCCTGGATCCAATCAAGCCGCGGACCTTCACATGGCCCGCGTTCAACCCCTTCCTCCGAGTGCCACCGGTGAAACTCCCTAAGACATCGCGCGCTCATGTGGGCACCATCCATGAGGAGGATACGGATGTCACCCAACCACCTCCCCGAGAGGAAAAGGGCATAGTTCGACCTCCTCAGGGCGGATACACGCCAGATCCTTCTTGCAAGGTCGGGGACACGAAGCCGGAAAACGGAGACGGGGGTTGCATTGACAGGGAAATCCCGGTGGACCCGAGTTAGCTCGGGACAGGGGAGGCGCGATGGCAGGGGCGCCCCCCACAGGTGTAGATACGTCACGAAAATATGCGTTACCAAGAACTGCGCAATGGACCTTGAAACGCTTAAGGGAAAACAAACCTGAAAGCGCGATCGCAGAACTACGGATATGGACTCATCATAAGCGACGAGAAGAAGCCACCCACGAAGCCGTTCAAGAGATCGGCCGAATGGGAGACGAACAAGCGATCCAAGCCTTGCACGAGCTTCACTCACCCATGAGGTTCATACGATCAAACGGACGACGAGAGCAGATCAACGTCCCCATCCGGCTCCAGTTCGGTCCAAAGACAGTAAACGCCCAGGCCCTAATCGATAGCGGATGTACGGGGTCGTGCATTGACGAAGCCTTCGTCAAAAAACACGACATCCCTACTAAGAAAACCGCACGACCGATTCCGGTTAAAAACGCAGACGGAACCCACAACTCGGGAGGACCAATAACCGAGTACGTTACGGCGCATGTAACCATTCACGGACACGAAGAAGACCTTGACTTGGCGGTTTCACACCTCGGAATGAACGTCTACATCGGTCACGAATGGCTTCGACAGCACAACCCGTCGATCAATTGGACAGAAGGGACTATCACGTTCGACAGGTGCCCCCAGGAATGCCAACCCACGAAATTCAACATCGATGAGAAAGATGAGGAAACACCTGACGAAGTCTACCCTCTAGAAGAAGGCGAACAATTATACGCCTTTGACTGGGAAGGTTACCAATCATCGACCTCGCTATACGTCAGGACACTTGCTTCGGACATCGCCATTGCGGAAAACGCGAAGAAAAAGGCTCAAACCTTCGCGGAACGCGTCCCCTCGGATTATCACGAATTTAAGGACATCTTCGACAAAGACGACTTTGATAAACTCCCAAAAAGACGACCTTGGGACCACGCCATCGAACTCAAGCCCGATTTCACACCCGTAGATTGCAAAGTCTACCCATTGACGCTTGACGAGCAAGGGAAACTAGACGACTTTCTCGAAGAAAACCTACGCTCCGGACGCATCCGCAACTCAAAATCCCCGATGGCCTCACCGTTTTTCTTCATTAAAAAGAAAGACGGATCCCTCCGACCGGTGCAAGACTACAGACGGCTTAACGACATGACCATAAAAAATCGTTATCCACTCCCACTCGTACAGGAACTCCTCGACAAGTTAAAAGGAGCCAAGGTATTCACCAAACTCGACGTACGATGGGGATACAACAACGTCCGTATCAAGGAAGGAGACGAATGGAAAGCCGCATTCCGCACCAACAAGGGACTCTTTGAACCAACGGTCATGTTTTTCGGCCTCACGAACTCGCCCGCCACCTTCCAAGCCATGATGAACGACCTCTTCCGAGACCTGATCCATGAAGGCATTGTAGTTGTCTACCTCGATGACATCCTGATCTTTACGGAAACGCTTGAACAACACCGGCAGGCCGTCAAACAGGTACTCCAAATCCTACGCGACAACAACCTGTACCTAAAACCGGAAAAATGCGACTTCGAGCAGGAAGAAATCGAATACCTAGGAATGATCGTAGGACACGGCAAGGTCCGAATGGACCCCGCCAAAGTCGCAGCTATTACCAACTGGACCGCCCCCACGACAAAAAAACAATTACAATCATTCCTCGGATTCTGCAACTTCTACAGACGCTTTGTACCGGATTTCAGTCGAATCGCGCATGACCTAACCAAACTCACGGGTCATACGGACTGGGAATGGACAGACGCTCAACAAGTGGCCTTCGAAGAGCTCAAACGGCGAATCACATCACAACCGGTCCTAGCCATTCCCACGGATAACGAAAAGTTCCGTGTCGAAGCCGATTCATCCGACTACGCCACCGGAGCAGTACTATCGCAGAAGCAAGCCAACGGCCACTGGCACCCCATTGCCTACTTTTCCAAAGCACTGAGCCCAGCCGAACGCAACTACGAAATCTACGATAAGGAACTGCTAGCGATCATGTCGGCCCTAGACGAATGGCGACAATACCTTATGGGCGCCCGACAACCGTTCGACATATGGACCGATCACCGTAACCTGACCTACTTCCGGAAGGCGCAGAAACTCAACCGACGACAAGCAAGATGGTTAATGGAGTTACAGGAGTACGACTTCACCCTGACGCATAAAGCCGGCAACCAAATGGGCAAGCCCGACGCCATTTCACGACAGGCGGGGCTTAAAAAGGGGGAAAATGACAACAAGGACGTCGTCCTCCTTAAAACCGAGCTGTTCCGTGCACTCAGGACACCCGAAGGATCAGGAATAATGGTGGATGGACCGGAAAATGCCTTCATCACGCGCATAAAAGGGACAACCAAGCAGGATGACTCAGTAAAAAGAGCGCTAGCCATGAAAGTCAAGGGATGGAAGGAACAAGAAAACAATCTTTTTACGTTCCAACAACGAATCTACGTACCCCGCGACAAAAAGCTACGCGCAGACATCATCCAGGCTCACCATGACGGACCACTCAATGGACACCCAGGACGCTACAAAACACACGAACTCATCACGCGCAACTATTGGTGGCCGGCAATACGAGACGACGTACGAAAGTACGTCGAAGGCTGCGAAACGTGCCAACGGAACAAAATACGCCACGACCAAATAGCCGCCCCGCTGCATCCACACGAGCCTCCCAAGGGACCATGGGAGCACGTCTCAATCGACTTTGTCATGCCGTTACCCGTCTCAGAAGGATACGACGCCATCTGTAATGTCAACTGCATGGGCACCAAGCAAGTCGTATTCTGGGCCACAACCAAAGACCTCACCGAAGACGAATTAGCCAAAGAATTCTTACGCAATGTCGTGCCCCATCATGGTGTCCCGCGAAAGATCGTCAGCGACCGAGGCAGCGTATTCGTCTCCAAATTCACGAAGGCCTTGTGCGAACAACTAGGAATTGAAGCCAACCCCTCCACGGCGTACCACCCCCAAACCGATGGACAAACCGAACGCTCCAATATGACGATGGAAAACTACCTCCGCATCTATGTAAACCATCGTCAGGACGACTGGGCCCATTTCCTACCCCTGGCCATGACCGCGTTCAACAATATGACCCATTCATCCATCGGCATGTCCCCTAACTTCGCCAATTACGGTCGCGAACTCTACCTCGGAACAAATCCCCGCCGCGAAACAACCAACCCCACGGCCAACGAACTCGCCCAACGAATGCGAGACATCTACACCGAAGCACGCTCCGCCCTCAAGGCCGCTCAAAATGATCAGAAGCGGTTCTATGATCGTAACAAAGCCGACCCCGTGGACTACCATGTCGGGGACTTCGTATGGTTGGAAGCCAAAACTCGCGACGGACAGACGGTGATCCATACCGTACGACCAATGCAGAAGCTAGACGCCAAACGATTCGGGCCGTTCAAAGTTCTGAAAAAGGTTGGGGCATCGGCGTACCATCTTCAACTCCCGAAGACGTGGGGACGTAAACACCCAGTGTTCAACGAATCCCTCTTATCACCGCACAACGGTCCTGCCTTCGACCAACAGAAAAAAGCACCACCTCCGCCCCCTGACCTTATCCAAGGAGAAGAATTCTACGAAGTAGAATCCATCGTCGACGTCCGTAGAAAGTCGAAACGCCTCGAATTCCTGGTCCATTGGAAAGGGTACGATCAAAGTGAAGATACCTGGGAACCAAAGACAAATCTGGGGAAAGCCAAAAAACCCCTAGACGACTTCTACCGCCGCCACCCCCACCGCCTTAAGACTGCTCAAATGGCTCCTCATACGCCGATTACGATCGAAGCCAACCATACGATCATGAAGGCTGCCCATGAGCGTCTGGACAAACATCTTGTGTGCCGAAGGGTTTATCATCGGGATTCAACGAGGACGATGAAACTAACGGGAAGGTGATGTCATGAACGTTACCATTCCGGACATCTCGGACACCTCGGGGACCTCGGGGATAATATCCCAATTCATTTTTATTTTCATTTCTATCTGACTACTCATCACTTAGTAACACTCCGTCACTCCGGTGGAGACTCGGCTTATCCTTGCTCCTTCCTGACATCATGACTCCAGGCTCGTCTTATCATCGCTTCCTTTGACTCCACATGACATCATAATGCTGCGCATGACATCATGCCGCCCCGGACCTGGCTCATCCTTATTGTCTCGCTTACTGATCCTGCTGCACATGTATCTATACTTAGCTCTGCTTACTGACCGCCGTGTGTCGTAGCTTACTAAGTGACTCTGCCTCGTAGTATATAAAGGGCTCCGTTCCTCCTGTACATATTCCCCATCTCGACCTAGTCAATACTACCGACCTTCCCCCATCGTCCCTCTTCACTTGTGTCACACGTCGTCGCCTAGTGCTTGTCACTAAGGCCGTTGCTGACACTGACCGACACGATGCGGTCACCTCTGAGTTGTGAGCTAGGCAGGCGCTCATGTAGAAAGACACATAAGCAAAAGAGGAAGACGGGATATACGTCTCAGGGGACAATTTCGGGGCGGGTAACGAGGGCTGCGTAGAGTTAGTGCTAACCTTCCCTATAGATCGTGATATCCATATAGGCAATGCGGAGGGTCAGGCCGGGACATCCAGTTGTAGTAACTTGAAGATGACGGCGCAGTGAGAAAGAGTTGAGTGAGAAAGAGTTGAAGTTCTGTCAGCAACGGACTAGTGCGACAGCACCAAGTTACGACACATGACTAGAAGATGAGGACGACAGAGGGGAGCCGATCAGACACGGCGACAGACGAGGGAAAGCAAGCAAAGTCGGTAGAATTGACTAGCTCGAGATAAGGAATATGTACAGCGAGAGCGAGCCTTATATACACAAGAGGAGAGAGACTTAGGTAAGCAACCAATACACGGCGATCAGTAAGCAGACCAAGTATAAGTAAGCAGTCGTATGTAAAAGAGCACAGCATGAGTCAGTATCGTACAGCATGAGTCAAGAGAAAGGAGTCAGACCCGGACCGAGATGAGTCACGTGGGTCCGGGCGGGATATAGATGAGCCGGGTCCGGGCCAAGGTGGAGCCGGACCGGTGATAAGTCGATAAGTCCTAAAGCGTGTAACCGATGTAAAGTAAAAAGAAAATTATAGACCGTTCATGACATCACCCCTTCCTTAGATTCGACGTCCTCGTCGTAATCAGATCCAGTTTCTTCCTCCGACAGGAGTTTCCAACGATTAAGGCGTGCAGGTTTCGGGGCACCCGGATGTTCACGGTGGAAGTCGTCAATGCGTTTCTTGGCATTCTGGAGATTGGTGAGAGGCTCCCAAGTATTGTCATTGTCTGGGTAGCCTTTCCATTTGACGAGGTACTTGAAGCCGCGACCAACCTTCTTGGAGTCTATAATCTTTTCGACCTCATAGACTTCCTCTCCTTGGACTAACTCTGGCGGTGGAGGTGTAGGTGCTTTCTGATTGTCAAAGGCGGGACCGTTGTGTGGAGATAGGAGGGACTCGTTGAAGACCGGATGTTTTCGTGACCAGGATGTAGGGAGGCGAAGCTTGTAAGCCGATGCTCCGACTTTTTCCAGGATTTCGAAAGGACCAAAGCGCTTGTCATCTAGCTTTTGCATAGGACGTGCCGTTTTGATTACGGTTTGGCCATCTCTGGTCTTGGCTTCCAGCCAGACGAAGTCGCCAATTTTGTAATCTATTGGTTCGTCCTTCTTGCGATCGTAAAAGCGCTTTTGATCGTCCTGTGCTGCCTTTAGCGCAGAGCGGGCTTCCTCATAGATGTCTCGCATGCGTTGTGCAAACTCGTTCGCCGATGGGTTGTCTGTCTCACGTCGAGGGTTTGTCCCCAGGTAGAGTTCCCGACCATAGTTGGCAAAGTTGGGAGACATCCCAATCGAACTATGGACCATGTTGTTGAGCTGCAGTCATGGCAAGTGGGAGGTAACGTGTCCAATTGTCCTGTCGTTGATTGACGAAGATGCGAAGGTAGTTTTCCATGGTCATGTTGGAGCGTTCGGTCTGTCCGTCCGTCTGAGGGTGATACGCCGTGGACGGGTTCCCTTCAATGCCTAACAGTTGGAACAATGCCTGTGGTGAATTTGGAGACAAACACGCTGCCACGGTCGCTGACGATCTTTCTAGGAATTCCATGATGGGGGACCACCTCGCGTAGGTACTCGAAGGCGAGTTCGTCCTCCGTTAGGTCTTTGGTCGTGGCCCAGAATACAACCTGCTTGGTACCCATGCAGTTCACATTGCAGATGGCGTCTTTTCCATCCGAGACTGGGAGCGGCATGACAAAGTCGATGGATACATGCTCCCAAGGCGCTTGTGGCGGGTCATGTGGGTGGAGTGGAGCGGCAATGCGATCATGTCTAATCTTGGTACGTTGGCAGGTCTCACATCCTTCAACATATTTCCGGACATCGTCTCTAATGGCAGGCCACCAGTAGTTGCGCGTGATGAGCTCATGGGTCTTGTATCGTCCTGGATGACCGACAAGCGGGCCGTCATGATGAGCTTGGATGATGTCTGCACGGAGTCCTTTGTCTCTTGGGACATAGAGTCTGTGTTGCCAGGTGATCGTTCCATCTGCGTGTTCCAGCCATCCCTTCACTTTGAGTGCTAAGGCGCGTTCTACTGCATGGTCTCGGAGTAAGGTAGCCTCCTGAATCCGCTCAATGAAGACATTGTCAGGTCCATTGGTTATAATTCCTGCATGGTTGAGGGCGCGAAAGAGTTCTGGTTTCAGGAGGACAATGTTTTCATTGTCTTTCTCCCCCTTCTCAAGGCCCGCTAGTCGGGAAATAGCATCGGGTTTACCCATTGTTTTGCCAGGCTTGTGGAGTAGCGTACAATGATACTCTTGTAGCTCCGTTAACCATCGTGCTTGTCTCCGATTTAGCTTCTGCGCCTTGCGGAAGTACGTGAGATTGCGATGATCCGACCAGATTTCAAACTCCTGTCGTGCCCCCATGAGGTATTGTCTCCATTCCTCTAGCGCCGTCATGATAGCCAGTAATTCCTTGTCATAAATCTCATAGTTCCTCTCAGCTTCGCTGAGGGACTTTGAGAGGAAGGCGACCGGGTGCCATTTGCCATTGTCCTGTTGTTGCGAAAGTACCGCGCCCGTGGCATAGTCAGAGGAGTCCGCCTCGACACGGAACTGTCCCATCGTCTGTAGGGATTGCTAGAACTGGCTGCGATGTTATACGTCGCTTGAGTTCCTCAAAAGCCTCCTGCTGTGGGGTGTCCCAGACCCATTCCGTCTTCCCAGTGAGTTTAGTCATTGGGTGAGCAATGCCACTGAAGTCCTTGATAAAGCGACGGTAGAAGTTGCAAAAGCCCAAAAATGATTGAAGTTGTTTCTTCGTTTTGGGGGCTGGCCAATTGGTGATTGCCGCGACCTTTGCTGGATCCATGCGAACCCTTCCTCCGCCGACAATCATGCCCAGGTATTCGATTTCTGCCTTCTCAAACTCGCACTTTTCTGGCTTCAGATAGAGTTTGTTTTCTCGCAGGATCCGAAGGACCTCCTTGACTATTCGACGATGTTCTTCTAGCGTATGTGTGAAGATGAGGATGTCGTCCAAATAGACGACCACGACTCCTTGGTGGATCAAGTCTTTGAACAGGTCATTCATCATGGCTTGGAACGTAGACGGGGAGTTGGTGAGTCCAAAGAACATGACCGTAGGCTCGTAGAGACCTTTGTTCGTGCGGAATGCAGCTTTCCACTCGTCCCCTTCTTTAATCCGAACATTGTTGTACCCCCATCGGACATCGAGCTTGGTAAAGTGCCGTGCTCCTTTAAGTTTGTCAACCAACTCTTGGATGAGCGGGAGCGGGTAACGGTTCTTTATTGTCATCTCATTGAGCTTTCGATAGTCCTGCACAGGACGTAGCGAGCCAGTCTTTTTTCTTGATGAAGAAGAATGGGGAGGCCATGGGTGATTTGGACGGTTGGATCCGGCCAGATCTCAGGTTCTCTTCCAGAAAAGGCGTCCAGTTGCTTCTGCTCGTCCAATGTGAGGGGGTAAACTTTGCAATCAACCGGTTTGAAGTTAGGAGTGAGCTCAATGGCGTGGTCCCATGGGCGTCGCTCAGGGAGCTTGTCGAAGTCGTCTTTGTCAAAGATGTCCTTGAATTCGTGGTACGCCGTTGGGACTCGCTCAGAGAAGGTCTGTTCCTTTTTCTTAGCGTGCTCTTCAATTGCAATGTCCGATGCATGGGTCCGGATGTGGTATGTCGCTTTGTAGCCATCCCAGTCGAAAGCAAACAGCTGCTCGTCCTTTTCCATGTGGACTGGCTCTTCCTCCTCCTCTTCATCCTCATCGATATTGAGGAGGGGAGGGGGACGAGAGCAGCTGATAGGGCATCGGTCAAATTCAATTGACCCGGATTTCCAGTCGATGTGAGGGTTGTGCTTCTTTAGCCACTCATGTCCAATGAAAAGGTCCGTATCTCCTAGATTGGAGACCGCCAGGTCAATGTTTTCTTCATGGTCTTGAATATTTAGGCGAAGTGTGACATATTCCGTGAATGGGACCTCCTGTGTTGAGAGTGCCGTCTGCATTTCGTACTGGGATTGGGCGAGCAGTCCGTCGCGTGGGGATGTGATTTTCCTGCACAAACTTCGTGTTGATACACGAGCCAGTGCAACCACTGTCCAGGAGTGCGAGAGCTTTGACAATGCGCTTGGAATCTACCACCAGTTGTGTGGGAATGACCGTTTGTTCCTTGGCGCTGGCGGAGCGTATGAACTGCATAGGAGTGGCGAGCTCTAGTAGAGCTTGACATGCTAACTCGTCTCCCATGCCAGTTATTTCCTTGATGGCTTCATAAGTAGCCTCGTCACGGCGTCGGTGGTGTGTCCAGATGCGAAGGATTGCAATCGCACTTTCGGGTTTGTCTTCCCTTAAGCGACGAAGCGTCCATTGAGCCGTTCCAGGTGCCATATAACATGATTTGGGCGCCGTGCCCCTTCCATCGCACGGCGTTGTCCCTGACTTCACAGGGTCCATATCCAAAACCGAGTCCGTATCCAAAGCCGTATCCAAAACTGAAGCCGAAACCGAAGCCATATCCAAAGCCGAAGGCTCACAAATCGAGGCCTGAGTATCTAAAATAACAACGGGACGCGTGCCCGTACCGATAGAGTCCGTAAGAGAAGTCATAATGGGGATATCCCCCGTAGTAGTACAGTCCGAATCAACAATGCGCATATGTAAACGAGAACCAGGCCACCGAGGCGCCACAAAACCAGACGAGCGAGAGAACAGAAACTTGGGCTTCAGATGCCGTGTACATCGTCAGCCCCCTCAAAAACCCTCCTTCTTCTCCTCCACCTTCGGCTGAGCTTGAAGCGCGTCCATCACGCTTTTCCGATCTTCGGCCGACAGGCTCCTAGCCCAGGCGGTGGGCGTCTCGAACGTCTGTGCTCGAGCCTCCCGCTTTGGTGGTTCCGTGTACCGGTCCCTCCCCCACATGTCTCGGATGTTCTTCACGTCCACCCTGCAGTCCCGCACCTGGTGGCCATTCTGTCCGCAGCGGAAGCATCGCCCCTTGATGTCGACACGGTTGACTGTCCATCGGCTGACCTTTGCCACCGTGCACCGTGCCGGTTCCATCGCGGCGCCATGGGACCTGCCCCCCTTGTTGCCCATTGGACGATCCTTGTCCTTTGGGTTTTTGGTTCTGCACGGGTCCACTGCGCTGGGTCTTAAGGTCCTCCCGCTCCTGTCGCAGACCGTCGATCAGGATGATGCGCTCTTTGAGGTCCTCATATTTCTGAGGAACGTGACCGCTGTCGTAGATGGAGTCGATGGTCCGATAGTAGACGTTGTGTTTGAGCAGCTGCATGAGGTGGATAGGGTCCTGCGCCGTGGAGTATCCTGCCTTCCTTGCGAGTTGCTCGAACTTGGCGAAGTATTCATGGGCAGTGGTACCCTTCGTCTGTTTGAACCCGTCCAGTTCGACTGCGGCACGGTGCTGCTCATTGACGTCGGTGAAGGCCCCTTTGAGTGCTTTGTGGAAGTCCACCCAGGCGACCATGGCTCCATTGGCCAAGTGTGCATCCTCATACTCGGCCTTCCAGGTGCGTGCTGCCTCCCCCGTCATGTAGGTGAGAATGAAGAGGACTTTGTCCTTGTCCGTCACGAGGTCATCCTCAGCAGGCTCGCATGTATTCCTCGCACGACCGCATCCAGTCATTGAAGTCCTCTCGTTTCCCAGAGAAGCCTTCAGGAGTTTTCGCGTGGACTTTCTTTCGGGGGGGTCTGGCGGCGGCGGCGGCTGGGGCACTAACAGTGACCGCAGGGGGGTTGACTGTGATGGGGGGGGCCGTGACGTTGACGGTGGGGGGTGGCAGGTTGAGGGCAGCAACAAGCACGGCAGGGATGGCGACCCATTGGCCATTTACTTCCATGAGCCAGGCATCGTCGGTGCCGTTATTCATGTGTTGGATGGGAGAGCCAGTTTGGCCGATGACGATGTTCCATGTTCCACTGATTTCGGTGCAGTTGGCAAGTTCGGCGGGGAGAGGGGGTTGGGGGTCGGTGCGGATCCACTGGGCAGCCATGATTGGTTCGTCGAGGTCGGAGAAGTCTTCGTCGGTGACAGGCGGTAGGGCGGAGGCGGCGATGAGGTTGAAGTCGGCTTCAGTGAGGTCGTCTTGGCTTTCGTTGGCGAAGTACCAACTGATGCCACTTGTTTGGGTTGCTACGAAGGCGACTTCGACAGTGGTGTCTCCGAGTTGGACAAAGAAGTCGTTTCCTCGTTCAGTGAAGCCTAGAGGGAGGGGATATATGTAGCAGTTTTCGTCCTCAACGTCGGTGTCGGAGTCAGAACTGGAGTCGGAGCCGTTGAGTCCGAACGAGGGAATTGTTTATAAGTGGGTGAGGTCGATGACCTCTGGCTGGGTGAGGTCGATGACCTCTGGCTCTGGTGTGGGGCTGGGGGTGTTGCCTGGTGTAAGGAGGCGGTGGGTGTGTCGAGTGTCCACTGGTATTTTCTCGTTGGGCGCGTAGAAGGTTTTGGGGGGTTGCTCGAGTTTGTAGCGGTAGGTAACGTATGGGCAGGAGTAGACGTAGAGGTTTCCGTTTCCTTGTTCGCTTATTTTGAGGCGATAGAAGTGGACGTCTATGATGGAGTCTTCAAGTTCTTCTACGCCGAGGGCGACCTTCCAATTGTGCCAGGCCCAAGGGTCTTTAGATTCGTTGATGAGGGAGATGATAGCGTCGTGGCTGATGGGGATGAATTCTTGTACTTGCGAGCGCCAATCTTCCATGCACGAGCCCCCAGTCGAAATGGTTACTCTGTGCGGCAAGGGAAGATTTTGTCGAGGGAGGGTGGTTCTGTTATGAGATCGCAAGACGGTCTGCCTCAGTCTTCTCGACCTGTTGGCTGTCTCTTCGTCTAGGGGACACGAGCCCAAAGACTTCCTAAACCGCTTTCCTTTCGCCGCTTTTACTCGTTTCCTACACCAAAGGTGCACCTTCTACTGTCACCTCTGAGCTTTCAACTCCTGGTATTGGAGAGTCTCGAGTAGGTGTAACGTTTCGAGGAAACGTCAAGCCGGCACCGGTATACGTGCGCACGACCACAATGTCAGGGTAACGAGTCGCGTACTCTGGGGGCAACGGTCTAGGGCGGCACGGGGGAAGAACAAGGTCAGTACCAGACGGGTACTACTACTACTACGCTACAGTACGTAGGGACGGTCGTAGGGTGGTGCAAGAGTAAACAGATCTCGAGCTTATGTCAGCAACGACTAGTGCGACAGCACCAAGTTACGACACAGCTGACTAGAAGATGAGGACGACAGAGGGGAGCCGATCAGACACGGCGACAGACGAGGGAAAGCAAGCAAAGTCGGTAGAATTGACTAGCTCGAGATAAGGGATATGTACAGCGAGAGCGAGCCTTATATACACAAGAGGAGAGAGACTTAGGTAAGCAACCGATACACGGCGATCAGTAAGCAGACCTAGTATAAGTAAGCAGTTGTATGTAAAAGAGCACAGCATGAGTCAGTATTGTACAGCATGAGTCAAGGGAAAGGAGTCAGACCCGGGCCGAGATGAGTCACGTGGGCCCGGGTGGGATATAGATGAACCGGGTCCGGGCCAAAGTGGAGCCGGACCGGTGATAAGCCAATAAGTCCTAAAGCGTGTAACCGATGTAAAGTAAAAAGGAAAATTATAGACCGTTCATGACATGAACACCAAGATGTCGTCCATGTAGATGATGACCTTGCCCGAGTCGATGAGATCCTTGAACAGTTCATTCATCATTGCCTGAAATGTCGCAGGGGAGTTCATAAGCCCAAAAAACATCACCGTAGGTTCGAAGAGACCGCGATTCGTCTTGAACGCAGCCTTCCACTCGTCGCCTTCCTTGATGCGGACATTGTTGTAGCCCCAGCGAACATCCATCTTGGAGAAGATCTTTGCACCTTTGAGGCGGTCGACAATTTCAGAGATCAGTGGCAAGGGGTATTCATTCTTGACAGTGCCCTTGTTTAATTCTCGATAGTCCTGTACGGGACGCAGCTTTCCATCCTTTTTCTTCACAAAGAAGAACGGACTCGCCTGAGGTGACTTCGATGGGCGGATATAGCCCTTCTTCAGGTGGTCATCGAGGAAGGTGTCGAGTTCGATCTGCTCGGAAGGTGAGAGGGGGTAGATCTTGCACGGTTTGGGTTCAAAGCCGTCTTTCATGTCGATAGCATGGTCCCATGGTCGTCGGTCAGGAAGTCGCTCAGAGGTTTTCTTGTCGAATACAGGCGCAAAGTCGCGGTACGGCGGGGGGACTAAGTCTTCAAAGGTTTGCGGGCGTGCGTTCTCTTTTGAATGCTCTGCAAGCTCCTGCGCTTTTGTAAAGCCCACGCGGATGGGTATTGCATCTGGATTAGGACCATCGGTTTCAGGGAGGATTCCGGCGCGGCGTAGTCCATTGATCTCCCAGTCTCGGAATACCATGGGCCGCTCGTCGTCATCTTTAGTGAAGAGTCGTGCGGGTAGAGGGGAGCGATGGACCGTGCGGACGCGAACACCTTTGACTTTTCGTGCAGGAATAACATAAGTGGGGACTGGGGTCCAGGACACATATGTCGGCTCTGGGAAGGGATCGTCCACGACGAGAGGTGTCCTCGGGGTTTTACCTGCTTCAACCTTACGCTGTGATTGGACCGATGATGGTTTCCGTGGCTTGGTTGCGAGGTTCGTCACAGGAGGTTTGGACAGAGTGCACGAGGGAGGGCAGCGGAGCATGTCAACACGGTCTCGTTGCCAGTCTATGGTGGGATTGTGCTCGTCGAGCCAGTCTGTTCCAAGGATCATGTCATGATCGCCGATGTCGGTGATGAAGAACTCAGCTTCTTCCTCATGGTACGCCTTTGAATCTTGCGAGTATATCCGGATCCGCTGGGTCGTTGTGTCGCGTACCCAGCCCATGACGTTCTCGGTGCCATCCACATTACGCACGGGGAACGGGTTTTCTAGTTTTCTTGTGGTAAGCTTCTTGCGTTCAACGAAGCTTCGGTTCAGGATAATTCCTTCTGCGCCGCTATCAAGCAGCGCGTCTGCGTCGATTTCTCTTTTGGTAACTCGTCCGATCAGCTTGACTTTGAGCGTGATCGATGGTGTTTGCCTGTTCTTGGTGACAGTAGACAGATACAAACACGGGGGATACAATTGCTCACAGGTATGCATGGATGATAATACAGCGAAACGATTCGACGATGATACCAAAAGTCCTTTGCCTCCACCAGACGACGCGACTGGGGGGCGTTTCAAAAATCCTGCGATTCCAGGATGTCCTTCAACAGCGCTACTGCCTGCTCCTTGCCTTCCGCGTCCAGATCCTTCAGCTGGCGAGTGATCGCCGCGATGGTTTTGGATGGGTCGGGAGCTGCTTTCGCAGTGGACGGAGCCGTGTTCGTCGGCAGGGGAGGGGCCTTGGACCCAGTCTCTACTGCGCCCACCCGTCGCGCGCTCGAGTCGCGGTTGGGGCAGTCGCGAGAGACGTGACCGGCTTGTCGACACATGAAGCACTTGCCTTCGCGCATCATCTTTGCGCGCTCGTCGTCCGTCAGCTTTGCAGGGCGGGTCGAGGTGTTGGTGAAGGCGCCGACTCGGCGCGACGAGGAGTCGTTGGTCGAACCGTTCGAGGTGAGCGCGACAGCCCCCTTGGACTGACTGCTCTTCCTCTCCGGGTTCTCTTCGAGCCACTGGTGGTTGATGCGGCGGGCGCGCTCCTTCCACTCCGCGAGCTTGGTGGGGAACGGGTACGACCGGGCCACCTGCTTGCCGAGGTCACGCTGAAGTCCCTTCTTGAAAAAGTGGATTAGCGCCTCGTCGTCGTACACAGACATGGTTGCCAGCATCTCAAACTCGGTGATAAAGTCAGTGACATCCCGGGTGGTCATCGCGAGCTCGTTGATCTTACGCTGAGCCTCTATCTTCGGGTCGACGGGCACGAAGTCTTTGCCAAACCTCTCGAAGAGCTCTTTGTAGGAGCTATAGTGGAGTGTTGGGGGCGTGGGGTCGAGGGCGTCGGCGTCTTCCTTCTCGTCTTCGTCGGCGAAGAGTTCCATGCGGCGATGCGTGGCCCAGGCTTTCGCCGTGTCGTCCTCCATCAGGCTGAGGAGAAGCATCATCTTGGCGTCATCTGTGGCATAAACATCCTTGTTAACGCGCAGGAACATGCGGAGCTCGAGGGAGAACCGGAGGGTGTCGCGTCTATCGCCTTTGAATGGCTTTGGCTTGGGGCCGATCTCCCGCTTGGAGACGGCAGGTTTGGATTCGGCGTCGGACATCTTGTCGAAGGGGAGGGGGATGGTGAGGGATTGGGCGAGTTCTTGATCAAGGCGGCGTAGGGTTTCTCGTCGGCGTTCTTCTGCTTCTTCCACTTTGTCCTCGACTTGTTTTGCGACAAGGAAGTCGGCGGGGGTGAGGAATTGCTGGTTATGATGCCACGACCAGTGATCTTGGATGGGACTGAACGAAGTGGGCTGCCACTCAACTACTGATCGTCCTGGGGTTCCGTTCTTGTTCCGTCTATAGGCGTACCACTTCCCAGTTGTGTCGTTGTGGTTGATCCCTTCTGGGACTTTGATTACAGTACGTCGACGGGGTGGGGGCGAGTTGGTCGGAGGGGGGTTCAGGAAGCGCTGTAGAACGTCCGCAGCGGTGGCAAAATCCGATTCTTCGACGTAGGGTTGTTCGTCGCGGTCGTCGAAGTACCAGTCTCGACGTTGCCGGTTTGGTTCGTCGTGCAGCCAACGTACGGATTCCTTAGTCTGCTGCGAGGTGAGGATATAGTACTCTTCAGGACAGTAGTCTCGAAAGACGCCTGGGGGAAGGTTCGGGGTGGGGGGACGAGGGGCTGTGGAGGACGTGATGATGGTCTAGAAGAAGTCCGCCGCGATGGGGCGACGGCCGAGGAGTTTCTGGGTGAGGTAGCCGGCTTTTACTGCCTGGCGGATCTTATGTTCGTGGTGGCGGCGACGAAGGGTCTTACCCTTGATGGTGGGACGGAGGACTGGTGGCGGGGTGGATTCGGGGGTCCGACGGTTAAACTGGGAGACAGAGGTGAAACTGGTTTGGAGGATCGGGTTGGGGGCGTCTTGGATGAGGTATGTGTGGTAGGTGGGGGCGTGGAGGGTGAATTCAAGGCGTTCGAGATCTACGTTGATGCACGTAGTGATCCGGACGTATAGGGCGAGGACGACAGTACCGTGATCCTTGTGCCACCTCCACTTGAAGATGCGGAAGTTGAGGCCGTGCGCGGTCCAGGGATCTTTCTTGCAGAGGTTCTGTACGGGGACGAGGCAGTTGACGGTGATGGCGTCGGACCAAGGGTAGGGGAGTGGTGCGTCGTCGCGGGGGGTGATCGGCTTTCCGTTGAACGGGAGGAAGACCGGTGCGTTCGGGAGGTCCGTGGTGGGAGTTTTTAACGTCGTAGAGACGGCAGAGGTAGATGGAGAGAGGGGTGCGAGGTAGGCGTAGGGGTAGACTGTCCAGGTGTCAGAAACACAGTTTATGAGACCGATGAACCGCCTAAGTCGCGACGATGGGAGGAGCGAGAAGAAAATAGATTCGAGAGTGCCGGGGTCTAGGGTAGTGCAACGTGCGCTACAGTACCGTATGACGAGATGGACAGTCTAGGGAAAAGGGAAGAGAAACACTGTCCTTATATACAAGTGGGAACGATGGTGCGATGCGATGCGATAGTGGTGCGAGCGGGGGGAACAATAGGAAAGGAGTCATGGGGCGGAGGACGAAGGTCCGGAGCAGTGATGTCATAGATAAGGATGCGGAACCCCGCTCGGAAGTCCGGGCAATGACGTCATTGAAGCATGTGATGCGAGGGAAAGTCATGTGCCGTGACACGTCGCGTGTACGAGGTCTGCAAACGAAGAGAGAAATGGAGCGATCCGTGACACAGACACGGCGACAGACGAGGGAAAGCAAGCAAAGTCGGTAGAATTGACTAGCTCGAGATAAGGAATATGTACAGCGAGAGCGAGCCTTATATACACAAGAGGAGAGAGACTTAGGTAAGCAACCAATACACGGCGATCAGTAAGCAGACCAAGTATAAGTAAGCAGTCGTATGTAAAAGAGCACAGCATGAGTCAGTATCGTACAGCATGAGTCAAGAGAAAGGAGTCAGACCCGGACCGAGATGAGTCACGTGGGTCCGGGCGGGATATAGATGAGCCGGGTCCGGGCCAAGGTGGAGCCGGACCGGTGATAAGTCGATAAGTCCTAAAGCGTGTAACCGATGTAAAGTAAAAAGAAAATTATAGACCGTTCATGACAAGTTCAAGGCAAAAGCTTCTGCGGGGTAATCGAGTGGCCATTTCGCAATGCGTCCAAGGCGCAAGCTTTTCTATCCTTTCAGAACTGTGGAATAGGAGATGGTCATGGGTAGGTGCTGAAGAAAGGCAAGTTTGAATTGCGAACGCCCGACGTAAGGAGCGCTCCCATTAACATTAACCCTAACCCTAGGGTAGTGGGCCGTGTGGCCTGATGCGCGTGCGCTGGACTTCGACCCAACTTCGACCTTTGTCTAATCTTCTCTCACCCACATCGACTATCGAGTGTTCCTCATGTTTTCATCATCAAAATTATACCTGATTTCATCTGCCACATTATTGCGTGACAAGCTGATCCACATTTATCTCGCTGAACTTCAAGCATGCTGTCGGTTGGTTTTCTAGGTCCTGTCTCGTATTGAACTCGCCCGAGTCGCCTCGCGGATGGGGTCGATTGGATGGGCCAACGTATAACAGCCACAGTCTAGGTACCTGGGTGTGTGGCCCGACATCCGTTCTCCGTGTGTGTACTGACGCCTAATCTACGTACTCACGGTCGGAACCTTACTACCTTTGCTGGTCCGCACCACTGATGGGAAGTGATCTGTTCATCAGGGCATCAACGAGGCATTCCAACTATGAATAGCGTATCACAACATCTACCTGCTGTTCCACCTGCTACTCTTGTGACGCCGTATATTGGCAACCCGTCCCTGCTTTTCTGTGGGCGGGGACCGAAAATTTTGGACGATCGATTATCCAGGATTCCTCTCATTCGTCGGTGACAATGATGAAGTAAAATCCTCACATACTTTGACTTATAATGTTCAGATCTTCCAAGGAAAATTCTCAGGAGGGACCATGGCAAATGCTGTCTACTGTGAGACGTTTTCACGCTTCAAGCTCGTGGATCAGGGATCGGTATTGCCATGGACAGTTGGCGCTCTGGCCGATTGTCGAACGTATCCGACGCCTTTTCTAACCCCCACGAAACGAGAACAACTGCGTCTTCTGGAACAGTTTCCCCCTCTATCAATCAGGCCCTGCCGCCACGCATTCCTGTAGTGACTACCGAATGTGTGCACAATCGTACGGCACAAAGTATGCAGTTTCCCTTTTCTTACCAGCGGTAGATTCCTATTGAAACGCAGGGACGTGTGCCAAGTTTCGCGTTTAGACGGGACGCCAGGCAGCTACTGTCAATGAAGAACCATTCCGTTCCAGCCTCGTGATGTGATTGTCGCCCGCGATCCTGTGTCGTCTAAGCTCGCAACATTGAAGGGCCCATGACAAAGTTTCCCGTCGTGGTCAAACATGGAAACTATTTTTGCTGCTCTGTGGGCTCGGTCCGCGTCATACTTATGGACGCGGACGGCTGGTGAACCCAGTTTTCTACTCAGTTCAACGTAATGCTGACGGGCGCACAAGACTTGGATAGACTTGGATGCGCCACTTCCTTGACGGTTGCGAAGCAAAATCAGCTGCCCACCTTGGACACCTTCGGCGGAGCGAATGCTCCAACCAGTAAGTTGCAAGCAGCCGCGACCCACATGTCTACGAGTTAACCTAGGCATTCTATCGGCGGATCAAGCTGGACCACGATGATGACGATACCCGCATTCGTGTACGTATGTGTGCCTCCCATTCATGGATCCCTTCATTGCTCTGACATAACATATGTAGGGTCTTACTCATGGCGCGGCGATGGGAAGCCCCAAGCAGGATGTTCCTGTTCCAAAAACCCGGAAGAAACTTTATTGTGTTGTCAAAGGGATCGAGCCCAAATCAATTGGCTGCGAGCGTGAAAGGCATGTCATTGTCTGCCATGCCCCAATTGTAAGCCATCCACGTGCTAATGCGATCTGGACGGGAACACAGGACAGGAGGGCGTGGATGCAGCATATTATACTGCACCCTGATCCAACCAGAAGCGAGGCTGTTTTGACCAATTTCGAACCGTTCAATCTCGCCAAAGGCATTGACAGCACCTCGTGCTTGCCACCCGACGGAGGACCATACAATAACAATCGTCAACGGTTACGCTATACATGAACTATGACGACGCGACAATACGATACAGGGGACCGATTAATCCTTGAGCTTATTGCTCCTATGATCCCTATCGAGTTGGATGCCATGGCGAGCCACAAACAAGTGGATGGAGTCCGCCTCGTCCCTGGTGATCTTGGGACACTCGCCGTTCTTACAGTGCGAGCGCATTTTCTCCCGCCGGTCGATCTGCGTGTGGCAGAGGATACACTCGAACTCGATGACGCCCTCATGACGCTTGATGTGCCCGAACACGTTCGCAAGCTGCATCACCTTGGCCGAGCAATGACCATGCGCCCACTCGCAGGCAACCTTGCGCGTACGACCCTCGCCGGTGAGGCCCTTGAGCTGCACGCCGTGCACGTCCTGCAAGTGGTCGTGTACCTCGTCCTGGTGCTTTGTGGACAGCATCTTGCCGCAGCCCCCGGCCCAATGGCATTTGACGTGGGGTGGATTGAACTCGACGAGTGGGCGGCAGAGGTGACGGAAGACGTAGTCCTCACTGTCCGGATCGGCCTTGGACAATTTGCCAGATTTTGCAGGCCCGCGCCGTCTCCGGGTGACGCTCTCGGGTTCGACTGGAATTTCGACCATCGTTGGTCGGCCCCTCTTTGCGTTTGTGGCCCCAGCCCCAGCCCTGGATGGAGGGGGGGAGTCCGTGGACGAGCGGGAAGACGAAGAGGTCGTGGGGGAGGCGGGGAACGACATGACCGATTCTCTGCCCGAGTGCGGAGGAGGAAGGGCTGAAGTACTCGCAGACGACCGGGCATCGAACGGCTGGGTAAAGGACACCGAGCCCACGCTCTGAGAACGGCTGAGAGAACGCTGGCCCTCGGACGCGCGCGTAACCGGGCACCTTGAACTGGGAGATCTGGAACTGGTGCTGGGTGAACGGGTAGATGTCCGTCGGGGCGTCGACAGGCCCTTTCGGCGGAGCTTTCCTGCCCGGTGCAGAAGGATGGACGACGACAGGAACGGCCTGGCTGCTCCGGCGCGAGGATGACGACGCGGACACGCGTTTGTAGGGATGATCCTGAAGGGGTCTAGGAGCGGCAGGAGGCGGATACGTGTAGAGATGGGACCTCCAAGAATCGGACACATGGCCGTCTTCATACGGAGCCTGGGGGTCATAGGACGCGTCCCCGAACCGGGATGGAATAACCTTTCGAGAGTGGGAAAGGGTCCCGTACCGAGGAGTGCGCGCCTGTTCGTCTTGGGGAGCAGGGGAGGGCGAGGGGGAAGACGACGGGCCCGAGACGTCTGAAACGCCATCGTCAATATCCATTGTTTCCGGGAGGCTCGCGGGCGACATCAAGGGCGATGAGGCGATCGGCGATCTGTGACGTATGTGGTGTCAATGTTGCGCATTGTTGGCCCGACAAAGGGTAGACCCCCCGAACAAAAAGAAAGGAACGGAGACGTACGGGGGTAAGCTGGCGGGACCGATGTCGGGCGAGGGGCACGCGTAGGGGGTTTGGACGAAGAAGGTCGATTGGCGGTAATTGTTGGGAAGGTGGGCGGGTTGGGGTCGGGAGGAGGCCCAGGTGGACACGTTTTGCAACGAAGAGCGTCCGGCGTGGCTCATGATATACGAATCAGCGGAGTCCAAGGAGTGATCCTGATAGGAAAACGAGGGCGGGAGGCTGGCGCGCCCTGTCCCGCCCCCGCCCCCGCCGCCACGGGGAGATATGGCGCGTAACCTGGCCTGTTCGCGGCGGAAGGCGAGGTCGGGGTCGACGGGCTGAGCGTACGCTGAGCTGTCGAAAGAGGAAGCGCGAGACTTGGGAACGACATCCATGAGGGAGGGAGAAGTGGTGGGAAGGACGACGAGAGGGGGAACGAGGGAGGGATAAATTCGAATGGGGGCTGGGCTTTTTATTACGAGGTCTTGGGTCAGGTTCAATCAAAGAACCGGGTCGGAGCGTCCTCATTTGGCTCTACAATGGTTCCAACGAATCGAACAAATGAACAATGGACATCTTGATCCCGCTAATCCATTGTCCGGCCGTCCCGTGTCCCTCACCAGCCCTCTCTCTCCGCTCTACACAATACGACCTCGTTGCCGCTTACCATTGTTCCACACGCATCTCGCCACGTTCCTGCGGCACAGTGTTTGAGGTCGGATGGCGTTTTCGGCAATGTCGCACATTGGAAAATGAAAGTGGGGGTGGCTGTGTCGAACTGCTGCGTAGCGCGTCGGACGGGTCACGGCGACGGCTCCCGGCACGCAAGTGCTTCCGATGCTCCCAAGACCATTGTTCTCCCTGCTCTATATTTCACTCTTCCCCATACACGCCTAGGCCCCCGCGCCCTGTCATCTCAATACCCTTGCCCATCCGATGGGCCCATGCTGTTATCGATCGTTCTTTCGTTGTCCTCGCCGTTGTTCTGGTACCGCCGCCGCTTCGTGAATTCGGCTTCGTTGTGCCAGCGGAGAGGGAAAAAAGTCGCATTATCACACCATTAAAACAAGGAGAAACAAGCGAGAAGTAGGGTGAAGAAGCGGTGGGCAGATAAGTAAGTACAGTTACGGCAGCGAAGAGGGATGAGATTTCGCGCGGATTGCCGCAGCCGCGCGACCGCGAGATGGAAATTGGCTTTCCTGAGATGATACATACAATGCAATATAATGCATGGTTTCGCCCAGTGCCCAATGCTGCGACTGGGGAAATTCGCGCACCGATGAGGCAGGTCGGTCGTATCGCGAATGCGTGATCATCGATCCGAGTACTCGAGGCTCGGTATCTGGTCTTCCTCTCTGCTTCTACTTGCATAACGAACGTTTGGCGGGACGACCCCGGGGCTTCTCTCTCTAACCACCTTCGCAATCTCCGTCGTCTTGGCTGAAGTTGTGGGGTCACGTTGATCCATTTTTTGATCGTTCGTTCTCATGGCCTAGCGTAGTAGTCTGTAGAGCACACCCTGCGCCGCCTTCGACCCATGGGGACCGTGTGAGTCAACGCACGATTGAAGGAATACAGGCGGTCGACAGGTTTTGTTCAATCCATCCGGCAGTTCACGATATGTCGTTATGTAACTGAAGGGATAGACCGTGATAGACCGCCCATATCGGTGGTCGTCATTACAGTGACGTCGATGCTCGACTCAATTGGGGAAAGATCTCCGGAGCCTATGCCTTCTATCCATCAAAAGCTACCTTAAATATCGCAAGCTGGAACGAAATCTTCACAACCTTTAAGCTTAGGCTTCGACACCGGCGTCAAAACGTCGAAATCAAAAGATATATTGGGGCAAAATCAGGCGATACCTGACGCAACAGAAAGCACGATGAGTAAGAAAAGGCTGTTGAGAACCCCACGAGTCTAGAGAGCACATTAGGGCGTTGAGCCCCCCTACGAAACACATTCCGACCTGAACGCGATCGACAATTTACCAGATGCGCGTCTCAAGCAACAGGTCGGAGCTACCCTCAAGCCCGATGCAGGCCTTGAGGAAAGTCTCGAGCGCGTTGCGCTGGCGGGAAAGCGAGTTGACGACATCGGTGCCTATGAAGCATCCAGTAAGCTCAACGCCAATAGGGAAGAGCTGATGTGAAACTCACCAGGCTTGACGAGCGGCGCCTTGCACATGTAGCTCAACAAGCTGAGCACGGGGTACAACGGCTTGAAGTCCGCGCCCTCGTTCGACTTCTTGTACTGGATGCGCGTGAGGAGCTCCGCGAGGATCGAGAGGTCGAGGATGAGTGGCGTCGCGAGTAAGGAGTCCTCGCACTCGTTGAAGATCGAAATGTTGCTGCGACCTCCGCCCATGATCTCGGAGTGGTACTCGTCGATTGCGCGCTTCGAGTCGCCAACGGCCGGGACATACTTGATGACGACAATATGGTCGGGGTGCTCCCCCTTGACGTCCTTGGTCTTGGCGATACCTGTGACTGCATGTGAGTCAAGGTTTACAAAGGAGGATGACAACGGAACCCACCCTTCTCGGCAGCGACCTGATCAGCGGTCTTGTACAAGAGGTAGTTGGAGGCGACCATGTCGTCGACGACGCTGCTCTTGCTGATCTCCTTGCTCTTGAACTGAGCGTCCTGGCTAAGGTTCCAGCCGTCGTTGTTGCCCAAGTGGTTGTAGCTGGCGATGCTGAGCGGCTTGATACCCGCGTTGACGAGGAACTCGGCAAGAACCGACTTGAGCTTGGTCTGTCCGGACTTGAGGTCGTCACCGCCAATGAACGATCCATGCCTCTCGGCGAGGGCCAACGCACCGGGAACGAACGTGTTCTGGGGGGCACCGTTGATGAAGGGGACGCCCTCAAGGATGGATGCGACGGCGAAGACGGTGCTGGGGGCGACTTCGGCGTGGCCGTTCTTGATAGCGGCGAGGAGGTTGTCCGCGGTGTCATTGACACCAGGGACGAGCAGGGAGTAGCGCTCTGTGTTCGCGGTCCAGAAGACGATAACCTGGTCGAGATCGTTGGCGGCCTTGAAGTCGCGGATATCCTTGCGGACCTGCTCAAGGTGCACCTGCTTGTCCGAGCCTGGGAGAACGTTGTCGGCACGCTCGGCTTGGTTGGCGGCGATGTAGTCGGGATAGTAAATGGACGGGAGGGGGGAGCCCATCTCCTTCATGTAGGGAGCGACCTGGCGCTGAAGATCCCACTCCAGGACTTGGGCGCGCTCCATGGCCTTGTCGAGAGAAGCGCCAGAAATATCCCAGCCTCCGAGGACGAGGTCGTTGGGGTGGACCATGGGAAGGAGCTCAGAGAGGGGAGCGTAGACATCCTTCTGGTTGGCGTCGAGACCAAGACGCACGGTGGAGGCACGAAGGAGAGATCCTATGTAGTTGGGACTCTGGATGGACGACTTGTTATGCCAGGAGATGTTGTGGCGATTGGCGAGGATGGTGGCGACAAGTGTGGTACCATTGTTGCCGCCCATGCCGACCAACATCAGGCTAGAGGGGAAGTAGTCAATACGAAGCCGAGTGAAACTGAAATCAAGTCAACGCACCCAGTCTTGGGAACCTTGCGAGCAGTACGGAACTCGAAGGGTTCCACGGTCGGTTGCACAATGTAGCGGCCCTCCTGCTGAACGACGACATCGGCGCCGCGGTTCTGGAAGCGAGAGGTGATGAATTCGTCGGTGTAGGTGGTGTTCGGGCTCTGGACGGTGATCAAGTCCGGGGCACGGCGAGCAGCGGTGGGATGAACGGGGAGGTTAAGAGGCGCGTCGAGGACAGAGCCTGCGGGAGTGACGGCGCCGGAGGAAGCGTTGTTGGGGGACATAGTTTTATAGATATTTGACGAAGTAGGGGTAATCAATGTATCGGAAGCGGGGGGGCCGCAGTGTGCTTGAGACCTCTATGGGGATTGTGAGTGCTGGAGAGCTGGTTTGAGAACATGCACTGGGGAGCGCAAAAGACGAGGGGGGGGTGAGGAGGCGTTGGTCGCGCACGCTGGCCATTTTATACGCGTTCGACCTCCTCCGGGCTTCCATTTCGTTATTCCCCAGCCGAGATGCCGCCATCAGACCAATCAGAGATTCAGATTAGACGCCCCGCCCTTTCCCTTTCCGGTCATCCCGCCCCCATCCCGCCCCTTCTCCGCCTCCTCACGAGTCACGAACGACGAGGACGACGCCTCTCGCCGTCATTTCGATGCACGCGCTCTATATGCTTTACTCTTTTCAACTCACTTTTGGATTCGTCGACAATCCACTCTCACACGTCAGGCCATCCGACGGATTCGTGCTCATCCGCGCTTATCAATTTGGTAAAGGCACCGACGTGTGTCCATCTCCAACCCTCGTTTTTCACGTTTTCGCCTCGCGGCAGCTTAGCTCGGATTCGTGCACGCCATTTTATCACGTACAAAAGTCATCGATATTCGGGCGAGACAGGTCAGACATGCCGATGACACACGGCGCTCCACGCAACCCGACGCATCCCGCTCTTACCACTTCTTGGCCGACCGAAGCGACTAACTTCGCCCCCCAAGACAACTCAGCTTACCTTTCTCGCTGTCGAATACTTCGGGTCTCTGTGTGGGCTCCTACCGAAACGGCATGAAAATTACGAGTGCGTTCTTGTCGTAAACACTCCAACTTCTCATCTTCCTCTACCGTTCCGCACAATCCTTCCTGCTCTAACACAGGCCCACCCCACCCGGATCTGAATGCTCCATCGCGTGTCAAGTCAACAGAAACATCCCGGGACAACGTGTGGGGTGCGACTGCGATGGACTGTCCCCCGAACTCGATCGTTTTTCTTGCATCCATCACCACGTTCCGCGCCTGAATTCAACAAACCTTCGACGAAGCGTCTCTCGCGCCTTTTTCTCGCCGCGCCACAATCTGGGCACTCTCTCGCTGCCACAATGAGCCACTACATGTCGACCGGCTCTGCCACGCTTTTGTTGTGTCCTAGCGTATCCCCGCAGTTTCGCTTCGGTTCTCAAGGTTAACCTTCGTTTGCGCGCATACCCATACATCCTGAAGACGCCGGTGTGGCCAGACTCAGCTCTCCTTACAACCAAGCCTCGACGACTTTCGAAAGGTTTATATCACACATGTTCATCAACGTTCTCATATACATACGTGCTTCGACACGTTGCGCTACGGTCTCTGCAGAGATGTCATTTCGTGTCCGTGTGATCGTCGCTCATAAACAGCTCCTCAACACGATTTGATACCTCCACCTGCAGGCCCGATGGCAATTCTTCTGTGTCAAGGCGTTTTACTATCAGACTCAGTCGGCATGTTTCTCCGCCCATAAGGCATGGAACACAGCGTCTGGTCGGTCTTCAAGTTTCACCATCGGGTACTTCGCGCCACTCAATCTACGACGACTTTTTTTCCGAATCCCATGTGATCAACTCCGGAATCCTCAATGTCGTGGAGCAATGGCGATCTTATCAAATTCCTTGCATCCACTGTTCAAGGGTTTCGTCGACGCCACAAGACGCCACAACGGCCATTGCCCTCGCCTTTGAAATATGTGTTTGGTCCACCCGCCGTGCACCCGGCCAAAGACAAACATGACCACAGCGGTCCGTCTGCTCACGGCAAATTGGATCGATTATCCTTTCTCGCCTTCCAATCCCCGCCTCACGTCTGTACCTCTTCTAACGACTCAAACACAGCGCCCAGCATTTCTATCGCACATGGCCTCGTGTCGCTTCCGATGCCGTCTCCTGACGGGCTTTGGTTTTTCACCCAAGCATCCCAACGGATAACACTTTCGCCTTCGCACAGTGTGCGCCAGCCCGCACGGCTCCGCCTCCGACAGCTATCCAGCCATACACGTCGACGAATTGACCAAGCGAGCTGGGAGCTTCTCCATTCACTGCTTGCTCATAATCCCGGGCTAGCCGTTTTGACCACTGTACGACGTTACCGGACTCGGTCATTTGTCGAGGGAGGAGCGTTGGGAGGCGTTTCGCCTTATCCTCAACATGAGGAACTTTCCGACGTCTTCGGCTTCGAGCTCCTTCCGGCTTGCGCTTCACCCCCGCGTTACAAGCGTTCACTCATTCCCTGTCCCCGCCTTGGCGCCTCCAATGGAGAAACCCCCACCAGAACCTCCCGCTAATATGTCCTCGTCCCACGCACCGTCCCCAAGTTCCGGGCCTATTCAACGTCGATCGCCGACCAGGACTATTTCTTCATCAAACTCTCCTTCTCCACCATTTCTATCCCGGGATTCGTCTTCCGTTCATTGCGAGTGAGGCAATGAGTGCCCCGATATTGGCATCTTTCATCACCGTCATCCGCGAACACCTGCGGTCCGTGCATGGCAGGTTTGAATCGGAATCGCAGCCCATCGTATGTCGCTGGAGTCGTGTGCGATGCTGACAACTTGAAGAACAAAGCGGCGCCGGACTGCAACAGGTTGGTTAACCATATCCCTGTGTACGACACTCATGTGGAATCCGTTGACTGTACTCTTTGCAGATGCACTTTCCACACGCGCACATGTTTGATACGATCTCGGTCACGTCCTCCAGACGATGTCCTGAAGGAGCTAAAGGCGGTCAGAGTGCGGATCGCGCAAGATGCCAATGACAGAGGCAGGTGGAGGATTTGGTGCGAGATCGAAACTTAAGTACCGCTTTACTTGTCCCCACCTTTGCCGACAGCACTAGAGTGTACGCTGGATTAACGAAACAAGAATTTACATAGTACTAATACTGTAGCAGACTGCTGTCTGCATTACTCTTCTGGTCCCATAACCAGATTGACATAATACGCCACTCACAACGAAATAAGGGCATATGGTGTAGTTGGTTTATCACGCTCGCTTAGCATGCGAGAGGTGTCCGGTTCAATTCCGGATATGTCCATGAAAAGATTCGGTGTACCGTGTTATTTTTGCATAATTCATGTGTACTGGTATCTACTACCTAGTACCTACTACCCGTACTCGTGACTCGTGACTCGTAGCCTCGTAGGAGACGAGTCGCGACTCGCGAACGAGTTGCATGTACAATTAACGGCAAAAGCTCCTTGAGAAAATATCACTCTACAATCGATTCTGTGTACAACGCCTGCACACTAGCATTTGGCAGTTTCTGCAGCGCTGAGGTTGAAGGAGAAGTTATCAGTCTTCAAAACACATCCGAGGACGGGACATGTTGGAAGAACTGGCAGTCCGTACTCACCATTAAGAAAACCGGAAGATAGTCAGAACATTCTTCACATTGCCCTTCGCCATGTCGGAATCGCCAGTCGTGCTCATCACATGCGTGGTCTCCACGCAGCTGGTCCATCGCATGGCGAACGCGTTCAGCATGACGCTGTGGCTGAACAACGGCTTGACGTTCCCCGTGTTCGTTGAGGACGCGTCTTTCTGCGTCGTCCAACAAACGTTGCTCGTCCCATTGCTCGCAGGTACAGGTCTTCCACACTGCCGCACAAAGGTAGCAGAACTGCTTCCTGCAACGGCAGGTCATATGGTAGCATCCCTGACTGAGCTCGACGATCGACCCACACCCAGGACAAGTCTGCCAATGTTGAGTCTGTGCAAGCGCTTGGAGGTCCAGAAGTGTGGCGTTGACCGTGCAGTCCTCTTTCGGGTGGGCGATGTTCTTGCAATCCGAGCAAACGATCGTCTTGCATTCGTGACAAACAATATCTGCCCTCGAGTCCCCAGAGGGACCGAGGAAGGTAGAGCATTGCGGGTTAACGCAATAAACGCGTTGGGCGGCCGGGGCTCCGAATTCGAGGGATTTTGCTTTGAATCGTGTCCGGAGTTCGGGATGAAGAAGAGGCTGTAGAGCCTGAATAGGAAATGGTTGGTGGCAGCAGCGAACGGGGAAAAGGGATTCGTCGCGAGTTGACGTCTCGACGAGGTCTTTCAGACAGTCTCGGCAATACGGGTGTCGGCAAGGTGCGCGATAGGCTACCCTCCTGGTCTGGGTGCATATTATGCAGTCATCCCTAGTCACACTATGAGCACAACCATCATGAAACTCTGCTCGCCGAAGGCCTAAGAAATCACAGTACCTATTACTTCTTGGTCGAGACGTCGAACCGCTGGACATAGCGCCTTGGTATGCAGGGATATCTTCATCTTCTGATTCGTCGTCGCAAGACTCGTCATGGGTATCATCGGTGGGTAGTGAGCCAGCAGCAAACCTTGTTGTGAACGTGTCAGTAAGATGTAAGACTATAATGAGGCGAGATGCTCACGAGAGTGATGACAGTGCAGCAAGCGACCGCTGGGACTGGGTAGCAGGGGGCAGCGGTTCTCCGCGGGACAGGGCAAGTGCAGCGGCACGATCGTCGTTTTCCGCTTGGTCCACCGAAGATAGAATGCCTATGATATCTTGATCGGTCTGAAGGGCTCGACTGAAGCTCCTTGCAAGGACCACGTCGCTCACGGCACTCGAAAATTCCTCCAATGACAAGAGGTGTACCTCAAGCGCAAGCACCGCGTCGTTAGGTGAAGACCCCGCACGTCCCTTCCCCTTCTGCGCTTGCTGCAAGGCCTTGACATCCTTAAGCTCCAACTGGGCGATTAGGAGGAGGCTTGCCAGGTCGTCGTCCGACAGTATCCGAAGCGGTGACCTTGGAGGACATTGAGCGGGCAGTGGGCGGTTGAAGATCGAGACGGTCCTCCGCGTTCGTGTTCTATACATGTCTGCTGAACCTGTAAATGGGCTGCGCAATCACGAGACGAAGGTAGGTGTATTGGTATCGGGTGCAGGATGGAAATCGAATATCTCCGAGTAGTGAGTATGGGAAGCCAGTCGACAACTGTGAGAAATAAAGACAAGAATTCTTCGATATTTCCTTGCGTGTCATGATCGTCAGTCTTCGCCGTCCATCACAACGGGAAGCACCCACCGGCATCCATCTACGATCACTTCGACGGCCCGAGGTGGTCAACTTGGGAAATGCATTTCGTCCACAGCGACCACTTAAAAGATGCTTTCCGACAGGCGACGCACACTACACGCACGGGTACACTCGTTTCAAGAGGGAAACAAACAGAATGAAGGGGAATATATTTGAAGATGTGTAAGCCGATAAGACGAGCACTGCAGATAACGACGGTCAAAGACCGTGTCTGGGTGTTTCTATAGGGCTGTATGTTGGACATTGTCAGAGCACGGTCAAATGCAAACGAAGGAACGAACACTCGCCGTCAAGAAAATACACCAAATACGCCGGCATCATGCGAGCCAAAATACTACGATACAAAGGCATCGAGCCGGGTGTGTCTCCTCCAGCTCGGTAAATAGATAAACGGTGACGTATCCCCGTCAACAGGTGCAAGTCTTCCACGGTGACGCACACAGGTAGCAGAACTGCTGTGTGCAGATGCATGTCATGTGGTAGCAGCCTTGGTTGTGTTCGACGACCGAGCCACAACCGGGACATGTCTGCCAGCGCTGGGCATCCGCAAGGGCTCGAAGGGCCAGCAGCGACGTATTTGAGATACAGTCGTCCCCTGGATGTGCATAATTCTTGCAGCCGGTGCACACGGTGCTACCGCATTCATTGCAAACGACGTCGGCTCTCGCATCCCCCGAAGGACCGAGGAAGGTCGAACATTGGGGGTTGGCGCAGTAGACCCTTTGGCTGATGAGAGTGTCAAGTTCGTGCAATTTCCCCCGCAAGCGTGACATCAGGTCGATAGGAAGGACGGGGACCAGGTCCTCAATGGGGAAGGGCTCTTGGCAGCAATACACGGGAAACTGTTTAGCATCATGCACGAAGGTGTTGACGAACTTGACGAAGCAGCCCTTGCAGTAAGAATGTCCACAAGGCGCACGAATGGCCACCGTGTCCTGTGTACATATAATGCACTCGACACTGTCGCAAAATAAGCTTTCGTTATCCTTGAGCAGTGAGCTCACATACCAATCTCCTGGATTGTCAGCGAGACTTTCATCCTGATTGCCATCGACGGGGATCGAGCTGACGTCAAAGCTACCCATTCTCATTTAGGAACAGAAACAGAAGCACCTAGAGGGGATCACTCACGAGCGGGATATCACATCTGGAAGTGATCGTTGAGCCCGTGTGGGAGCTGGGAACAGTTCTCCACGGGAAAGGGCCAGCGCATTGATCGGTCTTGACGGCGCGTTCTGCACTGCGTGCTACCATAACATCGCGCACTGACGCGACGAGTTCCCCCCACAGCGATAGCTGTATCTCAAGTCCAAGCTCCTGGTCCTTCGCTGAAACCTCCGCATGATGTTTTCCGTTCTCTTGCTGGAGGGCCTTGATCTCTTCGAGTTTGTGTCGAGTGATTAGGAAGAAGGTCGCTAGGTCATCGTCCGGGAGCGAGTCCATGGTAGTGGAGGGATAGATGAATCTCGCGAAGAGGGATGGGGTTCCTAAAGGAACCCGCTGCGTTGTTTTGGAGTGGACCACTAGGCTCACGAAGGCGCCCAGTAACTGACGCGGATCCCTTGAAGGATGGGAACTCGGGAACGGAACATCTTGATATTGACAGTAGCCAGAAACCGATGGACGCGTGACGGTGAGATACGATTCTTCGTTCATCTATATGGGTTGGAAACGAGAAGGTCCCAGCTCGTCACTCGTAAGCAAGTCGAGACCAAAGGTTTACCAACTGCCCTGTTCTTCTTAATGACCTAACCTGTCGGGCCTGTTTCAGCAATCCATGACAGCCGTACACGCATCTAGCCGTGTCTAATGGGCATATAGAGGGATCCTTGGGCGTAAGCTTGAAAGTGTGGTTTCATACCCCGTTCAGAGCAGTGGAATGGATTAGCTCGTGTTAATAGCCAATACGAGAAAGAATACAACGGAATTCATCGAATCGGAATATCCAACATCTCTTCATGGACATTAAAATGCCTGCATGGATTGCGTCTGTTAGTACCGTACACACGAAAGAAGACTAGGAACTCACTTTACCACAAACCCATCCGCCGTACACCTCCCTTCACCGTTTTCTCCCCATTTGACGATCCACCTGCCCAGCACGTTTCCGTTCTTGTCCAGCGTCTCCGCGACGGTTTCTCGTGATCCAGGCTGCGCGTTCGAGATTTCCTCCCGAGGAAGTTGCACGACGTCTGCGAGTTGCCAGCGCGCGAAAGGACGCGATGTGTCCGTGAGGAATACGGGGTCGTATACGCGGGTGGTGATTTCTCGCAACGCGAGCGTGAGCGTCGTCATTTCGATTCCCGCGGGGGTGTTGTCGTTATGCGATGCGACGACCTCGCCGTCCTTCCCTAGCGAGGGTAATGAGGGTATGCGCCTAAGTGTAGCGACATACGGTCGGCCGCACCATGCGACCAGCGCGGTGGACACACCGCTGGTGAGGAGTGCAGTGGCGGCAAGAGCAGTTCTCGCGCCCAGGGGGAGTGTGGATGCGACAATGAAGATGAAAGGGGAGAGGGTGAAGGAGAGGGTGAGCGACGCAAGAGAGAAGATCTTGAGACGTCGGAAGGTGCTCGTCAACGGTCCAGTGTAGAGTACGTCGGAACCGGCATCGGAATTATTTGATATTGGAACGGCTGGTTGGGGGATAGAGGAAGATGTGGCGACATTGTCCCGAAAGATAGTCCCAGAAGTGAAGGATCGAATTGGGAGGTGAAAAGGCGAAGAAAGCGCGGGTGCGGCGGAGAGAAGATTGAGACGGAATGGTTTGCCACGAAAGGCGCGCGTAGCTTGGATTCTACAACGCAATAGTGATCTTGAGGAAGGCGCCAAAAACGACATGGGGTGTCCGTGCATCGCAGGCAAGCGTCGGAGGAAGGAAAGAAAGAACGTGTAGTCCCTAGCGTTCGTCCTCAACGACGTCGACGACGAAGTGGGTTTTCCGTTCCGCGCCCGGCGACGGACGCGCAACCGCACGGCAAACCAACTTCTCACCATCCTCACATTGGCTCGCCCTATCGCCAGTACGCAATTTATATATACACATCCCGGATATAAAAACGCGCGGAGGTATACCGAACTCTAGCATATGTCGTCGGAACGAGATGTCCCCGCCACCCTTCATCCCGTTCTCAGACGTCGAGGGTTCATTCAAATACCGAATGCCGACGTCTGGAAAGGGGACCGCAACTTCAAGCCAAACCATGGGTCGAGAGGTATCCGTGAGCATGCTATTAGATGTGATATAGTAGATGAGGGGTGTGGATAGCAGAATACAGCGTGCAGTAGAACAAGTCCATGCGTAGGTCAATCGTCACTGTACGGGACGAGCGATCAGCTTCAAACCAGGACCATCAAAACCACAGAAGACGCACTCCGGTGTTTCTCTTCGTAGGAAGAGATCTATTGCTGCTGAAAAGGCGGCAAAGGCCAGCCCTCCTCCGAGGACCGCTCTAGGACCAGAATTTCGCGCCAACACTCCACCAGCAACGAATCCTGCAGCTACTGGATTCACCATATCATTCCTCGCGCGATACTATACACAACACGAGTCAGACCAAGCGCCAGCAAAAGACCGGAATGTCACGCACCGACTCAATGACACACTCTATGCCCGCAAACAACGCGCCGACCTTCCCGAACCCCTTACCACTGCGCCACATGCCACGGCCCATTTCTTTGAAGATCTCCGCTGCCTTCTGCTTGTTGTTGAGTCCGGCCTGTGTGGACTGTCGGAGCAAGGGGTCCTCGTACGCAAAAGAGGAAGACATCATGGAGAAGAACGCGCCAATGGCAAGCCCTAGTGAAAAGTATAGTTCAATGGTGTGTATTAAGCCGGGAGAAAGATACGCACCTCCTGCGCCAGCAATGGCAGTTTTGGCGACGCATGATTCCATACCGGCGGTCATGTAATCCTGATACTTTTTAGTCTGTAGCATTTGCACGCGGTCTTCCTCCGTAAATCCTGGCGGAAGAGGCTCCCGCCCTGCAGGAAATACGGGAGCCACGAGTGGAAGCGGCATGGTGGGCGGGTTGGGGTGGTGGTCGTAGTGGACGCGTCGGACGCTGGCAGACGCAGCGCGGGAAATAATTAGCTCGTCGTGCCAATAGCTTCGCGGGCCGGGGCTGGCCGGTCTTTGACTGCCATTCCTTGCCATTCCCATTCGAACCAGCTCGACGGTCACCGGCCCGTAGCCTTTACAAATTTGTTCTATTCCTGTACTACATCTAAGTAAACCGGATCCAACATATACACAGCGGAAAAAATCTCGAAAAATACGCTGCCAGCACAGACTCAGATCTCTGTGAGTCTTGAGCTACTCATATCGGATGCTCATTGCCAAGGCTGATGATATATTCGGTCTCAAAAGTCATACAACCCACCACATCTCTGGAAGCGAAAAGATGAAGAATACATTCAAGGCGGTATCCGACCACATGGAGAGACCGGAGCACTGTCCTTGAAGCTTGATAACCAACGGCGGGTCCTTAGTTGTATCATCGAAAACCAGATGCAGCTGTTCGTTTAATTCGGGCCTTCGACTGTCATACCAGTTCGCAATCGCAAGGATCCTGGAACAGCAACCCTGTACACGGCACGGTAAGATTTCCTCGCGGATGCGGGCCGCCCACCTTCTCCCACCTTCTTATATCCATGTGAGTGTGTCCCGCGTCGACCTTCCGCTTTCCGTTGCCGCTATTTTCTTTTATTGCGGCCTTCCGATGACACTCGAAACGTTGTTGGCTGGATCTGACGTACAGATATAGCTTGCTTTCTGCGAGCACAATCTCGGTAAGTACCTTCTACTACCAGCAATTGAAGGGGGTGTAATGCATAAATGGTATACTGTATCTTGGAGGCTAAGTGTGATATTGCTACATTTTTTACTTACTGCTTCGTACCAGTCTTCAGAATCGTCTATGGTGCCATTAAACCTTGGCGTAAGGATACCTGTAAGTGTGAAGTATAAGCATAATGATAGTACGTATCCGTCCTGCAAACCGGGGTTTAGCCAAACCCATTACCCCCGACCTGAATCTTCCTTCTGTAGTGGGATCATGCGGGTGTATAGGCCGGCGGCGCTTCCCCCACCTCACTCTGCTGGCCCGTGATGAGTCGTTCGAATGTGATGTTGCGGTCGTACAGCGTGCTCGACGATTCCACGGGGGGCTCTGGGTCCTCAAGCGGCACCGAGCGCGCTATACCTTCGGCGGAAGTCGGGTAGGACGCGAGGGAGTTTCCACGTCTCTGCTGTGGGCGGGAGGCTCGGGTATTCGGGAGAGCAAACAGACTGGGTACACGATCAAGCGTCTCGGAATAGCGCGGAAGGGAGGTAAATTTCACGTCTGCGAGACTCTGCGATTTATGGGTCAACGTTGCTGAACACCTGGGGAAAGAAAGAGGCGTACCGAAAGAATGTGCACAGGCGTCTGTACCACGATGTCGAACAGTTTCCGTTTGTTCGTCTTTGCATCCTTGTGCAGATCGTCCCCGCGCTCGACTCGCATGGTGATCTTAAGCATGTGAGTTACGGCGATGTTGCTTTTCTTGTTCTTGTTCGTCGGGTGCAGACTGCTCGGCAGCGGCACCTCGACGTGCATCGACCACGGGCCGGGTCCCATGAACATCGCCGCCATCTCAGACTCTTCGTCGTCGGGTCCTACCAGTGCGTACATCGGCGAGTTGTCAAACGCGGTAGGGCCATCGTCGATTAAGGGGAGAATGGGACGGCTTTCCTTGTCTTTGTATTTGAGCGAAAGAAGAGTAAAGCGATTGCCCGTGTCAGAGCGATTGACGCGGGCTTGGTGAACGAAGTAGTCGACGCGTTCTAAGGCAAACGTGTTGAGCAGGAAAAGTGGACATTTATTGCGGGATAATTCACCTTCAAGTGTTACGCTCAATCGGTGAATCTTCATCTTCGACATTGGCAAGAAAGTCATCTGGATGGGAATGGTACCGCCGATGGTAAACATCCGTCCCGAGACGGAGAACAGGTATTGCATCTGGTTGTCCCAATATCGCTCAACAACAATGTTCTCCGTATCTTCTGTATCGTCCTCGCTTGGCGTGGACACGAGTGTCACGTCCCGCACTGCGGTCATCTTGGTCGTAAAGGTTCCCGGTCGGTGAACGTGCGCCTTGAGGCGCCATGATATTGAGCCGAAGTCGCATTGGAGACTGGGGGGCATATTTGAGGGCACGGAAAACGAGATCGGGAAAGTGTATATCCCTGTGAGAAAGATCATGTCAACGCATGAAGCAGGTACGGCCGGAAGACGACAGACCTTTCTTGAACTCCTTCCAACCGTCCCCAAACTCCTTGTGGTCCTCCACGTCCATACCCAGCTTTTCGCCCACCTTCGTCAACGCTGAAGGATGAGGATGGGGGAGATGGCGGTGCGACCGCGAATTGTCGTTTTCCTTGACCGGTTGAACATGGCCCTCGTCACTGGCCGATAGGATCCGACCCGCACTCCTCCCACGTTCGACCGTTGGTGAATTCGAACGCATGCGCTCTTTCACAGCATCTAAAATCGAGTTCGATACTGCAGTGAGACTGAACCGGGATGTCCCTCGTCCTCGCGCGTCAAAGCTGTGATCACGCTGGGGTACAGGTGACGGTGACTGGTGCGGTGAGTCCGCATAAGACCGGCTCTGCGAGCGAGAAAGGTTTGGACGTTCATCGTCAGAACTGACGCGTCCCGAGCTTGAGCTTTCGTGGAACGTTGAGCCCCCAAGCGTGAAAGATGTCGTTGCGAGGTATGTGGGACGAGAAAGTGACGGTGCGCGTGAAGGCGTCCTCGAAGGTGTCCGTGAAGCAGATTCTACATGGAGGCATTAGAGGATCAGAGTTGGTTCTCCGGGCAGGACACGGAGGACACGCACGAGAGAATGCCCGAGGCTCGTAGTCAAGGCCAGAAGGGGGGAGGATAACATGGCTAACCGACGACCGTTCACTTCGAGAACTGTGGCCAAGCGGACTGTCCGATCCCAGGGTGACAGGCATAATCGCCGTGGGCGAGAACGGTGGTGTGTCATTTGGTGTGTACATGGGGCGAGGAACGGGTGAAGGGGATCGGGAAGGCTGAGTGTTGAGAACGGGATCGCGTTGGTGGATGGAGTAGTCCGCGCTCTGCCGTCGTCTTGTCCTCCCTCTGCCTCTGAAGATCGAGTCTTCTGTGTTGTTGTCCCTTCCCGACCTCCGTCCGTCATAGTACGCCGGTGCATGTTCCTGCTCTCCGGTGGGAGCGTGAACACCACGGGCCTCGCATTCATCGCGGTAAAAATGTAGACCAGTCCCCACAGACAGAGCGCGACGAGAAGGGTTCAAAGGGGTGGAAGCAGCGCGGAAGAACACCTGGGTAGCGGAAAAGATCTTGTTCTCTTCCACGATCTCCGTGCGGCGGGGCCCCGCACCTAGCGGCGGGCTGCTCCTCAGCCGGGACGAAAGGTAACCAGAAGAGGAGCAACGCACCATCGGGCACGGTGGTGGATGTTTTTCCCTGCAACTCTATTTCGATGCTCGAAATGCGCGTCGATTTCGAGAGTTCAAGAGTCAGGAGACCCCTTAGCATGGAGGGAGGCGCGTTTTCATGGGTCTGCCGACGTCCAGTGAAGTCGACAGCACGGAGGAAGAGGACAGATTCTGTGAGGTCAATATGCAGTTGCTTCTTGGTGTTCATCGACGAGTTGAGGGGAATGGGGAGATGGACACGAGTATAGCGGACCCGCGGTACTTTGAAGACCGAGGGTCATTTATAGCAACCACCGGGGAGCAATGATGCACATGTCTCGCCGCCCCTTTTTGCAAAATCGTCCTGGCGTCTACCTGGCGTCGTGCCTTTCCTTCTTCGGCCGGCTCTTTCAAGGTCGAGATCCTCAAGCAAGATCTGAGGCAGATCATCCGGGGTTTTCCCACAAAGGCGCGCTTTCTCTGAGTCTCTCTTCGATGCTGCACGATTTCTCAACATGGCGTACAGACACTGATGTATACACGCTCTCATGTCGTCGCAAAAATTAGAGACAATCCACATCAGCTCAACGGGAATTTCATCGGCACATTTTCTTACCCTACGACGTAACCGTACACGCAGTGGCAGAGCGATGCAGTCCACCCACACGGGCCACACCACTCTAGGCTCGAGCCGTGGTCCACCGACCGGAAAATTTCCGACATAGCAACCCTCAACGTGTTCACGGTGGACCGGGCCAGCGCACGTTCGCGTATGTCTGACCTGCCGAAGCAATAAGCTATATAACCGGCGAGATGACTATGGTGCAAGTTGGCGCAATGTTCGCGTCTCAGTTGACTTGCAACAAATGTTATTCACCCTGCGCTCAGTGTTGTTCAAGGCTTTGTCAACGATAATACAAGCTGAATAAACTGGCTTGGCACTTCAGAAATTTAAGATGATATCGCAGGTACACGAACCGTGACAGACCTTCTTTAACTGCTTTCATGCCCTCTCAGATCACCTTAATCTTCATCTTCCTCTCCGCGAGGTTTCAACCGCAGGCCCCAATCTTTCCACCCTTGAGCTGAATTCGCGCTTTCTCCGCGAGGAATGTTCACACCCCAAGTGATCGCGTAGTGGTCTAGGACGAGCTCGAGCTCTTCGATTTCGTCCAGCATCTCTAGGCCAGCAATCCGGTGCTGCTCATCCGCCTCAATATACCGGAGCCGGATCTCGCGGAGAGTAAGAGCTCGCGCGGCCGAGAAACCGAGGCAGAGGAAGCGTTGAGGGAGAGAGGCGAATGTAGGGTAGGGCGCGACGCCAGGAAGGGTTACATTGCGCGACTATGGGCACGAAGTCAACACCTGGAGATAAGCGATGAGGCGAGAGATGAGTAGTCGTGCGCCTTACTCTGAGGTTACTCATCATGACTCGTCCGAAGGCGTCTTCCAGCCCGAACATCTCGTATACGATGGCGCCCAAAGCGCCTTCCTTGACATAGTCCACGAACCAATGGATAAGACCATTGGACGCGTCCGGTGTCATGTATGCTAGCACACATTCAAAGAGCAAGAGGGTGGGGAGCGTCGGGGAAAGTAGAGGGTCATGTTCTGATGCCAATAGAGACTTGATCGTCTCCTCCGGAGGCGAGCGTAGGTCGACGGATAGTAAGCTGTATACGGGCGAATGCAGGGTTGCTCCCCCGTCCGCTAATGAACGTAGTTTCAATCGCCACCTTTCATGATTGGAAGGGAATTGAGACGTACATATCTTCACACTGTCCGCCTCTCCCAGGACGGGATTGAGTATCTTGCTTTTCCTCACTGCCATGGCCTTCTTCATCGTATTCTCCTGGAAATCTAGCTCGATGTATTTCGCGATACTTCCGGCTTTCTTACCCGTCTACCTATCATAGATATTAAGCCACAAGGTCAACCGATATAAAAGACAAGAAACGCACCGCGAGCCTCCAAAATCGTGTATCGCTCCCGGCTCCCAAACTCACGATCTGCACCTGCTTCCCGCTCTTGGCGGCGATGTCGATCCACCCATCGACCAGCTCGTCAATCCATGACCGCGCAGGTAGGTACCAATGTTGATCAGCGGGGGTCGGGGAGGCTGGAGGTGCGCCCGCGGGACGAGCGCGGCGATGTAAGGGTCTTCGAGATAGCGCTTCTGGACGGCAGAGAGGCGTGCGAGAGCGGCGTCATTGTCGGTGGCGCGGATAGATGCATTAGGATCCGTAGGTTCTCCAGTTAACGCAGAAAGAAAGGAGGGAGGGGGCATGCGAGACATCGCTTGTCTCTTCCACAGCCAACTAAGCTTGGAGTGACTGAAGCTCTTGAAGGATTCCACGTTCTACTTTCCTGGAGTTGATGGCATGTACTGCACCTGTTTGACTTCGGGAAGATAAGTAATGTCGGCCTGCCTTGTTCACTGTTCAGTGTTTAGAACGAAGACCAAACCAAGGTTAGAGTAAGTGCCACCGACGAAGCCAAAGTTTACGGTATTATACCGCAGGGCTTTCAAAGTTCCCAGGCTTTCCCAGTCGTCTAAAGCAGAATCGCCCCTCGTGCTACTCACCTCGGGAACCTTTCTCAATCGCTCTCGCTATATGCTCGCAATCGAATGTGTGAAGGAGTCCCATAATCATATGATCATAAGTGCGCCATGTGCAGCATGGCGAAACGGTAGGCGAGTGAGAAAATCGGTACAGTAATGTATCTGTTAGGCTACTCAGAATATATACATGAGCCCAAGGAATAAAGACAATCACAACCGATGCGAGGATACTACAGATGTCAATGCAACAACAAGATGATGGAGAGAAATGTAGAAAGAGCAGGAAATAAGTAAGTGCATTAATGAGAAAGTGTGCGCTAAGTAGGAGATGCCGTCGAGGGAATGGAAAAACGTGAGCAGTCTACTGATGACGAGAAGAATGCGAGGTGCGTCCGACGAACGAAGAACCGAGTGAGAGAAGGAACGACTATGCTAACAAACCGAGCAGCTTGTCGCCGCTCTCCTGGGACCTTGCCTGCTAACCGCGTCCGAGCCTCCTCGTCCTTGTCCAGACCTGCAGCCTTAATCCATTGAGCGAATGTGTCGAACGCCTTCGGGATGTCGATCGCAAGGTCATCGACAAGTTCCGCGAGCTGTGCGAAGCCCTCCTCGAATGCAGCCGGCGAGCAGAGGTCCTTCTCTCGTGCACGGGTGAAGAGGTCCGCGATCAATGGAATGTCGGCTGCCTTGCCGTCGATACCTTGCATGGCCAGCGTGTCCACCAGACGGAATCGGTGCTCAGGAGGGAGACTGGAGAAGTAGGACTCGGCCTCGTCCAATGATCGGACACCGAAGAACTCTTTCACGTCTTCACCAATCTTCCGCTTGGCCTCTTCTTCCGTCATCGAGGGACCAGCAGCGACCGAACCGTCTTCCGACTCCGCATCCTCCGCCATGTCGCTCGCCTTGATATCATCCACAGGCCTCGAACGCGGCAACAATTGAAGCTTCCTTCGCTGTGTCGTCTCCGGAACGCCGCCCGATTGAGAGAGATCAACAGAAGGTTTGCGACTGGGCGGTCGACTCGGCTTGGGGGCGGCAGCCTCGGCGGCGGCATCGGCGTTGCTGAGCATTGAAAACATGTTGGAGCTGGACGCGGTACGCGAGACAGACGCTTCGCGGCCTTTGGCTTCCTTCTTGCCGGCAAAGATACCGCTGGGCCCAAAGGTCATGGGCGCAGCCTTGCTGATCTTGCCAAAATTTGAGAGGTCGCCAGCCTTGGGAGGCGGACGCGGCGGACCAGAACCAGCAACGGACCAACCATCGGGGCCAATGACAGAGCCGTCGTTGCGATCACCACCCCGACGGGAGCCGCCGCGAGACATATTAGACTGACGGTTGAACGATTCCTTCTCCGCCGCGGCTTTCTCCTTCGCAGCCTGCAAAGGGACGTGAGCAACGGCAAGTCATAACGAAGGTTTGAGCACTCACCGCTTCGTGAACCTGCGCGAGAGTGGCAGGGGCCGCGACTTGGTTGCGCGCAACCCACTTCATTTCACGCAGCTCGACGACATCCTATAGGGAGATAGGAAAATGAGCAAATGCCAGAAAGAATGTGTTAAGCATGCATACCTGCAACATGAAAGTCATACGAGAGTTGACACTCTTGCTCTTCGTCAGCTCCTTCATGCGCTGAAAAGTAGACGTCCATGTGCGCGCGAGCCTTGGGCGTATCGATCATTTGGCCAACAGTGGTGAGCAACTTGCACAAGCTCTCGATCTCTTCCTCCTCCGGGTTCTCGACGTTGCTAAGGAGCTTCTTGATACACTCGTGCATGATACGTTCCGTAAGCATCTGTAGCTTGAAGAGCTCGCCGATGAACCGGATAAGACCGAGACCTCTGCGTTTGGCTTTCGCCGCTGCGTAGTACTCGTCCGAGTACAGTTCCGCCTCGCCAGCGGCCTCCTTCTTGCCAGCCGTCTCGTTGGCGTCCTTCACTGCCTGATCTTCGGTAGCCTTCACAGCAGCGGCAGCAGCGGCAGTCTCCTTCGCCACCCAGCCACGCTCGAAGTCCTCTTGACACCGGTTGAGAAGATACTTGCGGAAGAGCTGACCGCCAGCGAAAGGTTTGCCCTCCTGGTTGAGAATCCCATCGTCCTGGACCTTCGCACTGATTTGCTCCATCATCTTCCTGCACAAACGAGCGTACATCTCGGAGAAGGTAGCTTCGTCCGTGGCCTTCTCGAACACGAGACGGATGACCTGGATGAGTGTGCGACCGTCCTTCTCCCTCTCCGACTTGTTCGCCCACTCGATGATCTGATCCGAGATAGAGTCGAAACGTTCCATGGTAAGCTTATTGAGAAGACCCTTGACTTTACGATCGACGATTTCGGGAGAGTCTGTCTCGACAGGCTGGCTGCGCTTGCTGCTAATGGGGACCCAACGGTTGGCAGATTGTTCCAGGGGGGCGATATGTTCGAGCGGAGGTCCCATGTTTGACGGGGTTTGGGACGGGTGACCGGCGACGCTTGCCCTGTTCGAATTGTCTCGGGTCGTGCCACGCGTGCTTCGAGTGCGCTGTCTGTCCTTGCTAGAGCCACCCTGGCTGGCTGTGCGTGCCATGGGCGAAGGACGCCCACTCGTAGATACACCAGGGCCGACGCTGTTGGACAAAGCCGATCGGGCACCCGAAGACATGGCGAAGCGCTCCTCGCTTGAGAGTTTGGTGGTGGTGAAATTGCCCATGCCAGCAAAAGAGCTGCCAGTGGTTTTCCCCATGGAGCCACCACCCATAAAACCTAGCCCGATGGACGCCTGCCGCGCTGTTGGTGTAGCCATGGTAGAGGACCTACGACCAGAGCCGCCACGCGACATGCTGAAGGTTTGATCACTTGGCTCGAGACCGATGGCGTCGAGAGGAGGGAGGTTGTCGGGTTTCTCCTTGCAGATCGACATGAATTGAAGGAGGAAGTCCCTGTCGTACCTATAGTCTGTGGTTAGGAAAAGAAGTGATGGGCAGCGAAGGGATATGCGTTACCGGAACTTGCCCTTGGCGGCGTTGACATTGAGCTCGACCTTGGGGCTTTTGATCCCTTCAGGATATGCAACATGGCCGAGGTCTTCGATGATACGAGCCGTAGCAAGGGCAGAGGGGAGTGATGCCGGGATATTAGCGTTGATGTTTTTGAGATCGAGGGGACCAGGACGACGCCGTGTTTCGGGCGATGGTATGGCAGTGTCGATTCGGAGACCTTCCTTCTCAACAGACTTGGCCTGGTGGCCCTCCGATGGTTTGGACTCCGTCGTCTCATCGATCTCGCCCTCCTCTTTGCCACTGGCCTCAGCAGCCTGTCCTTGACCTTGGCCTCGTCCAAGGCTTTGGCCTCCGCTGCCCGTTTCTCCTTCCTCCAAGCTTCTTGAGTCGCTCAGCTTCGGCACGGACCTTCTCCTGCTCCTCGGCCACACGCTTCTCCTCTTCCTGGCGTTTGCGCTCCTCTGCCTCCTTCTTCGCCCGCTCCTCTTCTTCTAGCCTCTGCTTTTCCTCTGCCTCTTTCTTCTGCCTCTCCTTCTCAACCCGCTCCTCGGCCTGCCTCCGTTCCTTCTCCTTGCGCTCCTCTGCCTGCTTCCGCTCCAACTCTTGATCTTCTCGCTCCTTTGCCTCCTTTGCCTCTTTCGCCTTCTTCGCAGCCTCCTCTTTCTCCTGCGCCCTCCGCTCGTCCGCAATCCGTTTCTCCTTCTGCTCTGGGCTCTCGATGCGGATGGACTGTCGCTTGCTCTCTTGCTTGATGACAATGGGAGAAGGTGCGTGCGATAAGCCTTGCACAGGAGATTGGCCGGAACGCTTCAACGCGCCGAGATCGACCTCCAAGCCCTCCTTATTTTTGATGGATATTTTCTTGCCAGGAACAAAAGCACTAGCGTTCGTGTTCAAGCGAGCACCCGCAGGTCCATTGGTTGTAGATGGCGTGGGCGGTGGTGATGTTACTGTCGGTGGGGGAATGTGCGATGGAGGGCCATGTGGTTGAGTGTGCGCGGGGGAAGGAACGGAGTGGTTGGAGGTGGGAGTGCCGGGTTGTTGCAACGGAGGCGGAGGATTACGTGGAGACATGGGCATGACTGCAGGCGCAGGACCAGGTGCACCCTGAGATGGATGGAGAGGAGGTTGCTGAGGATGCATATGAGGTGGAAGTGGTTGAGGCACCCAGTTCGGTGAATAATACTGGTCTGGCGGCGGCGCATAATAGCCCTGGAGATACGATGAGAAGGATTGTACGAATAGGAATAATAGGATATACACTTACGTAGTAGCCAGGCCACACTCCAGCTGGCGGCATGCCAGCGGGTGGAGCACCGGGAGCAGGCGGGTGAGAAGCAAGACGCGGACTAGGCATGGCGGCCGGAGCAGTGCCAGGACCAGGGCCACTCGGGGGACGACCACTCACCCCGACACCGCCGCTGGTACCATTGTTGCCCATGGAACGTGTATAGGATGGAGACCTAGGAGGACCACCATTTGTATTGCCATTCGTTTGCGGCCGCAGAGCTGAACTCGGTGTGAATGATGGAGGTCCGTACTGGCCAGGACCAGATTGATGCGGTGGAGGTGGGAGGTTGGAGGGTCGGCTCGTAGGAGTGTCAGACACTGATGGGGTAGTGACGGATGGACCTTGAAACAATTTGGTGACGTCAAATTTGGGGGTAGAGGAAGTAGGTTGACGAGGGAGTCGTCGTCGTCGTCGTCGTCGGGGCGGTCGTAGAAGCAAGAGACGAAGATCGGGTCATCAGAACGGACTTGCTTGCCGCTGTCGTAACGCCGTTCTGCACGGCCACTGTACCAAAGGACTTAACGCCGTCGACAGGTTTTGCGACGGGAGCGGATGCTGGAGATGATGATATTGGTGCTGCGGCATCGTCTATGGACCCAAAGGTCACGGCAGCGGAGCCTGTGTTCCGTCAGAAAGCGCCAGGGAAACGAGGTTGAACGAAATTTCTCACCTTGCTTTGCAGCACCCACATTGTTGCGTGGCACGGTAACACCGACACCGTCCTTTATGGAGACGCCTTGTCCGAGGGTACTGGGCCGACGAGAATGCGAACCATGGAAATTGTTAGAGGTGCTCGGGGTCGGTAGGGGTGATAGGTGTCGTCAAAGCTGGAGATTGAGGACGGGAGGTGGCAGTCGCTACTTGTTGAGGAGGGCCCCGAGCCCAGGCCGACTTGGAAGGGAACTGGGGTGGAATCTTCGATGTGGTTGCCGTTGAGGATCTGCTCATTCTATGAAAATGACAGTCAGCGCTCCCCTATAAATGCACACCCCTGAGCCGAGCGACAAAAGGGAGGTTATGGGCGGCACCTGGGACGAGTGAAAAAACCCGCCCACAGACGAGCCCCACCAACGTCGCTCAAGTGCGATGTCGAATACATCCTATGACACCGCGGACTTGAATACCAGCGCCCGACGTTCCCCCATGCACTCTGAGTAAGAGCAAACGGAGGACTCACGAACTGGCAAAGTTTTGACGTGAATCGATCTGATTTGTCGTGGATGGGAGATCTAGTGAGGAGGTGTGGCTTTTTTTTGAGAATCCAGACCTGCCAGCAGGCGAACTAACTGAAAAGTTATTCGACAAGAGGCGATAGGAAGGGAAAGGAGGATGAAGGACGGGTCAGAGTCCAACCCAAAGTCTGTCCTAGGATGAAGGACGGATGACGGACGAGAACAAAATATCCTTGGAGCACAACCCGAAAAATCAGCACAGCCGGACTTCACACTCCCACGCTTCCTGTTCCCCCCCTTTCCGCGGCTCATCCGACCCACCATGATCCATCCGCCAGTGTACCGTTCCTTCTCCGCAGACCTTTTCTCTCCTTCTCCCTTCCCGTTTCCCTCTCGTTCGTGGTTCAGAAACACCAGTCTCCGTCCCGATCCAGATCAACACCCCCCGGACAGCCCTGACATGCGGCCACCATGCCTCTGCCTGCAGGCTAACGAGCGTTGGTCATTTCATGATCATCTTACGTCCTGTTCTGCTCGCTGGCCTAGCTTCGGTCTCTCTCGTTTATCTCGGATCCTTGAAAGTTGAACAGAAAATGCTGTCTATATCTTGATACAAGCCCGACGTGTGTTAGTGCGGTGTAATATATACTCATCTGCGAACTTATGCACGCTTAGCCTGTGGCCCTGTGCCAACTGCGCATCATTTACAGTCGAGGTCTATGGCCCCCCAACGCGCGCGATGCTATATGATCGTACTTACTGCAAGTCATGTCGATTGCATATCGACGTCCAGGCTTCAACGCTCCAGCCCAGCACTCAAGCTACCCAAGACACCCAAGACCCAGCGCACCGTCTACGCGAAATCATGTGACCTCCCTAGTTTATTCCAGTACTGGAACTCTGCATTGGGGACCTCAAAGCGTTGTGTCAAGACCAAATCCCCTGGATTTTTTTCTCCTTGATAAGATAGCCACGTCGTCTGCCATTATCTTCGACGTCGACGGTGGCCCGTGGCACACCGCACAGTGGCACCTCCAAGATTGCACGTGATCGTGTCTGACGCAAGTGAATTATAATGAAATCTAATCAGGGCGGCATTTCTGGCCAGAGCTCCTCTCTCACCGCTCCTTCGCCCCTCCTCCCACAATCTACTCGCACATCCTGTCCATCGAATGCCTACAGTGGCCGTCGAGCCACCCCGCTCGACCCCTTATGCCCGTATCCTCTCTTGGCTACAACGTCACCTCAACTTTTATCGCATTCACATCCTTTATTTGTGTGCAATCTTCTCATTCACCTTCATCCGCCTCACTTAACCCCGTCCTTTCCCCTAGCATCTTCTCCCCGCTTGTATTTTCCGCTGTATTTTTCGCCTGCAATGGCGAATTTACGATCAAATACGTGGACGCGCTGTTCAACTGCTGTCAGTGCTATGACCGTTACCTGGGCTTGCGACCGGTGGACCTGTCTTCCTTGACCGCTTGGCAGCAAGTCATCTTGTTCATCCAAATGCTAGTGGGAAATCCGGTGCGTGGGAGACGCCGTTGTCCGTGGGTTGGAATACTGACCGAAAGCGCAGGTCTTTATCTCCTGGTTTGTCGTCTTCTTCCGAAGGTGCGTGTCCTCCATCAGCCTATACCAGTGCTGTAGTGATAACTGGTCTTAGACGCGTCTTTATGGAAAGGTGTGGCGACATCGTCGAGGCTGCTCGAAAATCCGTCCCACTGCGGGACGTTGAAGCCAACCGCTCCAGCTCGTGGCGCGCTCGACTATTCTCCTTATTCCGCCGTGGCTCTAGACTTTCTACCATCGCGGAGGTCAATGAAGATGCACTCTCGACTCCTGCAAAGGGCGGAAGCTGGAAAGAGCGTAAAAATTCTGGCCACGATTCGCGCAAGCTGCGTACGGACATGATACGACGCATGGATGATGCTCCCAAACTCGTCAATCCTAGTGGATGGATTAGCGAAGGCCGTTCAGATCCGGCGACGAAAAATGTCACCATCATCACTCCCGAAAAGGCCGCATATACGTCACCTTCCGCCCGAAGACGGCCGGCAACTTTCATTCGTCGACGAAGAATCCAGTCGGCGGAGCTCTGGATCGACCGACAGTCTATCGGACGGAGTAAATCACGGACATGTCCGGGATAGAGAAAGGTGCGACCATTTCGTCTGGTCGATCACACCGCCTCTGACAGTGTTTACCAGCGGTCATCTACAAGTTGGTGCAGGCCGATCCCGCTCTATGTCTGTGGCCTGTAAGCTGAACTCTTTGAAGCGTCACTATGCACATACTGACTTAGGCTGGGCAGCCGAACGGCGAATAAATCGGATTGATACGATGGCCAGCATCAGCGAACGCCCCCAAGGTACTCCCATGCCCCGCACCCAGACCATCGAATTTGCGCCCACCCCTGCTCCTCAACGTCCCCGGCGCGGATCTGTGCAGGACCCCCGAAACCGCCTGGACCACCATCCAACGATTTCCGAGCTGAACTTTCGCCGTCCTTCGCTGGACACCATCACCTCAGCGCCGACTAATAGTACGGTTCCCTTTCTCCCGTCCCACTTCCACACTCCAGAAGCTCACTTTCCTTTAGCCCGGGGTACCGTCCGACGTTCGTCCTTTCGACAGACTCCGACATACCAATCAACTGGCATACCCACGCGTGACGCCAACTTCGGAGGTTTCCCGTTGCCCCACCAGCTTGTATCGCGCGTCATCGACAGATGGTTTCCTCGGCTACGCCGGCAACTATCACGGACTATCACGATGCCGCGGACACAGACTATTGCATCACAACACGGCGGGGCGCCGACCGGCGCCAGGGTGGTACCGTACATATCATTCGACGCCATCGTTGGTCGCAACTCGGTTTTCCACGAATTAACGAGCGAACAGCTGGATGAACTGGGTGGCGTCGAGTACCGTGCCCTTACAGCTCTCCTCTGGATAGTTGCAGGAGTGAGTACCCTTTCCTTCCATCTTATCGCATCAGTTGTTGGAGCTTTCTGCAGTATTTTTTCTTGGTGCAACTGGTCGCATACGTCGTCATCGCCCCGTATATGACTCTTCCTCAATGGAAACATATCTTCGAGATCCCTCAGCAACACCGAAATTTGAAGCCTGCATGGTCAGTTCCTATACTCGTCCACGATGAGTTACAGCTCACTTGCATGTACAGGTTCTCGCTCTTCCAAGTGGTCTCTGCGTTCACGAACTCGGGAGTATCTCTTGTGGATCAATCCATGGTACCATTTCAGAGGGCATACCCGATGATCATCTTCCTGTTCTACCTGGTCCTAGCGGGGAATACGGCCTTCGTGAGCTTTCCTCTTTACTGGCTATTGACCTGTTCTGACGACTTGCGACAGCCCATATTGTGAGAGCCTTGCTGCCATGCACTTCTGAGTTACTAATAAACATTCTACTTCAATAGTTTGCGATTTTATATGTAAGTCATCTTTCTACGTTGTGGTGCTTCCGCCACTCACGGTGTCAACAGATGGCTTCTCACAAAAATTGTGCCGTCAAAGTCGCGCGCCCACGAAACGTTGCATTTCTTGCTGGATCACCCCCGTCGGTGTTTCATCTACCTATTTCCTTCGCATCAAACGTGGTTTTTGTTTACGGTCCTCGCTATCTTGAAGTAAGAAACCATCCGTCGCCAGATGGTTCTCGCCGGCTGACATCTCATAGTTTCACCGACTGGTTCTTTTTCTTGGTCCTCGATATCGGGAACCCGGAGATCGAAGCACTTCCCATCGGCGTTCGGATCATCGATGCGTGCATGCAAGGAGTTGCTGTGCGCGCGGCGGGGTTCGCTACGGTGACGGTAGCTGGCCTGGCCCCGGCTGTGAAGTGCGTTCACTCTCTTCTGTTGATAAGACGTGCGTTGACCAGACATATTACAGAGTGGCCTACGTCATCATGATGTATATCAGTGTCTGTGAGTTTACATTCCGTTTAACTCTGCGTAGTACGTGCTTATGCCTCCGGGAACCCGAAATAGACCCCATCGCTTTGAGGTGTGTCCACGGCCTTCTTGAACTTTCTGATACGTTGGCTGATATGCCAAAGTGTTCGATCCACCAATGTCTACGAAGAACAATCATTGGGGATCTATCGTGAAGATGAGGAGGAAGATGCGAACGAGGATAACTTCTCCCATTCTGGTAATCGAATGACAGTCTGGAGTCGCTATCTGGCCATGCACGCGCGAAAGCAGCTTTCGTTCGGTAGACGTTTCTATCATCCTGGGGGGCGCATTCCTAACATACTGCCCGTAGACATGTGGTGGCTCGGTGGTGCCGTTTTCCTTGTATGCATTATTGAGGTTCGACACTTCATATCCTCTTTTGAGCCTAAGCCTCACCTTCCTCTCCTTAGCGTAGCAAATTGAGCGACGCGAACGCTAGCTGGTTTGACATATTCAGTATCAGTAAGTTCCTTTGTCTGCTTCGTGATATCAATCCGAACCTCCCCCGCAGTGTTTGAAATCGTTTCTGCGTATGGGACCGTTGGCTTAAGCCTGGGTCTTCCATTTGTAAGCTCTGACGCTTTCCCTGGTCCTCCATAACTGACATCTTCTCAGGCCAACTACTCTCTCTCCGGCGAGTTCAGGCCCCTCTCAAAACTCATCGTCTGCGTTGTCATGTTGCGCGGACGGCATCGTGGACTTCCTGTGGCCATTGACCGTGCGGTGCTCTTACCTTTCGAATACCGCAGAGAGGGCGACGAGGGTGAGCGCGCCGACGGATTGGGTACAACGTCCATGCGGCGCACGATGACGACTGCAACCCAGAGTGCACATAACGTGGGCCGGGGAGTAGCGATGAACGAAAAAGCCCACGGTATGGGAGAGACGCGCCATCGGACGACGCAATGGACATCTAGCCCGGAACGTGAGGAGGGTTCTCCTTGACGCTCGTGGACTTATCGTTAGGCTGATTCCAGCCAGACTGTAACCAGCGCTTTTGAATGACCCCTTTCGTGGTCATATATTGTTACGATTCATCCTTATTTTGTGTATACCCTAGTCTCCGAGTTCGACAGCTTTAGACCATAGAACGGACTGTCGCCCCTCCTGTAGTTTTATCAGATCCACGTATCTATGTATTCGGTCCATGCTACGATAACCATGCATCCAATCTTGGTACACTCCTTGAACAACACAGTATATGAAGCGTTGACGTTCGAAGATCTGATACGGGTCAAGGCCTAAGCAAGCGTATCCTTGAACAGAGTAGAGCCCGTGCGATTCTACACCATGATCCTTAATACTATCGAGGATCGTGTAAGTAACAGCCCGAGCCCCATCCACCCAAAGTGAGACACGACTGTCCTTCAAGCTTCAAGCCTCAACCCAGATGCGATGTGACTGCATGCCACAGTGCATGAATCATGAATGTTATATCCAGGCTTGAGCAGAAGATCAGGGCGGAGTAGTAACAGTGTGCAAATTGTATTCACTCGTCGCTTATTTTATGTTTAAAGGATATCTAGCGCTAGGCCGCTAGTCTAGCAGTCCCATCCAACAGCCTGCAGTATAGACGAGACAATTTGTACGCACACATAATTATATCACCTCCCGCAGACCGCCACCACATAACATGGGTAACCTATTCAAATAAGTGTGACCTTCATCGGAAGGGAGGATTTGTGAGACCCCTCGTTGCTGACAACGGATGGTGAGATGATATTGCCCCATCGCCAGATGATCTCCTTCGAGGGCAACTCGAACCGAAAGACAGAGATGAGCTGTGATAGGACGACCTCTTCAAAGATAATATCAGCTCATCACCCCATGACGTGGTCATGGGTGGACTTACTCATTTCTAGCTGCGAAAACTTGAATCCGCTGGATTGGATTGCGGTCACCAAGAGGAAATTCTGGATGGAACTGGATGGAACTTACATGCAAGCACGACCGCCACCAATGAATGTCATTCTATATGGTGACTGACTTCAGGAAAAAAACCCTCTATACGAGACGGAGAAACATACTGGTTGGCGTATACTCCAGGGATATTAGCGTTCGAGACGCTCTCAGGGAGCGGCGAAAGCCAGCGTTCCGGTTTCCATTCATGCGCATCTTGACCCCAGATGTCCGGATCGTAATTGACGCCGCGGATATTGATGACAATCGTGGTGCCATTGGGCACAAGCAGCTCATTGTAGTCCTTCCCATCGGTACCCTTGATTGGCTGAGACAAGGGAACGACGAAGTCCTTGCGCGAGCTGGAACGGCGACAGAGACGTTATTAAACAAAAGACGCAGTGATAGGTATTGGATGACTTGCGTGCGTTGAACAGAAGGGACAGGGGGGAAGAGGCGAAGGGTTTCCCGACAGACCGCCTCAAGATACGGGAGCGCAATTAGTGTGTCGTAGTCGAGTTGGCCTTTGTCACCGCCCGCCTCGGAGACCTCCTTCCTCAGCCTTTCTTGTATGTCAGGGTACATCGCCAGCTGATAGAGTATGCGAGAGAGAGCTGAAGATGTGGTGTCAGTGCCGGCGAACATAAATGTCCTATTAGCAAAGAATATCAGACACGCTACGACGGTGGCCAGACTATATGGCTCACGCCATTTGTGCCACGAGCTCCTCGTCAGGAAGACGATCCTTTTCGTCGGCAGTAATGTTCGATTGGACTATGCGAGAGCGGGTTAAAATGATGACGATGACAAAGTATAACATGCGACATACGAAGGAGGCTCATCAGATCCTTCCCTTCGCCCAGCTGGTTCACGATAGAGTTGTCACCCATAGCATGGAGAGCCTTCTTCTTCTCCCACACTTCCTTGGACCTGTCGTACATCGTGTCGGATATGTCAATCAAGCTCTTCAACGTTGCCGAAGGGATGGCTTTGGCGAGTGAGCGCTGCAACCACTGCGGGACGTAGCTGGTGTACAGAGGGACCAAAGTACGCCACAACTGTACACTCGAGATCGTCGGGCTGTCGAAGCTCCGTATTAAGGACGATTTCGAGGCATGCGGACGACAAAACTTACACATAAATCTTGATTGCCCTTGCATAGTCGTTGTTTTCTCCTTGCAGTGCGCCGAAAGTGGTACCCAGACCGGCTTGGGCAATGAGCTCGAGGGCGAGTTTGCCCATCCACTCGAGCATATCAATTTCCTTTGATCCGTCCGCGAGCTCCCTACGCAAGATATCTTGCAACTGCGATGCGCATAGCATTAGAGAGCAGCATGGCATTGACGCTAAAGACACGGACCTCCAGTGTGATAGATTGGAACATTGGAATCATTCGCCGCATGTGATTTATAGAAAAAGCAGGGTTGAGAATCTTGCGCTGCTTTCGGTGCGTTGCTCCTATAATCGCAGTCAGTCGACGAACCCGTACCGTGAGTGTCACGCGCACCCAACGTCGCAAGTAGCCCCGGACCGAAAACAACTCGGTTAGCCCTGCGAAAGTCGTCAGTAGTCAACCCATCTACCGTACGATACAACTCACTCAAGAAACCATTCAGCCTCCTCGAATACGTTCTGGTCTTTGATAAGGATAGAGTACAACGCCTTCGTATCTGAAACAAAGAGGAGCTTGGCCTTTGCAAGGTTCGGTGAAGGTGGTCACATGCGATACGATGACGGACTTACGCCAAGCAGCCCGTTGAGTTTGATGACTTTTCCATAGGTCCTATTGAGGTGATCTTGGAAAGCGAGTGAAGGTGGGCTGAACATTTGCTTCATATTGCCTACGTCACGGTGTGTCGTGAGCATCGCCTGAGCCTCAGAAGAAGTAGAACAACGGAGCTCACCGACAAGAAGGGATGGACTGGATGGGCCTGGAACACATCGCAGAGAGCGTTGGCTAGTGTATTGGTGCAGAAACCACCAGGCGATAGCTCCAATGCAAACAGCGAGAGTCGTTTGGGCCGTGAATAAGAGGCTCATGATGAGACGACGTAGGCCACTGGCTGGCACAAGCAAATCGACAGTTTTCTTTATATACGGCCCATCCTTGACCACCGGGAATCGTTTTCCGATGCTTCTTTGGTGCGTGACCTCCACGAGCCCACCATGTGTGGAAAAACAAGTACCGCCGTTGGACTTTAGTACTTGGTACTTACGTGGGGTAGATCAGGGGAGCGCGCCTCCCCACAACTTCACGGCCAGCGTCCAATAGACCAACACGAGAGTCACACCATAATTGATTGGCTTGAGAGGACGATGCAGGACACCGCACTTTTCTGCCTCTTCATATTCTGCCTGTTTATATGCGAGCGCACGAGCGGTCGTCTACCATTTGCGCTAGGTGCGGTGTGTGCGTGGTCCATCGGGCGCATTATGCACAGAGAAACATAGGAAGTCGCTCATCGAGAGTAATTTCCCTGCGACTAGGCGGCAGGAACTTTGGCCGTTCCGAAATCCGCACTTGTTGCCATCATCCGTTCTCCTATTCTTGGAGTGTTGGTGCCATTGTTAGCCGGCGATAAGCTAGTTACAGTGAGTGAATGGGAGCGCTACCATAATACGAGTATGAAAACGGACAAGTATGCACACCGTATGCCCGCGGGACGCGCGAAGTCGAGTTTGGTATATGAGATAGGTGATAGCAGGTGATTGTCACCAAGGCGTGGTGCTAGTTTGCTGATCGAGTCACACTTCCATTGTGCGATTCACGCGTCCTCGTCTCCGACCTATCGTCTTGTATCGTGGCAGATTATGCACAACAATCTTGCCGCAAGCACGAGAAAACAGGTGGGTTGTAGAGACAGGAGCGATCTGAAAGCAAAGCATTGGAAGATGAGGTGTGTAAACAAGTTATCTGAGCGTGGGACTGGGGCTGAAATTCGAAACTGAAGCGCTGAAGCTTGAACTTGAGCGATGTACATACGTACAGTACGCACGTGTGATTCGGAAGCGTCGAACGTTGACCGCCCCAGTGAATATGGCGATGCACTTGCCTTCAATTTCTTCGATTGCTGTTCAAAGAGGATAGCAAGGGCGAAAGTTCGGGCTAGAGACATATGCAACAGAGAGATACAACAGGGTCCAGTACATACGTGTACGTCAGAAGGAACGTACAGTAGAGCTATCAGGAGCGTAAAACACAAGAGAATACGAAGCCCAAAGAAAAAGGTACAAACGAATTGAGATTCTGGACAAATTGCCCCCCTTGTGCCAGCGCGCAGGCACACTCCGTACTCTATGCGCCGTCCACGCCAACACGCTAACACGCCAACCGTACCCACTGAGGGAAAGCACTGTGGTATATGTAAATGGGAAAAGTTCATTGTCTTTGAAACTTGAAGCCTGAACATCACGCGCGGATATCTTTAGAGTAGCAAGGCAAGAAAGGCAGGGACAGCGCTGAGAGCACCAATTTTTACTGCTCGGCCACCAGAAGAAGAGGTACCCGTGGCCGAAGCAGACGTGCTAGTTGCAGTGGAGGTGCGCGAAGCCGCCGACGAGCTCGAGCTCGAGCTCGACGATGTGCCATTCAATCTGATGGCGTTACGCTGGAACGAATACAACGAAAGGGGAGTGATTAGCACGTGCACCTTCTTTGAATAGGAAAGCAAAAGGGAGATAAGGCGGAAGAGAAACATGCTGGCAGATTGGCAGAAGCGGGGTCTTCAAGAGGTGCGCAGGGAACAACGTACGATGAAACCTTCCAAAGTCTGTGTTGAGGACTCGTTGCTGTTGATAACACCGACACCTCCCTGGCCACATGTGTTTACGTCGTAGAACCAGAATGTGGTGTTTGCGCTCTGTTGGAGGATGGGTACAGCCTCGATCGTAACATTCGAACCATTGCCCGCGAGGTGGAGGCCATCGTCGAAGCCATTCAGACTGGTATTGTGGATATGTATGGGGACACATGGAGCGTCAAATGTGGATTGTATGGCCGAGTGGTTTCCCTGCGTGACTGGCGCAAGGCGTCAGGCAAAGAAAGCAAGGACAAAAACATGGACGTACAGTTGAAGAAAACCGTGTCGCCAACTTGGGCAGCCACGCTGCCGGGCTGGAACACAAGACTCGCATTCTGCGTTGTGTTGCCTCCGACTTGGATCCAGATATCCTTTGCCGAGGTCATGCAGACGAGGGACAGCACCTGTAAAGTTGGACGCGTCAGATACTGAGCTCATTTACGCTCGGGCAGATAAGGTAATATGCTCACAGAAACAAGGACCGATACAAACATTGCAAGAAGGATGGGAAAAGAGAAGGGAGGGCGAGGGAAGGGAGGAGGGTAGGGAATGTGGAAGGGGAGGGAAGGCGGTTGAAAAACGCGTCGAAGGCTGTCAGTCAGGCCTCGAGGAAAGCTCGCACGATGCCGCGTGTGACTAGGGCTTCTCTATTCGCTGATGCAAGGCGTTGACGTCGTCTACAACGTCACAGTAACTGTCCGCGAATCCAGTCAAGCTCGTGCTTCTGACATAGATCGGAGGTTATCGCACCCAGAGTGCTATACTGGAATAGTTGGTTTCTTATCCACCGTAACCATAGCCTGTCCGTTTGGGCGAAAGGAGTTAGATATGATGGCGAGAAAAAATCGTCCGATGAGGATAACAAACGCAGCTGTTGGGAAGACGTTGGGAAGATGGAAGGCCAGAACCTTGAGCTTACTCGAAAAGGTACGTGCACTGATCCGTTTATGTTGGCGTTCACGTTAGATAACTACCGCAATTGGCCACACGTTGAGTCAACATAAGTATACACCGTAACCACGGGCATAGACGGTGGACGATAGGAGCACCAGGAATTGCATTAGATTCGTGAACTGTCCACCCTCTTCAAGCTTCAATGTCCAAAGAGGGTTCAGAATACTGAAGGTTGTCAAACTGCCTCGACCCTGCAAACGCAATGAGCACCGGGAACGCATTCGGAGAGACAGAGGGCGTTCAGAGAGAAGATAACGTCTCTGCTCGAGACGATGTCATGAATGAGCGACCACCGCACGAAAGCACAGCGACCTCACTTCACATCCATTGAAGGTGATACATTCGGTGACATCAAATGATTGGGGAAAGACAATGGACGCTCACCTCTCCTCTTCAGTGTGGCTTGGGGGAGCAGTGATCCATTTGGAGAATCCGCCAAAGTGTGTACTCATGCACATGGCCGAAGTCAGGGTGAGCAAGTCGCAAGAAAATAAACGAGAAGTATGAAGCACCGTGGGAAGGTCCAGCGCCGTCATGTGGAGGGAGCCCGGGCGAGTCGGAGCCGCAGTACTCACACTTCCCTCTCCCAGCCTCTCCTCCACGGCCCAACCGACTTTTTTGACAAACGAGACGCGTTTCACTAGGAGCGTGCGCGCTCGAACACGGAAGACGATGAGCTGAGGTGGTGATGAAACCCATATGAGGGTCCCGTGACCTCCCGCTGTTCTATGCTTCAAACGGTTGCGCGCTCCTGTGCGCTCGAGCTCGCTCCATTTCCCGCCACATCATGAGCATATCCACCGTATAAATCGGCCATTCAATATCGAACGTGCTCTCTCGTTTTTTTCCGTCCCAGGGTCCCCCCTTCAAGTGCTCTCAAACTTTCCAAGCAGCCAAGTAAACGTCCGACATGGCCAGTTCAGGTGCAGGTTCGTCAACCTTCTTCTAACCTATCAGACTTTTTCCTCGGTCTAATTCTCGTACAACCTTTTAGATGGTGGTCCAAACAGCCAATATCCCGAACCATCGCCAGGGTTTCCCCAGCCCACTCCCCGTCAGTCGAATGTGTCTCGTGTACTGTCTGAACGCTTACAATTGCACGTATAGCCAATAATGCTACCGGACACACCGCAGCTCATGCCCAAACGCAAATTGTATCCATATGGTCCGATCGTCTACAGCTCACCAGTGTCCTCGTAAGCTGCTTAGGTCTCTGTGATAGACAAGCTGTTCACTTGCCGACGCTGCCTTTAGGCTACGTTCTTTACCTCCATCGACAGTTTTCTCTTCTCTCTTTCCACGAACCAACGTGATACTAGTCCGACGGGAAATTTGACGACTGCGTGCATGGCCGGCGCTCTGATTTTTCATGCGGCGGGAGGTGAGTACGAACGCGGTTGTCGCTCGTTGCTAGCTAAACAGAAACTCTTCAGCAATTCTCGCATATATCGGCTCATTCGTGCTCATTCGCTATAAGCTTCAACAAGTCGAAGACCCGCCGCTTGTCATGCATTCAGCGCCTCCCTCGATTTCCTTGCCCTTGGCCGCTCAGCACCTCCATGCTCAGTCCCATCACGCGCACGCATCCCATGACAGCGAGAAGTTGCATCATTCCATACGCAAGCATACTGTGGGCAATCCGCAAACTCGGCCGCATCCATCCAACTCCGGCTTCCCTTCTCTACCTGCTTTTGCACCTGTGCACACTGCGAACAGCAGCAATGCCCCGGACCACCCGGTCCTCTCTCGCTCCACGTCTTTTCTCGGCAATATGTTCAATACGACGTTCCTCTCCCCGCATATCGGTGTGGACCGCGTGTATCCATTCTCGCGAGTCACCAATCTCCGCAAACGACCAACTGGGCTGACCAGGGAGCCAGACGTCGAGGACAAGACAGACCAAAATCCAGAGGCACTCACACGCCTGCTCACACGCTGCCAGCATACCTGCTCGCTGTTCGTGCTGATAGGTTTTCTCCTGCTCATTACGGGTGTCGTTGCATTTGCATGGGCCGTGCTTGACCGCCCGGTAAGTATTTTTGTAAGTGCTTCTGTAGCGGCGTGTATCTTTGTCGGTTTCGGTGCCCTTCACTGAACGTACTCCGCTGGTGGGACTGACCCCGGTCGATGTTTTGTCAAATTGTTCTCGAATCACTGGCACGATACTTCGTTTCTTCACGAATGCTTTGATTTCACACAATAATGATTTGGACTGTCCATAGTCAATTGTACGATACCCTACACAAATGGTGCCGAATGGCTTGAGCGCGTTGCTTTACGTATTGGAAGACGTCGAGCATGAGTATCGGTCTGGGAGCCTGTCGAATTGTCGAGTTGCTGACATGTTGCATTTTACAGCCTTTTCATCGTTCAGAAATCGTTCATCTCCGGCGGGTCTCTACCACTGGCAGCATTCACCCTCTTAGCCCGCCTTCCCGACGAAGGGACATCCGTTCCACTGCCCACTTGCACGTCCCATCGATGCGCTGATGGCCCAAAGCGGGAGTCTGGGCCAACCCGCCGTGGCCATCTCCGCGACCAAAACATCCGATAATCGTTAGCTCAACGCAATGAGGCCCGACGGCGCGACTATCGCGTGCACGCCTCAAGGACACCGCACCTTTCCCTAACTCGCTCTTCACCCAGGCAGCCTTATAACCCTACGAGGATCGGGGTGTTCGCTAGTTCCCCCCGCTACTCTGCGACGTTGACAATAACCCTCCCCCAAGTAACCTGACCGCCACAGTGTTTAAGCCGCAATGGAGACCATGACGATGCCCACTCAAGTGCCCATATATCATGTCCATAACGTATGTCAGGCTTGCCTGCGATTTCATGGCTCCTGGTACTGACGTCGGTTATCCCGTGTAGGACACGGTCCACCAGCTCGATTATGAGCTCTCCCAGCTGCTCGATTCGCTGAGCCTACAGCAGAAGACTAGTCTCAGGGTGAGCGCTTGAGCCCTATGCCCTGCCGATCATGTGGGTATACTTACATCTCGTCCTGGAGTCAGGAAAGCGAGCACGCGCCCATCGAGACGCCCTCGCCGCCGACCGAGTCCGACGTTCACATGTCCGACGAGGAGAGCTATCAGGTAGGTATAAGCCCCCTTCCTGCCGCCATCTATCCCCTTAACTCATTCGTTCCGTTAGTCCGACACTTCGGCCTCCTCAAGTTCCTCCGGCGCAACGTCCTCCTCTCCACCTCCGTTAAACAGCAAACCCGGCACCATCACTCCCACAAATGCCACCACCAGTTCTGCCCAACAGACCACCCCGGAGCCCTGCGAGCTTCTCAAGTTCTCCCTGGGCATGTACGACCCCGACGGCTCCGACGATCTCCCACACTTCTCCACGACCTGCGGAGCATACCTCGAGCTGATCTTTACTCATCGCGAGGCATTCAACGCATGTCCCCGGTCACACGAGGGGTGTCCAGGCGGGGTTCAGCGCACTCGCCCGCGCGCTGGAGCTTAGGGCGTGGAGGGCGGATAGGGACGCAGACACCGAAGCCGTTGCGGCGTTTAGGCACGAGGCGTGGATGGTCGCCGCGTGGATGACGTCGGGATCAGGAGGGATGTGGTGGTCGGGCAAGTGAAGTCCCGAGGAGCACATCTATGGTATCCACTCGACCAACTGCGTATGCTACGCCCGCAAGTTGGCGGCGGGAGAAGGATCGTTGTATGGTAGGGTCAATGTGGCGCTGGGCACCGTTGGACCTTGAGCGCGTGCGCTGGATAAGTTATGAACTCTGTAGCATATTGTGTGCGCTAATATAAGACTGTAATATCATACGTCGAGCGTGATCCGTGATCTATTTGCTCACGTAGAGTCCTAAATCGGCTATGATGATCCCAAAAGTACACGACGCTTGCCAAGGTGTTTGATGACTTTGAGAGCCGCGTTTCAGGCCTCAGGTCTTTTCCCCGCGCACCCCCCGCGCTGGCACACCATCACATTTGGATTCCATTAGCACATACCATTGGTACATAGGGGATTGAGATATTTCACGCAGGCTTTTTAAGGTTTGTAGCGGCAGATATACTACTTATGCCAGGTACTCGCCAACGACCCTGAACAGACACTCGGGGACCTTGAAGCCTGACCAGCACGTATCTGGCATGGTGATAGATTTGGTTACCCTATACATTTATAGTTCCGAGCCTGTATATCTTGCTTCCCCTTCTTCTTACCCGGATGACACCACACGGCCTCTGCAAATGGACGAATCTACGGTTACAGCCCGGCGTACCGCTACTATCTTGACAATCGACCAAGTCCTCTAAAAGGACAAACCGCCCTTGCCCTGCAGTGACATTGCCCGCGGAACGAATAAGCGGGACAAAGGATGGTTCTCATTGACTAAGACTTAGCGGGACCAGTATATCTGCAAGAGGACAAGTGGTTGACGTACAACAATCGCAGCATCTATTGAAAGGTGGAGCGCAGAAGCAAGGCGGTGGTGGCCTTGACCTTTCTAGATGAATTGAATGATTACGAAAAGGGAAAGTAGGACAGAAATCCAGTAATCTAACAGTCAAGTTTGGTTAGAGGGAACGTCCCGGAATGTTTGAGTAAACTCCGTACCTCTCTTGAGTTGTAAGATGTAAGTTAGTAGTGCTTGACCTCATGCCAGCCGTCTCAAAAAACAACTTTGCCTTACATCACACGATGACCCGAGGGAAGATGCTGGATGATATCTGAGGGAAAGAAAATCAGCACACGATAAGCCGTGTTTGCGTGACTGACGATGACTCTACCGGAGGTTCTAACCAACAGCATCCGGTGGATAGCCGCGTAGACCCACGAACCTCCACAGATCTGCTAGCCAGACGTCTGCGAACAAGTAGCAAGAATCATGTCAAGGCCAAGGCATTCCCGTACGAGTCGAGGTGTGCGACGGACGCTTACCCTTCTATTTCTGCTATGACTCAGCGCAACACCTCACAGCCCGCTGGGTACCGTCATACGGCGCGAGTGCGAGTGTCCGAGTTCATAGAGAAATAGCAGAGCAAGAGACCGCCCCACTGGTATGCCTGTACACAAAAATGTGTGTATCAGCCACTGCTAGACGCGATAGGGATGCGCCGGGGCCCCAGAAGACGAAACGTGGACGAAACGGTGAAGGAAAAAATGCCACACACCTCACGATAGTTCTACAGGGTTCTTATACTCCCAGCCTGGCGCCAAGTGACGGGGATCTCCCCTGACGAACTCTGCAGTCGGGGCGGGTATCCTGAACACCGCTTGCAAATTCAGCGCTTGCTTTGTCCGCGCGGGGTCCGACAATGAGCCCTGGGGGGATGTTGGAATGGTTCTTTATCGATCACAGGGGCTTTCACCCGACTGACGGACTACAGCGGATCATGCAAGACGGCTCAATCTAGTCTTGCACTGCTCAGGTGAACCGCCGGAAAGAGTGGTCGTGGGCACAAGCATCCACCATCTAGAGACCAGCGTGTCGGACCGATAAAGAACGGTGCGTAGTACGTACCACGGAGCTTGGAGGCACGGCGAACTCTTTCCGCCCAAAATTGAATCCGATGATCATCTTGTAGACGGGTCGTCGGTATAGGCATGACCTAAAAAATACATTCTCCTTGCAGCAGTGGCGTGTGCTGACCTACTGAGGAAATCTGAAAACTTTGGTCAGACGATGCAGGGGCCGTTAGCACCAGCATGGGGAGGAAACAAAGACCAGCGCCGTGTGAACCCGGTGCGACTCCCATGACCGCACGGTATGAAGGACTCGTTGATGCGATCTGGTGTCAATCTGCACCAATAGACAGAGCATCCCTTGAGATCGAAGATATTGTGCGTTGTCGGCCAGGGAGCTCCTCCACGTCCAGTCTTTGTTCGACACGAGACCATGCTTGTGAAGCGAGCGGACAGCTTTGGGCTTCTAGAGATAAACCCTCCAAGTTCGATGGAGCCTTTTACCTTCCTTTTCACTTGTCCCGGCCGAGAGAGCGCCAAAGCTCCCTCCGAGATGACCCACCAGCTGCCGCCAAAATTTTCACTTTCGGTTGTTTGAATGGCGTGTCTGGGGTGATGCATACAGATTCGCGCATGAACTCTAAATCCATAGATCACAGCTCCCGTTATACAGATTTGTGGCTATCACAACTTCGACTTAACCTCTCTCAGCCGCGCGGCCTGCATACTTTCGTCTAGAGTAGGCCGCATCAGCACCCAATCATAATTCGGCGCGTGTTCATGCATGCAGTTGAAAAAACTCACAATTACTATCATACAGGCGATCCCCCGGCACGGCCACGATGTGTGAGTGGATGTTGGAAGCATCTACCATATCTGGGACAACGTCCTTGATCGTGTTGGCACCAATCAGTCGCAAGTTCATCTCGAATTCATCCTGATAAGAAATAAATCGCGGCGTACGAAATCAGTATCAGCGGCTTGATCAGTCGTGGTGAAATCCTTACGTGCAGGATTTGTAGGGCTTTGTCGACACCCTCCTGTCCGTATGCGGAGAATGCATAAATAAACGGTCGTCCGACACCAACTGATCGGCAAATGAGTCAGCGTTCTTCAGTGGAACGTGTCGAATACATACCTGCGGTAGCGCCGAGTGCAATGGCTTTTAGAACATCGGTAGCGCGGCGAACGCCACCATCAACAAAAAGCTGGAAGCGCTCGTTGGGGAACGTGAGGCCACGCTTCTCTTTCAACTTGCTGACCACTTCCACAAGGACTTCGATTCCCGAACGCGCAAAGTCTAGCTGGCGCCCGCCGTGGTTCGAAAGAACGACGCCAGCGAGTTTTTGGTCATACGCTTCGAGCGCGTCCTAAGCAGGCGTTAAGCCTCGCGCTTCTATGTGACGAGGTGGAAAGTTTACCTCCCAGCACTGTACACCTTTCAGGATGATAGGCACTGCGATTGGCGTTGAATGGTAAGATATCAAAGGAAGGAAGAGATAGAAAAAGGCTGACGAACTCTTGGTGATGCTTTGGAACCAAGGAATGTCACCCCACTTCAGCCCTGGGTCGATAAACCCCTACAATCTGTGTAAGCCAGTCGTCATTCGGGTCAGATACACGACAAACGGTGATCGCCTTCGCGGCACCCTGCGTCCTATCCACCGAGTCGCCGGACTTTGTCACCGCATCCGGGTCGTCCGCCTCAAATTTCATCCTCATATCCTGTCGAAGTAATTCAATTGTCAAAATACAAGATGAGATAGGGGTCCGAGAGCCACTGCACCTTCTCCCGGCGTCCCAATTGAGGCGCGTCAACTGTAATGAAGAGTGCCTTGATACCGCGCTTTTCGGCATGCTGCACGATACGCTTGGTCACTTCGCGATCTTTGTTAACGTACAGCTGCAGGAACTGTGTCTGGTTCGGTCGAGCGGCGTCGACTAGCTCGTCGAACGAACACGATGCGAGGGTTGGTATCTGAACCCTTGTCAGCACGAGTTTTAGCATACATGGGTGTAAGAGCATGCCATCTGGATTACGCCGTGCTTGGCAGCAGCTCGCGTAAGGTTGAGCTCTCCATCGGGATGGCCGAGTTTTCCAAGGGCTGTAGCAGACTATTACAAGATATGCATGGTTAAGACTACAAGAAAGCCAGCATTGGCAGAAAGGCACGTACTATATACACCGGCATGGACGACTTCTGGCCGAGGATGTTTGTAGACCAGTCAACACGGGTCATATCCCGCAATATCCGAGGGCGAAACCAGATACTATGGTTGAAAACGTGAGCGCAAATAATCGAGAGCAGCGATTGCACACTAGCCGGTGGTAAGCCGCATGGTTCTCGCGGTTTGTGATCTCATCGTCAGCAGCAGAGGAGTAGTATGCCCACGCTTTTTCTGGCATAACGAGCTTGGCGATCGTCTGGAAACGGATGTTTGTTTGATGAGCTTGCATTTGATAATAAGAAGTGATATTTACTTCGAAGTCGTGGAGATTGAGAATTTCTGAGAGGGATGGACGAGCATCCATACGCTGGAAACGCGCTTTCTCTTCGTCTGTGATGATAACCTCGACCTTCTCGACAGTACCCATGTCAGCCGGCCCCAGGCTGTACGTGCCTAAGTGTCCAATGCGAGTTGCCCTTCAAGGGATGCACACGCACCATTTTTCTGGGGGAAGGTTGTCGGAGATGGCGTTGGGTGGATGAATAGGTTCGTATTCACGTCTGTGAGACGATTAGACAATATTGGTCGCCGGGAGAAAGTTGAGCTCACGTAGCATCCTTCCCCGCGTACTTCAGAATAATCTTGCTTCCACCTACGTCCGCAACCATAAGACGCGCTCGTGAACATGGAAGGTATAATGCATACCAGGATGCTCTATTTCATGTCAACGACCCCTTCAGAACGCGTGGCATAGCAAGCGAAGCACACGTACCATCGAGAAACTCCGTAACGTCGTAAACTTTGCCTACAAAATCCGTCAATATCGCAGTAAGAGAACCCCACCCACCCATCATTATAGCCATAGCCCCAAGCCCCGGGTGGAGCGTGCAGATGCGAGCACTTCTGCGCGCAGCATTCTGGAGACTGGCACACAACCGCGAAAGCTCACCATGAACTATGATCCAACAGCTTTCGCGCGAGTTGTGTTCCGCAACGAGCTTCCCCGAGAGAGCGCCGTTCGAGGTCATGTTTGTGCGATATTCTGGTGGAGATAGTGAGGATATAGCGCTTGTAAGTAGAAGGACGGGGGCGCGGAGGAGAGGAGAGGATAGCGGAACTCCTCGTGGGCGTCGGCCACAGGAGCGGTCGGACCGAGGTGCGGGGTGCCGCTACGCTCCCGTGGGGAAATCGGCACGCCTCTCATTGGCCCGGCTAAATGGACGGACCCCTTGTATCCGCCACTCCCGACCCAGAACAACTTCGCAAGTCGGTGGTCATTCGTTGTGGAGAGGGTGAGAAGACACTGACGAATAAAACCAACTCGAAGCAACATTCAAGAGCCTTCAAACACGCTTTAGTCTGAGAAGACGACACCATAAACGTAAGTTGTGACGCAGTAGAGTACTGTAAGAGTAGCAAAGTTCGTGTGTAGATCCTAGCCCCAAGTAGAAAGACAATGAAAAAGGGGAAATGTGGCAAGCAACTTTTACACAAGTTTGAACGCGCTACCGCCTGCCTCGGCGTCGAGACGGACGACGGTTTCGAGACCTACGAGAACATTCTGAACAAAGTAGTTCAGGAGTAGCAGCATCGAGACATACCCATGACCTCGAAGAATGCCTTGGGATCCATGCCTTGTGCTGACGTGAAGTCCGTCCCGGTTTCTTTCAGGGAGCGCATAGCAGCACGAATACCGTGCATGGCGGCAACGCACGACACGAGGGAGAAGACTGGATGGATTCGTTAAGCGCCGCCACCTTGCGGAACCCAAGGCGCGGGTGCTCACTGATGATTTTTGCCCCCATCTCTTCAGCCTGTTTGGTTGTGAAGCTCGGGGTAAGGCCGCCAGAGATGACGTTCACGAGAACCTGTCGCGATGTTGATGAGGTCGGGGAAGTGTGGATAATCTATGAAAACATACCGGTTTCGGAGCCAATGCAGCGACGGTAGACTCGAGTAGTTCCTTGGTACGAACTCCCTCAATAAAGCAAACGTCGGCGCCAGCATCTGCCGCGAGCCTAAGGCGGATGATAGCCTCGTCCATACCTAAGACCTGCGCCGAATCTGTGCGCCCAATGATCACCTGCAATATTTCGGTGAGTATGCCATACATCGTAGCAGAAAAGCACCAACGAAGTCAGAGCCACCAGGGATGGAATCGCGTGCAATGACAGCAGCGCGGATGCGAGTGACGAACTCTTCTCTAGAAACGACTTGTTTGCCCAGGAGATGTCCACAGCGCTTGGTTTGTACTTGATCCTCTATGTGACAGGCGGCAACCCCAGCACGGGCGTATTGCAGAACAGTGCGCGCAACCATGGCAGGGCCGCCGAACCTAGGACCCCATGGTCAGGGGAGCGAGATGGAATAAAGATGAGAAGGCATTTACCCAGTATCAGCGTCCGCAATGACAGGGACAGTTGGATCTAGACTGCAGACCATCTGTGCACTCTGTAAGGCGATGCAGTGTTCTGTCGATAGGTGAATAAGGATAGATGCAAAGAGTCAGCTTACCTGCGTGAAATCATTAAGGGTCGCGATGGCGAGGTCGGGCTGCCCAAGTCTCGACGCTGTTGTCGCTGCCCCACTAAATGGTAATTTTAGCCTGCAAGCCCGCCGATGAAACATGGAGGCCATTTACGAACCTTTGGTATAAGCAAGTGAAATCTGCTTCGAGGGCGCAGCGCGCACTGATTCCATCGCAAATACCGGGTGCAACCTGGACCCGCTACCAGTTAATCTGGGGTATACGAGATTGCAAGAGACTAGACTTACCACGATACCCGGACGGGCAAGCATTTGCCTCAGCCTGGTGGCGGGGTTCCATGAGAGTGGACCTTCGGTAAACTTCTTGGGGTCCAGACGTGGGTTAGAGTAGACTGACGGTGCCGGTTCGCCATCAGAGAGAAGGGGACCATCATAGCGATTGAGCTCAGGTTGTAGAGCAGCTGCGTTGTCAGTGGTATGAGGATAAGTCATGGCCGGAATGGAGGTGTGGAAGTCAAGGCCAGGAACCATTTGTAACGAAGACGAGGGAGTGATATGTGCAATGGCAGAGCCTGTGGAGACTCGTAGAGTATAATCCAGCTTTATACTGCCGTGGGTGTCACCGATCAAAGACAAGCGGAGAAATCGGGCGGTGAATGACCAAGATATCAGCCGTCTAAAGCCCTCCCAGACGCAGGATTTACACGCCAAGGTCTTGAGTGAATGGTGGAGGTTACGCAGCCAAGAACATGGTATTTTCTGCAGGACGCTCGAAGTGAGGTTCCATTTACCAGGTGAGAACTGGACTTTCCATACGAGTCCGCTTTCATGCTGTAGCCGCTTGGACGGGGTCGAAGCAGAAACCCGTCGGGAAGCTTGGCAGATAAGACGCGCCGGAAAGCTGATCCATGGTCATCGTAGACATACATTCAGCCCTGTCGACGATCCGTGTTCCGTAGCAAGTAAGCAGGACATTGTGGCAGTTTCTAAGGTTGGAAGATGGAACTCGGAGGTTAATTGCCATCCTCGTTTCCCTACTTATTCTAGGGCGGCAGCTTGTCGACTGAGAAGGCAAATCGTTTGTCAGAGCAGCGTAAGGCGCGATGATGTTTTCTGTCAACATTGATTAGTACAAGATAAGTACGACGTTGAGCCCACGTAAATAGGAAGCAGAAGAAAAGAGGTGAAAAAGAACGGCGCTCTGAAGGCGGTCTTAGAGAGGGAAGAGCAAGCGGACGTCTTGGCAGGCCTTTATGGACGACGTATGTCTCTTCATGAAGAAATGGAGGAGCAGAACTAGGACGGCGTGCGGCTCTCCTGACGGATCTGCGGGAAGGATTACAACACGTCTGATTAGTACTGAGATGGCTATTCACTGCAATACCCCACTGTGCTGGCAAAAATGCGTACCCATCGAATCCACCCGTGACTTGTGAAGTAATTTACTGGTGACGTTGAAGAGCAAGCCTTCGAGAGAAGTTAACGAACCTGTGACCGTGTGTGTTACGTAATGAACGGTATGGTCGTGTCGCGTTGGTCTCGCGATCGAGCTCGCGATCGAGTTTCTCTCTTTTGCTGCTTCGCATCCACTGGCCAGTCGCATTCATGTCATTACTATGGTTTATTATCTCGTTTAGGATACTAACATTCCCGTCACTCGCTGCGCTCGTTTACACACGCCGGAATCTCCAGTGCTACTCCAAGTTGCTACGATTACACCAAGTTGACAAAAAGTTGACGCACCGCTGGACTCACGATTCACACTAATAGTATAACTCCTATCTTGTTGATTGGCTCGGAGAGCCGTCGTGGATCCCCCGTCTCCGCCGTTCTCAGAACGACTTCTCACCTCGTCGTGGCCGATCTAACACCGTCCTCGCGTTCGTACAGCGATCCAGCCAAAACGCCTAGGATTTTCACCTGCTTGCGGCTTTACGCAGATGGATCACCTCTCTCGAGGGCCCGCCATCGTCTCCGTGCTCTCTTATAAGGATGCTTTTCGTCAGGCTGCATCCCCCCACACTTCTGCCCTTTTTCACAACCATCTAACCTTCGTCCATCACGATGCTCACCGGAAGCGACGTCGCCAAACACAACAGCCGTGAAAGCTGTTGGATTATTGTCCACGGTAAGTTGGTCTCCTTGTATTTATATCTTATCCTACAGGTCTGACGTTGGCTGCTACAGGGAAAGCATACGACGTCACTGAATTCCTGGACGGTGTGCTATACTTCCCTTAGCTTCCTGATACTGGTTCCTGACGAATCTGCAGAGCATCCTGGTGGCAGCAGGATCATCCTGAAGTACGCCGGAAAAGACGCGACGTAAGTTTCTCCCATATAGAGCTTGTACATCGCTCACTCCGCGTACAGCGAGGTATATGAGCCCATCCACCCACGGGATGCCATCACCACTAACCTTCCCAAGGATAAGCAGTGAGCTCTCTCTGTGCTGGAGCACGCCATGATCTCATGCTACCCGTTTGTTTCAGTCTCGGCGAGGTTGACCCAAATACGCTTGCGAAGGTCGTCAAGGAAGAGACGGAGGAAGACAAACGTCGCGCTGCTATGGTGGCTGCTCGCCCTCCAATCGACGAAGTCCTCAACCTACACGACTTCGAGGTGCGTGCATGTAACTGCTCCATTTCTTATCATTGATCTATGATGTGATCGTCAGGCTGTCGCAAAAGCCATCCTTTCCGATAAGGCGTGGGCATACTACTCTTCGGCATCTGACGACGAGATCACCATCCGGGAAAATCGCCTCGCATATCAACGGTCAGTTTCTTCTCGCTGTTTCAAATTGGGCTGCTCCTACCTTGACATCACTCCGCAATCAGTGTCTGGTTCCGTCCTCGTGTTCTCCGTGACGTCTCCAAGGTCGACTGGTCCACAACCATCCTTGGCTGCAAATCTTCTCTCCCAGTGTTCATCGTATGTCTTCCAGGCTCGTGGTGGATTTCTGTCTAACTGCTCGCTGGAAGTCTGCTACTGCCCTTGGCAAGCTCGGTCATCCAGATGGTGAGCTCAACCTGACGCGTGCGGCGGGCAAGCATGGTGTCATTCAACAGGTACAATTCTAAAACATGGTTTTTCACTCTTTGGCACCAACGTGGGATATACATAGATCGCAACCCTGGCCTCATGTTCCTTTGACGAAATCGTTGATGCTGCTGCACCTGGTCAAGAGTTTTTTGTTCAACTGTACGTCCTTCGTTGCCCCTTCAGAACGTCTCTTGTTGATATCCGTTTAGCTATGTCAACCGTGACCGTGAGATCACCAAACGTTACGTCCAGCACGCCGAGGCCCGCGGCTGCAAGGGACTCTTCATCACTGTCGACGCTCCCCAGCTTGGTCGTCGTGAGAAGGATATGCGACTAAAAGCCGTTGATGACAGCGGCACCGCTGCAGTACAAACTGGTCAAGACAACATCCCTAAAGACCAAGGTGTCTCCCGTGCCATTAGCGTAGGCTACTTCCCCACCTTACTCATCCATCGATGCTGATATCGCGCGCATTTAGGCGTTCATCGACCCTAGCTTGTCCTGGAAGGACATCCCGTGGTTCAAAAGCATCACTAAGAGTAAGTTTCATCGTGTTCTCTCCTGGTACACTGTCACCAACATGCCTTGCCTCCAAGTGCCCATCATCATCAAGGGGGTTGCAACTTCCGAAGATGCCATCCTCGCGTACGAGGCAGGAGTGCAGGGCATCGTCCTGTCCAACCACGGTGGCCGTCAGCTGGATACGGCACGCTCCGGTCTGGAGATCCTCGTCGAGGTTACCGACGCCCTCAAACTTCGCGGTTACTTCCCTTCACCACACTTCGACATCTTCATCGATGGTGGCGTACGTCGCGGAAGCGATGTGCTCAAGGCGCTCGCGCTCGGTGCCAAGGCGGTTGGAGTCGGCCGCGCGTTCCTGTACGCGTTCTGTGCGTACGGTCAAGACGGCGTGGAGAAAGCCATTCAGATCTTCAGGGTGAGCTTGCAGACCAAACTCTTGGCAAGTAGATTGAAGGCTGACCTCCGTGGGATCCTAGGACGAAATCGAGATGAACATGCGCCTCCTCGGAGTTACGTCGCTCGACCAGCTCAGACCGGAAATGGTCGACGCCAGCGCGATCCGCGCTCACGTTGGCGCCCAACCTGGAGACAACCTATACCAGTCTATCTGTGCGTTTTCTTTGGGTTCTGTGCTGTGACCTTGTTCATTAATACCATGTGACAGACCAACCCCTTACGGTTGCCAGGTTCCGGGAGGCGAAGCTCTGAACACGGTTTCTGGGCGTTCGAGTCGGGTCGGAGGTTTGGACTATAGATGCATACGTGCTTTCTCCTCACAACGGTGTACATTACTCGACCTCATATATAAAAGATACATATACATTCGCGTCAAGATAGCGTCTGCGTCTACTGGCAGAGAAATTCGAGTTATTTATACAAGAGGGCTACCGACAGCGTACTGCAAGTCATGCGTGGTACAAATACATTATTGGGGGTTCTCTTACGAACACGTCCATTCACGCGCTCTGCTCTTTGTCGTGGTCTGCACAGCTAGTCAGTGCATATGTCTCAAAAGGGGGGTCGACACGTACGGTAACCTTCTGTAACCGCAGCGCCAGCTGGAAGGATTTCTGTAAGGACTGATGCAAGTATAAGCGTGAAGCATACCCTGGTCAATACTCCCATTCATGCCTATGATGTCGTCAGCATGCGTGACCTATACATGAGGAAGGGTTCCACCACCCACCCTTTACGAGCCCATCGTTCTTATCGTGGTAGTTATGTGCGAACTTGCGCACCCCTTCGTCAAGGCCTCGATTAACTGCCAAACAAAGGTCAGTCTCGCTACGAGGAATGACAAGGACGAGGTATCACACATCTCTGGACGATGGCATTGATACCATGAACAATGTGACCCATTCCGTGGAGACCTGGCGTATTGAGTGGGATTTTCAGATCAAATGGAGATACAAGAACGACCTACCTGAGCCAGCTTTCTTCGCCACTTCTCAAGACGTTCAGCAAGCATCAATCAGGAGACGTAACGGCGAGAGACTTACGTCCTTGTCCATGTTGGGAGCGAGTGTTCGTCGCTGAGGACCATTTATATTTGCTGGAGTTATAAGATACGAGATGCGACCCGCGCTCACAGTCGTGTACATCGCCATCATATTCATGAATGGGGTGCGGTTCTACATACAACCTATAAGTCAACGAGGGATCGAGGGATCGTTGTACGCACGGAAATTGGGGGGAGTTGTCTCGGTGGGGGGATGCGGCACGTTCTGCCTTTCGGCCTGTTCTGCTCGGCGAGGAGGAAGACTGCATTAAACAAACCACTCTCGTTTAGACCGCCATCTTGGTATATATAATGCACATGCTTACGGAGGCTTCTCCCCGCCTGGCATGGCATTCGTAGGGGGCTCGTTCTCAACGGCGTCATGTTTAAGAGCTGCCGACGGCCCGGCAGATGAGAGGTTCGGGGTAGGCGAAGACCTGTGGGGGCATAAAGTTAGGAAAAGGTAGGCTGTGGTAGCAAGTCGGTACGCACATTTGGATGAAACAATGAACGTCTCGATGGTGTGGAGTGGGGTTGAGGGCATGAACGGACGATGCGTATTTAAGCACGACGGACCATTACTCGGGCGCGTGACGTCATTCTCGAAAGTCGCCACAGGCTGAGGACGGAGTCGAAGGACACCCTCATTTATACTTCAGCCTCGTCAGGATCACAGTATAAAAATCATGGTCCACTCGTTTGCTAAAAGATCACAGGAATTTACCCGAGTCGAATATGCATATTCTTGCAGCTCGTACCACAAGGAGCCCGAACATATGAACAAGGAAACGAGAGAACGAGCGACAACCTTTACAGTAAATTGGTCACACCGCGCCATAGAGATCCAAACGGACTCTGCGCTGAACGGCCGCGGCACTCGTCTGCTGAGTCGTGCTTGTTCCAACAGCGGTAGAGCCGGAGACGTCAAAGCTAGTAGTGACAGGCGTCCCGCCAACGTTCGTTGTGTCGATATTCGATGCTGTAATGAGCGTCGCCGAGACGGCAGCGCTTGTGGACGGGGGTGACGCGACAATGATTGTAGCCGCCGTGCAAAGCACCTGTCATCATCACTATCAAAACCCGAATTTATCAGCTGGATGGTTGTATAAGACGCACCTCGCCGACGCCTATGTTCGTGCACTGTGCGTTCACGTTCGGGTTGTTCGCAAGGAGCGTGTTCAGAGCTATGCCTGCTTCATTGGCAATAGACACGCATGTATCTCCGTCCTGGACCACCGCAACGGTAGTACAATCCTGCCCTGCCAAACCAAGACAGAGGACCTGGTAGAGTGTCGTTAACCAAGGGTTTATCAAGGGGGGAACTGAAAATACCTCTCCAACAAAGAGGTTGGAGCAGCCTGCGTTGATGACTCCCGGGTTAGCCGTCGTAAGTTGGTAGCTGAAATAGGACCAGGGCCAGGTTAACGGTGGTTTGAAGGAGAGGAGAGGATGAACGCACGTCGACACTCTCTCCTTGGCAGAAATTTCGTCGCAGGTATCACCGCTGATTACGGTGTAGGTGCGGTCGCACTGTTGCGCGTTACTGAGACCGACCAGGAGAGCGACGGCGAAGAAGGCGAGCTTGGTTTGGGAGAACATGATGTTCAACTGGGGAGTTGGGTAGAGAAGGAGGACGGCGTCGATGCTTCTGGAGTGACATTCAAGAAAAACCACCTTATTTTATACGTCGGAGAAGGTCGCACGCGACTCATGGACAAGTTTTTGTGCAGTGAGTATGACCGGTTCCGTGGCAATGTGGGCGAGACGCACAGGCACTTGAAATAAAGATTGCGTTTCAGAAACCGTCCAGGGATGCGGGCTGTTGAAATCAAGCGCTGAGACGGGCCAGCCAAAGGTATGAGGCCGTTCTTTAATTAGTGTTGACCATGTTGCCAGAAGTCGACCTGTCCAAGTACGTTAAGTAGATCAGCGAATGAGGTCATGGCATGGTTGGATCACATACTGACCCAGTACGACGTGGATTGAGCTCGAAGAGCCGTCGGCGCCAGCAAAGGTGGCAGAGATTCAAATCAATCAGAAACCCCACAGAAGGCCATCTTTTCTTTGAAGTCGTCTATTGCCATCTGTCGGAGCCTGCACATCGGGAGGCTGTGAGATACACGCTCCCAGAACAAACGGTCATCGAGCCTGACTCGTGCGCATGTGTCCAGGTACTCAAAGTCGTGAAATTGAATCGCAGGGGTGTTGATCAAGCTGGATCTGGGGAACGTGGGCGCGCGTGTACAGTACGTGTATTGTGTGAAAAGCAGCCGGAAGCTATGAGGACATTGACGCGCAACGATGCAGTGAGCAACCCTCAATTCCCATACTTGACATGATTCTGGGAAGGAAAGTAAGCATTATAACGTACAGTATAGAATAGGACTCACCAATACACGACGCTAAATCGGCGCGAGTCAAGGCCTGGGAGTTCTCCGTGTTGTAGCGCCGACGCGAAGGACGGCAATGTTCCTAGGGGATGCGCAATGACATGGGAGCAATACTAATTACATACAAGCGTATGCAGGACGAAGAAGTGTGTTCATTGAACGGAAGGTCCAGTTGGAGGAAACCGCGACAACGCTGGTGGCTTGGATTTCAAATTTTCGATTGACTCGGAGGACGCAAGCGTGTGAACCACGTGGCTTTGTTAGGATCTAAAGCTGTTGCCAAACAACTTCTCGGGCCGCGACAATGCCTTCTTCCTGGCCTGCTTCCGCCTAGGCCACCGTGGCACTCCAACCGTCCAGCGAAACTCCAACGACAATTTCGACAAACATAGTAATCCTCGACAAATGGACAACAGATTAGGTATCTCCCCCCCCCAGAAGCTACACTAATTATCATAGGTTCTTGCACTCGAACGTCACCATCGGTCAATACACCCCGATAGCAGACTGAGTCACTGAACAGGGAGACGTGACCCTGGAGCTTTTGCGCCTCTCTTTTTATAGCTCCGTCCCTATACAGGTGGCCCGTGGCCAGTCTCGTGCATATCTTCAAGTCCAAACCAAACCAAACCGCCTCTCCATGTCACCATCTCTCCGAACTTTCCACATCCTCTAAACTATTGCTATCATCCATCCATATGATCTGTTTCTCTCCCCCTCCCTCCCAAGAACCCATAGCATCTTTCCGAAAATCCCCCATCCCGACGAGAATCTACTTCCCCATACGTTCTCCAATCTTCCATCATCCTCGCCCATTCCCCCCACAATGCGGGGATAGACGAAACCTCGGGCGCCCTAGATCGTCCTTCGGTGAATCTGAAGACGGTAACTGTCCTCCTTCCCCGCACCTTCTACTCCAGGCCCGGCTTTCTCGCAGCGTCTGCACTTCCTTCCCAGCTTCCGAGCGGGACAGACGAGGTTTCGCCGACGATTTGGGGGGGCAGATGCCGTCAGAATTCTCATTTGCCTTGTAGGGGCGGCATGAGGGTCGTATTCAATCGCAAAGCGGGTGGATGGGGGGCTCGTCGTCGGATGTCGGATGTCAGAGCCTCAGAAGGGTGCCCATCAGGAAAACCCCTCTGTGCAAATCTCGTGCAAATGCTTACTATATAGCAGGGGGTTCTCTAACGCGTGCAAACAGCCGCTAAAGGGGTTTCACGACGTTCTCACGGACAACGAGGTCCTCTTCGACAGCCTTCAAGACATTCTCACGGTCAACGATTGGTCAACCAAGGCTCCTCGCCAGCCTTCAGGACGTTCTCACGCTCGACAAAGGCCTACGAGACCCTTCGACAGCTCTTCTCTGAGCCTCTTCGACTGTTCGACCCCAGTGAAAACCGGCGTGAAGGATCTGGGACGCGGCCGAAGGATTTTGGATGCCAAGAGGTGTGCCAAAATGCTTCGTTGCCGTCCTCTGTCTTCAAAAAAATGGCACACTTTTCTTGAACCTCATGACAGGTTTTTGAACCTCACGGAAAACACATGGGACCATATATGACAACATTGGATGGCATTGGACTGGCATGTATCTACTTACTGCTCCCTTGCTTGAACCATATTGAAGCATTCTGGATGGCACACAATCAGAGGATCAGGAAAATGGGTTTCATTGCATGATTAGGATATCTAAGTGCATTGTCCTAAGTGCTACACTCGAGCCCACACGCCAATAGCCATCCCCTCTCCGGGAAATATGAAAGAACAGTGGAAACGGCGAGATACCATGGGCGTACTCCGCTGGATCTCGCGCTACACTACCAAACATGCGCTCTCCGCGGGAACCGGGATATATGCCGCCACCGCGACGCGGAACGTTGGTTCTGCGCTGTGGAATACGCCCGCGTCATTCCGGGAGACTAAAAGCTAGGAAATGTAGGTTTTCCTATGAATAGGAGCTCAACATGAGCGAACCATTGCAGGTAGATGAAAGGCGACGCACTGGCTCGCTAGCCCACGAACTTCGACGAGTTCGGGAGGCAGTTTGACGGCGTCGAGCTTGGGTTGGGAATCGTCATTTTTCTGCTGTTTCGTCGCGGGACCTTCCTTTTCTTCGTCGGGGACAACGGACTCGTTCCACGCAGGACACATGTTCCCCCAGAGGTCGCGCCCGCCCTCGGAGAACGCGTCATGGAGGATGGCGCCGATGCGGGCGGTCGCAGGGAGCTCTTTGCAAGCGAGGTCCACGACGGCGAGCGCACGGCGGAGGGACTTTTCGATGCGGGGCTCGGTGAACGCTTTGGAGCGTAAGAGGAAGCGGAGGAAGAAGGCGATAAGGGTGGGGAAGGCCAGGCAGCGGGCGGGGGACCTGCGCATGAATCGTCAGCGATGTCGAGGACATGGGAGGAGGGCGGTCATACCAGATGAGCCCGCGATCGCGGAAGTAAGAGGAGAAGAAGATGCGCATGCTCGTTTCCGGGTTGCTCATGAAGTTATCCATGTGGGTGTCTTGCGAGGCTTGCGGGCCCCTGGGAATCTATGCGCCGAAGTGTGGCCAAATACTAAGGCATGTTGTGATTCAGGCTTGAGGCGCATACGAGTCGTCGTGGGGAGCACTGAAGACAACGTGTAGCATGTTGGCTGCTCGGTGCAGGACTTGAATTGGATAGATTGGGAACGGAGGGGCATAGAAGATAAGGGTGAATGTAGAAAGTGATCAGAAGGACGGTGCCAATGAGAGGGATGGGGTGGTAGAGCTGGGGGAACTTCACACAAAAACACTAAGTCAAAGTTTGGTCGCAAGACGCAAGTTGCAACTCGCGACTCCGAGCGTCGCTGGAGAACTTATGTAAGCCTACAAGTTGACAATGTTTCGTTCTCACGAAGTTGTTTGCAAGGAAGACCTCGTTGCGTTGAGAAAAGCGGAATCTTGAGAGCTTCAATGAACTTCAGTCTCCTTATATCGCGATTGACTTGAGTAACTTCTGACGTGGTTTCCGAAGTGCTTCCCACTGCGAGAAAGTAGGCGACGTATAACGTAATCTACAACGACTTCGAAGACAGTCAAAATCCTTCACTTTTTAGCACTCCTCGGTCTTGGCATCCAAAAAGCTCCCGCCGCGTCCCAAATCCTTCACGCCGGTTTTCACTGGGGTTCGACAGCCTTCAGGACTTCTCACGGTCGCGTTGGATGCTCTGACGACCGTCCGAGCATCACGTGCTCGCAATAACCCCTGCCAGCGTGCACAGCGAACTTTCGACTTCGCATTTTTTTTTGTTTCTCTCCACCATCACCGCTGTCGCGTCACTCGACGCCCTCCTCTTTTGCGCTTTCTCCTCTCTTCCTTTGACACCGGAATCCTCATCAATGCTGCACACTTCCGACGTCTCGCAAGTTAGGACAAGGGTCTTTTGGACATTGTGAGGGGACATCGTGAGGGAGTTGGTCTGACGGTTGAACGGCCGTCGTTGACGTGTCACGGAGGTGTGTGTATGTGTCCTTGCACTCTTTGGCCCTTGTTACTGTAGTCCTCTGTCCCTCCCATTGAAGCATTCACTCTTTCCTTCCGTTGTTGTGTCTCAATGTGGGGATTGTGACCAGTGCATCATGAGGTAGATATGTCTAGTGGGATATCGTACGCTGCCAGCACTTTCTCGCTTGCATGAGGCATTGTTATACAATACACAGTGTACTCGTAGTCGTAGTTTTGCAATGCATTTTATTTCTGAACAGAGGAACACGGTATGGGGAGCACACAATATTGGAAGCGGGTGTCGCGACGGGGCGATGGGCGACCAGCACAGGCCCGCAGGATGCTTGAGCAGGCCCAAGCAAACTTTTGCATGGCTGTTGTTGCAAGGTTTGCGCAAAATGGCGCAACTGAATAGCTTAGTGAGAAGGGGGGGTTTCTCTAATTGCCAAATCTGCAAATCTGCTACGTTATCAGCTAATTAAGGGTTTTGAAGGGGGGTTTTCCAGAGCCTTGGGGAGTCGACGGCGACTTGCTACGTTCCCCCGCCCCCCGAGAAATGGCATACAATCCAAGCTCCACGAGGCCGTCCTTCCATCCCTAGTGAACTTATCTGCGCCTTTTCCAGTCAACTCACCACCGACGTGCGCACCTCTCTTCTCTGACCTCCACTCCACCTTTCCTTCTCAACATATCAGCAACTCAACCTCCCCCCCTGCCGCTGCATGCCCGCGTGTTCCAACGTCCCAAACAGGTTGAGGCGTACTTTAGCGCAAGGAACCCGCCGGGCCGCGTCATTGTCCTCGTCAACTGACCTTCGAGGATTGTTTCACGTACGCCGCCATCTCCGCCTGGTCCACACACCGAGGGAGGATGCGTCCACCTTTGGCGTTCGCGCGAAACGCCATTTCTCCGAGCGAGTTAGGAGAACGCGGGCGGGGCGAGCATGGACGCTCTCGTGCTCTCCTCAGAGCGCCCCCGCGCGGTGAAATCGGAGCAGAGGATGTTTTTGGAGGGACGGGTGCAGTTGGGGTGCACGCGTGGCTGAGCAGGCGGAACAAAGTTTCGTTCCTGTGTATTCGCGCCAGGTCGACTTTGCGCGGGGCGGTGGATCGTCATTGAAGAGGGCACGAGTTGCGAGACTGTTGTCTTACGATTGGGGATGGAAGTACGGGTTTTTTCCCTCTGTTCGTTCGTTCGGGCATGGTCGATTTTTAGTTTGCGCACGGGGCTATCGGGCGGCTTTGCGGCATCGGGGGGGACGAATGTCTTAGGACGTTTGCACGCACGATGACCGCGACATTCCCAAATGCAGGTGACCGCGCATACCGCCTGCTACCAATGTACGGCCGCGTGCAAGGAGAGCAGAATGTGACGAGAGAGGAGATAGAGATAATGAGAAGAGGGAGTCGACCGCGCTATGCCCGCGGGTTCGAAGGGCGGAGCGCTGTGTTGGTTTCTGTTTCGAGGTGGGGGAGGTCCTGAAATTTTGGTCTTGCCCTCAGGATGGTACGACCATCTGACGTCCAAGCAAACGATGCATATCCAAGGGTACTCTACAAACATAACACCCTCGGCCACAGGACCTCACCCACAGGATTAACGACTCATCAGAAGAATGAAACGAGAACGTCATGGCCATGGCAGCACTGATCGTGTACTCTCCAAACGCGATATCGATTGCTCGTATCTAGGTTCATCGGCGCAGATGAAAAAGAGAAAATGCGCCTCACGATCGGCAACCTATCTTGCGGCGTGCGGAACAAAATCAGCCTTTACGTGAGATGGGGAGGGGCAGCAGACGTCGACGGTTCGACGGAATCGGGAATGCAACAGCGATAGTATGCAACCGGTGCTTACCAGCCTCGAGGCGCGAGGCGACTGCTTCGAGCCGCGGACGCTCGCATGACGTCTTCTGTCAGGCGCGTGGGGGTGTTCATAGTCGAAGGTTTTCTTGACGATGGGGGCGCGTTGTCGCGTCGCCGGAGGCCCGTGAAGGCTCGGATGGGTTAAAGTGTGTAGGTCGTATCGGGCTTGGGCTGGGCGTCCGAGGATGTGAGATCGGGACTCGGGAGGTGAGGAAAGAGCCCGAGGGCGTGTAAATCGCCTGAGGGCGCTCTCGATGCGAGATGTTGAGTTCATTGGTGATTTTATGGTGGGTAGAGTGGCCCAACGCGAGCCTCGTGGTCGTTCATTGTGGAGTCCAGTGGCGTTGCGGGGTAGAACGCGCGATACGAGCCTCGTTGGAGCTCTTCGTCTTTGTGCCCAACCCCAACGCGTGAGCCTCTCGAACCGGGAGCGATCTTCTGAATCTTCCGACGATCTTCGCGAATCTGGGAACGCGTGTCCGAGGATATGTCTGCAGACTCTGCACTGTTGCCGCCGCCGCGACGACGACAAAATTACGCGGGTTTTGCCTGTTGAGGAAGGTAGAGAATGGCCCCGTGGGGTCGTGAAGCTCAGATGGGATGAGCAAAGCGCGAGTTGGCTTATCGCGAGGGGGGCGCTCGCGCTCGGAGGACTCGGACGAAGGGATGTTATTATTGGGCTTTGTGGAGCGGAACGTGCTATGGGTGCACGCGGCGCAGGGCCGGTGGGCGTCAAAGTGAAAAGCGCGGAGGTTGGACGTCGAGGAATACCGCGAGGATGGAGAATTCACAGGTGGAGTGGGATCGAAAAGATGTTGCGAGGGTGTACGGACGAAGGGGGCAAGGAAGAATTCATTTGGGCTCGGGCACGCGCCATCGGAAGGGCATGGAGGTACGTTATGGAGGCGGGGGAATTAAGAAGAGAGTTTGGACAAGTCCGTGGGGGAGTAGTAGGAGAGGTACCTGGGATGAGTGCACCTGGACGAGGGAGAGAGAAGGAGCGGGCCGGAGAGGGAACACGAGCGTTCGCTAGATATGATAGCGAGGGAAGGTCCGAGGTTTGGCCCGCGAGCGGGGCAGGAGGAGGAGGAATCAACGAAAAGGGAGTGCCTGTGGGGGTCAGGCGTGGAGGAGCGGGTACCGGAAAAGGCGAGGTTGGACATTGTCGGGGGATCGGCGTGACTTCGGCGGGAGATGGAAAGTGGCCGAGAGCGAGAGATGGGGTTGAGGAGGACGCGGGGAACGACGAAGACGATGAGGAGGAGGACGAGAGCGACGGCGAGGGAGCGGGGGAGTGGGGGGGCGGGACGGGGCGGGGCGGGGCCTGGCGGGGCGGCGGGGGAGCGTGGGATGATCGAATTGGAAGGAAGGGAGAGAGCGGATTTTTTCAAAGGGGAAGGGCGGTTGCTTCTTTCTGGACGACGACCACCTGCTCTTTTCGATTTCGACCAGCTTTTGGTTTTTCTCCTCCGCTCAACGTTCCCCCCTTAGACTTTTCCTATAAATTCTCTCTAATGTTTTCCCCCGAACGTCCGTCCCTCATCCTCTCCATGTCCGCTCTCATCGCGAGCGACGCTCCCCTCACCTCCCCCGTATCCGACTGCTCTTGGGATCAGCAACCCTTCTACTCCCCCACTCAGATGGACTCCTTCCCCTTCAACTACCACCAGTACTCTGACTCCCAGGCTCCTTCCCCGCCCTACTCAACTTCCTCCGCCGCGACCGGCTCTCCCGTCCCTGCAGAACGTATGCTCAAGATGCGCATGACCCCGGACTACTCCTCCGACCAGGACAGTCAGCTCTGCCTCCCCACCCATCAGGTCTTCGAGATCCCGCCCGCACCGGATACCCCGCCCTCTCCGGTTTCTCCCCATCCTCAGCTTGCCCACCGCTATGCCACCCTGCCCGCTTCTTCGGCCCTCAAACGCCCACCTAGTCCGACGCCTTCTTGCGCGAGCGCTTCCAAGAAGCCCCGCGCCTCCGCAGAGCGCATCAGTACAAAGGACTTCATTCCTCCCGATGTCTCTGGTCTTAGCAAGCGCGAGGCGAGGCTCGTCAAGAATCGTGCCGCCGCCTTCCTCAGTCGCCAGAGAAAACGCGAGGAGTTTGAGAGCATGGAAATGTACGTCCCGCCTCGTTTTTTTTCGCTGATTTCCCCGACTCATTGCCTCGTGCAGACGCGTAGCCGAGCTGGAACAGGAGAACGCTCGCCTGCAGGCCATCGCACAGGCTGCGCCTACCCCGCAGGAGGAGGTACAGATGCTGTCGGAGATAGAGCAGCTTCGAACGCAACTCGCCGCTGCCGAGGAGCGCGAGCGTCAGCTTAGTTCCCAGCTTTCTCGCCGCCCAACCGCAGTCAAGGTTGAGTCTGCGGAGTCCCGTCTACCGACATCCCCGACCAGGCCCATGTCTTTTGTGTCCCAGCACAAATCCGAGAAGACCAGCGCGAGCCTCAGCCTTTTGGTAAGCCCCCCAATCAGAGATGGGCGACCACGATCATGAACCCTTTCTTCCATAGGTCCTGCTTTGTGCACTGCCTTCCATCTTCTCCATGTCCGCCCAGTCCCATCCCGCGTTGCCCATGACCGGCTCCTTCCCCATCTCGAACGTTCACAGCCACCCTTTCAACCCGTCCAAATTTGACTTCAACTCGTACCTGCCCACGGAACACGATTGGCGCATGTCGTCCACCGCGATGGATCTCGACCGGGCCACCTCCCAGGGTAACGCGGCGTCCCGCAAGCTCGCGTTCGTGGATAGTGATGCGACCGCGCTCGGTCTTGGGGGGCTCGACATCTCCTTTGATGCTGAACCCTCTGAGAACGGCAAGATTCGCGTCCGCATCCACCACCCGTCCACCTCGACGCCTCCGTCCCCGTCCTCGTCCTTCGGTTCCATGTCCATGCCGCCCTCGCAGTATGGCTCGTTCGACGACCCATCTGCCTGGAACATCAACATGCCGTCGCATTACCCTTCGCACACCCAGCCGACGCACGCACATCCCGCGCACCCGGCACCGCCGCAGTTCGAGGCGGATCCGTTCCTGGGCGTGGGCATGCCTATGCCCGAGCTCCCGTACGGCATGGACCCTGCGATGCTCATGGGTATCCCGACCGAGTCGAATATCAATACCGCGTTCGGCAAACGACGCGTGCGCATCGCGTTGAAGAGCATGCCGGCCGCTGGCACTGCCGACGGAGGCGAGTGGGAGGTTGAACTCTGCTAGCCGTCCGCGGGCGTGCTGTCTGGCGTTGTCTCTCTTTCCTTCTCTCTCCATCTCACCCTCTGTTGCCATTAAAATCCCTATCGCCGCGCCCCACTGGTCCTGGGCCCCCGCCGCGCTGTCTGATATGTTACCCCTCGATCCTCGCTATATACCTATCCTATTTCGGTCTGCTCGTTCCCTCGTCCAGCGTTATTATCTTGCTTTGCTATAACCAACCCCCCTCATCACCATCCAATCCCGGAATCTTTGAATACACACATACCCCCATTTTTGTACATCACGCCCCACCCAACTGTCCATGCGCCTCTCTCCTTTGGCGCCTGCCCCCTTTTTGCATGGAAGGTTAATAGTTTACCGTCTTTCTTTTGTGTATATTTTGTCGAATCCTTGGGCTTTGGTGCACGCATCGTACATATATACGCAACCCCCTACATACATAACATTATCCTCATAGCTTCAGCCTCGTAAACCTCCCCCATGGCCCCGTATTATCTGTCCTTGCTCTCGTATGCCCCCCCCCCTTTACATATGCGATCCCCTCTCCCCCTTCGGTCCTCGTTCCGCCCTCTCCCTCGAATCAGTGTCGACTATGTGCCTCGCCTTCGCCTCGCGTTCTCGTTGTCTGTCTCGTCTTGTAACCTCGCTTCGTAGATGGCGCGCGCGGCGGTGTCGGCGCGGCGTCGTGTTGATTTATTTCTTTTGTATTCGGCGGTGCGGTGCAGGGAGGAGGGATCGCTTGTTTTTATGTATGGGTGTGGTTGTGCGGAAGCGGGACGTCCCTTTCGCTCGTTTCATCGGACACGCTCGCTTGTTTATGCCTCCTTTTATTATCCCCTTCACCTACCCTCCCCCGTTTTTAGAATTGCCGTGGACGTTTGTTTGTTTACGTGCAGCTGTGGTCGTTGGTCGAATCAGCATAACCTCCCCCTCTCCTCATTTTCGCTCGGAATTCCGGTCACCGTCGGCTCGGTTAAGAGGGAAACGGTGGGTCCCTACCGCGTGTGATGCGACGTCTGATTATTGCCGTTATTATTTTTCGTGAAGGGGTGACAGGAGAGAAGGGGGAAAATATTTGACCAAGGGATCGTCGGATGCGGAGGGCGCGGTTTGATTCGCGGTAGGACTACGCGAGGCCGGGGGCGTGTATGGTTACGCGGAGTAAGAAGGATGGGGGCGAAGTCGAAGGGTGGGGTCAGGGTGGGCCCTGGTGGGGTCGTCGTGCAAGACTGTTGTCGGGGATGAATGGGCTGCCAGTCAAGGTTCGCGGGTGGAGTGAAGGACAACGGGCGAAGTCGAAGTGTGGGGTAAGTAGACGCAGATGAGAGAAGGGGCCTACAGGTTGCTGCCAAGTAACGGTTGCATCGAGTCTCTTTGGGTCGTTGATGAGTCCATGGGTGGCGCATACTACAACAGCCCTTCTGCGACGAACAGCCTCCCGCGACGGAGAAGGACTGTTGTGCATCCTATTTGTCGGGATGTCTGGACTTGGCACGGGGTCGAACCGTCTTTGCTACCATAAATTTGATAAAAAGGTGAGTTGTAGTTGGAAGGAATCCAGATTGGGACGCTGGGACGAGTTACGGCCGCGGTGAGGATAAAGTTGGCCTGGCCAGTACCGTCCGTGAGTTCCGAGCCATGAATGTGCTGGGTCGTGTGAGAGTCGGGCATGTGCAATGCTGGCGCGTGCGGTGCTCGTCCTATAAAAATGGGTAGGTCTGGCGCCAGAGATGACTGAGCATTCTTTGTCGGAGCGTCAGCTGGACCGCGGAATGTATTGATAGGCAGGTATCGTTTCAGCCGTGACGGAGTTGGAGCGGGGCGCGCTGGGTAATGATGACAAGTAGGTGAGAGGGCTAGTTTTAGTCGGTGAGAGTCGCGACGATTTCCACCTCGTCCGTTTTTACCCATCCATTCCTAAGGGGGCGGAGCTCTCTTAAGACAAGGCCGAACCGGGAGGACTGTATGGGCTAGCATTGTCCGAAGGCCGAGGTGACGCTGACACGTATAAACGGACTGAGACGCAACAGAACAGGGCAATTCACGGTCAACGAGCATAGAAAAAGCCCGAACACGCCTTGGTGAATCTGTCGGAAACGAGTGGATGAGTGAGGGACAGAAGGAGATCTGAGGAGATGTGAAGTGGAAAGGAGGAGATGTGGGTTCGACTTCGACGAGGGCGACGCAGGTCCAGAGGCGGACGAATAGGAAAACACGCCGTGTGGGTGGGACGCGAGTCATCAAGCGTGGGAAAGAAATGACGATGAAGTCAGGTGACCACCAAGACGGTGATCACGCGAGATGGCTACACCACCAGCAGTTGCCTCAGCATGACTCTATGCGGGGCCATTCGGATGAGTCTGATGGCGTGACCAAGGGTTCACGCTAGCATCGTGTCAGCTTCAATCCAACCCCCTCAATCTCGGCGCCATTCCGATTATCCGTTGCGAGAAAGTCGGCTTCGCGCCCAAGTCAGCGTGAGTACAGGTTGTCCTCTCAGTTTCAATCCCCACAGAGTCCTCGATGGACGGCGACGAGCGCGGGTTATGTAAGCAGTATTCATTTTCGTCGTCGCGCCAAGTCATCCTCGACTCCTTGTTTCCTCTCACCACGTCCTTCTCTTCTCCCCGTCCTTCACCTGGCCATAACCCCTCATCTGTAATGGGCGACTCCGACGTACCGAGATTTGGACGGCGCGTCAGGGTTTCCGTGGATGTACGAAGGGTTGGGTATGGACTCTCCCTTCGACACTCTCATGTGGGCATCATCCAGAGTCTGGACCATGGTGCGTGTTCTATTCACTTACCGCCCACCTGCCCTCGCGACAGCATTCAGGATTTGCACATGCTCCGGCGCCCCTCTTGTTGTCGCTGGCAGTCGTCCTCACCTTCGCTCGCGGCCTTGAACTTTACTCCTGGTCTTGAACTTTGCTCGTGGTCTTGAACTTTACTCTCGGTCTCTCGATTTTTGCTTGCGGTCTTGGTCCTCGCTCGCGATCTTGGTCCCGCTCGCGCTCCTCTCTGGTCCTGGCTCTCTGTCCCCTGGCTCACTGGGTTCCCTGGTCTTATCTCGGTCTCCGTCTGGTCCACCTGCTTTGTTGGCATCCCAGGTAACCCTCTCTCACCTGTCATCCCTCTCCATATATCCCGTAGCAGCCCCCATATACTCTGTAGTTATCAAATGAAAATATCATGATTTTCTTCCTTCTACATCAGGATAAGATCGCAATAAGCACGATTTAAGCCAGCAACCCGCCGAGCGATTCTTGATGAGCTTAGTAAGATTATTGGATTGAATCCAAAGAACCTCAGCTTCGGGCCCAAGGGAATTCGTTGAGCGTGATATCCGCTTGACATTTTTGGATTCCATCCATCGGCACACCAACTTCAAACTCAGGGGCGTGATATCGGAATGAAGCTGAGGGATCGCCTGGTGGTGTATCATTCGCTCTTCAAGTTCCTCTCGTCCCTACTCATTTTCGCCTATTTATCCCCACAGTCTTCTCCTACCACACTTGGCTGCTACCGCAGCACCGCCCGCCGCCGTCCCCGCCTCGTCCCCACCCCACCACACGACGAGAGAGATCATGGCTTCACCGGAGCAATCGTTCACGAGTCCCCCAAACTATTCCTTTCCGCGACACCGCCTCTCTCTCGACCAGCGGTACCCGGAAAAGCAACCTATCGTGCTAGTTGCATGTGGCTCCTTCAGCCCGGTTACCTACCTTCATCTGCGCATGTTCGAGATGGCCAAGGATTACGTGCGCCAGAACACCGACTTTGAGATCGTGGGCGGGTACATGAGTCCCGTCAGCGACCAGTACAAAAAGCCCTGGCTTGCTCAGCGCCAACCATCGGTGAGTCACATTTGTCTGTACTTTCGTGGGCCTATCGTACGCTCTCCGAGCTTATCGGGGAGTTGGAATCATCGTGCTTGTCTCCGCAAGTAAGCAACGGTTAGGCCTTGGTTTTGGCCTCTAGGCTCCTAATCACGCGCAGGATATATGCTTCCTCTGTGAGATCGACGCGTGACGGTAGAGACACCTTACTCCTACCTTGAATGTGGGCGTATCTGGTCGGCATTCGACGCGGGTCCATCTACCCATGCGCAGGCGCTCGTTTTCTCGCTTGTCTTCCCCCGTTCGATCGCGCACCCGTGCTGACCTGATTCTTTGTCGCAGTGTGAACATGTGCACCCTCGCAACCGAACAAACATCAACATGGCTCATGGTAGACCCTTGGGAAGCCTTCCAGTCGTACCAACGGACGGCCGTCGTGCTTGACCATTTTGAGCACGAGATCAACGACGTTCTGGGTGGCGTGACGACCCCCTCGGGCGAGCAGCGGCCGGTGCATGTCATGCTCCTCGCGGGTTCGGACCTCATCAGTACCATGTCCGAACCCGGTGTGTGGTCCGAACGAGATGTGAGAGCCTTCGCTGCTTCGCGCTCTTGCCGCGCTCTGACCCCCGCCGCAGCTGGACCACATTCTGGGCAAGTACGGCACGTTCATCGTCGAGCGCGCGGGATCGGACATGGACCAGGCAACGGAAGCCCTTGCCCGATGGCGGCATAATATCTTTTTCGTGCCGCAGCTTATCCAGAATGATGTCAGCTCGACCAAGGTCCGGCTGTTCCTCCGTCGCGGGCTGTCCGTGCGGTACCTCCTCCCGCACCCGTCGTCGACTATATCGAGCAGAACGGGCTGTACCAGGACGACGGCCCTAATTCTAGTCAACATCAGCAGGAGAAGCGCGAGGAGAAGGATGGGTCCAAGGAGAAGGCGGGTGGTCCCTGGAGAGGGAGCTTGGCGAGCAACACTGCTTCATCATAGCGAGTACGGAGACAGACGGATGAGGTTCAGAGAGATTCTGCCTCGGGGAGGGAACCGCGGACCGCCGATCTTATAACAATGTATCATTCTACGAGCTTCGGGATTTAGAAGGGGAATATCGAGCGCTGTATAGTACGTTTCGTCGCGTCTTACGATCATCATTCGCGTTTATTCTGACCTTTGTGGGTGGTTGTGTGCAGTACCATGGTCATGCCCTGAAAATCTTGGAATAGTGCCCTATATCGAGACATGCAGGAGCACGTCATCGACGGCTGAAGAAGACGACTAGTCCAAGCAAGGTCCAGAAAAGATAAGTCGTTCACAATCGAGATGAACCCGAACCTCTCCAGGAACACAACGGAGGGCCGGTTATATTGCTGCATTGCAACATCTTGCGTGCTTGTGCATCCTTTTCTGCCATATACATACCGGTCCTTCAAGCTTCAATGATCAGTTTTCCACGTTCTCTCAGACGTCTCAGACGACCACGCCAACACTTCGCCCGTGACCATGTCGGACGAGAAGGATAACTATAGCTTGCGTGCGCCGTCCTCCTGAGGCGCGCGATCCGCTCGAGTCGTATAGCCCGGAGGAAATCGAACGAGCGTGGAGGAAGGTGGATTGGCACATCATGCCTGTGGCGTGCCTGCTTTATCTTGCTTCTTATATCGACAGGTGTGTACGCGTTGTGTTCCACGGTCACTACTTGCTAAAGGCTGTCTGCATAGGGCAAACATTGGCAATGCAAAGGTACTCGGCATGTTCGCGTCCCTCGGGTTGAACAACAACCAGTACAACCTCGCACTGTCCATCTTCTTCGTCGGATACGTCATCTTCGAAACTCCGTCGAATGTCATCCTCAAGCGCGTCAACCCAAAATATTATATTCCTTCCCTGACGGTGCGTTTCTTTCTTCACGACTTCCTGGAATGGTGTGTTGACGATGTGCGGTGCGGGATAGGTGCTTTGGGGTGTCGTGTGCGCGTTGTTCTCCGTCGTGCAGTCGCCTTCGGGGCTCATCGCGATCCGATTCTTCTTGGGCCTCGCGGAAGCTGGGTTCCTACCTGGCTTGATCTATTGGTGTACGAACTTCATCCAGACATTGTGACTTGTTTTATTGACATGGGATATCACAGTGGGATGTTGGTACCCTCGCCCTATGCAGGGGCGCCGGTATGCTGTCCTCTACAGCTCCGTTTCGGTGGGAACATCTTGTTCTCTTTGACTCACGATGACGCTGAACAGCCAGAGCAGGTTACAGGCGCGTTCGGTGGTCTACTGGCGACCGCCATCCATTCGCTTGATGGCAAGCACGGGATTGAAGGCTGGAGGTAAGTTTGTATTTGACCGCTTGACGTTCCGCTTGTCCGAATCCTGACGTACCCTCAGATGGATCTACATCGTCGAAGGCTGCATTACCGCCGGCTTTGGGCTTCTCGCCTACATCTACATGGTCGCCTACCCCGACACCGCACCCTTTCTCACCGCGCGCGAGCGCGATATCGTGCTCCTCGCGAACGAAGCCGACCGCGCGCTCAAAGCAACGGAAACATTCTCGCGCACGCAGATCCTGTCCGCGTTCAAGGACTGGCGCACGTACCTCTGGGGTGTCGTCTTCCTCGCGACCTACATCCCTGTGTACAGCGTCATTCTGTCTCTGCCCTCTGTCGTCGTTGGCTTGGGATATAAGGGCACGACGGCGACGCTGATGGCCTGCCCGCCGTATGGGTTCGGCTTTGTGATAGTATTGACGGCTGGATGGTCGATCGATAAGTTCGGGAGACGGTATTGGCATTATGTGGGCGCGATTGGAGTCACGCTCGCTGCACTCATTGTGCTTATGGTCGCGACGAACCTCGTCGTGCGCTATGTCATGTTTTTCTTCATCATGTTCATGTACGTCCACACCCCTCCAAATTCTCCGCCTGTTCCTTCATTTGTCGAAATGATTGACTCCATTTGCGACAGGTTCGTGCCCATCTCGATCATCTGGGCCTGGCTTTCGTCCAATGTCGCTGGCTCGAATAAGCGTGCCGCCGCGAGCGGACTCGTTTTCTCCATTGGCAACATTGGCGGGGCGATTTCGGGGCAAATTTACCGCGCCGAGTGGGCGCCGCGCTACGTCCAGGGCCACGCTATCAATGTTGGCGCGTACGCGCTTGCGCTCATAGCGGGAACGGCGCTTTGGTGGAGCTATAGAAGGGACAACGCGAAGAGGGATAGGGAGGCCGTCGATCAGGAGAAGGCGAGGATCGGAAAGGGGGATATGCTGGGAGAGGAGTTGGGAGAGTTGGGAGATAGGTGGGTCTTCTTTCTCGCTACTGGTTTGGATGTCCGTGCTCACTTACTGGTATGAACAGGCATCCCAACTTCAGATATTACCTGTAAAATGAGCGGAGGGAGCTCTCCCTTGTGTGGTTATCCTGTGCTTCTTGTAATATACATATAACGATCCCACGATTTTACGACACTCGCAGCGAGAAGCATGGTAAGAACGGGCTATAAGTTGGTGTATTTCCACGGTCGTAAGATGTCGTAACAATGGTACTAATACAGGATCCATTTGTTTGCTATATAATGCTGAAAAGATATACGTACAGACGTGCGTGAACGAAGTTCCCTCTACGGTGGAATGGAAAGTCATTGAAAGGAATATGTTCAGAAGTATCGCTCCTGCTGAGCGAAAAGTCGACCACCGCTGAGCTTCGGGCTGGCAGCTTGGTACTTCTCGAGGGGAATGTATCCGATATAGTGTTCGCTGTGTCCACAGGCGTGTGAGTGGCTAGAGTCGAAAGAATGTAGCTGGCATACGCACTCGCCGAAGCCACCAACAAAGTACACGGTCTAAAAGCCGTCATATAAATTTCATGTTTAGAAACCCCATTGAATGAACTCTCACATGAGGGTCGAAACGCGCCCAGTACGCCTGTAAGACCACCGGTCAGGTCACATCTCGCATTCCTCGAAGCAAACGAATACTCACCAAATGTGCGCCCTCGTCGTCTCCTGGAATCCACTCGACCGCATCGGGGTGTTGGTTCAGGTAGCACTCCTTCAGGGTCTGCCCGTCGGGATCGTCCGTGCGCATGATCTCCACCGTCCCCATGAGCGACACGCGAGCCTTCGCTGCGGCCGGGGGATCGCTCCAGACAGAGATGGAGGCGGACCGGGTTGGAGAGTGCAGGATATTCCTACTGTGGCGAGAGATAGGGAGGAAGATGAGTGCGAGCGAGCCATTGGTGTAGCAACTGTCCAGAAAGATATGTCAGACTTGATCTGGGGTTAGAGGTGCGAAGCATGCAACTCACTTGGCGTAGTATTCTTGCATGGCGTAAGGTTGACCTGGTGTATGGGTCAGTCATGTGTTCCAGGCCAAGGTAAAGACACGAACACACCAGCAAGTGTTGGATGGTCGTCGGGAAAGACGGTCGCCATCGTTCCTACCGAGCTTGAAGACGTCGCCAGGATCCGTCGAGATATCGCAGCTGGACGCCCGTCAACGAAAGGGTCTACGATTACACGATACAGAACAGACCAGCCTCCTCGACGGTTTCCCAGGCGTGGGTGCGAGTGATTGCGCTTGCGAGCAATAACAGCGAAAAGAGCCAAGATAACATGTCGGTGTTGCAGTTGGGGCAGAAATCAAGTGGCCGCAGGCGAAGTCAAGGGCAACTATTTGAGGAATACACTGTGAGATCTGCAGGAGACGGGAGCAAGCAGAAAGCAAGCTTGGAGGACTGAGGATGAAGGAGCTCCAAGGCGGCGAGGCCGGCAACCTTGAACTGTCCAAATGAAGAGATGATACCGTCGCTACAAGCCGGTGCCACAGTCCAGCTCACTCTGTCAGAGTGCTCTGCTCACGCGCTACACGGCGGAAGGGAAAGGTTCCATATATCTCGTACAGCGTAACATAATGTGTAACTTCCAGGAAAACGGTGAGATAATCACTTTTTCACGTATGAACTCAGCTCTTTGACGATCTCCTGCCCTCCCTTGACCCCATCGAACAATCCTTCCAGCTCGTTCTGCGTCATAAACTTGTGGTCCTCCCAAGCAAACCCCGGCGTCACAACCTCCGTGACCAGACATCCGGTCTTTTCCTGCTCTTGCTCTCCCCCGGCCTTAGCAGAGTTGAGGTCGCCTTGTGGGATTTGCGACATCTTCCAAACCCCGGTTCCAACCATGAGTTGACGTCGTTCGCCAGCGGCGGTGTCGGTACCCATAGTGACATACTCTATCTTGGGAACGTCGTTGTGGGTCGCTGGAGGTGTGATGAGGGTGTAGGTGGCGCGGCCTTGATTCAGGACGTGCATAGTCTAGAGCCAGCATGTGGGCATGCTTGCCCAGTCAAAGTCGGAAAGAAGGCGCACCACGGATTTATTTATGTGGAAGACGCCACGAGGCTCTTTGTATGTCAGCAAGTAGAATATGGTGGTCGCAAGTGAACGCTGTTCGCCATCTGTCTCTTCCTGTCAGCTGACGGTACGATGTTCGTGGAAAGGGCCATTGAACGAACTGGCAAATGGGCTGGGAACCTGTGCTTCCTGACGGTCCGTCTCGACGAAGAACCCTGAAACGTTAGTATGATGAATTGGCCATACTTACGCTAGTCAAGGTTTCACGGCGTACTCACCGCCCTCTGAATGATCCAGGAGGGAGAGATCACGAACAAGCTCTGTGTTGGTCGATGGATAGCTGTATGCGGGCATGGTAAAGAAGGAAAGGCAGCAACGAGTGCTTCCTGGTGGCGTCTTGATGTCCTCAGGTTTATATGGTGTCCACTGTCCCGGCTGACTCACTCATTGGCATCTGGAACGAACAGCTCGCCCAATGTATGACGTCACGCCATCATCTGGGAGCGCTGCTGCGACGCTTCTCCCGAAGATCACAAGATGGGAGCAAGTCGGGACCCGAGGAGGAACACGGCCGTGAAGACGAACGCAACCTTGTGTTGTTCATGTCGAGCGGAAGAGAAAACTTCCTCAACAGATGCTAAAGATTAAGTGGTATGTGAGAGATGGACAGCTGTGTAGGAAGCCTGACCAGGACGGTCAAGGGTATTTTCCTAGCCGCAAAAACCGCCAATACAAACAATTGAGCACTATGGTCTTGGTCCGTATGGAGCATCCAGCGAAAAGATCCACCTATTTGCACACCCATAACTACGGGTACGAGGACTCATCCATCAGCATGCAAGTAAGTACAACCAGTGGACGCTAAGTATACCTAGGTGGCAGGTGGGTTTGCTATGCGCACGGAATGCCGCTGGCTGACGTACGGTAATAGAGTTTGAGTGGTCCGCCATCACCGCTCGAGAAGAAGGCCACAAGCCATTGGTAAAACTTGTTTACATTGAGGCGTTGTTGATGGTCAGAACGAATAGAAAAGCAAGTCCCTAGAAAGGGTAAGTAGAAACCCACGACTAACGCGCGCGAAAATGCTGTATGACCCCGACAGTTAGTGAAACGGGAGGACTCCATGGCGCTGAGCGCTGAGCGCCGAGTCCCAGCCTCCTAAAGTATCGATTCTACGCCGACTCATTTGGTTCTTGCAGATCCTTGCGGCGACCGTTACGAACGGTCAGCGCTCCACTTCTGGGCCATCTCAGGAAATTGCGTTGGGATAGGCCAGTATAGTCTATGGGACGAGTAAAGGACGACGAGACTGACGATGGGTTTCGAAAGGGCGCGAGAGAATCTGCAAGGATCTGCAAGTCACAACAATGAACAACTGTTGAACGTTGATCGGCTGTCAAGAAAATTGAAGCTCCGACCTTCTTTTCTAGGGACAGCACAGAGTAGGCGGGGCGGTTGAACAAAGGCCGCCTTCGAGTCGTCGACTCTACATTTCCATAATAAACTGCTCAAACGCACCCTCGATTCGCTCATTCCAACGCGACGTCGATGTATGCTGGGCGCCACAGCCCACATGTGCATGATGATCGATGGTCAGCGATGGTCTATGCAGTCCTATGCAGTCACAAGGCTTCCAAACACTGCTATCCAATGCGCCGAGGGAGGGTGTCGACATTCCGACTGCCATTACTGACCACCCAGCTCTCCCTTGTTTCCGTTCTCAGGTTTGCGTAGCTTCTGAAAATCATGCATTTCGGTTTCTCGACAGCCTGGCCATAACCTACTAGCTGAGTAGTACCCCTTAACCCACGAGTCTTCGCTTACTGACACTAGATAGTAGTATCTACGATGGCATCAAGCAACGGGCGCACTGCGCCCAACATGCCGTATCTTCTGCTGTCTTAGGTCTATATTCCGGCCACGGGGCAGAACTTCTCGGGGCTTCTTGTGGGAAGCGCTCCGTATTTAAACCTGTCAGCGTCAGCGCCACTCACCTTGCTCCCCCTATCAACTTAGCCACTCCCTTCACACTCCCAATCTCTGGATGTCCTCAACGGATACGACAGTCCTTAGTGCGATTGGGTATGATATTGTCCAAAATGGTGTCTGCATCGCTGTAGAATCGTTTCTTTTGGGTATTTCCTCCATACCACTTCTCTGTGGCACACGACGCTCACACAGATCTGTTTTTTGCGCAGCTGTTTACGCTATCTTGGCCGGCAAAGCAGGGCACATCTTTATGTACGTCTTTCTCCTTTGGTGCCTGAACCCGTCCTGACGAATTTGTGTGGTGTATAGTCGAAAGGGCTTCACCAAAATCTCTGTGTCCATTTTGGCTGCGATCACGATTATGTTTGTTCTGGCCACAGTGAACTGGATAATCGACCTTGTGAACTTCGTGTCAGAGGCCAGGATGACCCTCGTGGATGGTCCCGGCGGCGATCTCGAGACGAAGTACAACAATGCGCTGACCCGTATCTTCCACTTCACATCCATTCAAGCCATGCTTTACTCCTACATGGTATGTAGTCATCGGCACGGCATATGCAGATCTCATTCAATCGCTCACAAACCATAATGCAGTCCAATATTGGGGATGCTGTTATAATCTGGCGTGTATACGCTTTTTGGTCGATAGGCAGAGAGAAGTTTGTCGTAATCCTCCCGTGTTTGTCGCTGCTAGCCTCCGTGAGTGCGTACGCTCAATCATCCGCATATGATTAGTTCTTTGACCTTCAAATCCCTCCTACAGTAGCGTCGATATTGATGACATACTGCGTCGCCCATAGCAGCTCGGAGACGGAAGCCCTCGGTATATTCCAGAAACCAGCGTTCTGTAGGAACATCCAGATAACCACGTATTGTACCGCGGTCATCACTACCGCGGTGGCTACCTTCTTGATTGGCTTGAAGGCTTGGTGAGATTTGAAGTCGTTTTAACCTCGGGTTATGTCGTGGCTGAGACCCTTCTCGACAGGATGTACCGACGTTCAATCAAGGCGACACTATTTGAATCAACAAGGAGGACGAAGGTTGAAAAGGTCGCTGCCATCCTCGTGGAGACGGGACTCCTATACTTCCTGTTCTTTGTACGATCGTCTCCACAATTTGCCACAGCGAACTCGGGCTAACTTGCCTGCCAGGTCCTTCAGCTGCTGATGAGCATCCCGGGTTTGAGTCAGAGACTTCAGGCAAAATCCGGCTCAAGGTTCGCGTTTACGATGGTCGAGTACCTCACTAGCGTTGTCGCGGTAGGCGTAAATTAGCCTATCCAGCGGGTTCAGATGCTCACCGCCTTCCAGGGCATTTACCCGACTGGCATCACCGTCCTGGTCCATTCGAAGAAGTCTCTTCTCCCCTCCACTTGGTCCACCATCACAACCACAACCTGTCCGAATGGAGAAGAGGCCAACATCCCCATTGGATTCGCCAATAACGAGACTGTCTGGGGAAGCAGGGCAGGATCGAGGCAATACGCGGACATTCAGCTCGGGGACATGCATTCCTTGTCACATTCCAATACGTCTCAGAAAGAATACGAATGAACGACAACTTGTAACGGCTATGTACGTGTATGTGTACGATGACATACGATAGTTTCATGACGACCAGCCTTGGGTGGAAGGTAAGGTTCTTTTGACCTCGTGTATTTGGCCCACTTACTGAAATTCGTCACAGGCCTGAGGCCTCTGAGTCTCAAATGTTCGCACCGACTTGCCTATGGGCCCAGCTGCTAGTAGTACTTATAATCATATAGCTATCGTCTGCATTTTTTGGAGCTGGGCGGCCGTCTCGACTGTGTGACCAACTTTATAGTTGCATGACAATGCATGACGGCCACGTTGTGAACTGTCTCATTTTTTCCTTTTTCCTTGTCCCCCCCTCCCCCTAGGCTTGCCATAGTGGCATGAAATGTACTCAATCTGCCGTAGGCAGACGGGGGGGATTGAGTTCAAACACATACGGCTGAAAGAGTTCGCCAGCAACCTTCAAATGAGGACGTGGAACCGTAGCACGACACGTGAAACAAACACCACCCAAATTAAACTTTCATCTTGAAATCGGCCGTTTTGCTATCGTCCCTCCATCGCAGTTCGTTTCTGCCTTCTATTACCAAGACTATTATACACACATCCCCAATTTTGGACCGACTAGATTCCAAATGAGGTGTGTACTTCTTCAAAACGTATGTATCTCGCGCATATTAACGACTTGACAGCGTGGAGTCAGACCAGTTTTGGTCCACGACCGTGAACACACGAATGGCTCACCGTTTAGGAAACGTACCCGCCAACGAACCTCAAGACAGAATCACCACAATGCGACGCATACTCGACAGAGAGATCGCATCTGTCGAGGGCGCTCTCAGCGCTTTGAAGAGCCGCAAAAATGCCCTGTCGATCGTTTACAAAGTGCCACCCGAACTTCTCACCCATATATTCAAGCTTTTGGCCCGCATCAGCCCCCCAGCGTCGCCAGAATGCGGGAGATTGGGGTGGATCAATGTAACACACGTATGCCGTCGCTGGAGAGAGATCGCTCTTTTGGACCCCTCCCTCTGGGAACGCGTCACCTTCTCCCTTGGCTTCGAGTGGTACGAAGAAATCCTGGAGCGAGCAAGACACGGTCCCGTCATTGTCCAAGCTGATGCGACATATTCTTCAAGTAGCAACATCGTCAAACTCCTCAAAAGCTGCACCGTCCATATAGAGGAGCTGGATTGTCGCAGCTATTGTGGGTTTCCCCCAGTTTTCACAGGGTACTTATCGTCCTGTGGTCTGCGTATGCACACGTTGCGCTTGGCAGAGAACGTGCCGGCGCTGGGAGTCATTCTTCGTATACCATTGCGACCTTATTCGGACTTTTCCACTCATCTGCGCACCCTTGTATTAGAAGGATGTGGCTTGGCGATCGAATGCCTCAAATCCTTTGTCGGCCTGACTCGCCTAGACATCCGTCGAGCCAACAACGATTCTGCCAATGACCTCCTGAAAGCGATTCGGTGTATGCCCCTCCTCGAGACGTTGCGCATCCACGAGCTCTCCCCCTGCGTACAACCACACCGTCGGACGTCCGAGCCCCCTTCTCCCTTCCCCAACCTAACCGTCATCGATCTCGTGGGCCCGGCTGAAACATGCACCACCCTACTTCGAGCGATTTCCCCTCACCCATCCGCACACTTCCGGCTCAAGCTGTACTCCCCGGACGATTACGGAGACGAACAATGCCAGGAAGTGATGGAATACATCGCCACGCGCCTTCGCCAAGCCTCTACCCCTCCACTTTCCGCCCTCCTTATGGAAGGCTCAATCGCAAAACCCACGGATGACTGGGAAGACAGCCTCTACTCTCTTGTTTCTCGGAGAGACCCGGATGACCCCGACAGGTCCGTCGACAACGTCGTTTGCATCGGAATGAGCGATCCCCACCGCATTGCGGGAAAACATCCCTGGGACCTCCAGCGCCTCAAGGACGACGCGGAGGCTGACGTTGACGTGCTCTTCCGGCTCGAGTTCATCCTCCCTTGGCGAGTCCCGAAGTATATCTACGACAGCGTTTTCCGGTCGTTTCCCACGGAAGGATTGCGCGCGCTGTCCATGGACACAGACGGGGTCATCTATTCGTTGCCGGACATGGGTAGCTTCCTCGAACGGTGTCCTGTGCTGGAGCACTTCCGGGGGACGCGCAAAGAGGCCGCGTACATTGGGTTGCAATTCCCGAGACACGACGAGGAATGGCCGTCGCCTATCCTCGATAACCTCGTTACGCTGTCATTCGCCAAGTTCGACCTTTCTTATTTCCCCCCAGATAGTCTGATGGTGGTGAGACTGCAGGCGTGGGCGAAGGACAAGCACAAACGAGGCAAACGGCTGGAGTGTCTCGATTTGACCGAGTGTGGAACGCCGGAGGAATGGCCCATGGATGAACTTCGGGAGGTGGTGTCTTCCGTATTGTGTAAACCAATATCGTCGTGACGTATGCGATTCTTACTGAGCAGCATGTCGGATCGGTACACCATTGCATACTTGATTCATTAAGCCCGTTCGGAGAAGGAGATCCAGATCGCAGAACTCTACCAGCAGGTAAACAACCTCACATGTCTGTGAAAAAGGAAATCTCCGACGAAGAGCGGACAAGGAGCAGGCGTGAATTTGTGGTGGACAATATGAATACAAGTGGTATGGAAACAAGGTCGATCGACTAGTGCTGCATGGGCTCCTTGCCCGTCTTCGCCAACTCATTCCTGGGGAGCATGTCAGATATTTTCATCGTGAAAGGTATTGATCACACACCTTAACTGGACGCTAAACTCATCCTCAATGTCATCGTCGTCCCAGTTGTCCTCCCAGAGTTTGTCTCCTTGTGACTTGGCTCCTCCAGGTGCCGAGTTTCCCAGGTGTGCCAACGCAGTCTCTGAATCGTCCCAATCTAGATAGTTCCACCATTAGAAGGTAGGAAGATCGAGAAAGAAATGAAGAGCGCACCTTGGGCTTCAAACTCCTCGAACTCGTCGTCTTCCTCGAGGACGCCAAGATGAGGCTGGGACTCCTCTGGTTTTGCTACAGTCCGTGACTTTGGCTTCCGGTGCTGTTTTGGACGTGGATGCGGCGGCGGACATGGTGACGGGCTTGGAGATGCGGAGGAACGCGTCTGCGCTCGACCGCGACGCGTCATCACGCGTGTTATCGTGACTGTAACGGTCACTGTCTTACAGGAACGGTGACGTGACTCGGGTCGGGAGTCGGAGGAGCGTCGGGTTCCGGGGAATCCGGGATCGCGCCAGAGTTGGCAAGCAGTGTGCGACTCTGCGAGCCGTCGCCTCATCCTCTCGCCGTCCCTCGCCAGCTCCTTCCTCTTCCCCTCATAGAATTCATTCATAGACTATAGACACCGCTGACAACATTCCCCTACGCCCGACTCTTTCCGAACTCTCCCCGAACCAGATCACCCTAGCCCGACCCCAGTCCGTTCAAAGAGTCTTGTATTTCTCAGCGACCTCCCCAGGATCTCCTCATCCATTGCCTCCGCATTCTATATCCTCGCCAGGAAAAAAAGTCTCCGCAGAACGAGAACGTTCAAGATGACTGCCACTAGAACACTCACCCTCACACGCACCCACCGCCGTCGCGGTCTCTCCCTTTCCCTCATCACCAACAAGACGGAAGATACACTCACCTTTGACACCCTTCCGACCGAAATCCTCCTCTACATCGTCTCCCTCGCTCTTCCCCAGCGCGGCATAAAAGCCCCGAGCTTCCACCGCCCTTCTCCCAAGGCGACCATATCCTCCCTCGGCCTTATCAACAAGCGCCTCTCCCACGTATTCGCATCCCTCCTCTACCGCACGGTTGTCCTCAAGACCGCACGCGCCGTCTCGCTGTTTGCGCGGACCGCGTCGACGAACCCAAAGCTTTCCGCGGTGTACGTCAAGAGCCTGGCACTCACCCATGTTGCCGAAGACCGTCTCGCCAGCGCAAACGCCGAGTTCGGTGCCATTCTCCGCGCATGCTCTTCATTGCATACGCTGGTCATCCCCGGGCCAGCCCTCATGGCATTGGCCGACATGACTCGACCTCTTCCCGCGCCAAAGCATGTCACCATCAGTTCGTGGGGAGAGGGCCCTGCGAAGTGTTTCGAGGCCCTGATGCGTCCCCAGCCGACCGTTGTTGTGCCCGAACTCTTCCGGGAGACCACCCACTTGTCCATCAGCGAGCCTGGGGTGACGTGGGCACGTCCCCGCGATGTCCTGGCCGCCGTCGGTCCTTTGCCCCAAGTGACGCACCTGCACCTGCCCAGGCGTACCCATGCGAATTCAGAGAACGACGCAGAGTTCCTGGTGGACCTCGAGTACATCCTGGACGAGCGGCCCTCCACGAAGCTTAGCGTGAGCGTCCTTCCTGGGATGTTCACGCAGGCGACAAAGGAGGAGTCTGGCATCAAGGCCCAGTTGATAGAGGCCTACAAGGGCAACGAGCAGTTGATGATCAGGGAGGACGTGGACGGTACATGGAGGAGGGTCTGGGAGGGTCTGCAGCGGGGGGTGAACGGAGTTGGGATGGAGGAGCGATTCTGGCAGACATTATGAGAGGTTCTGCGTGTGACTTCGGTCGGGTCTTGGGACTGGAGGACGAGGTCAGGCGGGGTGCTTTTAGACGCCCTCTTAGACTGATCGGTGCGTGTACCAAGCTTCGTTTATGTTACTTGGCTTCTCCGGCGCGTCAAGTTATCTGTTTGCTTTAGAACTTTTCGAGCTCCGTGTGTATGTGTCCTGTTCGCCGTACTGTACACGCTGTTGTTTGTCGGTTGTGATACTTATCTAAACTTTACTCTACATGCTACGGAAGTTCAGGATGCCCTCGCCACGCGCAATAGATTGTCCTCCTGGCTCTTTATATCATTTGACTAGTGGGGACTGGCAGCAGATTGTAGCCCTTTCTCCGAGTCCTTGATCGGAATGTTGTTGCCTGTCAAAGCCTCCTCTTCATTGCTCTTCCACATCAAGGCGAGGCGAGGCAGAAGGTGAAAACGTATGAGCATTTGCAGCCATCGTTGAACAAAGGTGTTGTCCGGACCGGGACTATCTCAGACTTCTATGTAGGTTCTCAGTTGGGCAGTCACGTGAGACAGCTACATGATATTCGAATTTTCGTCTTCTTCCTTCTTCCTGCTCTCATGAGTCTCATCCCAATACCTTCTAAGTACGGCCAGAATACATCCAGTTCGGTTTCGTCCGTTGAAATCCGTATCTCGTTTCGGAGAGCGCAAACCTTCCCATCGGCGTTCTATCTCGGATATGGCAAATGATCCCGGAAATGGAGTCCCACAACGCTGCACATGGCTCCGTGTGTTGCGATAATTCTAGTCCGGCCTTTTCAGAGGGGGTGACGCTTTCCTTCATTCTCCACCTGATTTCTCCTCCTTCACGATTTATAGAATTGGTTCTACCGCCATGACCTCACCAAACGGCCTTATCTGCTTCACCAACTGTCTGATCCCTCTCGAGGACGGCAGTCTCGTCGAGAAAGATCTATGGATCGACGAGCGCAGAGGCGTCGTCCTTGATGCTCAGGTATGCTACCTTTGAGCCCGTCCGGAGCTGTATCGTCAACCTCATCGATGTAGCGAACGTTCTTCTTGAGGAAAGAACGACCTGACCGGGTGATTGACATGGGAGGCAACATCGTCAGGTGCGTACTTTCCTCGTCCTTATCGACTCGGCTTACCCGTGGCCCTTAGCCCAGGGTTTCTCGACATCCAGATTAACGGTGCCTACGGATTCGACTTCTCCGTGTACGAGGGCGATGACGAAACCTACCGCGCGGGTCTGAAGCATGTCGCTTCCAAGATCGTCGAAACCGGCGTGACTTCGTGCGTTTCAACCGCTTCAACATACTTTTTTGTGGAACTCATTGCCCTGCAGACTTGTACCTACAATCATAGTGCGTGGTACTTTCGCTTTTGCCCCAATTACACTCGTCAATCGAATGTTAGACCCAAGAAAAGTCCATCTACCCATCCATCCTCCGCCTGCTTCGTCCATACGCCCATCCTCAAGGTGCTACTCTCCTGGGCTGGCATGCAGAAGGCCCTTTCTTGCAGATGGCAAAGCGCGGTGCCCATGCACCGCCATTCCTCCGGACTGCACCCGCCGGTTTCTCGTCGCTGGAGGAGACTTATGGAGCCACAAACCTTGCACACCAGGAAGACTGGCTCATGGAAGATCCCACAAAGGGCCTTGGCGTACGCATCATCACGGCAGCGCCGGAGGTCGAGGGTGTCATGGATTCTGTCAAAGACCTGACCGACCGCGGTGTCGTCTTCTCGATCGGCCACAGGTGGGTGTGCTCATACGCATCAATTCGAACAAGGGTCTGATTTTTCCAAAGTATCGCGACCACCGAAATCGCTACCAACGCCGTCCGCCGCGGTGCGCGACTCATCACTCACCTTTTCAACGCCATGCCCCAACTGCACCACCGCGACCCGTCTATCATTGGCCTCCTCGGCGCGTCTCCTCACCTTGCTTCTCCTTTCTCCCCCATAACCAGCGGGCAAATATCGCCCACCAGTGGATCGATCACCCCGGCGCTGCGCACGGCCCCTGCTGCTTCCGAAGCCCTCGCCGAGCAGCAAACGCCACCTCAATCGCCGATTCTTGCGGCGACACACGTTGCGTCCAAGGTTCGCAAGCTTCCCGGAGGAGGACCTGTCCGTCAGGCTAGCAGGGCATCTCTTCATCTCGAGAAAGGTCAGGTAGCAGACATGGAGTTCGAACGTCCGTTCTATGAGCTCATCGTGGACGGCATTCATTCGCACCCGAACTCTGTCAGGGTACGTCACTTTGTTTTCACCGATATCCCAAACTGCTCATAGTCATCGTAGCTGGCGTATAATGTCTACCCAGAAGGATGCATCCTCATCACGGATGGTGGGTACATCTTGTTTCTATCTAATGGTCAATGTTGACAGAGTCTTCTCAGCCATGAAGATCCTTGACCCCAACCTAAAGGATGGTGTCCATGAATGGCGCGACGGAAAACGCTTCGTGAAGGAAGGCGTGAAGCTCTACCTCGAAGGAACAGGATACGCTCGGCCGGAAGGCAACTACACCTTTCCCTCTCGCTCCTTTTTTCAGAATCTAACTAGGTACCTTCCCTAGCGTGGTTACTCTCGACACTTGCGTTCGCAATTTTTCTCGCTTCACGGGCTGTTCCCTCGGTGAGGCGATCAAGTGTGCGACGTTCAACCCTGCGAAGTGCGTTTAGGCTGTCCCTCTCGTGTTTTTCGTCCTCACTGATCGCCTGCGCAGGTGTCTTGGGATTGAGAATCGTAAGGGTACCCTTCGCCCGGGCGCAGATGCGGACCTCGTTGTCCTAGACCGTAACGGGAACGTCGTTAGTACATGGGTAGCAGGGGAAACAAGTGTGGATGAAACAGTAGATTGATATCTGAGGGGAAACCCCAACGTATCATGCCAACGCAGAGTCTGATGCGCGTGTACTATATTTTCTGAGGGGGGGCGACTTATGAAACTGTTCTTTCGGGTGTCTTGCTTGTTCATTGCCGTAACGCAATGTCAAGTACTTATGGCAATGCTCTCCTTCCGTACGCTTTCACGATCTCCATGGGAAATGGCTGTCAGGATTCTGAGCGGGGAGTCGAACGATCCGAAGGGTGGGGGCATGGGGGCAAGTCTATTGATACAACACAGGGTATGACAGTTTGGCGGTACAATGTGGGATATATGCGATACAACAGTACATGTACAATAATATTCCAGGAGTCTTAAGTAACAATGTAATAGCAATAAACAATAAACAGCGAGGCGGACAAGGTAGCAAATGAAGGGGGGTAATGACAGACGGCGAAGAGCAAAAGCAAAACATTCCCGGGATGTGCACGGGAGAAAAAGATGGGCGACTGTGACAGCAAGGAATGGACGGGCGTTCCGTGGGGAAATAACCCAGGGAAGGGAGGTTGCGCAAGAAAGTAACCAGCCTGTGCGGCGTTTTTTTTTTGAGAGGAGGCTAGGGGGTAGATGGTTATGTCGAGGTCGCGGATGGGGTAGGTGCTGGCGTCGAGGCCGCCATGATGGGATCCGGAGTAAAGCTGACGGTAGAGATGTCGATAGGAGCGGATGGTAGTGTGGATGGTTCAGAGGATGTCGGGGAAGGGGTTTCCGTGGAACCGTCTGCTAGCGAAGCTTTGAAGCCCGAGAGCAGCATGATGACCGCGTCCACGAGTGAGTTCAATTTGGATTGCATATCGTCCGACGCGGTTGTTCCGGACTGTCACGCACACTTCAGTTCATTTCAATGGTGGAGTACTACCAACAAACTCACCACCACTTCTGCATTCCGACACTCGTACGAAGGACATCGGACGGTGAGTACGTCCCGAGGTAGAATGGGCGCAGCGTGTGCCGCTGGGAGCACTGCGAAGTAAGAGATGTCAGCCCGTCATGCCCCGCCAAAATCGTAGGAATATACGCACATGAAGAAATGACCAAGACGAAGAACACCGACAAACACAGGAACGCCGCACAGCGCATTGTGTTGCAATGTGTGATTGTATCGGCAAAGAAATGAAGCAGGGACCGAAAACCTGATTTTGTCCTTATATTGGGCGAATACAAGCGCACCCAAAGGTCGTTGAGGACAACGTCGACGTGGCCCACAGTCTCTTATACTCTACGTTGCCGGTCGGGATGGCGTACAAAGTCACCTCTCTATATGGAAAGTCGAACGGGAAGAAGCATCGAGGGCGTCAGTAAGTGCTAGACTCCGAGTGGCCATACCTGGGCGTCGGGACGATGCGAGGTCTTCCAAAACAGGTCATCCCTTTGAAGATAGGCGACGGCAGAGACGGCAGCCAGGAGTCCGCGTCGCTGGCCTGGCCTCAAGTCTACAGAAGGCCGCCGATTTGATCGAATGAGTATAAGGACTTCCTTTTTGGGACGCACAAACTTGCGAAGTTGTCGCTGGGGCGCATTGGAGGTGCGTGAGGTGGCGAACTTTGAGGTGTCGAAAACTCGTTCTGAGGGAGGGGATGCGATGAGTGAATGCACCTGCTTGAGTTGTTCTCTGGCCCAGTAGATTGGACGTGGCTTGGACGACGTCGCATCGTTGGCTCCTTCAAACGCGCCGATGCGGTCTCCCCGGAAATCGTGAACACCAACGAACACCCACAAGGAGGGATATTGCGAGGTACAATCTTCACTTGAACTGTGGATCGAATCTATCGAATTTTTAGAGTCCGTGTAGCTCGAAACCACAAAATCGGGACCAGAAGTGAGCGCGCACACAGGATAGGGAAACGAACACTGGCCGAAAGTGGCAGTCCCATTCTTCCTCACAGTCTATGTGTGGGATGATATGCTTTTTTACCGCGTCTATTCCTGTTCTGAGCGAAGAGAGATGTGGCCAGAGAAGAGACAACTTGGTGGAGGTGACTTGCCTTTCTGGGAACAAGACATCCTGCGTCGTGCTTTGATACTGAGATGTTTGTGCGCCACAGGGTTGCCTTCGAGATAGAGACTGTACGCTTTGATGCTGCTATGACATACGCGAGAGTGTGCTTGTTGAGTCCTGAACAGGGAAAGCCATTCCTACTTGGAAGGTGCGACCAATAATAGCAACGAACCGAACCTTTAGGCTGAGAGCAACACCAAAATACTATCGGATGATAGGACTACTAGGGAAGCATCCTTGTCTCTTGTATCCGACCTTTGATCAGTGACTTCGACTTGAAGCATGGCCGTGGTAGTGGTGTTTTCATCCGAGTTGCAGACTTCTGAGATTTGGATCCGTGGGAAGAATGTACCACGGCCGACGTAGCTCACGGCCACCATCACGATCCCAAGGGCGTCGAGCGACATGCACTGGGGGACGTCTCCAGCCTTGTAGCACCGATCCAGGTGCACGCTACGCGTCTGTAGCTATTTTCGGGATCGATCATGGAACAAATTTGGCCTTCACATTGCCATTTCGTGAACAGTCATATACATACACATCCCAAAGAGTAACATTCTGTGGACACAACTTGGATTAGCGTCGGTCAGTAATGTGAGGACACAGGAATCATACCCTTTGATTCTACCATCCACTATATTCAGGCAGCGAATGCTACCTTGAATGCCCAAGAATATTGAACACTGTTCAACTCGTCGTCCGACACGGGGACTGTGAAAATTCCATCCGTGACTGTCCAGTTGAGCGCGTTGCCGCTGCCGCCGAGAAGGGTTACCGTGTCGCCGGTGGTGATCGGAACGGGTACCGGAGTCAGTGAGCTGTCCCTTGTCGGGTCGAACGACGGCGATGACGTAGAACGCGTTTGCCGAGGTGGTGAAACGTACGTTCGTGAATCCGGGCGTTGTGTCTGCCGACTTAATCCACCAAGGCCGCGTGCCATAGATCGCCTCGCCCGAGGATTTGAGCCAGCCGCCAACGTCCAACAATGGCCCCGTCATTTCAGGGATGATGGTCCCGTCTTCCTTCGGGTCCGATGCTTTAGAAGTTGCGTCAGGTTAGGCGAAATAGAATGGAAAGTACAACTGACTCCAGCAAAAAGTTCCCGCCCTTAGACACTATACTGCGGGCCGACGAACGCTAGTGAGATGACGACGAGAACGACAAGCACGTAGAATCTCACTCGACAAGTTTCGGGACGATTATGGGGGCAGTTTGATAACCGTCCGGAGGCCTAGATTGAACGAGGTCAGTAAGGATGCACTGTTTGCGATCATCTGGGTACTCACGTATCAGAGTTGTAACCGTAGCTGAAGGGATCCATGCCTTCACTGGTTTCCCATTTCTGGGACTACATCGAAAGTCAGTCACAATAAACTCCTCGAAGATGACGAACGTACAAGAAGAGCGCTGTAGGTCGCATACTCAGGAGTGACGTAGTCGGTCTGATTGGCACCACAACGGTCATCGCGTACGACTTGGCGCCCTTGAGCAGCAGCGAAGTTATACCAATCTCCACCTATAATCCTGTCAGAATTGGGGTAGGCATCGATGCGTAAAAAAACACTAGCCGATCTCGGGGAAGGCCGAAGCAAATCCGATATCACACCTACGAGGAGATGGTTAGTGTGAGTTTTCAACGTTCGGCATCGTTAGTGTCTGCAATAACATACCAAAGGATCTCTGTCTGGTACCGCTCGTCCGTGAAGAGGGTTTCCATCTGCGGGCGCTTGGACTGAAACTCGTGGTGAGGAACTTGATTGGGATTCAAAAATTTCGACTTACTGTCTTCCAAGAAGTTATCCACGGGAATATAACCGGTGAAGGGATCGCAACAAGAGCCATTGAATGCATTGAGAGCTGGCTGGCCGGGGAACGAGCCGTGTGCATATGGGGCATAGGCAGGGTTGAACCACTCTGGTAGACGCGTTGAACGACATCACAACCACTGAAGGCAAAAATTAACACCAACCAGGGAGACTGAAATAGGTCTGAGACTTGAAGGTCAGCGCGACGAAACAGCACTAAAGCCAAACACTTACGCCGCGACGGAGATCGGGGTGGCGAGCCTTCGAGCTGTCGAGCAGCTCCTTCACGAAATCACGTCTGTAAATGAGTTCAGGAACATCATCGGAGAAAAAAAGAAGGGGAAGACTGACTTGGGCCCAAGGAGCAAGGAGTTACGGTTGCTTGAATTCTTGGTATCGAACTGGAAAGGGGTGAGGTGAGGAGGACATGGTGAGGGAGAAACACATACCAAAGCGAAACCGTCATGATGTTTGGTAACAAGGACAAAATACTTCGCACCAGCATTGACGAAGAGGTCGACCCAGTCATCGGGATTCCAAGCAGACGCAGTGAAGTTGGCGATGAAATCATCGTATACAACGTTAGGACCATAGGTGTCAAGATGGTGTTGCCAAGTAGGCGACCCCGAGTTGGGAGCTATGAGACGCAGTATGAGCTTTATCTCCCTCAAACATTGGTAGAGGGGAAAGACTTACGGTTATGTAAATCCCAATTGTACCTACGTGAGCGTGAGCATTCATGTTCAGAGATAATCAAAAGGCTAAGTACGAACCACTCAGCATATTGCTGCCCACTCGGTGCCCATGCGGGAACACTGTACACGCCCTGACGAGGTCAAGGTTTAGGCATAATTTCGATTCGAGAATGCGTAACGTTTTACCCAGTGGATCTATATCGTGGCCATTGGTACGATGAAAGGCGAAGCAAGGACATCATAGACGACACTCACGAATATACCGAACTTCGCATCATTCCACTGCAGAAGGAGGCTTCAGTGACCTTCGCTCCCAGAAGACAGGTTGACGTACCCATTCAGGACTCTCATGGGTATCCAAACTTGGGTCCGTGTTTTGCCAATCCGGGATTCCAGCTGTGACCTGCCACTCCTGGCCACCCGTCGCCAAAGCTACGCTGTTCCCGTTTTCGTCCTGGATTGTGACAATCGCCGTGGCCGAAGAGCCGGAAGAGATTCCAGCGTTGTTCTGCACGCCGACAAGAAGTGTGACTTGGTCGTCGGTACGCAGACGGCGGAACGTTCCCGGGGTAACGGTCTTGAACGAGGATGATGTCAAGCTGACGGTATGATTGGTGGTAACCCACTCAGAAAGCGATCCGTTCAACGGGGATAGGTTGTTTATGATGATCTCAAAGATTTGGATGCGGTCGTCGCCGGTGGCCCCATCATTGAACCATTTGGTCGTGGAACGAACATTCTGGACACCGAGAGCAGGTGAGGCGGTAGGAGTTTGACGGCGAAGGACTCGGCCGAGGGAAGAACCACCGTTGGCACCGGCAGTGGTATCGAGCACCGCGGGGATGAGGCTGATGGAGAAGAACGCCAGTTGTGAGGAGTCGGGCGGAAGGGTGACGGACGTGAGATTCTTGTCGCTAGGGAAGCTCACAGTCACGAAGTGAATGTGGGTCAAGTTGCGGTCGATCGTAAGACCGGGGCCATCGATGTTCGGGTTGGCGTAGTGCCATGGTCTGTGAAGGGTGAGGCTACGACAATGCATATACATACTGAAGTGCGTACGTGAAGATCGGACCATCGAACATGCTACCAGACGAGTACCAGGGTGCGACGATAATACTAACGAGGTCGCTCGTATTGTCGTCGAAGTTCAAAGTAAGGTTCGCGACGCTGACCGCAGGGTAGGCGATGGCCAAGGCATTGAATGACTGGATCTGGGTTGGAGTCGGTAAAGTGACCGTCTGTGAGCTCGATTTGACTGCATCAAGTGCTGACAAGTTGTGGAAGGGCGGCAGGTCGAACTATACCATAACATCGTCAGACAGCTTATAACGGTAAGTCAGAAAAGTATGCCTGCCTCGATGCCAGTGAAATTGAACGTAGACGCTGTTGGAAGGTACTCTGCGGGGTATGCCCTCCCACTCCCATCAAAATTGGCAGTTGTCGTTGCTTGTGGCTGCTGCCTTCACGTTGAAGACAGAGGAGAGATCGAGTTTGATCAAGTCTGCGGCATGAGCGGATGAGCAGACTGCCGCAAAAAAGGCTAACGAGAAGGACAACGGCAAGCGCATGACGCCTACTAAGTTCCACCTCACAGTCCCGCCACTTTATAGGAAGACATAAAAACCGAGAAGCCAGGGCCCTGAGCTCTGCCCTTCTGTAGCAGGGGAGCGGCAGAATCCTCACGACTCTTCCTGGATCGTAGAGCGCGTGCCCATTTCCTCTCATATACCTCTCGTCCCTCGAGGGTCCAGTCCAAAGAAAGGACATCCGTGATGCCAGCGGTGAAGAGGGATAGGTTGGGGCAACATGACAAGGAGATACGCACTCGTGACAAGATCTTCCGTAGTTCGCTCGGGGACAGCCAGCAGGAGTATCTGGCGAGAAGATACGTTGAATGCTTCCGTAGGCACCAAGCCATGTGCTGAAGAGCAGACTAGAGTCTGCCGACGATAGGAAGGAGAACATCGTGAGAGCGACGTTAAGAGGGTTCAATCTGCATCCTGGACGTTAAGTAGTCCCCATCGCGGGCGTCTACATGTGTTGCTGTGCTTGACGAGAGTCGACCCAAAGGGAATGTTACTTCCGACGTGGAAGAAAGGAATCAAGAATGTCGGAGCTGTTGACAACTTGACAGGCGAACGCACGCAACGGTCGAAGGGCCCAAAATCCGGGTGACAACAGAACAAGCGCGAAAACGCCGTCACGTGGACCGCGTCCAGGATCCCGAGGACCCTCATCCGTCCTCCTTCGTTTTCAAAACGTCGACGTCCCCGTGCCCGTCGTCGGCTGATCTTCCGGCATGCGCGCTGGCAAAGCTTCGATTCTTACGGAAGGGCTCGAGAAGGGTAGCACATGAACCTCTGCAAGCCTGCTGACTGATATCTTCATGCTCCACCGTCGTTCGACAATCAGACGTCGTTGTTTCCGCGCATCTATTCGCAGAGAAGATCCCCGAAATGGTCCTTCCTGAAAGAGGCCTGAGTGACCTACTGCTGGTTCCCGTGATGTCAACGGCTGGACTTGTCCTCCCAGAGCTCTCGCGAATCGCAAGTTTGATATTGTAGCTGTTTCACAAGAACGATCCAGAGCAGAATTCTGACGGTGCTGTCAATGGCTCCGACGGTGTGGTCAGTACGCATGAGAAAGGCATGATGGAAAGGTCTACCGCAAAAAGCATCATGGGGAGGAACCCCGGATGACATATTACAGATCCGACGCGAGCCCCAAGGAACAGCGCGCATTATTGTGACAACGATGGCCAACACGGAGACGCCTTAATCTTGTTTGTCCTATTGCTTGCCGAGGCTGTAAAGAACGTAAGTAGTGTGGGGTCAAGGTAGACTGGTAACAATGGTCCATGATTCTTGTGGGTACTACATCCAAATCCTTCTTCGCCAGCGAAGGACTGAGCGCTGAGCACAGACACCTATGTAGGTGAAAGAACACGGAACTGTGACCGTAAACTCAAACTTTTCGGCTGTTAAACTTGGGATATTGATCAGATCTTCAGAAACAGGTTAAGGGATGTTGAGACAAAAAGTGAGAAACAGATGCGACGAACCCGGTGTAACTACTCAGAAGCAGCGTTTTGATTCCCCTCTCGAGGGTGAGAAGACGGATATCGTGAAACGAGAGTCGTGCGGCCTGGCGTTTGAGGAGCATGATAGAAGAGGTAGAATAGGATGAGCTCCCTGGTGAAGCAGATTCATCCCCGTGGTCACCAATCATCTCCTACAAAGGCGTACAACTCTTGCACAAGCGTAAGATGCGTAGCAGTGTCTTCCTGAGAAGTGATGATCCAAAGCAGATAGTCGTCACTGAAGAATGTAAAGAACGTGAGCATGCCAGTAACGTTAGGAAGTGGTGCTGGACATCCTGGTCCATACCAATCATTTTGGGGGGCATTTTACGCTCAAACGCCACGATAGACGGGTAACGTCTGATGCAGATACATATTGGGCAATCAGAGGTGGTCTGCAACCAGAAGGAAGAAGCTTGGCCGGTATGAGGTGTGCATGTGAGATGGCAAAAGGCAAAGCAAGCACTGTATCCGAGTAACGACGTAATATCGTCAGATATTGGACCATAATGGGAAAGGAAAAGCAACCAAACTTCCGGTGACATGTGACATGAGTTACGTTTAGCGGGCGAACGTCAGCTCCTTCACTGGCCTCAGCACGCCTCGCGCCTCCGTCTCTCCTATCTCATCCTCCTCCCTCACGATTTTCTCGTTGAGTTTGTAGAGCCAAGCGTGAAAATCTATTTTGCACACTAGTTTCGTTTTCCTGGGTCAAGATCTACAACATGGGCGGTGCAGGTACGTCGCTTGTTTCTCGTAGCTCGTGGCTGTCGATTCAGTTGCTCATCGACGTGGCTCTTCGCAGGCTGGCTTTTTCTCTTCGCGGTCCTTATGGCCGCTGGATTGCTGTTTACCATGGTGTTTTTCGTGCGTCATGTTCTATGCTTGTTTCGGTATACCTCGTGGATTGAGCGTCGTGGCAACTTCATCTACTGTTCTGCATGTAGATCATCATGTTCTCGGACCTGGAGTGTGACTACATCAACCCTATAGACCTGTGTAACAAACTCAACCAGGTGCGTCGCGTTGTTCTATTTGACTAGATGCATTTTGTAACCAGAGGTCCTCTCCCTAGTTCGTTCTACCGGAAAACAGCGCCCATGCTTTCCTCACTCTGCTTTTCCTTCTATCTGGGCAATGGGTTGCTTTCTTGCTAAATGCGCCGCTACTCGGATACAATATCAACAAGTGCGTACGGGCACTTGCCTTTGAAACGTAATTGACCGCGTGCGTTCAGAATTCGGAACAAAAACCATATGTACGATGCGACGGAAATCTTCCGCACCTTGTCGGGCCACAAGAAAGAAAGTTTCTTCAAGCTTGGCTTCTACCTCTTGTCTTTCTTCTATTACCTCTATCGGTGCGGCGTTTCCCGTCTCCTACCTATAGCCATGCTCACTCCCAGTCCAGCATGATTGTCGCTCTCATCTCCGAGAGCGAGTGAACTCGACGTTCCCTCGATGCCCCCTTTACGCTTGTATACTGCTTTTCATCACTCAAGGCGGTGAGGGAGGGGCTGTAATTCTTCACGACGATTATGAAGAGGACTGGGTATGAAGTTTGTGAGCTAGGTGGCAGCTGCGCTTCCGTGTCGAGTCGCGTACAAGCACAGTGGTTTGGCTTGCTCTATCTAGCATGTTCTATAGCGCATCAATGGACTGGGAAGTGGCACAAATTCATCATATTGCGGGACTTTTTTCAGTGATTCAAATATTCTCCGCGCGAGAGGATCAAACGAGACAGAGAAACGGAAAAGAGAAGGGATGAATCGATGGTGCATGAGTAGGGAGTAGTAAGATAGCGAGAACCGGGAGAGCGATCAGGGCAATAGCACTAGGAGACGGTGTAAGGAGAACAAACAACAAAGTGCGGATACGCGTACAGAAATGCATACACTAACAGAGGATGTCCGTGCATCACCACCACTAATCCACATCCATCCTAGCACCACCGCCGCCTCGCCCACCCCGACGTCCCCCACCCCGCCTACGCCCACCACGACCACGGCCACGCGCTTGAGAGTATTCATTTGGGTCGGCCCCTGGAGGTGCAAGGAGCACATGTGCGCGTGCCCTTGCGTCTGCATCGCTGAGAATGTCATCCGAGCGCATTTTCCTGTAACGCAATGAGTGAAGAGCTCTGTTCTTAGGGAGAAAAACTCACGAGCCACCGGACACGTCCGACACGAGCGCGTCGACGTTCCCTTCCACAGCACTCACATTCATCCTCCCGCTCAACGACGCGTTGTTGCCTCCTACTACGCGAACCCCGAGTCGTTTTCCATCCGCCATCTGCCCGTTAAACTTCTTTACGGCACTCTGAGCGTGCGCGTCCTCTTTAAACACCAAGCGCACAGCAACATCGCCATTTGGGTCGCGGGTGCTCACAGCAACCGACCTGACGATATCCCCTTCTTGCTTGAATATGGCCTGCCAAAAGATATCATCAGTGGGTGTGGAAATGTAAATTGGTAAACGCCGTACCTCGACATCCGCTGGGGTCGTACCCTTGACCAAACCAGTCACCTCAACCACATTCCTCCGCATACTTCCGCTCGCACCACGAATAGACAGCTCTCCAGCTGCATCTTTCAGGGCCCGGTCAACGGGATTGAAGTTGATCTTGGGTGCGCCAAGCGGGGTAGAGCTCATGCGTGCAGAGAGCGACTTTGGCTTTCCATCCGCAAACATATCGTGTGTCCATTGTGAGTTAACGTCCCCCTTTGGCGGCCGTGACTGTATGCGTGACGACAAGACGAGATGAGGCCGTGGTGGTGAGCTCAACTTGCGAAAAGGCACGCACGTAGGGAGAGGTCGATTCGCGTTTGCCCTTTGAGCGTTGAGGCCCGACAGAAGGCACGTCGATATTCATGCGTGCGAGAAGGGAGGCCATGGAGGAAGAAAGGGCGATAAAGGCGGAGACTGAGAGTTGGGCGAAAGAGAAGGTGGAGGTGTTCCCGGGTAACCTGTGGCAGCCAAGGAGACACCGTGTCACAGGTCACGAGATCTGTGACGGGTAATACTTTAGTCGGAGATCGAAAAAATGGACGTTCAATGACCATTCAGTTTCCGCGTCAGTCAGCCTCTCTTTCCCACACCACCACCACCACCACCATCACACGCAAGAACCTCGTTGAAGTACCCTTCTTTCTTCCGCCACATCCTCCACATCCCCCACTATGGCTATCTCCTCTACCAAACCATCGCGCTCACGCCGTGGCCGCGCTCGTATTTTGCCCTCCTGCAGCTCCAACGAATCTCACCTGAGGACCTTACGCGTTAAGCAGGTTCGTCGACGCAAAACCCCCGCCAGGGAGGATCGGATTGCTCGTCGCGCGCCATGCTCCCAATGGGCTGTTATAGGCCAGCAAACGGCTGGGATCGTGCTCGGTGATGGCAAGTATGTTGAGACACGTCGTTGCCGAGCGTCTCGAGTCCTTGCTGACATGCCCGATATTTCCCAGAGCCCTCCTCCCCCCGTAGAGACCACCTGGCACATTCTTCACGATATATCTGCCCAGGTTCGTTGGTCCATCGCTTGCACCGCCCTTCACAACCCCGAAACTATCCTCCCCCCTCCTGTGCCCTTGACCCAAACCAGGATCCATTTTTCTTGCGAATCCTCCCTCGCAGTCGCGCGCAGGCACTCATTGCTATCATTTCCTGCCATCAAGGGCAGTGTGACGCCCGCCCGCATTGGTGTTCTGTCTTCGGCATCGTCCAGGCGCCCCGGTGGTGGGTTCAACAAACGCAGCTCCAACCACGACGCCATCCTTTCACGGTCTACCTCCCTCATAGCCCCATTGTCTTCCCCTGTGGGCCGAACATTCTATCGCGGTGCCATCGCTCAGCCGTCAGCCATGCTTTACTCTCCGCAGTCGTTTGGCATCCGGAAAGACGATGACGATAGCCTCAACTTGTCGACGATGATTTCGACGGAGAACTTGAGGCGATTCCGGCCGATCCCACACAAGCCGGCTTGGAACAACCCCCCGCCGTCGATGGCCAAACTAGCGTTCAATGGGCGAGTTTGTTGCGCCGTATGCGATGAATGTCCTTTCTGCCCATCCGTCCGCTTGCCGAGGTCGCCAAAAGCAGATCGGGACCTTGGTGTGCTTCGTACGGAACTCAAGTCGCGGTTGCTCGTGCCCTCGTGTGTTTGCAGCTCATGGCGATGCGGTGCTTGTGCTCATCCTTTTGGCTGCGAGGAGGCGTTCCAGTCGACGTCGTAGCGCAAACTTATGCTGAGCTCCTTGCCTGTGTATCTACGGATGAGGGCTCCACCCGATTCAAAATGTATTTGAGGAGGTTGTGTTCGCTGTCCCAGGCAAGTTACACGAGCCTTTTCGGACGGCATTGAGATGCGCGTTTACGAAGACGAGTTGATGACACTTTGGAGTTTGAATGTTTGTATCGGGGGATTTATTTGGTCGTCTCCGTGTCGTACTGTATGCTCCGTATTGTGTTTCCGTTGTTGGAGTCTTGAGGAGGTGTATGATGGAATGCTATACTTATGACTCTTATGAATCGATGTTTTCTGGTCCGTTTCATTTGTTGAACTCGCAAATTGTGTATCAAATCATCTTGTTCTTGAGTCTGCGTGAATCTCCAATGATGAAAGTTTTTCAAACTTCGAGTCGGTCATGCAAACAGGAATACCTACTCCGAACGAAGTCGTAACTCGAGTCCCGAAGACGGTGTCGAACAACGGCCGACACGATGATCACATTTGCATCGATCGTTGGAGGCCATATTACCATCTGCTGATCGAGTGTAGGGATTCCCGATGATCTCATCAACCTCCAGCGTCTGTGGGTCCTCCGATACAGCAATACAGCACCAATCCGGTTAATTTCCGACATCCACGTCCCAACCTTCTTTATAACCCTTCAGCCTCGTTCACGTCTATGATGCCCCTCACCCCTCCCCCCCCTCCCTCCCCTCTTCTAGTACCTTCTAACCGGACTTCCTTCGCCGTGCCCTCATTCCCGGTCATGCATGTCGCGGATACCCTCGCTCCGTCCTGTTGTGGGGTGCGTGACTTGATGTTTGCCTTGTTCCTTTGTCTGACATTTTATGCAGGAATGTACACCGTATTCGTGTTTCACCGTTGTCCACCACTTGTGCGCGTTCTGTCGTCTCGTTCCCGAACAATACTTACTCAACCCACGCCACAGAAGCCAAGAGGCCAGTACCAATGTCAACCCACACGATTGTTCCTCGTTGTCGGCATGTACATGCTTGTCACCACTGGGTTGATATCCGAGGTGGAGTATCTACTGGACGGGTCAAAGGGTGGCTCCCTTGCGCATTATCTGCCCATCCTTCGGGCCTTCAACTACACGCATCGCACTGCAGCTCGCCACGGTTCGCTTGGACCTCGTCACGTCTCGGTTCGCTCCAGCCTGACTTTGTTTATTCAGTCTGTACTGGGGGTCTGCCTCTGTCCTTGAACTGTTTGGGAGGCATGGGATTGGGGGTATCGGGGTGATGTTGCTGCCCGGCGTTCTCCTCGTTAGCGTTTGTGGTAAGAGCCACATTCCTGTTGTGCTATGCCGTGACATCTTACCCACCTCGAAAAGCCACAGGATTTGGGGCGTGCGTTTCAATGGCCATCCCCATGGAAATAGCCTGTTACTTCCGAAGGCTAAGCATCTCGAAATCGCTTTTACGGCCTTGTTGCTGGCTGTGCATACTCTGGCCAGTGCCACTTTCTCCATCGCGGAAGAGTACGTCTATTAAACTAATCATCTTTGTCCCTGACGAATTCACTCAGACGCATCGCAGAACGTGCGACCCGTTCATGTTGTACGCACCCTAGTAGAATCCGGTTCAATGTGCGGCATTCTATGGGTACGCCACGCTCCATCTCTGGGCTTCCTCGAGACGCTAACATGCATATAGTTGATGATTTTGCTCTCACGTGGAACGGAATCGACGTGCTCATATTCTTTCCGGCACCATTACACAGCTAACGGTAAGCGACAACTTCGACGTTCTACATCTTCCTGACGGCCCCTTTTCCATAAGTTGCCCTTCCAACCGCGATGGTATTGATGATCCTTAATGATCCTTACCTTACTTCGACGAAGGCTTGCGATGACCTTTCGCCCCGCCCTTGCAAGCGTCGAAGTTGTTCGCCCTCCTGTTCCAGGCCACTTCTTAGATGAAAAACCTGGCGACGGAGGTTACGCTGTACTCTCCAGGAGTCCCTGAACATTATTTGTGACTCTAATGACCTTTTCATACGGGCATCTTAGCTCTATGTACTACCATCCCGACCTATCGGGTCGTTTGACGACTGTAGTATTGGAACAGACGAGGGCTTGGAGTTTCTGTACAGCTAGTGTACATCAAAAATGACATATCATACTTGGACACTGGTTCAGAACAAGCCTATCTTGACACGGCGAGCTCTGCCCATACATCCTTTAATACAAAGAGAGACGCGGTGGAGCGCTGCGTCACGTCACGACACAAACCGGAGACAAGTGAGCTTTCTGATTGTTGTGGGACAACAGCCACGTCATCGTAACGCGACGCGTGACAATCGCGTTGACAAATGCACGTGGCGCTTGCGTCATCCTAGGCTTGCGCGTCGGCCGGGTCGCCGCGTCGCTCTTCGTCTTGACCTCCACCACGTACTTGGCCACCGTCATACCTTCCCACTCTCTATGGCACCTCTACGCACCGCCGTTAGCGTCAAAGTAGCCTCCATGGCACAGCCCTACTTATACCTTTTACTTTGTATATCAGAAAACAATTCAAATCAATTTTCCTCCAAAGCAATGTTTGTGTCAGCAACATGGACGTGTTTTTGTCGCTTCGGTCACGATGACCGCGTCGCTCCCACCCCCCTGATTGGATTTATTTATATATCTAGAGATTTTTCGGGAATTTCCTCGGTGCTCGGATGAGGCGGGGTGGTCCCGAGCTCGAGTGATGTACGACACGACCCGACCCGACACGACACAGTACAGCCCACCTGTCATCTGCATCCAGTGCATCTCGGTGCGTTCATCTGGATCATGTGCGCATTTTCTTTCTCTCTTGCGAGACGAACTGACATGTACTATTTGTGCAGAAATCTATGCGAGTTGGGGGTGACATTGGCTGGCCATTGGGACGGTGCCCCGAGCAGGAACGCAGGTCCACTGATTCCGTCCAAGATGCAGCCCCCAGAAACAGTGCCCATTCAACCTCCCGCAAGCGAACGAGAACACGGCCGTCCAGGTATGACTGACCTTAACAAACTGTCAATGTCCTTGCTTACTATATTGTTGTCTACAGCTTTCCTCGGCTGACGCCATTGGCCACCCGCCGGTCTTGAGTGCGAGCACAACGACATCCTCAGGATCCTGAAGGTCCGCAACAGCATTGTATTGTGTCGTCCACGTCCGAATCAACGACAGGTGACACGATATGCAAGAACCCAACCAACCAGCAAGCCTCGAACGGAGCTTTCATAGATGGTACGTGCATACAGTATCAATCAATGTGATAGTAAAGGTCTTTACTGCTCTTTTGTTATCCATATCACAGGTGATATGTCCTCATCGACATTGCATATTCGCAGGCCTACTCGGCCCTCGGCGACTTGCTTCCTACGCCCCCAAGGCTCCACCAGCTCTAACCCTCAAGGAACAAACACCCCATCTGCTATCGAAATGGCAGATTGCCAAGAGAGCCCGACACGAGCGAGAGCATTTGGGACCGTCACAAACCCCTCTACGTAGGCGGCTGTAGTTTGGCAACTCGCAACCGGTGTCACATGACCGTGGGAGCGGGTAGAGGAGGGCAACCCGGCCTCGGGACGGGGGACATCCACTTAGGCAACGCAACCTCTTGTGAGTGAGCTCTCCCAAAGGGCCAAAGCTGTCCTATGTAGCGTCGAGTGATCATCCTCACGCTTTGGCCCATTACACTGTACACGAATCTGTATATGAATACAAGGTTTTGTGCACACTGACCACCTTATTTGTCACGGAGTGCTGATTAGCTCAGGACCCCTGAAATTCCCTATAAATGTTTCATCTCGGACCACCGAAATTTTGGCCTTATGGGAACCTATGTATGGTACTCTCCACCGAAAATGGGCCCCGTAGGGCCGACATGTTGGAGCTAAGAACCACTGAAAAGGAACCCGCCCGTCCGAGTCCCATCTTCACCACCGAAAATGGTAAGCATCTGAACACGCCGAGGATCTGTCAGTTCCAATCACAAGTATTTTGCATATTTTGCTTCCCATGGGTCTATGGAAGCAAACTAGGCATGTTATAGCAAGCTTGTGCATAAAATGAGAGTTCGCTCTGGAAACCTCGACGCCGAAGGCGTGGGAAATTAGACTATTTTTAGATATGTATAGTCTAAGAACCACTGAAAACGGCTGACTTGAAAAAATCTATCATGTAAATCACCGAAAATGGCCCAAATTCTGTCCCAGCGCACCACCGAAAACAGGTCACCCTGGGATGAATGCTCTATAGGGAATTTCAGGGTCCTATTAGCTCATGAGGCTGGCAGCGCTGCGGCGGTTTGTAGAAAACAAAATACAATATGAGCGAACCTCATGTCGATTTCGTACTTGGTGCCGCTGGTGACGTATTCTTGAGGGTTTTGACCTTTTTTTTGCGAAAATTAAGCATGGGTAAGCGGAAAGCAACTCAGCCTCGGGGACAGGAGACAACCCGCAAATTAGGCAACCGCAACCGACCCCCGGGGACAGGGGACGTTGCCTAACGTCGGCCGCGTACAGTAGGCATCCCGGCTACAGTTTCCCTACTATTGGACTGCGAGTTGAATCTTCTACACTTCATGCTTAGTACTTAGTTATGCTTATTTGTTGCTTATTTGAATACAATCACCACAGCCTTGCTACTTGAATGAGTGCAATGCAGGGTCTATGCTAGTTACTTGGTATGGTCTTTCGCTGACCCGATTTGTACACTGACAGGCCCCGCCTGGTACATGAACATTGCGTCGTGGGTCGCTGCGTATGTCATCGCCGCTGGCGTCATGGTTGTGGGTGTATCTGCGAATAAGGGTCATAGATGGGCTGCTGGAAACCGCGCCTACCATCCCATCGAGGGTTAATTGCACCTTCGACTCCCCATTCATTCACCAGCAACATCCCACTTCTCTTGTCCTCATACTCATACAGCATAACCTTTTGATTGTTTTTATCCCCTCTCCAACACATACCATCTGTTTCGAATGTGATTTGTCCGATGTACGCTGTAATTATGTAGATGCACTGTTGTGTCCGTCATCGTCTGATATATGGTTACGACCCATCCCCATTCTACTTCGAGCCCGAGGGCCCGGCTTAAGACCCGTCCGACTGGTAATCGAACTGCTCGTAAAGGCGCAACGTCTCGTTCCAGTCCCGTTTTCGTCGACGCCGCACGGAGAAATAGGTCGTTCCGCCCACCCAACGACCTGTTACTCGTCCCTTCTGCGCCTCTCCGTTCTCGCCGAAGTACGTTTCGGGGTCCTTGGGCAGCCCGAGGCCGTGCACGGCGAGGTTGACGAGGCGACTGTATATATCACGTCGTTGATCACGGAGACGGGCGAGCGTGGCGGGCCCAACGCGGAGCAATCGTAGGAGGGAGACGAACGCGCGGAAGGCAGATACGGCGTCTTCGAACCACCGCAAACCCATCCACATCACGACCGGAACAAGCACGCCCGTGAGCGCCGCAATAGGTAGGGTGATAAGCATCGCGCCGAACCAGACGCAAAGGCCTGAGACGAGGCCGTAAACGAGCTTGTACTGCGCGATTTCGTCCCAGGTATCCCAGACGGGTCCCGTCTTCTTGAAGTTGTGTACGGCGTAGGCGTAGAAGGTAGTTAGGGCAACAGGGAGCCAAAGGAGTAGACCCGGGGTGGAAAGTGAGAAGAGTAGTAGGGACCAAGTAAGACGAAGGATCAGGCGGTAAAGGATGATGCGTCGGGAGAGAGGGCGGCGGATGCGGTCGTCTTTAATCTTGGGAGCAAGTTCGGCATGATAGGCCTAGGAAAAGAGTAAGACGGGAGTCCGGGGAGGAAGCGAGCAAGCTCACCCTAAGGTCGCTTTTGAGTTGGACGATCTCCCGTTCTCGGGTCCACTGTCACTGCCATCGGTGTCGCGTCCATTGCTTCCAGGAGCAGGCGGTAGGCGTTCGGATTTGAAGGCTTCAAGAAATGTGCGCGAGACGCGCACATAGTCTCCAAGGGTCATGCGCGTGCCGAGGGGTGCGTATATGGAGGCAGAGAGCTTAGATATGCGCACGAGATCCCAGGCAGGTGCGTCGAGGGTGCCGGACGCAATTTGGCGATGGAGTCGCGCTGTCAGAGCCCGTATCTCGTTGTAATCGACGGGAGCGACGAGCTCGGGATTGTTCTGCGGAACGTCAGGGGGAACAAGGTATGGAAGAGGGAGAGGGAGACTCACGCGAGGAGTAAACTTGAATGGGGGATGGAAGGTGACAAGCACGTCGGAACGGAAGTGTTGACGATGCCTACAACGGGTTGGTGGAAGACGACCCAGAGGAGGGGAGAAGGACACACATGTAAGTAACAGAGCAGGTCAGGATTGACACTTCAAAGTCGGGCTCGTCCCGGTGGCGAGTGAGCGTATCGGATACGATGCGAGCGACTGAAGACATATTAAAGACGTGGCTAGATGTGAAGAGCTAAGACAAACCTCCGGTCTTGAGAGGTGCGATGGTAGGATGGTAACGGCTTGCACCTTCGGGGAATAAGCAAACAGCATCTCCCTCGCCCAATGCCTAATGCAACCGGTCAGAGAGTGTACAGAAAGGTCTGTGCTGCGCTCACATCAATTAGCTTAGCCATGATGACGCTGTTGTCGACATTTTGGTCTGGATAGTCCCGTCGTCGTTGAATGGGAACGGTGCCTGCGGACTCGATGAGCCAACTAGTCAACGTTCGCCTGCCGAACTGGGTAGCCTTGGCAGTAAGACGCAGAAGACCCCGTTTCTATAACACATGTATAAGGACGGCGAGAAGGATATAAGGTCAATTGGACTTACTCTGGACGGAATGGAGGAAACCAGTAGACTGCAGTGCGAGTCAATGAGCAGCTCTTGGAAGAAAAGAGAAGGACAACACAGACAGCGCGTCGGTTAACGAGTTCGTATGATTAGCGGAAACAATGCTGCGAGATATGAGTCAATAAATGCGGCACTGTGGACTCTGAGCAACGCAGACGCACCATGGACGACCGTCCTGCGGAATATGGTCGATGCCCTCGACAACTATTGTCCCGTAGAAGATCTTGAGTACAAATTTGAAGAGCAACCTAGTGGTCCGTTAGATAGGGATATCGCCGCACGCTATTAAGGATAAACCTGATGAGAAAGTAGGACCAAGGAGTTCGCGAGCCCTTAGGCATGCTGGAGAGAAGCAACGAGTGTCCCGTGTGGGGAAGCACGGTAGGCCGGGCCGAGAGGCTGCTGAGATTTTTTGGTCTTCGTCTGGACTCTGGTCAGTAAAAGCTGCTGTACAGCTTGGCCTTCTCGCGCCGACATATCCACCCTATCTTTCCTCATTGACCGTCATTTGTCGAGAGGTACTGGACACATCTACAAAGCGCCATGTCCGACGAATTCAGCCAGGCCCTGACGAAAATCCGCCCACATACCTCCTCAAATCTCGCGCACCAGAAGGCTCCCGCAACCCTTCTTCACGCTGTCGACGCGACCCTCGACGATCAGAAGACGGAAAAGACACCAACGGCATATTTTGCTGCTACTCACTACCCTTGATGGTACTGTTCAAAAGGAGCGTCCGACGGGCCTTAGCCTCGGCGACGGCGACATGCTCCCCGCGGAACTTTATCTCCTTGCTCTCGTCGCCCCATTCACCCCGGCTCCCGTCATTCGCGGAAACTTGTCCACAATTCTGTCTCTTACCTCCCCGCTCTTCCCTGTTCTTCAATCGCATGCACCGCCCCTTCGATCACAGCTGGGTCTATACGGTCCCCTCCTCAAAGCGTTAGATCGCCCTCAAACTAGATGTCCTCGGCGTGCGCCAATCCTTTGCATCTATACTCCAACTATGCCTTGATCCCAGACCCAAAGTCCGCAAAAAAGCTTGCTGATGTCGTCAAGGAATCCTATCTTCCCCACCAAGCCCCCATGATCATACACCCTTACGCCGGAACGCGTCGCCGAATGGGCGAAATCTACTCTTGCAGATGCCAACGCAAACGCCATCCCTAAATCGAAACATGCAAAAGCAGATATGGAAAGCGCAGAAATCGCAATCCACCTTCTGTCCTTCCTTCGCCCCATCATACGCCGTCTACCGCTTCAGTAGGTTTATTTCACACACCCTGGCGAACCCTAATTCACAAGCACTGCACTAGTCTCTTCCAGACATCGTCCCAATACTTTTAACGCTTCCTAGACTCGGAAACCCCTTCCTCTCCCAAAGCGCCTATTCCCTTCTGTCAGATTTACTTTCGGCCCCTGCAGAGGACGAACAAATTGATGTCCTCTCAGAAATCCCCCAGATTCTTAAGGCCGTCCTGTCGTCTCCCCCATCAAAGACAGATAGTACCCTAGCACCCTCCTGGCTGGGCCTCCTGGGAAATGCCATGCTTGCGTACAAGAGCGCCAGCCCTGAGGCGTCCGCCGCTGAGCTAGGCAAAATCTGGAAAGCTGTGTGGACTTTCCTTGATTCTACCGATTCCGCGGTGCGCAAGGCGGCCTCCCAGTCCCTCGCGCTCCTGGCGAAATGTTTTACCCCGACTTTCGTGTCCCCCGCGGTGAAAGAGCACGGAAAAGGTGACCCGAAATCCCCGCTCAGCAAAATCATCGCTCAAACGGAAAAGGCGTTCGATGCGCTTGCATTTGCGCGTGTCATGCCTGAACTCCTCTCCGTGATCTCGGCACTGCTCAACAACCTTCGTTTCCGCGAAAGCGCCGCCTCCCCAACCGCTGCTGAAGTCCTCCTTCTTCCTCTGGTCCAGAAGATCAGCGAGCTCCGAGTTCAGAAGGACTTTGAACACAAAGAGGCAGCAGACGGCGCGCTCGGCACCGCAATGTCGACAATGGGTCCCAGCGTCCCTCCTGCAGACTCTTCCCCTGAATCTCGAGCCTGCCGATCGGTATGCACAATCTCTCCATGTACGGTTTGATGAAGCGGCCTTCTCACTTGACTTTACCCAGACAAGCAGGTCGTGAACCCCGCGCATACCTTCTTCCATTGTTGGCCCAACCCCATCCGTCGCCCACTGGGCCACTTCATTGACTACTTTGTTCCCCTCTCTGAGCGCATGTTCAACTTTGCAACAGAAGGCCGAGGACGAAGGCAGACAGTCCGAGGCTAAGGTTTGGACGGTTTTGATTTCCCAAATTTGGGCTGGTCTCCCTGGTTATTGCTGGGCTCCCGCAGATTTATCGTTGGTACGTGGATCCGTCGTTAATCTATTCCGTATGGTTCTCACCGGAAATGTTGAATAAACTTTGCAGGCCCTGACGCCCGCATTCTCCCAGCTGATATCTCAACTGTTGTATAACCAACTGGAGCTGCGCCCACCAGTCCTTGAGGGCTTTGAAGATTTTAGTAGATTCCAACACCGTCCTTGCGTCCGGGGACGAGGCTCAAATCAAGAAGTTTCCTGCTCTCACGCGCGTCGATGTGATATCAGTCGACCTTGCCGCTCGGAACGTGGAATTTTTACGGGCGCAGGCAGAGAGCTGGTTGGCAGTGCTGTTCAATGTATTCGGCAGTGTCAATCGGGAAGCACGCGGGATGGTGGGCGATGTTATCAGCGTGTGGGCGGCCGTTGCAGGGGAGCAGGTATGTTCAAATCGCGCCCGTCGCTTTGATGCTGCAAGCGCTGACCTCGGGTCTCCCCAGGCTATTTCCCAGGCCTATCGCAAAGTCTTCGATCTATTCAAGCAGAATCTGGCCAGGGCAGCACCATCACGAGGACCAATCGAGGGCGGAAGCATGGCCGCGATGACACAGGACATTCTGGTTCTCCTTTTGCCTCACCTCTCCGGGGACGACGCTACGATGCTCTTCCAGCTATGCCTGTCAAAGGAGGTCCTTTCGAACGCGGACAATGGCGTACAAAAGCGTGGCTATAAAATACTTGCAAAACTTAAGGAGAGTAACAAGGCGAACGTGGATGTGCAGGTCGTACTACAAAAGCTGGATGAGGCATCGGAGGGTCTTGCTTCTGCCGCCAAGAAGGTGCGATTTCTTTGTCTTCCGGAGGGCTTTATGTCAAAGTTCAATAAATCGTGCAGGATCGTCTCCACCTATACACCAACATACTCCCGTTGATTCCATCGGATTCATTGCATGTAATTCCCGCTCTCATTCCCGAAGCGGTTCTCGGCACCAAGGAGCCGTCAGAGAAGGCACGCAATGCTGCGTTCGATCTCATTGTGGCCATGGGCAATAAAATGAACGAGGGAGGTGTGGTCAAACGTGACCTTGTTGATGGCATGGACGAGGACGGTACCAATGAAGGTAACGCATCTTCCTTCATAAGGCTAGCATTACGAACCTGACCTATCATTAGCAAAAGCGAATATCGAGGAATACATGACCATGATAGCGGGTGGTCTGGCCGGCGCTACTCCCCACATGATCAGCGCGACGGTGACAGCCATTTCCCGTCTTGTGTTCGAATTTAACGGTACGCCCCGCCTTTCTCTTCACCGGCCGGCGTTTCTGACCTTCTACCGCAGACACCATTTCCGCCGAGATGCACAACGAGATCCTGACAACCCTCTTCGTCTTCTTGTCCTCTGCTAACCGCGAGATCGTAAAGTCGACCCTTGGTTTCGTCAAACTGGCAGTACACACACTCGCTGAAGATTTGGTGCGGCCGCACTTGCCCCAACTGGTGCCTGCGCTTTTTCGCTGGTCCCACGATCATAAGAACCATTTCAAGGCGAAAGTTCGGCATATTTTTGAGCGGATGATCCGCAGGTTCGGGTGGCAGGACGTGTACGCATGCGCCGGCGAGGGCGATGCGGCGAAGGTGCTTGTGAATATCAAGAAGCGGAAGGAGCGCGCAAAGAAGAAGAAGGCGCTCGCTGCGGACGATGAGGACGAGGTGGGTACCATCCGCATGGGGGAATAGGAAGTTGGATTTGGGCGTGGCGCTGATGAACACCGTTTCTCATACTTCTAGGAACCGTCGGGCAAAGCCAAGCCTATGACTGGCAATGCGTTCGAAGACGTGTTGTATGGAAGCGAGAGCGAGTTGGAGGACAGCGACGACGAGGGCGCTGAACAACGGCCCGCGGCAAACAAACGGAAAGGTGCTGACTATGCCACGCGATTACGCGTAGACGACGACGAGCCTATGGATCTACTGTCTGGAGCGGCCGCGCGCGTTGCGAGTAAGGGCTCACTCCTTGTCTGCTACTCTCAAGTGCTTATGTGGTTGGGGTGTAGATGCTAAGCAGACCCGCAAACGCAAACCTGGGCAAGATGCGACACATTTCAAGACTGGGACGACGGGAAGATGATGATCGAAGATTCTTCAGACGAGGAAGTCGGAGTCGGAGCAGATAGGGAGAATGTGGAGGGTACGGCTTACCTTGAGCAGATGACGTCTGTGGATGGGTTTACACGCGGACCCGGTGGGCGCATCAAGTTCAACAAGGATACAAAGAAGCGCAGAAGAGAAGCGGCGGAGAATGAGGACAGGGACGTGGAAATGGAGGATGTCGGAGCCCAGACTGGGAAAGAGAGGCCTGTGAAGAGGAGAAGCGACGTCAAGTTGGGGAAAGAGTTCAAGGCCAAGGTTCGTGTTTTTGGCTGTGCGACGGTGGGGTGGATGTTGACTTTGTGGATCTCGATGTTTCTGTAGAAGGCTGGCGGAGATCTCAAAAAGGGAGGTGTGGACCCGTATGCCTACGTCCCTCTTGGACAAGCGGCGAAGAGGGGTGGACGACGCAGTCGTATCGGCGTTGCTGGTAAACAGTAAGCTGTTGAGGGAGTTAGATGTGAGACGTTATGTGTGTACTCGGGTGTTGCTCTGATTTATATTTCTGTATCACTGTATGCGATGCGCGACCATCGATGACGACGTGTGTATGAGTATGTTGCACATTCAAAAGTACTGTACATGTTACATGTTTCTTTCACTGCAAAGGGAGGCTGCCCGCCCCTTCATCCATACAACGTCTGGTCCTGCGGCGTTCCAAACAGTCCCTGTTGCCAACTTTGTGGCTGCTTCCACTCTGCAATCTTGCCATCGAGTGCGAAGATTTTGGCGACAACGGCAGCCATGAGTGCAGCGTCGGCGCGATTGTCGCCTTCGAGGACAAATTGGAGAAGGGATACGGTAGGAATAGGCCAGGAGGAGGGAATGGAGTTGAGAATTCGACGGGTCAGGCCGCCGCCCGGGATAAAAGGGACTGGGTTCTCAGGAGAGGGAGTAGTGGGGACGGGGCGGGGTGCAACAGGAGAAGTGTATGGTGGGATCGGTAGATTTGAGATATTTTGGAGAGGTGAAGAGTCCCACGAGGGAGATTTCGCCGGTCGGATGTAGTATGAAGGGGTCCTGGGATAAATGAGACCACGGTGAGGGTAAAGAGGAAAGGCGAAACGTACATCATCTGGTCATCAGTGCGGTCAGAGAGATCGACGCCGGAAAGAAAGATGACCGCAGAGAACTTCGTTGATTTGATGAAGTCGTAAACGGAAGCGATGAATTCCTCTTTCCGCGACTAAATACAATTATTAGACAAATGTGCGATAAAAACACAAGGCGATAAAGACCTTGAGCACGGGAGATCGTTGCTGTATAACAACGATATCAACAGCATCATTCGCATACACTGTTATTCGGTTATAGTGAAGGTTATCGCGGAAAAGGGATGATGGACGTACGCTCAAGAGGAAGCGTGACGCCCTCCTCGCCGTTTCTCACGTCCACCCACCACAGGGACAAGATCGCGGGGGTCAAATACACCGACACATTTCAGCTCCAACGACGAGATCAAGAGGTCGGAAGCAAGTTGAGATACGTTGGCAGTGGAGACGATGGGCTACTCTTGTACGCGGATTGAGCGGCAGGAGGCAGTGTTAGAAGAGAAAGGCGTACGCACGAGGACAAGAGTCCTTCCAGAAAGTTTGAAGTCTGATAATGGTTTGTAGAAGTCCATTACGGATTCCGGAGACGAGAAGTAGTATGGCGAAGAGTGCTGGTGATGGGCAGAGACAAGTCTGAGCCGTCGGGTGTTGGGACTGCGACGCGTAAGCCCTGCGTGAAAATCACGTGGGAACGGCCAAGGTCACGCTACCGCGTTTCTATCTTCGCGCTCCTTCCCTTCATCTCATCCCGAACCTTCATGCCAGCCCTACCCTTGGCAAGAAGGATCATTTACTTTACACAGGACCCGGTATATGTCTTTCGAAGTCTCACGGCCATCTCGCGTGGTTTGATTTGAAGGCTATCATGGGACCGATCTTACCACAACTTAATGGCCACTTCGTTTTGTGCTTCTTCGCGTGTGACCTTCCCAAGGCCCAACACCCACGGTGTTGCAAGGGAGCATCAGTAAACATGCTTGATGTTATCTGTCTTTTATCGTCATGGCTGAACCTCGCCGACCTCGTCTACGAATTGCAATCTGGTGTGTTCTCGGTACTCCGGTGCAGTCCTCGTCTGTAGACTGATCCAAGGCCATGGTCCAGTGGTGGTGGCATTAGCGGACTTTGTCTCGCCGTTGCACTTTCCAAGCATGCTGACCTCCAAGTCGAACTTTATGAAGTCGCGGGGCGTTTTGCCGAGATCGGCGCCGGGGTTATGATCTGGTTCAGGACGTGGAGGATATTGGAACTGTTAGGTTTGGCGGAGGATTTCGCCAAGGTAGCTTATGCAGTTCCGGATGGATCAACTGGTGAGGTACTCCCGCGTTCTCCTCGATATGGTACGAGACTGACGCCATGAGGTCGTAGAAGGTATCGGGTTCGATTATCGCAAGTCGGACGTACCACACGAAGGATCCAGATTCCATCTCTTCGAGTTGCCCTGTAGGTCACCCCCATTTCTATGATTTTCTGCATATTCATTGTCATGATGTTGTAGACGGCTGTATCCGCTTCCACCGCGCCCATTTTCTGGACACATTCATTCAGCATCTCCCGCCTGGAATCGCGCATTTCGGCAAGCGCCTTACGTCCTACTCTACATCCGATAGCACTGGGGAGACAGGTTTAAGGTTCGCTGACGGAACGGAGGCGACATGCGATATACTCGTTGGATGCGACGGGATCAAGTCGGCCGTGCGGGAGATTATGTTTCGTAGGCTTGCAGAAAAGAACGGAAATCCCGAGTTGTTGAAGTACATCCACCCTGTGTGGAGCGGAATCGTTGCTTATAGGGGACTTGTGCCTGTCGAGAAACTCAGGAAGGGAGACGCTAACCATAGGGCGGTGCAGAGCCCCATGATGGTCGGTTTTTATTGTTCTTCGAGCAATATGTGGTTGACTTTCTTTCCATAGTATTGTGGCCAAAGCAAGGTGTGAAGTAGTTTGTTCACTCTAGCTTGAATACTGAAGCTCGACCTTGGAGGACAGCACGTTGTCAGCTACGCAATATCGCAGGGTACCATCGTCAACGTAATCACGTTTGTATCCCAGCTGAAGAAGGAGGGCACGGAGTGGAACGCGCCGTGGGTCGAGGAGTGTTCCCGAGAGGAGCTTCTGGACTGCTTTTCAGGCTGGGAGCCTGAGGTATGTGAGCTGCTCGAGGTATGTCTCTTCTTCATAACTACCCTCTCAAAAGGTTAACATAGGTGGATAGTGCATCGAGAAGCCAACGAAATGGGGGCTACATATGCTAAAGCCTATACCCACATATGTGTCCAGAAACGTTGTCCTTGTCGGCGACTCTGTTAGTCTTCCCCACATCCCTTGGGTGCTTTTCGCTGACAAAAGGGTTGCTCGCAGGCGCATGCGATGTTACCCCACCAAGGTGCGGGTGCCGGCCAGGCTATCGAAGTATGTTGTCCTCCCTCGTGCTACTCTCGCGGCGACTAATGCATGCCTCTCAAAAGGACGCGTATATTTTGGCCGCACTGCTTGGAGACCCTTTTGTTACACCAAGTACTCTCCCGAGCGCCCTCGCCGCGTACGAAGCCATTCGTCTACCGCAGGCGAGCCACGTCTTGCGCGGGTCGCGCGAGTCCGGCATGATGTATGAGTTCAATAGTGCACTCAAGGACCGATACACAGAGCTGGGGCCGGCGATTGAGCATATGTGGGATTGGCTGTGGGTGCGTGGGCCAGAAGAAGATGCTCGGCGTGCGCTGGCGGTGATGAAGTCACAGGTGCAAACGCGTCTCTGACTAGGATGGATGTTCGTTCGACTGTTTGGATGTACAAATGGGTGGGCTGTATAGTATTGCGAGAGGAATGTTATAATTCTACTTCTTCAGTTTCTCCACGAGCTCTGGGACGGCATCATATAGGTCAGCCACCAGTCCCGCATCTGCGACCTGGAAAATTGGCGCATCCGCATCCTGCACACCGTCAGTGTTAGGTTGAATACATGTTACGAGAAATAGGGACGCAAACGCACTTTGTTGATGGCAACAATCATCTTGGAATCCTTCATGCCCGCAAGATGCTGGATAGCGCCTGAAATGCCGACCGCGATGTAAAGTTCGGGCGCGACGACCTTGCCCGTCTGTCCAACCTGGAGCGAGTTGTCCACGTAGCCTGCATCGACAGCCGCGCGAGAAGCACCGATGGCGGCGCCCAGGACGTCGGCGAGGGGTTCGAGCGTGCTCTTGAACGTTTCGGCGTTCTTGAGCGCACGTCCCCCGGAGACAATGCGTGTCGCGGAGCCAAGCTCTGGCCGGTCAGATTTGGCGAGTTCAGTCTTGATATGCTGGGTGGGAGAATCGGGGACATCGACCGGGTCAAGAGGAATGAGCTCGACCGTGGTTGAAGCGTCGGTCAAGGCGGCAGAAAAAGCGGTTGAGCGCACGGTGAAAAACTTGATTGGAACGGAGGCGGGTGTGCGGACGGTGGCAATGGCGTTACCGGCATATATGGGCCGGGAGAAGGTAGTGGTGTTCGCGGAGGCGTCGTGTTCGACGGAGATGATGTCAGACACGGCAGGGACTGAAAGTTTTGCGGCAACGCGAGGGAGGAGGGCTTTGGCGGCGGAAGAGTGCGATGAGACAACGTGGGTGTAGGGAGAGCCAGACTCGAGGAGCTTCTCGAAGATAGGGCCTACGATCTCGGGCACGGAGGATGCATACTGGGGGGATGTTGAGTGTAGAACGGTGGACAAGCCCTTCAAGCTGTGGAAATGGAAAGGAGTCGCCGGGTCAGAATAGAATAGAAGACTAGCCACACACGCACGCACTTCTTGACTTTTTCAAGCACGGCAGGGACTTGGTCGGGTCCTCCGATGACGAGACCTGTCACTTTACCTCCAAGTTGCTGAGCGGCGGTGAGGGCGACCAAAGAGCCGGATTCCACGGATCCGTTCCGGTGCTCGAGGAGGACGAGCGCATGGGGCGATGAGGCAGTCGCGTATGCGCGAAGCAGAACGGCGCGGGCGTTGTGAGCGAGGACGGAGCGAGCGCGAAGCATCGTGGACGACGAGCGTAACTTGGGATGTGGTGGCCCAGCACTTGAAGGAGACGAGTGAAAGCAGCGGATGTCTACTTACCCCGGATTTCTGGACATTTCACGTGTCCGCGCCGGCGTTGGCTCCCCCTCATCGCTTTCCGCTTACTTACCACCTTCTCTTCCCGCCACCATGTCCCTCCAAGGCCTTATGTCCGGCGCTGAGTGCGCCATTGACGCAAATCCGCTTTCCCAAGTCCTCAAACACACAGATGGCGATCGAAGCCTGCAACAGGTGCGTGTGCTCCAGTCTACGAGCGAAAGTTCCTGCTAACACTCGGTGCAGGACAGGATCGCGGGCCCATCCTCTTCTCGAGTACGCATATGCTCAGCTGAAGGACACCGAGACCATAAACTGACGTCGCCTGTATTACAGTTACACCATCTCCCTAGTAGTTCTGCTCAGGCAGCTGCTGAACAAGACATGGTCATGGCTCGACAGTTTTTCGATGGAAACCCCCAAGTGCCCTCTATAGCTCCTAACATGGTCATGAATGAGGCCGTGGCCCGCCAACTGCAGCTTATGACCGCTGCCCGCAACCAAGCTCCCGATTTCTCGCAAGCCTGGGCCGAGATCCAGCGTCAGGAGAACACGCAGACTGCTGCCAGGTCAGGCATGCCTCCAATGGCCTGGGCAGGTGAATTCGACGCATCCCACGCGATAATTCCTGCCATACCAAACCAGCCGCATCAACAACAGGCCATGCAATCTCCTGGTGCGCTTCATGCAACTTCTCGTAAGATACCTACCACTCACGCCGACAATTCCTCCAGTTCTTCAGAACCAAATGAGTCCATATGGCAACTCGTCCTTTATGTATGGCGGCATGAACTCCTTCCCTCAAAACTACATGCAAGGCCTCGGAAGCCCCCCATCACTTGCGTTGGACAAGGGCAAGGGCAAGCTAAAGGAAGCTGACTTCGATGCGGCCTTCGCCCAGATCGACGCGTCTTTGCAACCCGCTCAGGCCATTGCACATAAACCGGAGGTGGCCGATGAGGTTCAGGTGCTTACTGATAACCTTAGCTCGGCCACGCTCAACGACACCGATCAGACGTCGACCTTCAAAGAGTACGTTTTCCTCTTCCCGCGTGCTGTACTTCTGCTGAGGGATCGCATAGTGTTTGGGATCAGATGCGTAACTCGGATATGCCGCCACCGCAGGATGAGATGGCCAAATGGGAAGCGGAGTTCAATCAACTCATGCGGTCACAGGACGAGAACCTTGACTACGGAAGTGGGATGCAACAGGCTTGGGAAAATGGTCTGGGCGACTTGGGCGACACGTTCGGGGATACTGTCAAGTTTGACCACGAGGGAATTCCCCTCCTCGACCCTTACTCGTTCGGTACCTTCATCTTCCCAAACTTGCACACACTGTTGCTAACCGATATGTGTTAGAATCGAACAACAAATATCTGGATCCCTCTTCGTCGACCACATCTCCCCTCGACGAGGCCAAGAGGCTCTTGGAGAATAACGGTTCGCTAACCGACGCCGCGCTTCTTCTGGAAGCAGCCATCCAGAAAGGCCACCTCGGCGAAGGCGGATACGAGGCGTGGATCCTGCTCGGCGAGACACGCAACATGGACGAACGCGAAGAGGCTGGGATGAAGGCCCTTACCGAGGGTGTTCGTATCGCCACTGAAGCTGGTGCAGCCGGCGCCGGTATGCTTGTATGTGCCGGCGACTCGTTTCTTTCAGGTCATAACTAACGCCTCATTAGTCGCTCGCGATATCGTACACCAACGAATCTTTCGACCGCGCCTCTCATGCCATGCTCCTCCGCTGGTTGGGTGCACGCCACCCAGAATATCCCATATCACCCCACGCGACGGAGTCACTTTCGCAGTCCCAGTGGCATTCGCATGAGATGGTCACGGACGCGTTCCTCACCGTCGCGCGGGCGCAACACGCGCAAGGCATCATCGATCCGGACGTGCAGATTGCGCTCGGAGTCCTGTTCTACACGAACGGAAACTTCGACCGGGCGAAGGATTGCTTCGAAACGGCCCTTGCGGAGCGACCCAACGTGCGTTTCTTCTCTGTTTACGGGGACGAAGGTCTGATTGGTGCGGGGATGTTAGGACTACCTGCTTTGGAATAGGCTTGGGTCGTCGCTGTCAAATGGGAACAAGCCGGAGGAGTCGCTTGGGGCGTACAGGCAGGCTCTTGGCTTGCGGCCGACCTATACTCGGGCCATTTATAATGTCGGCGTGGCTTGTACGTTTTGTTTCTCTCCACGATCCGCCCCAATGTGTTCTGACAGGCTTTCCTTGGGGAAGGTCTCAACATCGGCGCTCACAAAGAGGCGGCGGAACATTTCCTTAGTGCGCTTGTGATGCAGGAGTCCACAGGGGGGGATAAAAGCGAGCAACTACTGTCGACATTGCGTCGGGCTTTCATTGCAATGGTATGTTCTTTCGTTATTCGTCCAACCAAGTCTGTCTGACTTCTCTCCCTTTCTTTCTTTCTTTCTCAGCGACGAACCGATCTATCGGAGCAGACTACGGCCAATGTAAACCTGGAGGTGTTCCGTAAGGAAGGCTTCGAATTTTAGGCCGAAGAGGATTAACCATGTATGTAGTATATATCACGGCAATATGTGTAATAGGACAAAGTTGAATTTTATGCGGTGTGAGCATCAGTGATCGCCCGCTTTGCCTTCTGGACGTCGTGTCTTGAAGATACCTCGTTGCTTGACGCTCTCAAGGATCGATTGGATGTTCGAATCCACGGCGTCATTTTCCTTTGTACGCTTCCTGCCTAAATAAAACGCACATAGGTGAGGATCGTAGGTTCAAAAGTAAATAAACGCCCTTACCCACGAGTGCCCAGTTGCGCGTGCTCGGGATCCTCAACGCTTCGCATTCGATCTCCCATCCGCAATGAACGCTCAGTGCCGCGAGCCAGATGCGATACATAGAATAAGAGCTCGCGTACGACCCGTCCCCGCCAAGGTTGAGCGATACAGGGTCAATGGACAGGAGAGGCGTATCCCGGGCACGGTCGAAGCGGGCGTCGAAGGACCAGGCGCAGCACGGGATGGAGAGGTATCCTGAGGCGCGAGTGAGCGTGGAAAGAAGGGGAAGCCAAGGCGTGAGCTCGTCGGCGTGGTTGCCAATGAGGAAGCTTTGAGGAGGGAGGAAAGGGGATGTGGGAGACGTGGGATCGAGAGGGGAGACGTGCAGTTGGGATTGGGTCGTGGGAGGGTAGTGCGACCAGGAGGTGCGCGCGCGGACGTCGATACCGTGGCCTTGATAGCCTTCCGAGGTGAGAATGTGGGTGAGAAGCCCGTTTCCGCAACTAGGATGCGAAGTTTCGTTTCAGTGGGAAGGAAAGGGGAGACGAGAGAAAAACCTTACCCAAGGTCGACAAAGCCACCAGCGGGACGGGGCCACTTTCGCCATGGTTCTTCTGATGGAGGCTCACAGTCTAGCACTGGCACAGTATAATTCGGGTCGCTCGTATCTCTCCATAGGAGCATTAGGAAAGTTGCGATGCCAATATCCTGTTGGCGGGGTTCAAGGAAACGTAGGTGAAGAGGATGCATGAAACTCACTTCGAAGACGTGCTTGAGGGGATCGGTCACCTCTTGCCATTCGTTCACGATATGTTTGTGGCGCTCGCGCATAGTCAGGTAGAGATCTTGATAAGTTTCCCGGTGAACAAGGCAGTCGTGTGCGACGCGTTTGCGATATTGAGTGAGCGCGCCCCAGCCATACCGATGGAGTGTTTCAAGTAGGGCGAGACAGGTGCGGTAGAGCCGAGAGTTGAGGTCCAGCGGTGCTTCCGGTAGGGGAACGACATCGATTTGAAAACGAGAGGTCGCGGGGATGTACCGGAAGGCGAGGTGGGAAACCGTTGGATGGTAATACGGAAGTTGGCCTCCGGGAGGAACGATCGGCGTCAGGACGAGCACAATGGGATTCGGGTCCAATGGTGTGGCGTATAGCGTGCAGTGTTGTTCAAGAGAGGCATCGCGAGTTGGCCGACGAGCGAGAAGTTTGCGGTGGATATTTTGCACTGGGACAAGATCGTCGAGGCGGGGAACGGCCGATGGAAAGTTGTCGATCACGTCCGCGACGGTCTCTGAGCGGAGGATGAGCGTGGAGTTGTATTCTGGATGGTGGATCAGCTGGGAGATGGCGACTTGGAACTTGGAGTCAGTTTGGCGGGGTGAATGTGAAACGAAGGGAAGGTGCTCACGAGGTCGAGGGGGACATCGGCGGGACAAGATATTATCGGTATCCAGTCCACGTTGGGAGATTTCAGAGAAGTTTCTTGTGTCGCATCGCACGGGTTAGAAGAAAATCGGGGGCGTGAGGTGTTGCTCATTGTGGACGGAGGGAAGGCGCGTGTGAACTGCCGCGACGCGTCTTCTTCTCGATCCACCACGATGACCGGCCCCGAGCTGTTGATCTTACTTCCTTCGTTCCGTTGCATCCACAGACCAGATTCCACACTGTGTGAAGCTCTTGGACCGAGGAGTGCACCCGACTTAGGCAACACAAACGCTACTGGACCGAGCCTGGTTATCACAAGGACACAAGGACACTTCACCCATCTTCACCATCCGTCGGTTAGCACACGAATTGAACATAATATGAATCTTTCCGAAAACCATAGGGCTGGAAGATCGCCATAGCTCGCTCATTGGGATATATAACATGCCACCGCGACTCTTGAATAAATGCAGTCTTTCTCCTCGGGTGAGCCAGCGTTTCTTGTGGTTCGAACACATTTCTCATCATGTTCTATTCAGCAGATACGAACCATTTATGTCATACACACCATGGCCAATTTTCAGCACACATGATGAAGCTGTGGATATTTCTGTATGTCCAACTCGTTTTGCAACACGCTGCAAGGTCGAATGAAGACTGGTTATGCTGAGCGAAGTTGGCAACATCAAGCCAAGTTCTCATTTACACGACGGCCCTCTGCAGTTCCTTCCCTCTGCTGGAGCACGAATTGTGGGTCGCCCATTCTCATTGGTTTTACTCGTAACAAAGGCGTTCCTTAGGCGGGGACCAAATTGGAGTTTTCCAGCGGCTCGTACAGGCTTCGAGGCCAGGGAAATCATGCACGGAATAAAGCCGTTTCCCCTCGCATTCAATCGTGTACTCGGTATCTATCTTGTAGTTCCAGAGCAGGGGAACATTCCTCGTTCGGGTTAATACCAGAAGTCTACCTTCATCCTTTTCTCCGTGCAGCCGGCCTCAAAATACTCGTGACACTAGTATCAACCACTTGTACAACGCGCATATATTTTGGCCTACAGGATACCACGTCTTCGCACGCAAGGGTCGCATATTACGCGCATGTATCTTATTGCTCGGGCTGCTCCTTCTAACTCACCGTCTGTTCATAATGTTGGCTGCAGGCATGTCGTCTCCGTATCTATACATACGCGGCTTATCATTCACTGGAGGTGAGTCTTATACACCTTTTAAAGATTCTCGAAATCATTGTTCACAGGTCTGCAAGTCTCCTAAGTACCAGGGAGCCGTTTCCGTGGACCATGAAGTCTCTAGGTCGACTGTATTCACTGGTACACTGACCTCCCAAACTTCTTCTAGGTATCTTTCCGCTATCCGGCATCCCGGAACTTACAATGGTCGGCATCTCGACCTTTCCATTGGGCTTCGGAACTCAAAAAATACCCATCACCTCAAAGTCCTTCTCAACTATCCTCGTCCATCCCCTCCTTCTCATATCTTGCCTCACAAACACCGCCTAGCTGTTTAGCCACTGTAGCAAGAAATAGATTGCGGTCGTTCACCGCTGTCTTTGACTGTACACCCCTCAATTTTCAGTAAAAATCAGACCAAACCAGACGTGTTTCTCCACGCCGTGGCGACATAGGTCGCACGTATAGTAACCAACCAGCTAAGGCCGCAATTTCAGCATACAATGACCTCCACATTCGAATCTCAACCGATGACGACGCCGTTCACCTCCCCAGACGTTCTACCGCCGCTACCATGCGTCCACGCGGCCCAAACTGCCCCCCAGAGGCCGTGGATCGCGCTCTTCTCCCACGATTCCAGTCTCAACTGCATAGCTTCCCGCCTTCACCAGCCCATTTCGCCATGGCGGAGAGTCTAGAGTGTGTATTTCCCGCCCCAGCGCCGCAGATTTCGGTTCAGACCGTACCGCCTCCCCCCATTGCAGTTCAGACCGTACCGCCAGCTGACCCCCAGCCCAAACCGCAACGGCGACCCGAATTCCTGGCGCGGGGCCCCGGCGGGGGGTGTATAAAAGGCGGGCGGGGAGGACGTATTATCTTCAGTGCTCGCTTGTTCTACATCCTTGCATTCTTGATTCTGCTCCTGCATTATCATCTCTCCCATCCGCACCCATACCCACACCCACACCCACATCCACCCCCCCATCCCCCATCCCTACCTACATGTCTTCCCGCTCTTTCCCCAAAGTTTTCTGGCGCTCGATCGTCGTCGCCGTGGTGGGCGAGAAGGTCCAGCGTGTTCCCTGCGACGGCGTCACGGCCTGGGCGAGGCCGCCTCCCCGGGAGGGACGTCCGACCGGCTGCATGTTCGACGGCATGAGGTGCAACATCTGCCCTCACCACGTCGCCGGCTCGCGCACTTGAACGCGTTGTTGTTACTACGGTGTGCGACCTCTGCTCCGACTGGTCGTGCCTTTCGCGAGGGCACGGACAGCCGGAGGAGGAAGGGTCGGGTTACTCTCTTTCGTTACCTCTCGCTTGATCGCCTTTCCACAGGCCCTGCATGCCCAGGATTCAGCCCAAGTCCCACACTGTCAGTGTGTCTCTTCAAGCGTCGCGCAAAGTTACACAGGTGAGCGGACACTGCTCCGACTGGTCGTGTCTTTCGCGAGGACACGGACAGCCGGAGGAGACGGACGGTCTTACTCGCGCTCGTTTACCATTCGCTTGATCGCCCTTCTATAGGTACCCGCTTCCAAACCCGACGACGAACTGCAATTCACTCTCGACGGTGGAAAGGGGACGTGGAGGGGAGTGGGGGCGGGGTGCTTTGAGGTGTGGGGTTGGCCGCCCATGCCTTGGAGTGTCTCCGTCGAGGGGGGGAGGAGGGTGAGTAGGTGGTGAGATGGTGGGAGGTTGGTTTGATTGGACTGCTGCTCGGACTTGGACTTTGGTTTCGAACTTGTTTGTATCCCCCGCTCGTCTCTTTCTCGCTCGTTCTCGTTCTCGGTTGTTTCCCATTTGTTTCCTCTCTTGTTTGTATTCCGCTTGCGCATCGGTCTCTTCTGCTTCACGATCTCGTTTATTATAATCTTAATGTTCCCCTGTTCTTTCTCCGTCGCTCTGCGTTCACCTCTGCGCTTCAATTGCTCGTTTGTCATAATAATAACGCAGCATAACACACGGTCCACGCATCCCACGTTAGAACAACTCCACTATCCCACGTCTCGATGATACCACGCCTACCACCTTACTTCCCAACTCCAATAAATCGCCACCTGCAGTCACCACCAGGTCTGCGCTGTCGACCTGCGTCTCTGCTCCCAGCAACTTCTCCAGGTTAGTCGAGGCGAGGGCGAGGGCTTCCGTTTTGGAAATATCCCCGCCAGACTCTAGAGCGGCCTATATACCAGTCAGCATCCGACCGTGAAGGAGATAGGATTGTACTCACCCATGCGATATCGAGGCGCGTGTTGCGCGCCTGCCAGGCCTCGACGATGCCCACGCCGACCGTAACGCCATGGGAAAGTAGCTTGGATATCGCACTGTCTTTCGAAAGCGGTGGACCTGGTAGGCTATAGACCATATTCACCCGTCAGGGAACGTTTTTGGCAAGTAGAAATGACACTTACAATCGTTCCTGCTCCCATGCGCTTGGGAAGGGTCGCGAAGGCGCGACAATCACGCCGATATCTGCCTGTGCGAGTTCTGTCGCCAATATATGCGCCTCTGCCGCTCCTGCAACCGTCATTCGGATCCTGGCGCCAGTCTTCTCCTCGGCTTCCCTCTTGAGCAAGATGAGTGTCGCGATGACATCGGCGCTATCTGCGTGTACAACGATGGGAAGAACACCCTGATTCGATCCCGGAGTCAGAGTGTATATCTTCCACGAATGTGGTTTACATACCCTCACAACGGACGCGACGCTCTGACCAAGTTCTGTTGCGTCTGTATCTTCGGGTAACGCAAGGAGAATCTTGCGCAACGCGGCAATCTGGGTGCTGATGCTGGCCCGTCCTCCGTGGCCAACGGAGACATGCAACGCCGTGACTTTCTGAACTACCGCGCCCGATTCCAGCTTATGTTCCGCACCAAGCGAGAACAAGGTACCCAGGCCCTGTAAGAACCCCGTACTGGCACCGACGGGTGCACTGATGGCCTTGGTCACACCCGACCTGTATGCAAGCCTGAGCCAAGCGTCAGCAGAAGCACGAGAACGGCGAGCGAAATGCAACTTACAATGCGTCACGACCAGCGAACTGAAGGCCGTCAACGGCCCGAATGAGGGCATTATCACCACCAACAATCTTGGGAATGGGACCGGACAGCGGGTCAAAAACGATACCATCACGCGTTGAGGCTTCTCCACGGATCTCGGATAGTCCCAGGTCGGAACCGAACGAAGTCAGGCCAGGGGAGAGCGCTCCTCCCTGAAGGTCAATAACGCGAAGGCTATCGTCGGCAGCAAGGAAGTCGTCTACAACGCAGGTACTCGGGACGCCATGGCACACCAAGGAACCATCCTTTACGATGGCTACGCCCATCTCTTCTTGGGCGGAAAATGCCTCCTGAAGGGTATCAAGGCGTGGCAGAATGACGGACTTGACGTTAATGAAAAGTATTGTGTTGGCCTCGCTCTTGTTAGGGAGCAATGGGGGTAGGCCGTCGTACTTCAAAGTTTCCTCCACCTCGCGGTCGAAGTTGGGAACTTCGGGGCTGGATTGGAACGTCTCGGGTTTATGAAGGGTATAGGGCGAGTCGAGTTGAAGGACACCGTCGATGACAACCTGGACCGGCGTTGCCCCAAGCGCGAGTGGGTGGCTGTCCCAGATGACAAGGTCTAATGCCAATCGTATGAACGAGCGATACAGCCACTGGGTATAGTGACAACATACCGGCGTCCCAGCCTGATCATGCCAAGGTGTCAGTAACTGGCCATCTGAGGAGGAGTGATAAAGTGCTACCTTTCTTGATGTACCCTACGCGATGGTCGAGGCCAATGACTTGTGCGGGAGTGGTGATAACCGAGGCAAGAGCGAGATTCTCGGGAAGGCCGTAGTAATAAGCTTGTTGCGCCTCGAATAGTAGATACCGGGAGTTGAGAACGGGGTGGTCGCTCTGTAGGGAATTGACATGTGAAAGTCGATAAAGAATTGACGTGAACAACGCAATGAACGCATACCTTCATGACCACCTGAATGCCATTATCAGCCAGAATTCGAGGCGCGAATTCTGAACCGCGGTAAGCTTCGCGCTTATATCTATCCGACAGTTGAGGCACCGGAGATAAGTACTTGCGAATACCGTACTTACCTGCCATTGACCGCAAAGATGGCGGCAGCGGGAGGGTGTCCTACAGGCGCGTAAGCTCAATTCAACTGGCTTCCAAAACGCGGCATCTTACCGTAGGCTCGTTTTAGGACGTCGGGTACCAAGTACGCCTCGTGAGCATGATGAACCGCCGCAATGGGAAATTGAAACTCGTTTGTGAGCTACACCTCCGTCAGATATACTGCCAACTACCTGCGGAAACAACTGAGACTCACACGTATCAAGTCATCCAGATCGACGGCTTCATAGCAATGAGCTTGCACCTGGTCCGCCGGTCAACCGAGTCTATATACGACTGAACGACCACCATCAAAACTCACCTTGACGCGACCCCGGAGGACGTCTACAAGCGCCTCCCACTGTAGGTCTTCAGGATAATCGCCGAGATCGGCCCATTGTCCGGAAAGCGCCCTGCTGCAGTAGACGTCTTGCTTTTCCTTGATTTGACGCGCGGTATCGTATCTATTGGTGGAGCAATGGTGGTATGAGCGGCCAGAGCAGGTGAGGTGAATAGTCACTGACGCCTGTCGAAATGCCCAGAACGTGTCCATACGAGTGGCGCTGTAGACGCGGCCTAGGAATGGTTTAGTCAACTTGTAAACATCTATGGCGTGAGGAACATACTGGGGTTCTCGCCTTGTCATCGCCAAAGGATGAGTCAGAGAATGAAAATCCGAGCGGCAGACGATGACATACCGCATGCATGCCTGTGCAATAAAACATCATGAGCATACTATTCTTCGGAATGATGAGCATTGACTTACTTCATATGACGCCATGTTGGTGGATGATCGTCATCGAGGTGCGTCCCGTTGAGATTGTAAGGCGGATCGACGAGCATTGACGTGGGCGACCTTTCGGCTGTCTTGCGGAGCTTGATCGTGAATGCCTGTCCACCTATCCGGGAAATTCGCCTAGTGAGCATATGATGAGACGGCACAAAAAAGGCAGGTACCGATTGCATTGGCAGAGCCAGGGAGGACCAAAGCCGTAGTCACACCACCCGCAATCGAGAGAGCGTAAGCGTCGTCGTGCGTGTTGAGAGCGTCCAGTGAACGAAGCCAGGGCAGGATAGGTCCTTTGAATGAGTTGGTGTCTGCGGAACCGCTCAAGGAAGGCGCGGAGAACACGCCCAAATGAGAGTGATTGTCGACAATACTAGGAGCTCCGCTCAGTCGGAATCCACGAAGGCTCATGATAGAGTACATACCCGGGCGTAACCCACGCGCCTTTCGCGTCGATTACCTTCAGCTTTCCAGTCGCTTGCAGTCGGTCAAGTTCCATCTCCGTCAACCTGTCAAACGATCCTATGTGCCCAACGCCCTTGATCAATCCGTCCTCGAGGAACACATCACCCTTGATGACCTCCGTGCCGTTCTCCACCCCCGTCCAGATCTTCGCGTTTCGAATGAGCGTCGCGGGTGTGCCGGGTACATGCCTGTCAGACTTGGTGCGATGATGGAAACTTTGAGTAGGTCCCGGCAGGAGGGAATGCGAGCGACACTTGTTGAGGGTCTCCTGAGCATGGATGGGAACCCGTGCGAGCGACGGGGAAGAGTCAGAGAAGACAAGCATTTGGACTGCGGAGAGCAGGATCAACAGTCCAGCCCAGCGAGCAATACGACCTCGAGGACGGGAAGCATTGGACGGCGCCGCGGCCCCAGCGGGGATGGGCAACCCGTCGAGCTTTTCCATGGTGGTGGTTGCGGAGAGGAAAGCGTGTGGGAGTGCCTGCCCGTAGAAGCGTGTGCAGCGTGGACGCGTTCGACTATCGCGTTGTCGTCACGTGTGGGTATTACAGAGTAGAGCACGTGATAGATTTTGGTCTCGGCCGACGGCGATATCGGCCGGAGGGAGAGTGTCAGTCTGATCAGCCTTGGATCAGCCGCTCAACAGGATCGTCAAACCGCCTTCTATCCGGCGTTCTTCGCAAAACCGCCATCATCATGCATCCATATACATCAACTCCTCCATGGCCAGAAGCTTTGCATCGGTTGGACGCCTGCAAACAGACGGTACCGTACAAGTGCGAGTCCAGAAAGCTTGCCAGGAGTTTTCCCCCAATCCCTACCATCTCAGCGCAAACTCCAGACACTTTGTTCATTTTGGAAGCATCGCACCCACAGCGTCATCCGAATCTCGCACTATTAACTTTGTAATTTGTCAAGCCTCGAGGCTCGAGGCCGCCCGCCCTGCTGAGCCTGCTCTATATTATTTCCGTGAAGCCATCCGTTGTTCTCGGCTGAACGGCGCGCTCGCTCGCCGCGGTAGTCCGCTTATCGGCATGCAAGCCGCACCCCCCCTGCAGGACGAACAGCGAGAACAGAACCTCTCGGGTCCCGCACCCGCCCCACGCTACAAAATCAGATTCTCCATCTCCGCCGCGACCTCCCTCCTGGTAGCACCGTAGCAGTACTTCTATTCGATGAGTTGGGCCTCACGGGTCGGTTGACTGTTGACCTCTTTTTCGTCCCAACCCCCATGTTCCCTGCTCGGAGAGCTGCTATACCACATCTCCGAATAGCCTGGTCCGTCGCCTGTTTCGCATGAACGGCGGCGCTCCCCCGCCCTCGTCTGACTTGGGCCCACTCCTTTTGGGAACCATCATCTCGGCAGTGTACGTCGCATCGTATACTCTTCCCGCACGACGCTGACCTCGAACAGTTTATATGGCATTACCGTACAACAAATCTTCATCTTTTTCACGGAATACCCTCGCAATAGCATTGGACTCAAACTATGGGTGCGTCCATCTTGACTTGCTACGCATATGAGATGTTGGCTCAACCGTTCCGCTGCGCGCATAGATGCTGGCAATCTGGTACGGATATATCTTCCGTAACACCGAGGCCTAGGATGGCCGGATTGACGAACGCGCGGGCAGGCTTTTTGACACTCTGACGGTCGCGTTTTCGGCGTACGCTCTCTGGGAGGTGGTGTTCGGGAAAATGGACCTCCAATTTTCCAGTTGCCAATGGTGGGTCACTACGCTACATGTAACTCCGTCCAGCACCTCGCTGATCCTTTCCCGTCGTTCTCAGGCCTCTCTTGGTATGCGGACTTGTTGTGCCTTCGTGGGGACACGTGCTGACTGCCGATCACTAATAGGCGTCAGGCTTACTTACAGTGAGTTCCTTTCACTCGGTAGGTGCGCCGAGCGGCTGACTGACGATGCGCGCGCCAGGGTTTGATCATATTTCTCGTTCAAATGTGAGTTGCACCGCCGTGGAAAGAACGCAGGACTTACTTTGCTTTGTAGATTTTTCATCGTGCGCATATGGAAAGGTGTGGCTGGAACGGTGATTACCGCTGCGATCTTTTCGCTAAGGCCCGCATCTTCTAGTGCGCCGAAGTGTCTACCCCGACTCCCCATGGACATTCGTCATGAGTGGTGTTTTTGTGAGTTGATTTTACGTTGCACGGCTGGGAAGTCTTCCTTATCTGCAATTCTATCAGACCATCTTGGCCCTTTTCGCCATTACCACAAGCATCGGTGCGTATTGCGCTTCATGCACCTTATATCGATGTTAATATCCCGTATAGCGTTAAACACTATCAGGTTCGTGCACTGGTCGCCTCACTGGAGAGATTACAGTTTCTGAGCGTCTCCACAGTTGCCGCGCAGGCGCGTCAGGCGTCGACCTCGTGCACGTAAGAATGCACCGTCTTTTGACGTCAATGCCATCCACTGACTCGCCCTAGACATTGTTGGACGCGAATATCGCGGTGGAAACCTCCCTAGATGTCCTCCTGACCGTCGCGCTCGTGTGCCTCCTGAACGATCACAGGAACGAATTCGGTGACAAGTACGTTCTCTCGCGGGACGGCCTCGCTGCGTCCATTAACGATGTGACTCGCTAGGAGCAACAGTCCCATAGAACGACTCATCGTTTTTTTCATTGCCCGGGGCGTAGGCGTCTCGTAAGTTCGCGCCATATCGAGATAGGCCACCGTATCATGATTTCTCTTCATCGCAGGGTATGGCAGGTATTCGGTTTCCTCGGGGTAAGTGCATACACACCATCTGCCTGTCCACGTGAAGAACTGACGCCTTGAACAGGACGTCACCTTGACGAACAAGAGTGTGTGGTTTGCAGTGGCGATGTGCACAGCCAGCGGTGAGTCGTCCGACGTGTGCACGTTTCATGTCGTTCTGACGCGGGAGCCTGTCGTGCAGTGTACACATGTTCCGTCCTCGCTACGTGCGTCTGTTTTCGGCCTCGTGCGTTGTTTTCACTCCTGACCGATCCGATCGTGTGCAGCGTCAACAACCGCGACCGAAGTCGCACGAAGTTATGTGCAACGCCAGAAGAGATCGTACGCGAACTGCCAACGCACCTGCAGTTCTCCCCCCCGGAGTACATGGCAACAAACAGCGCCTTCTCAGTAGACCGTTGTTTCTTCCTCCTTCGCCCAAACCGCTGATCGTTGCTCTCATAGGTCATTCCCAGTCACCAGAGACCTACGCACGTCCGTTCGCAGACAACGTTGTCCCTTCCCCTGCACTTGGTACGTTTCCTCCCCCCCCTCATGACCCACCCTCAAAAGAATTAATAACGGCGCTTCCGTGAAACGTAGCGCGACCTGGACTCGTACGAAACAGGGAGCGTGATCTCACTACCACGGTCACCGACCCTCAATCGTCCGTGGTTGAAGCAACATTCGCACTGAGCGCCGACGTCCACGGTTGATCTTCACAATACATACCCGACCCTCTTGCCCGTTGCGCTTTACAACAAGGCGGGACAGCTCAGGACTTTTTTTTTTTTCACAATTTCTGTTATATTGTGTAGTTGTATCGCCCGTCGCCGACCTGACCTGTGCAGGCGCGGCTGGCGGGATGAAAGATCGCCGGGACACTGTTACTGTTTACATACTTACAGCCATAGTCAAGATGGTTTCGAGCTAGGCCGGCGCCCCTGCAATTGTCGTCTCCATCTGTTTGTCCATTTGTCGCATACATCCGTTCGCTATCGTACTTGCTGTCATACGCACATGCGTCCACTCCTTTTGGTTGCACGTTTCGAACCGTTGTGAATTTGTGATAGCACAGAGCAGTAAGTAAACGAAAGCAACTCGGAAGGCGTGGGACCTTGTTCTGAAGGGAGAAGAGAGCACAGGAACAGGAGTCAAAGCAAACTGCGGGTAGATGGGTTACGTAGGGATGAGTCGAGGATCGGGGGAAGGGACGATTATCGCCGTAAGTGAAAGGATGAGCGATCCGGAAATTCTAGGGAGGGAGTCAAGTGGCGGTGGAATGGAGGCCCGAGGGTGGAATGGACGGGTGGGAAGAGCTTGGCCCGCCACCGGGGAGCGCGGCGGTGGCGCATAAGATAGACGGTGGCACGCGGTGGCAGGCGTCCCAGCGGCGAGCGGAAGCGAACGGTTACCGGGAAGGAGAACGCTAGGAGAAGGGACAATGGCCGAGGAATGCGGGATGACAGAGGAGATACGTTCCCGACGGGGCCTCTTCGTTATCGTCGTCGTCGTCGTCGTTGTCGTTGTCGGCGTCGGCGGGGGAGGTGAGGGGGGGACAATGGAGACAATTGAATGAGAAATAATTGAAGAAGAAAGGGAGAATAAGCGAGCGAGGGCTGGAGAGTGAGACTAGTCAGGGACGAACTGGGCGCGTGTTGCCGCTCATGCACTCGCCGCTTTCCCTTTCCTCTTCTCACAACAACTCCGGTCATTTCCCTCTCTCCCTCTAACCACCACCATCTCCCCCAGTCATGCCGACTCCCTCCGCCGCCTCCGCCTCCTCCTCCTCCTCCTCGTCCGCTCCAAGGCATCGGCATCGGTGAGCTCACATCCCCGCTCACCGCCTCCCGCCTCCCCCCGCGTCTAGCTCACATCCTTTCCAGCTCGGCACGACCTTCCCGCGACCAACTCAAGCGTCACCTCGAGGTATTTCCCCCTCCACCTCCTGTCCTATCCCCATCTTCATCTCCCTCCCTAGCTTCTCGGCTCCCTCTCTGCCCCATTCCCCCCGGAGCTCCCCTCACCCCCGCCCTCGCGCTCATCCTCTCCCGCAACTGGCTCCAAGCGCAAGCTCGACTCCCAACCCCCCGCCGAGTCCTCAAAGCGGCCGAGGATCGCTGACCTCCCCGAAAAGCCCCGCCGCAACGTCATCTCCTCAAACCATTCCCTCCGCTCAGAACCAGAGGAAGGCGAGCTACGCGATGAACCCTCTTCCCCTCCTCCCGCACCGCCCGCCTCTCGCCAGGGCCCCAAACAACATCAGCCCCAGCCCCTTCCTATCTCCTCCTCCTCTTCTGCTCGCTCCCTTCCTATCCCACGTCCACGCAAGAAGCTCCACCGCGGTGACCCCTCCTTCGACGATATCAAGGCACGCTACCACAAGTATGGCCGCATGCTCAAGTACTCGGGCGACGCCCGCTATTGGTCATCCTATCCCTCCACTCACAAGGGTTTCAAACCCCTCCCCCATCCTCCCCCGCCCAATTCTCCCTATCATCAACAAAGCGCTCTCATGTCCCGCCTCGAGCTCATCGATGCCCTCGTGTGCTTCACCTACTCTCTCTGGCTTACAGATTGGACCAAGGACAGCTGCATCCCCAGCTCCTGGGCCACCATCGAGGGTTTCCTAGGATGGACCAAGAAGAAGTGGCAAAACGACAACGCTAGCGAACGCGAGAAAGCCTTTCTCGGTTTGATGTGCGTCCATTCCCCTCGCTCCCCCTCCCGCGTATGCGCTGACCCATTCCCTTCCAGTTGGATGATCGAAGCCTTTATCCATTCCCGTAGGGTTGCTTACATGAACCGCATCCAAGTTGAGGGCGAGATCAAATCCCATCTGGACAAAGCCCGTGCACTTGTTGAGGCCGCCACCCCGAATCCCTCCGCCGGCGTTACCCCGGCGGGCTCCCAGCACACTCCGCCTATGCTTCCGTCCCCGGAGAGTATCGCGCCTACCCACAGTGCCAACTCGACACCGACGGGCCGACCTACCGGAACGCCCAATCCCAACGCCCCACCGCCCCCGTCGTCCCAGCCCACACCGCCATCTCAAAGCCGACCCCCGTCCCGACCGTTCGCACACAGCACCCTCCACCCGCTCGCCTCAACCATCACCGTTCCGATCACTGCCTCCTTCACCCATACGCTCAACACTCTTAGCCACGCCCTTAGCTGCGCGTCTTACGCGATGAAGATGGCCCAAACCCATCTCACCCTTCGTACTCTCGCCGCCCACTTCCCGGTGACGTTCACCCGCGTCGTGCACTCCACGATGCGACAGGAGGACGAGTGCGAACCGGACATTGAAGACGAAGACGGCGAACTATTCTGGCCCGGTGCGCCCGCGACGGGCGAAGGCCTCGGGTGGGTGTGTCTGATGGGCAAAGCGATGATCAAGGAGTACGGCAAAGAAGTGGGCTACCTTGGCTACGATGGCGTGGTGCCCAAACCGGAAGCGTCGGCAGGATCGTTGCGCCCGGACAGGCGTTAGCGGTCCTCGTCTTTGTCCTCGCATCCCTCGGTCTCTCACTCTCTCATCGTTGTCGGTTTCTTTCGGGTTTCTGGGTCATGGGCATACGCACAGTGGCGCGCGGGATCCATGCGGGCATTTTCGGCGCTTGGCGATCCCCCGTCCGTCAGACGCGGGAAAACGGACAGGTTCCCGCCGACCTAACGTCCTCCGCATGAGATCTAATTAGGTCCCGTCTATCCGCCACTCCCCTACGCCTCACAAAGCCCCCGTGGCGCTGCCAGCCCATCGCCGGTCGGACGTCCCTGCATCATGCTCGCGTCCGCCACGCTCGGAACGCAACCGCGCACCGGGCGTTTCCCACAGCACCGGCAGGGCCCGCACCAGCGGTCACCCCGCGCCCAGCATCATCATCATCCGACTTTCCTAGCCTCTCCAGGACTTTGCATACACCCAAGGCGCAAACATGTACCACCACTATCGCCGCATACACAACCAGCTCACTCGCATTGCCAAAACGCACACCCTCACATCGGAACATTAGAGGTCTCGAGTGCCCGCGCCGTAGACCTCTTCGTCTCTCATCTTTCATCTGGATTTCCTGTTCCTTTTATTTACTCGGCGGTTCTTCTTTTTGTCCTTTCCACCCTGGCTTTCTCCATACCCTTACCATTCACGTGTAATATACCTTTCTCCGATGCTCACCTGCTCTTTTCCGCTCTTGAAGTGGCCGAAGAACCCCGCCCGATCCCAACCTCTCTATCGCACTCGATCTCGCCTTGACCTCCTCCTTCCGTCCTCGGCGTCTTCGCTTCATTTCTCGCGTTCGGCGCGCGCCACAGCACCGTTCCCCCACCCACCTCGTCCTCGTTTTCCTCTTCTCCCTTTCCACCCGGTGTAACCGTCTAATCCATCTGTTCTCCTTGGAATTTTTCTATCTATTCTTCTCTCTGTTTTCTCTCTACTCCTCGTCTCTAGATCAGACCTCCATCCTGTATCTCGCACATCTGCATTTTCTGTCACCCCGCTTGTCGCACAATCTCAATGTACCAATCCCGCAGCTTTGCCTTTGCACGCGCAGCGTTCGCCTGCGCATCTGAAATACAGTGACCGCGCACCACAAGATGTGTTTATCTCGGAATTACGGAATGAGCTGAGAGAGCGAATCGATGGGTAAACACGGCGCACGCGCACACGCGGTCGATTGCGCACGCCAGCACGCGTCCATGGAAAGATACACGGATAAATGCATGAAATATGACTGGAAGAGCAAAGGTCGAAGGACGCCCACGCGGCCACAGCCCGCAGGTCCTCGTGCGCGTTCCCTGAGTCCACCCGCAAACGAGGATTCCTTCGAACGGCGTCCACGAACGTTGGGTTTCCAAAAAGATTCCGCGTTCCTACGATATCGGCGCGCGAGATTCGCCCGATCGCGTCAGGTGCTCCACTTTTCTATTGCACTGCAAGGTCCGAAGGCCCTCCCCCCTGCCCCCTCGAGGCGAGAGCGCAAGCAAGCTCCAGCTGGACCCAACCTTGCTATCCTCGGTCGGCGCATCTTTCCTCATCTGTGCCGCGATTGTCCTGGTGCGCGCGGCGGGTCGTTCGCCAGCGTGCAGCGCAATACAGACGGTGGTGCGTGCGTTGATATTGGATCGTGGGCAGCGGTATTACTGCCAACGCCGCACCCGTCATGTGTGGACTTCCCTCGCTCAATCTCCGAGGGAACGTCGGGGGTAAGTCACTATACCGTCAACTTTTCCAGGCTCGCACTAAGCAGAATGACAGCGCGTCTACAGGGACCGGGACCTTTCCTCACTTGGATCGTCCGTGCCGTGGGACGCCTCCAGCGCGGGGTCCGCTGAGGGCAACTCCACGGGATGTTCGCGGTGGGTAGGGGCATGTCGGGGATCGTGGTGAGTGCACGCGGATAATGGAAGGATAATTTCCTGAGAGGTGGCACGGAGCGGCGGTGTTCTGGAGCTGGGGAGGACGGGGTGCTATTGGAGGAATTCCGGGTCCAGACCGATTAGAGAAGGTCCTTCCATGAAGGTAGAATGATAGTCTGTATCGCACGGGTCCGATAGCGCTACTGCATAATGAAAGGAAGTGCAGAACATCCTTAGCAGTGACTAGCGGAAAGACGTTACTCGAGCTCCAGGAAATGTCTTCGTTTGAAGGGTGTGCCCCTCTGGAGTTTGCCGCGGACATGACACAGGACGAAGAGAAGAGTGAAGCTTGATTTTGATAGGGACTGTCGATGTGCCGGTGCTTAAAGTTGGTGTGCGAGATTGCAAGTTACCCATGCGTCCAAACACGCCGGCAGGCATGGCAAGTAAATCTGTCGGATGTTGAGCGAAGAGCACCGTGGGAGACGATTTGCCTATACCTGAGTAAATGCTGCAACGAGCGGAGTACCGGCGACGCAGACTTCATTCGTTCGTTCATTCCTGTGGATGATGCCTCGGCCTTCGATCCAGGCGAGCTCTAGGGACAGTCACCCTGTTTTACAACCCTGTTTTATACATCCGTGAGTGAAACCAACAAAGAAGAGACGATAGAACACGATTTGTGAACACTTCAGACATATGAGAAACAGGGGTGCGGGCCGTGACATACATAGTATCGCGCAACCCGGCCAGAGCGCCTCGGCCTTTGGGCTTCGCGAAGTCGGTGGCGAGGGGTCGGACGAGCTAGCTATAAGCAAGGGCCCGGTAAGCTCGTTCAATGCGAACACCGAGTGAGATGTGGCGAGATTCTGGTCGTGACGAGCTTGCCTTTGGGACTTTGGAAGGACCAGTGCAATAAGCTGTTGAATCGGCAGGCTGTGGGGAGACTCTGAGCATGCCTGTCATAGGATAGGCATGGATGTGTGGAACGTGAGTGTGGTGCCCTGTTCCATGACCTGTCCGCCGTTAATGGAATTCATGATGAGGTGGACTGAACATGAAAAGGGACGAGGCGCTACCGGGGAGAACAACGATGCAGTCACTGCGCACCAGGTTTTTCCGTGTCGATGGTGGTGCGCGATCATGCGATGTGCGGCGGGTTGGGTGGGCTTGACGCACTTTCCAGTTGAAGGGAATGCTTGACGCCGTTGCTTTATAACCTAGGGTAGACCGGGGTTTTTCTTCTTCCATGGGGTCGGCCTAGGCACTTTCATCTGGTTCAAACGCGATTAGTAGCCTGATCGTCCATCTATGACCCATACAACTTACTGTATAGTGTGCCCAATTGAACACGGGACAAACTGCGGTATTTTGCATTTCACCAATCCTTTGTTTTCGTGCGGGTGAAGAGGGTTATGTAGTTTGTTGATGTCCACTAAGACAGGATGGGAGGATGGGAGGCCACCTAGTCTCTCGTAGCCAGACTTCAAACAGAAGATAAAGTCGTTCTGTTTAAAGGCCACCGCGGTGGGCGAAAACAAGACGCGTTCGACGCAGAATCCGCGCCTCCGCTGAGTCTCCAGCTTCAGATTCAGAAGCAGTCATCCTGGGTACAACTCGATGCCCATGGCCCCATATGTATATCCCACTAAGAAGCGGCTTCGCGCCATTCGAACGAGCGATTAAGAAGGGGAAATCTTCAAGTTCAAGAAACTTAATGTTCGGGTCGGACTCAGAACAAAGAGCAGAGAATGAGGTTATTAGTGTTCTGCGGGCTCGGGCCGGGCTCAAAGCCCGCGGGTCGGGCCGGGTTTTGAAGGGCTCGGGCCGTGAGAAAGGGGAGCCCGAGCCTGATATGGGGGCTTGGGCCGGGTACAGGCCGGGCTCGGGCTTAGGCCCGGGCTTCATGCATGCAGGTGAGGGTGCTAGTAGTTAGGGTTTTGGTGTCTATATATCTCTTAAGAACTCTCTTGATTGGTGCTAAGAGCAGCGCGACAGTCTTCCCTTAGTTTTCGGCCTTGATTTGACGCTGCTGAAGTCAACGAGACCGTTATATGATGACGTAATCACGGTTAGCTTCCTTTTATGGCCATGTTTCGGCTTCCCACCCTCAGAGTTAAGCCACCTTCATTGTCGAGGAGACTGAACTCGCATCGCATCCTTCCACATCTCACTCTCTATGCTCTCAATTGACGCAGATAGCTCAGTTTACTGTGTACCAAAAAGCCCGGGCTCGAGGGCCGGGCTTGGGCTTTCATCACCTCAAGCCCGAGCCTGAGCCTCATACTAGCCCGGCGACGGGCTCGGGCTGGGCTTGTAAAGCCCGGGCCGGGCCAGTCGGGCTTAGGGCCTCCGAGCCCGGCCCTGCAGAACACTAGAGGTTATTATGGGTGGGGAATATTATAAAGTAGAGTCCTGAAAGGAGGTATAGGAGAATATTAGGGTGATAATAAACAAGATCGCGGGGCAGAAGAGAGAATGCGCAAGTGAGTTACGAACAAGAGCGAGAACAACTGAGACTGAGAACGAGAACAAACGAGAAAAACGAGCGGGGGATACAAACAAGTTCGAAACCAACATCAGGCAAACCCTCATCTGTTAACTAGCATTAACTCGGACGTAAGTCACGGTAATTAGCAGATTAGCAGAATTCGGTTCCCCCCCCATAATTTCGCGCAACATTTGCAGCTCATCCAAGCTAAAACTTGGCATCGGCGGCAGATCTTCCTCCAGAAGATCGGTACCCGATCCTTTCTAGTCCCTTTCGGCTGCTAATTTTGCTATTCACACAATTGGTACGAGATTATTCATGAAATACTCCATTACTATCTATTACTACGGTACGTCGACACAGTACAGGATGTGAGAAATGGGTGATACAGGGATGCAGGTACTCGGATAGAAAAAGGCAGGGGGAAGAAAGAAGAGATAATGCTACAGTGACTCGGACGTGTGTGAATAGGACACCGATATCATGTTCGCCAGCGCCTGATGCTACGACGCGGGTCAGCGCGCGAGAACGGAGGAGATACGACTTACTGACGAGCAAAGGATGACTTGGTCCTCCCATTGATTAACATGGATTCTAATACGTTGGTTAATGGCGGTGAAAAAAAGGAAGGGAGCGTGGGTGTGATGACGCTGAGGGTGTAGCGAATCTAGTGATGGTGCCGAGGGTGTCGCCTGTCCAGCAAGAAGGAGAGACTCTTGACAAGCTTCACTCGCTGAGAAAATGAGTACATCAGGGTTGAGGACGAGATGCACGATGTGGGTTACGCACGTTGGAGGTCCTAACCCACGGGCCTAGTCATACCATCCAAAGCAGACCATGTGCGACAACAGACATAGGAAGAAGGACGACATGGCTTGTGGCAGGCGTTGAGCGCACAACAGGGCGAGCATGGTCGAGCGCGGTTGATGGCTGACTGCAGGCGGTCAAGGAGGGGAGGACCGGGAGGTCGAAGTGGTAGGAAGTAAGGTGAGCTGGCACTGGGACGATCGCGTTCAATGCGAAGTCGATTCGAGCTCCGACGGCGACGGCGCCTCGAGGCAGCTCGAGGCTCGACCCTGTTCTAAGTTCGTGCTCGAGGAGAGCCCATGGCTCTCCCTCGCTTGGCGCAAGCCCGATGTCGCCTCTGCTGGTTTGCGCTAAAGGACGAGCTGAGGCACGACCGTCCATCGAGGTGAGTTAGCTCTTGTTTTCTCCGCTTAACACGATTCACATGTCTCATATAACTGAGCGTTAAAAAACCTGGCTTTAGCAGGTGAGGGTTTCCCTGATGAAAGTCCAAGTACGAGCAGCAGTCAAACCAACCTACCTCTCACTACCTCACCGCCTACTCACCCCCCCCCCCCCCCCTTGACGGAGACACTCCAAGGCATGGGCGGCCAACCCCACACCTCAGAGCACCCCGCTCCCATCCTCTCCATGCCCCCCTTCCGCCGTCGAGTGTGACTTGCAGTTCATCGTCGGGTTTGGGGGTGAGTACCTATGAAAGGGCGATCAAGCGAGTGGTAAAAGGGCGATCAAGCGAGTGATAAAAGGGCGACCAAGCGAGTGGTAAACGAGCGCGAGTAAGATCGTCCGTCTCCTCCGGCTGTCCGTGTCCTCGCGAAAGACACGACCAGTCGGAGCAGCGTCCGCTCATCTGTATAATCTTGTGCGACGCTTAAAGAAAATGAAGGACAGCGTTGGTGTTTGAAAAGGGATTGGGCTGGGGTCGGAGACCTGTGGGGAGACGATCAAGCGAGAGGTAACGAGAGGAGAGTGAACCGTCCGTCTCCTCCGGCTGTCCGTGCCCTCGCGAAAGACACGACCAGTCGGAACAGTGTCCGCTCACCTATATAATCTTGCGGGACGCTCGAGGGGAAGACAGTTTGGGACTCGAACTGCAGCAAGGGCAGGGGCGAGGATTGGTGCGAGAACCTGTGGAGAGGCGATCAAGCGAGAGGTAACGAAAGGGAGTAACCCGACCCTTCCTCCTCCGGCTGTCCGTGCCCTCGCGAAAGGCACGACCAGTCGGAGCAGAGGTCGCACACCGTAGTAACAACAACGCGTTCAAGTGCGCGAGCCGGCGACGTGGTGAGGGCAGATGTTGCACCTCATGCCGTCGAACATGCAGCCGGTCGGACGTCCCTCCCGGGGAGGTGGCCTCGCCCAGGCCGTGACGCCGTCGCAGGGAACACGCTGGACCTTCTCGCCCACCACGGCGACGACGATCGAGCGCCAGAAAACTTTGGGGAAAGAGCGGGAAGACATGTAGGTAGGGATGGGGGATGGGGGGGTGGGTGTGGGTGTGGGTGTGGGGTGGATGTGGGCGTGGGTGTGGGTATGGGTGCGGATGGGAGAGATGATAATGCAGGAGCAGAATCAAGAATGCAAGGATGTAGAACAAGCGAGCACTGAAGATAATACGTCCTCCCCGCCCGCCTTTTATACACCCCCCGCCGGGGCCCCGCGCCAGGAATTCGGGTCGCCGTTGCGGTTTGGGCTGGGGGTCAGCTGGCGGTACGGTCTGAACTGCAATGGGGGGAGGCGGTACGGTCTGAACCGAAATTTGCGGCGCTGGGGCGGGAAATACGCACTCTAGACTCTCCGCCATGGCGAAATGGGCTGGTGAAGGTGGGAAGCTATGCAGTTGAGACTGGAATCGCGGGAGAAGAGCGCGATCCACGGCCTCTGGGGGGCAGTCTGGGCCGCGTGGACGCATGGTAGCGGCGGTAGAGCGTCTGGGGAGGTGAACGGCGTCGTCATCGGTTGAGATTCGAATGTGGAGGTCATGAAAGCCACTGACATCTTACGCTGCAATCACGATCTTGGTTGGTTAGCGACTATCCGCGTGGCATACCTATGTCACGACGGCGTAGAGATCCAGCTACGGCCTGTAATGCAAGATTCCAGAGGTAAGGTAAGGTCAGGAGGATGTGGCGAAAGTTTCACCGGGAAGGTGTACGGTCCAAGACAGTGGTTGGATGATGCAGGCTATTTCTCGCCTGTGTTGCCAATGTGGGATGGTGAGAAGGTTGTGGGTTTCGAACCGGCGAGCATTCACCCAGGTGACGGCGCCATGGTGTCTGTTAAACCCGATAACTTGTCACCGACTACGTGTTAAAGACCAGCTTCGTCTGGGTAGTATATACCGGCACTATGCACCGGAATATACTTACTGGGAGAGCAGCATCCGATCCAGTCTATTTGATACGGTGGTGGGGCCCTCGCATAGGTATCTGTAGGGACGGTGAGATCTGTGAGGTTTGGAGACAAGTCACCTATTATAAGCACGGTTCTACCTGCCGTGGTCCCATCGTTATATTTGCGACCAAGGACGCCATTCCCGCCCGCAGTGACAAGGTGACATGTTTGAGATAGATATCATCCAAGATCCGTAGTGAACGCGTCTAGACGGAATGATCTGCTTGGCCCCACCACTGCGACGGGTTCTATCCGCTTTCAGGATTGGGATGCACGTCGATCCTTCCTGTTGGACACACATTTCTTCACTGCAGGCTCACTGGATTCCTAACTCGAGCCAAGAGGCAAGGGATGGCCCACGGCTGAATTTATATCGCATACAACCAGCGTACGGAGATTGGCATACACTCCTTTTACAGGGCACGGACTGGCGGTAAATGCCTGGAAGATTTTGGTGCAAAGACTGTCCAGATGGTAAGTTCTACTTCAGTTTGTGAGCAGCCAGAATTGACGTCACCCATAGTTTTTTGGGATAGACCGGTTCGTCGCGGGTTATACAAACGTCAAGGCAAGCGCGTAGTTCACAGCAACCCCTCCGCTCCATACCCTGCGCCCGAGTTGGGGACTACTAGTAGCGTCGCCTCAGAAGCAATTGGCGAGGTGGGTCATTTCGACTGAGCTTCGAAGATAGGTTACTAACGAGTCAGGCTGTAGTTACTGTCCTTCAAAGAAATCGAGACTGGTGGGGGTTAAATGAAAAGGACGATGTCGCAAAACGAGAGTAGGGATCAGTTAGAGCAGGGAAAGTACATGAACTTGAGAAGGTTGACGAAGGTGTCTTGTCTGCCTCTGGGAGACTAGGCCAGTACACCATTGACTCTTGAGAGCGTCGAGAGACACGAAGTTGTGACTGAACGCTTTTCGAACTTCGGGGTTGCGGGCCGCGGCTCGCTCTGGCTCGCTACTTGGTTCGCCCTACGTAGCTTCTCGGAAACGTCGACGGCGGTAGTCAGTACCTGCCAGGACTAGTCATGCACGATGTCTCGCAAGGTCGGAGAAGGCGACACTCATCGGTTTATCTATTTTATGTCGCTGGCTTAACCTCCTTCATCATCCTTGCTCTCACCAACTCTCGTGCCTTCAACGAGGATCGTCCTACATCACATCCTCCCGTTACTGCCTCTCACACCCTTTCGATATGCGAAGGACTTCACTCCATTCCCGGTCCTCTCTCTGGATTTCACGAACGCCCCATTTCTGACCGATTTGAACCTGGTACCAAACCAACATGGATCAAGAATGCGACGATATGGACCGGACGCGTCCAAGGGCTCGAAGTTATTCATGGAGATATCTTCTTGGACGGTGGTGTCATCAAGGCAGTAGGAGATGTCGATGAACTTCTACTAGCGCAATACGAAGATATTACAGAGCTTGACGTGCAGGGCGCATGGGTTTCTCCGGGGTGCGTGTGTATTTTGTTATTCTTCGCGTCACAGCTAACTTCTTCCCCGTTTAGAATCATCGATGTACACTCTCATATAGGTGTTGGAGCTTCTCCTTCATTGAATGGAGCCGACGATGGAAATTCTTGGAAAGGTCCCATTCTTCCTTGGCTGCGTGCCCTCGACGGTCTCAACACACATGATGATGGGATATCCCTCGCTGTGGCCGGTGGTCTAACAACGTCTCTGATACTTCCTGGGTCTGCAAATGCCATCGGTGCTTCTTACATATCTTGTCGTTCATTTCCTTGACTAACGCGACGTAGGCGGCCAGGGCGCTGTTATCAAACTACGACCAACGAAGGAGAGATCCCCCTCTGCGATGCTTTTGGAACCTACAGTAGGGACTAATAGCAGTGCACCCGCTGTCTCAATTGGCTGGAAGCATATGAAGTATGTCATGCATCTCTCTCATTATTCATCATACTGACTGTTTCGCTTCGGCGTACCAGACATGCATGTGGTCTGTCCGGACCTTACTCCTTCAGATGATCTATCTCACCTTGAGGATCACTTTCAGGCGAGAATCCAGGTAGGCTGGGATACACACACTCAGACACGACGTCACACTGACGTCTTCCGTAGCTCGCGTTTACGACGACACTCGGTTGGACTCGGTGTGGGCGTGGCGACAGGCGTGAGCCCACATTCCCACGCTCTTGCTGGACTATATTGAAGGATAGTTTTCAGGTATGACACCGCGAGAAGGCTCAAGCAGAAGCAGGACGCTTACTGTGCCAAGGCACAAGCGGGAGATTGGGATTCCCTTGGTTCGTTTCCCAGCGATATCCAGTGGGATCCTCTCGTGGATATTCTTAGGGGGAAGGTCAAGGCGAGTATGGTCGATCGTGCACTTCCACGCTACGCTAACGCTACTGAAGGTGCAAACTCACTGCTATGAGGCAGTAGACCTGGACAACTTCGTTCGAGTGCGTCCCTTGCCGCTGATGTGTTCAGGGCGAAATGAACCTCTTTCTGCAGCTGTCTAACGAATTCAAGTTCCCTATCGCGGCTTTCCATCACGCCCACGAGGCTTACCTCGTCCCTGATGTCTTGAAGCGAGCTTACGGTAAGTGGAAGGTGGAGAGGGTGGCTTCAGACGCTTACCGAATCTATCATTAGGCCCCACCCCTGCAGTTGCCATATTCTCTTCATTTTCCGGGTTCGTCTGCAGTTTGTACCTCGCCAATTATAGTCTCACCTTATCTTACAGGTACAAACGGGAAGCATACAGGTCCACGTCTTTTGCAGCCCGTCTTCTTGCCGACGAAGACATCCGTGTTACCATGAAGGTGAGTATTCACTGCGACTGAAATGCGACAGGCATATAAATAGTACCTTCAGAGTGACCATTCGGCTATCGTATCTCGCTACCTCCTTCACGAGGCTCAGCAGGCCCACCATTATGGCTTAGCTGATTATACTGCACTTTCTTCTGTCACTTCTACAGCTGCTGGCGTATTGGGACTTGACCATAGGATTGGATACATCCAAGAAGGTGTGCACGCTCTGGAGCTATTTGTTAACAAGCTCCAACTTACGATTACTGTATAGGATATGATGCAGGTGACTTCATCTGCTTTTTCATGGGGTAAAGGAGATACCGACTTTTTTAGATGCCGTTGTATGGGACAGCCACCCTCTCGCGTTGGGTGCAACGCCGACGCAGGTTTTCATTGACGGCATTCCTCAACTCGATTTGGTGCACGGCATTCTGAAACCCCCTCGAAGCCGGGCACCTCCAACAGTGCCCGATTATAACAAAGAAGCTTCGGATGCATTGGAAAGGGAAGGTCGTCCCTCTCTAGAGGATATCTCATCTATCTCTGGCACGATGGTCTTCGCCAATGTATCCAGCGTATGGGTTCGAGATGCACACGGCGTCAAGAATCTGCTAGGAGCACGAGGCAATTTCCGTTTTATAACAGTCGAAGCTGGCAGAATCGTCAGCACCGATTTGGATAATATCTACAAAGCCGCTCTTGCAAGATCAGACACAGTCGTGGTAGACTTGCAAGGGGGATCAATTGCGCCAGCTCTCGTTGCTGCTGGCACCCTTATTGGACTTCAAGAGATCCAAGGCGAGCCTACTACTGTTGATGGATCCGTCCTCGACCGACTCGTGGGCGACATACCTGATATGATGGAGACCACCGCTGTTCACGCTATCGACGGCTTGCAGTATGCTTCCCGTGATGCGATGTGAGTCGATTTCTTCAAAAGGGTGGTCATGTTGACTAACGCGTTTGCTAGACTATCCTATCGTGCTGGCGTCACTACAGCTGTGACGGCCCCCACCAACATATATGGTGTCGAGCTCGGGATCGGTGTTTCCTTGTCTTTGGGTGTGGCACACAAGCTAGCAAAAGGAGCGATTATCCAGCCTGCAACATCCCTCTTCGTCACGATCACGCATGGGTCGCTCGCTAGCGTGAGCACCCAAATTGCCACACTTCGTCGGCTGCTGTTAGTGAAACGGCCGGAGGGAGAGTTTGAGAACTGGTTTGGGAAAGTTGCTTTGGTATGTCATTTTCTTTTACTGTTACCTTGGGAACCCTCTAACGTGTTTTACAGGGCATGACGCCGCTGGTTGTGAGGGTTCATGCTGCTGATACCATCGCTTCTCTCCTTGACCTAAAGACACAAGTCGACTCGGTAACGGGAGCAGCTATGAAACTCACACTTCTAGGCGCTACCGAGGCGCATCTCCTCGCTAACGAGCTCAAAGAGGCGGAAGTAGGTGTTCTGGCTGCGCCTCGGTCGTTCCCTTACACCTGGGATAGCCGACGAATGTATGCATCTCCTGACAATTTTGGTCCTACGGGAGTTGACAACCACGTTTTACTAGTCTGGCAGGACCCCCTTTAACCGAACAAGGACTCGTCTCCTATCTTTTGACACATGGTGTTACAGTCGGTCTTCTGCCTCAAGGTATCGGTGCATGGGACCCATCAATGGCCGGATGGGCCGCTCGAAATTTGAGGTGGGATGCTGGCTGGGTGAGTTCGTTCGTCATGATCCTCTTGCTCGTATACCTGAAGCATTTCTAGATTGCGAGTGAAACGAATATCACGCAAGAACAAGCTCTAGAGCTAGCCTCGTCGAACGTCGACAAGCTATTGGGTGTGAAGATCAGGCCGGCCGACGCGGACCTTGTTGCCACCCGCGGTGGCGACTTGCTGTCATTCGACAGCAAAGTTGTCGCAGTAATATCACCCAAGAGAGCTGTCGTGGATGTATTCTGATATCTGATTCAGACTGTGCGATATGTTCAGAATGTGCAATGTGATACGTGTTCGGGCCTCCTAAGTATCTATGAGAGTGTGTTACGATTCGAGGCGTGTGATGTCTTGAGGGCGGAAGCAAGGTTCGTGGGCACTGGCGTAGGATTAGTATCCCACTCAACCGTTATTTATAAAGCGACCAAGATACACTACCACCCCACGTCAGCGCGTCAGCCCACGTCGCACTCCGAATAACCCGACCCATGTGCCTGATACTGTGGGTATGGGAGGGACCCAGTATAAGAGCGGAACCATATATACGTAAGTCCTTTCTCATCCTTTAATACAAAGAGAGACGCGGTGGAGCGCTGCGTCACGTCACGACACAAACCGCGAGACAAGTGAGCTTTCTGATTGGTTGTGGGACAACAGCCACGTCATCGTAACGCGACACGTGACAGGTCGCGTTGACAAATGCACGTGGCTGCTTGCGTCATCCTAGGCTTGCGCGTCGGCCGGGTCGCCGCGTCGCTCTTCGTCTTGACCTCCACCACGTAAGGTAGCCCGCAAGCAAAACCTGGGCCATCACGTGCAGGCACGTGCTCGTGGCTTATATGCAGATTTCCGCTTCACTTTCCCCCAAATCTTAGTAGACTTAAATTCCCCGCGATGGGGGCGCAATGGTCTTTATTTGTCTCTGCGCTGGTCATATTTGGCATATCGAGAGTGTGGAAGGCGCAGGAAGGCCTGAAGGTGCATCCTCATTTCCTCTTCAGTCGTGCGACGGGATTGACCGTCTGATTTGGTAGAAATGTGGCCTACTTCCAGGGAAGAAGATCGCATTTCAACCTTTGGGCTTCCCTGGGGCGTTTATCCCAACAAACTGGTGGAATCCGGGTCTTTCGTTTACATGGAAGGAAAGACGAACAAGTACGTCGCCTCCTTGACATGGCGTCCACAGTTCGCCGCTGATATTGATGCGTGCTATGATAGTTTACAAGGACTTTAACTCGGAGGTGGTATCATATGTCCCCTTTATAACTGGACCACCGGTGATATACACATCCTCCGTAGAGGTGGCAAAGCAGGTCGTAGCTGGCGGGGTTAGGGCACCTTGGATCAAGCCGGAATCCGCCAGTCAGATAATGTTGTGAGTTCTTAGCATGCTCGCGTACTCTACCACATGGAAACTAACGAGTGGATGAGATGGTAGATTATGGGGTATGAACCTCATCGCGTCGGAGAGGGAGACTTGGCGACGACACCGGCGAATTATGGGCCCACCATTCAACAACATGAAGACGTACCCGCTCGTGTGGAATGAGTCGATGCGGATATATCGCGACATGGTTTACTCGGAAGGCTGGGAAGGAAAGGACGTAGTCCACGCATCGACTATTCAGCATCAAACGTTCAACTTTACGCTCTTGGTGATTTGTGCTTGCGGTTTTGGATGGCCCTTTGCGTGGTCGGAGACGCGGAAGGAGAAGAGTGAGGGGAAGATGAGCTTGCAGCAGGCCTTGCGGACGTTAGCGAGCTCGATCATCCTGGGCGCCCTTCCAAAGTGGGCATACAACGTGCCGGTAAAAGCGTAGGTATCTTTCCTCGTATCCCTCCAACGGTACACTGACGGGTGTGTAATAGGATCCAGGACGCGGCACTGGCGAAGGACACTCTAGCACGCTATATGACCGCGCAGATCAAGGAGCGCAAGGAGGAAGTTCGTAGCCGCAGCTCTGAGGAGGTCGGCACGGACATGTTCAGCTTGCTGGTACAGGCGAACGAAACAGATGGGAAGTTTCAGCTGGATGATGACGAGTTGGTAAGTGGGATCACCAGTCGAAAGGTTACTATTAGCTCCAGACGTAAGTAGACTGATGGCTGCATGCGCAGGCGGGCAACGTGTTTGGACTGCTGTTCGCGGGACATGGTATGTAAAAGCGATCGCGCGCACGCTCTGCTGACATCTGACGGGGACTGCGTTGACGCATGTAGAGACCACGGCACACACGCTCGCAGCCAGCCTGGGATTCCTCGGCATATACCCCGACATCCAGCAGGAACTATACGAAGAAATCATGACCGTCGTCGGGCCCTCGCGTGACCCTGTGCGTACTGTTTCGGTCTTTGGAGTGTGCTTACTGACGATGCTTACTGACGAGGGCAGACATACGAAGACATGCCCGGTCTTGAGAAGGTACGGGCTGTGTTCTTCGAGTCCGTCCGTCTTTACCGTGCGTACTCCTTCGACGATCATCTCGTGTTCGTCAAGTCATCTAACGTCTTCGATAGCGGCCGGCTACGTCATGATCCGTGAAGCTACTGAAGACACCGTTCTCACAATTCCGACCGGCGATGCCGACGGCGGGGAAAGCGGGACGAGAACCGTGCCCATCGGCAAAGGTGCACAGGTCGTTGTGGACATGGTCGGCGTCCGTACGTCCCTCTCCCATCTCCATCGCCGTCGCCCTTTGGCGGAATAACGACGCGGATTTGCAGAGTACAACCCCCGTTACTTTCCCGACCCGGACACGTTCAAGCCGAGCAGGTGGTACGGCGTGCCACTCGAGTCCGAGTCCGTCACTGCGTTCAGCATCGGTCCGTGTTTCCTTCTGCCCGTTTCCGCTCTCATTTACCCCCAGCTGACGTTGCGCTAGGCCCGAGGACATGTCTGGGCCGGAAATTTGCGACGGTCGAGGCGGTATGCTTCCTTACGCTTTTGCTGCGCGACTGGGAGGTAAAGCCGGTGTTCAAAGAGGGTGAGGGCCCGGAGGAGTATCGGGAGAGGATGATGCAGGCGAAGATTGGGATAACGTTGGGTGTGCAGGAATTGCCAGTCACGCTGGTGAGACGGGCGGCGAGGAAGTGATATTATTGTCTTCCCGTTACCTCGATGTAATATGCCTTGGCTACAAGGTCAAGCTGCCCCATGTTTGGTCATCACAAAGGTCATGAATTGTCCGAGAACAGAAAACGTATAACGGACTGGGCACAGACAGAGGATAGGTAAAGGATGAGTGTGCAAAATGATTCTAACGAATAAGTTATATCTAAAATATCAAAGATCTACAAGACTGCTGCATGGATGAGAGAAGATGTGAAAAATGCGATGCGATGCAAGGGAGTATGTGACAATGAAAAAGCAGAAGCTGATGCGAGGGGGGAATGAACGTATGGAAAGCGAGCGGAATGCGTGTAGCGGGACGGTATGGAAGGGTGCAGATGCGACCTGGCGCCACGGGCGGTCAGGAATTAGGGCAGGATCCGTGTACGAGTAGAACGAGACGGGGGTGTGATGCAGACGTGCATACGAATGTGGACGAGGCGGAACGCCTCCCGAGCCGTCGTGACCTGCACTCGGGCCCGGAGTCCCTCCTTTCCAGGAGATTCGCGGGGCGACGGGAAGAAACACGGCGCGGTCTATCGACGTCTCAAGGCAACGGCACGGGTAGAGGAGTCCCTGGATTAAAAGTACAACAGACGAAAGGCAATTTCTCCGATACCGGACCGACAAGACGCAAGCAGGCGATTCAAGGTGAAAACTCGTCGTCGACCGCTGGGGGTGGCACCCGATGGTGGGAGAAGCGGTGGGGTACGGGTGGAGATGTGTGGAAGTGTGCCGACTCAGGCGGGGTGACGTATGCGTCGGATAGACGAGACGGCGATCGCCACTTGCTCTCCACCTGCTGGCCGTACGATGACTGAGTCGTCGCGCTAGGCGGCTCCGCCATGGTTGTGGTGGGTGTGAAGGCGGGATATGGTTGGTTCACCGCGGGGTCTAGGGGCGTGTGTTGCGTTGGGGTGGGATTCTGTCGGCCATCTTGCGAGCCGGACAACGACGTGCGGTCGGAGTCGAGACCTCTGTCCACCTTCTTCTCCATGAGGGCCGAGTTGAAGCTGTTCGTGCGCTGGGGGAGTTTAATGAACGCGCGGCGGCGCCACAGATAGTGCAGGCCAATGTTCCACACGGTGTTGAAGAACATGATCACGACGGCGACGCTGTAAATAACCGCCGTAACGATTCCGATAGCCACGCGAGGGATGGGAAGGAGGTTGATGGACTCGGTGAAGGCGATGAGGAGGCCCGTGCAAACGAGGCGGGTGACGGCGAGGTAAATGGAAAGCACATCGGCTCGCCGTCTTTTGCCCGGACGCAGGACACAGAGCGCGAGGAAGTGGAAAAACTCGGCGATAGTCATGAGGATGACTTGAGCCATGCTGCTATCTTTAGCGAATGCGATAAAAATGGAACGTATGAAGATGGAAGCCAGGGGGACGACGAAAAAGTAGTAGCGCGGGGCGCGATACTCGTCGTAAAGGGGAGCCAGAGCTGGGAGGTCTTCATAGAGAACGAATGGTGAGGACCGGCGGGCGACGAAAAGCACCCGGTAGGCGCTGTAGCCGACCCCTCCAAGAATACCAACGAAGGTGACTGCTGCGATGAAGTCGGCCAGCCAGGAGTCCTTCTGCGTCCATTGATAGAATGGGAACACGATGAGTGGGAACAAACACACGAGGGCCTGGGGGCGAAGATCAACAACACGCTCCACGGGGATAGAGGTTTTTAAAAAAGACGCACGACACGCAAACCCCACGCGGAGGCAAATTGAGGGTACCTGTCCTTAGTTTGGCTCCACCAGGCCTGATATCTGCCACGACGGCGCGACACGATCAACACGATGGCATACACGATGGCCAATATGCCAAGGGCGATGGCAGAGAGAATGAGAGCGGTGAAGAAGGCGGTCATGAAAACGTTGCCGGTGGCGATGCCGATACTATTGGAGAAGACAGGAACACCCGCCTGCAACACGTTGTCGGAGCTGGTGGTCACCGTTTGGACATCCCGGGCGGCCAGGGGTCCGTGCCCATCGGTGGTGGAGAGGAGAGTGGAGAGCGCGCGACGCGCAGCGGGAACGCCAGAGCCGTCCGCGGGCTCGTTGTAGGGGCTCTGCTTGCGGTTGACCAGAGCGGTAGCACCCCCCACGCCCAAGTTCTCCAAGTGACCTCCGGTGATATTGCGCATGCGGTCGATGCTCAGCTGGATGGAGGATGTGGCGGGTTGGGCGAAAAGACCGATGGCCCATGCAAAGTTGAGGACGTAAGAGCGATAGACGACGGGATAGTTGAGGTTGAGGAAGCCGGAGGAGGCGATGGATTGGTAGAGGGCGAAAAGGTCGAGGAGGCGGAAGGGGGCGACGGTGTCGGGGATGAAGGACTGCCAAGCGGCGGAGGCAAGGGAGAGGAAGGCTATGCCGGCGGTAGCCCAGGATACGCCTATTTGTCGCGTTGACCAGCCGTTTGCGAGCGTTGACTGGATGCAGGCCTTGAGATCGCCGGTCTCGACGTCCCGTAGGGTGAGCTGGGCGAAAGCTTCGAGATCGGGGATTTTGTAGGCGATACCGGGAATGAAGGAGATGTCGAAGCCGTCAGGGAGTGCGAGGGATTCTGAGCCGACAAAGTCGTAGATGGGAAGAGGGCAGAGGGCGCCGTCGAGGAGGTTGCAGATGTCGATGGTGAGGTTGACAGGTTGGATGCCGTAGACGTTGAGGTAGAGATTGGCAGAGACATTGACGTTCGATTGCTATGGCGATGAAAAATGGGGTGAGGATGGGCGGAGTGGAGCGAGGGGCGGAACGGAAACGTACGACGCTGGCGGCAGAGATGTTGAAAACGACGGAGTTGTTGGAAGGGAAGTACGCGACGTCAAACTGCTGAACGAGAATGTTCTCCGGAGGAGCACAATAAGACACAGAAGACGTGACTGGTGGGTATGCATGAGACGGGGGCGGGAGCGGAAAGGCGGGAGGGGGGCTTACAGAGGGTGTTGAGGTGAGCAGCACGCGCGGCGGGAAAGAGGGAAAGCGCGGCGGCGGCGGCGGCGGCGAGTCGCAACCTGGCGACGTTGAAGTGCATGACGGGAAGAGGAGAGAGAAACGAGCAAGCAGGAACGGGAATGCTCTGGAATAAGGGGAGGATTTTGAATAAGTCCAAGGCCCATTGTTTTCGAAGGGTATTGTTCCCGACTCACCGAAACCTATTGTTCCTCTTTGCGCTGCGCAAGTCGAACGAAGTCGCGGTGAAAAAGTCGCGAGGCGGGGCTGTACAGGGGGTCGGCGGGAGACGCACGGGGGACAGAAAAAAAGAGAGGATGGGTTGCGAGGCTGAGACTAAAAGGAACGGATGGACAGGATGAGAAATTGGAAACACAACGCGGGTGCGCACCAAGCGCCACCCGGTCGCGGTCCGGGCTCTGATTGGCTCTGATTGGCCCCTTCGTCGGCGCGATAGTCTGCCGCCATCCGTCTGGACGCGCTCTCCACGAGTCCACCCAACATTCTACGCACAACGCATGGCCGAGAACACAGGTGCATACCGCTCTTTATCTCACATGCGCATACATTCTCACTTTTCCTCCAATCTTCTCAGTGATCTGGTCGGTCGCGTTTCCTCCTTCATCCACATAGGCCCACTGACAAATCCTCGGACCCACACAGTCCGATATGTTCCCGTCAACTCTCCTCCGACGCCATCAACCAACACCTGGACCGCGAACACCCTCCTACCCCCAACCAGTCCTCCGCTCCGACCTCCTCCATTTCCGAACATAAACCACGCGTCGCTCCTATCTTTAACCTACACAAGCTTCAACCGACCTCTCCTGCTCTTTCTGCCGGCTCCAAGCGTCGCTCCGATCCCACCTCCCACCCATCTCAAAATCCTCCTCCGCCAAAACGTCACCGTCCTCAACAACGCTCGACCGCAACCGTCTCCTCTAGACTCGACGCAGCCGCCCCTCTTGCAGACCGTCTTCGCCCCAAAACCCTTCAGCACGTTCCCCTCCTACCTCCATACTGCGCGAACCCTAACCCCACCCCTTGTAGTGATTTCATCGGTCAGCGCCACCTCACCGGTTCCGACTCCTTGCTTCTCGCCCTGACGGCCTCGGCCGGCACCGGCTCCGCCATATTCTGGGGTCCACCCGGGTCAGCAACCGTCGTCGATCCTTGAGATTGTTGTCCTACTGACCCTTTGTAGGTGTGGGAAAACTACCCTCGCACGGTTGCTCGCCGCCCGTTCCGATGCCGCCTTCAAGGAACTGAGCGCCACCATCGTCGGCATCAACGACGTCAGGCCGATCTTCGAAGAGGCTAAGAATCTTTTGCAACTCACCGGCAGGTGCCACTACGTCACCTCCTTCATTTGCTTCCGCCCGCTCACCCTGTCCGCAGGCGCACGATCGTCTTCTTGGACGAGATCCATCGTTTTACCCGATCTCAACAGGTGCATCCCGTTCCAATCTTGTCCCTCTTGCACTTGCCTAATCCGCCTCAGGACATCTTTCTCCCGTTCTTAGAGCGTGGTCACGTACAGGTGCGCCTCCTCTTCGCTGGGTCGTCCTTGGCCACGAGGGTGACCGCTTGAAGCTCATAGGAGCGACCACCGAGAACCCGTCCTTCAAGCTCAATGGCGCTCTTCTCAGCCGATGTCGGTGTGTTCGTTCCTGTTCATCTCAAACGTTACTTACCCATCCGCCCAGCGTCTTCGTCCTCGAACGACTCGCCGACGACGAAGTGGTGGAAATCCTTACCAAGGCCATCGACCGCGTGTCCAAGCCCGCCGAGGAGACACTGCCTCAAGTAGAGGAGGTGCCCAGCAGCTCACCTTTGGCTTCACAATTGACCTTGCCACCTTCGTCCCAGCCAAGCTCCTCTCAGCCCTCTTCCAGCCAATCCCCCTCTGGACCTTTCCCGCAATATCCACACGTCACCCCCCGCATCCTCCACTCGATCGCCTCCCTAGCCACAGGCGACGCGCGCACCGCCTTGTCCCTCCTTGAGCTCGTCCTCCTCGCGCCGCCCACGACCGAGGAGGAGACCCTCTTGGCCTCGCTTCGCCGCTCCGTGTCGGCATCCTACGACCGCACGGGTGACGACCGCTACGACCTGATCAGCGCCTTGCATAAGAGTGTGCGTGGCAGTCAAGGCAGCGCCGCGTTGTATTGGCTTGCACGCATGCTGGAGGCGGGCGAAGACCCGGTGTACATCTGTCGGCGAATGGTCGTTTGTGCGAGCGAGGACATCGGCTTGGCGGATAACCACGCGCTGCCGCTCGTACGTACTCCTCGTCGCCTTTCTTGCGTTCTCGGAAATGCTGAAACGTCTGCGCGAAAACAGGCCACGGCGACGATGCAGGCCTGTCAGCAGATCGGGATGCCGGAATGTCGAATCAACCTCGCGCACCTAGTGGCGTATCTATCCGAGGCGCCCAAATCGACGCGCTCGTACGAGGCGTACAACAGGGCGCAGGCCAAGGCGAAGGAGGACCTCACGGTGCCCGTGCCGATGGGGATGCGCAACGCACCAACGAAGATGATGAAGGAGATGGGGTATTCGAAGGGGTACAGGTATAATCCTGACTATGCGTAAGTTTCGCCTCTTCCTTTCTACTCCTTTGCGTTTTCTGTTTTGGTGGGGGGCTTGGAGCTGTGTACGAGGGTTCCGTGGACCTGTGGAGGTGGGCGGAGGTCGGACGTGGGACTGCCCGCTCCGAGGGTGCTGCGCTCGGGCTTGCAAGCTTTCCAGAAAGCTTCACTGCTCCATCCTGACTCGCATCGCGAAGTGCGAAGTGCGAGCTGCGTGTATCGGGGTTGGCGGAACGGAAGGGACTCGTCCTGTCGGATCGGACGTTCTCGCTCGGAGACGGAGCGCTGGGCTAGGCGCGGATGTGCGAGTGGGCCGGGGGCTGACGGATTTGGGTTTCGCAGGCATCCGGTGACGAACGATTATCTCCCGGAGAAGCTGCGGGACGAGGTGTTCTTGAGGGCTGCGGGAGACCGGACGGGGAAGGAGTGGGATGAGGAGGGGTTGAGGGGTTGGGAGGTGGAAGAAAACGACGGGGAGAGGTGGTTGGGGAGGAACGAGGAGTCGAGGGATAGATGAATGTGGGTCCCATGGTTTGGGGTATCTTGATGGGGTTTCTTGGATCGAGTTTGACGCGGTGCGTGGTTGGTCTTGGTTAGGCTGAGGCGAGTGTTTCGACTTCCTCCGTGATTTGCTATCCTGTGCTTTCTGTAACCAGTATGATATACGAGACCTATTTTTGGAGAGAAGGGCTCAAGATTGCATGGTGGTTTGCGGGATACGTAAAGTATTTTCGGGAAGAATGGATGTTATACAGGTTCATTCAGGACAGAACTCGTAAGACGGGTTACATATAGGAGCGTATTTAGGCGTAAACGCACAGTATGGCTAGTGTGGCAGGCCACGCTACACCGTGATATGGCCAAAAAACTGCTGCAAACAGCCGGCTCAGTGAGACAAAGTATACGATCAAGAATCAGAGGATAGGGAGGTGGGAAAGGGCTCCAACTTCCGCTTCCCGAGTGGGAGTCCTAAGATTGGTAGAGATGACTTCATGGATGCAGAATGCGACGGCGGGCACGATAACGACGATGTCATCTATGACGCCTCCGTCTTTCATCCACATTCGCGACGAGTCGTGTCCGGGGCGCTAACAGGATCGAGAATGGCGGGTCAGAAAGATTAGCGGGTGGAGAAATTGCAATGTTTGTCTTTGGATGACGGATGTCCTATACTGTGCCGTTCAAGTTGTGGTTTGGTTTGTGTCCAAGCTTCGAACCTCTGTGGATAATGAGCTCTATGAGATGGTATGATAGATGTACCCGTATCGGGTCCTCGGCTGAGTTGTATAGTAGAAGATTCCAAGACTTGTGGGAGCTGTCTGGATGGTGGAGGCGGCAAGGGTTATTCATAAAGTATGTCCTTCGTATGGGATACCGTTAGATTTGACTACACTTACGGCGACGAGATCACTTAGCTCTGGGGACACTCTCGTGGTCTCGGAGAGACTTCGGAGCGTGCATGTGAGCTGGTGAGGGCTCGGCGTAACAACCACAAGTGCTGCTTCTGGATACATGTTCGGGAAATCACGCTCTACCAAGTCGCGAGAGCGCTGCTTGGTATAGAGCCCAGTGAGAGGAGATCATCTCGGGTGATATGACAACCGAGAGCACTGGATAAGAGAGATGTCGATTGTCAGCTTGCGAATCGGATCGAGATATCATTATTTGGGGGATAATCCGAGCGTTCAAAAGCGTTCGTTGAGGCCAGCCCATCGCAATGCTTTATAGCGCGGTTCCGGTTAGCGGTGACTGATGGAGTGCGTATTGCTGAACTTGAACATGAACATCGAAGTGGGGCTTGCCGATCGCGGGGAGATATGATATGGCACGCTGCAGCAACATGGAGCCGGTTGGCTGAATGCTTGGAGGTAGACCGTCAAGTTAGATACGGGAAAGAAAGCTTGAGCAAAGTGAGAAGGAGAAGGATCCAACTCACAAGAGAAGCATCCTTTAATACAAAGAGAGACGCGGTGGAGCGCTGCGTCACGTCACGACACAAACCGCGAGACAAGTGAGCTTTCTGATTGGTTGTGGGACAACAGCCACGTCATCGTAACGCGACGCGTGACAAGTCGCGTTGACAAATGCACGTGGCTGCTTGCGTCATCCTAGGCTTGCGCGTCGGCCGGGTCGCCGCGTCGCTCTTCGTCTTGACCTCCACCACGTACTTGGCCACCGTCATACCTTCCCACTCTCTATGGCACCTCTACGCACCGCCGTTAGCGTCAAAGTAGCCTCCATGGCACAGCCCTACTTATACCTTTTACTTTGTATATCAGAAAACAAATTCAAATCAATTTTCCTCCAAAGCAATGTTTGTGCAGCAACATGGACGTGTTTTGTCGCTTCGGTCACGATGACCGCGTCGCTCCCACCCCCCCTGATTGGATTTATTTATATATCTAGAGATTTTTCGGGAAATTTCCTCGGTGCTCGGATGAGGCGTGGTGGTCCCGAGCTCGAGTGATGTACGACACGACCCGACCCGACACGACACAGTACAGCACACCCTGTCATCTGCATCCAGTGCATCTCGGTGCGTTCATCTGGATCATGTGCGCATTTTCTTTCTCTCTTGCGAGACGAACTGACATGTACTATTTGTGCAGAAGAATCTATGCGAGTTGGGGGTGACATTGGCTGGCCATTGGGACGGTGCACCGAGCAGGAACGCAGGTCCACTGATTCCGTCCAAGATGCAGCCCCCAGAAACAGTGCCCATTCAACCTCCTCGCAAGCGAACGAGAACACGGCCGTCCAGGTATGACTGACCTTAACAAACTGATCAATGTCCTTGCTTACTATATTGTTGTCTACAGCTTTCCTCGGCTGACGCCATTGGCCACCGCCGGTCTTGAGTGCGAGCACAACGACATCCTCAGGATCCTGAAGGTCCGCAACAGCATTGTATTGTGTCGTCCACGTCCGAATCAACGACAGGTGACACGATAATGCAAGAACCCAACCAACCAGCAAGCCTCGAACGGAGCTTTCATAGATGGTACGTGCATACAGTATCAATCAATGTGATAGTAAAGGCTTTACTGATCCTTTTGTTATCCATATCACAGGTGATATGTCCTCATCGACATTGCATATTCGCAGGCCTACTCGGCCCTCGGCGACTTGCTTCCTACGCCCCCAAGGACTCCAGCTCTGAACCCTCAAGGAACAGAACAACCCACTCTGCTATCGAAATGGCAGATTGCCAAGAGAGCCCGACACGAGCGAGAGCATTTGGGACCGTCACAAACCCCTCTACTGTAGGCGGCTGTAGTTTGGCAACTCGCAACCGGTGTCACATGACCGTGGGAGCGGGTAGAGGAGGGCAACCCGGCCTCGGGGACGGGGGACATCCACTTTAGGCAACACAACCTCTTGTGAGTGAGCTCTCCCAAAGGGCCAAAGCTGTCCTATGTAGCGTCGAGTGATCATCCTCACGCTTTGGCCCATTACACTGTACACGAATCTGTATATGAATACAAGGTTTTGTGCACACTGACCACCTTATTTGTCACTGAGTGCTGATTAGCTCAGGACCCCTGAAATTCCCTATAAATGATTCATCTCGGACCACCGAAAATTTGGGCCTTATGGGAACCTATGTATGGTACTCTCCACCGAAAATGGGCCCCGTAGGGCCGACATGTTGGAGCTAAGAACCACTGAAAAGGAACCCGCCCGTCCGAAGTCCCATCTTCACCACCGAAAATGGTAAGCATCTGAACACGCCGAGGATCTGTCAGTTCCAATCACAAGTATTTTGCATATTTTGCTTCCCATGGGTCTATGGAAGCAAACTAGGCATGTTATAGCAAGCTTGTGCATAAAATGAGAGTTCTGCTCTGGAAACCTCGACGCCGAAGGCGTGGGAAATTAGACTATTTTTAGATATGTATAGTCTAAGAACCACTGAAAACGGCTGACTTGAAAAAATCTATCATGTAAATCACCGAAAATGGCCCAAATTCTGTCCCAGCGCACCACCGAAAACAGGTCACCCTGGGATGAATGCTCTATAGGGAATTTCAGGGGTCCTATTAGCTCATGAGGCTGGCAGCGCTGCGGCGGTTTGTAGAAAACAAAATACAATATGAGCGAACCTCATGTCGATTTCGTACTTGGTGCCGCTGGTGACGTATTCTTGAGGGTTTTTGACCTTTTTTTTGCGAAAATTAAGCATGGGTAAGCGGAAAGCAACTCAGCCTCGGGGACAGGAGACAACCCGCAAATTAGGCAACCGCAACCGACCCCCGGGGACAGGGGACGTTGCCTAACGTCGGCCGCGTACAGTAGGCATCCCGGCTACAGTTTCCCTACTATCGGACTGCGAGTTGAATCTTCTACACTTCATGCTTAGTACTTAGTTATGCTTATTTGTTGCTTATTTGAATACAATCACCACAGCCTTGCTACTTGAATGAGTGCAATGCACGGGTCTATGCTAGTAATGATATAAAGTACATGGCATACCGGGAAGCGGGCCGGCGGGGTCTAAGCTATCGTTCGCACGAGTCTATGTCGGGCTGAACCCGCTCGACTTCCTCCACCACGATCGTCTGCGTGCGCATCCCATCTCCTTTGCCGTCGTCGGCCTCTCCTCCGCGAGCGAATCCTCCCCTGGCGCCGCCATGCCCGCCCCCACCATCAACGGCTACCAACAACCGCCGCCTCAAATCCCCGACGACGCCTACCGCGTTCTCCTCACAGGCTACGGCGTCAGTTTCTCTAACATCCATCCGCCTTTGTACATCTCACTGAAATTGTCACCCGTCTTTTTGCCAGCCTTTCTTCCGCTACAAGGAGAACCCGACGTGGCTTGCCATTCACCCGCTCAATAATGTTATTATAACCGTCGACCCGCCAGACGATCGCATGGACGAGGACGTCCCCATGCCCGATCCTGACCAGCCCAATGGCTTTCCACACCCTCTACCCAAGATAATCCATATTACCACCGTACAGCTTCCCCTCACCTACCAGGCCGTCCATGACCACGTACCCGGCCTTCACGCACGCCCTCCCGTCTTACCCCCACCCATCGACAACTACTCCTACATCGCCCCGCCGCCCGAGTCCGGCTACGACCTCATTTTCCACATTGGCCTCGCCGGCAGGGGTCCCCTTCGCATGGAACGCCTAAGTCACAAAATCGGCTATCGAATGAAAGACACCGCAGGGGAGCGTGCGCCTATCGTCGAATACCTCCCCGACGCCGCCGCGCCCGAACCTCTCGAGCAGTCACAGGCCGCGATGATTGCAGAGGCCCGTCTCACCATGGACGAGGAGAAGAAACACCTTGACGCCGCCGTTCCCGAACCTGCGCGGGGATTTGGGAAGGGCTACGAAGGCAATCCGGACGATCTTTTCACAACTATTGATGTGGAGCGTCTCGTGCACGATCTGAAGGCGGGCGGATTGGAGGTGCGCTTGTTCGTATGCACCTTACTTCTTCGCCGGCGTTAACCCGGAGGTAGAACGTATACTCGTCCATGGATGCCGGGCACCACGTGTGCGACTTTACCTACTTTTGTTCGCTCGCGGAGGCGAAGCGGACGGCGATTAAACACGACAAGGCGAGGTCGACGAAGGTCCTGTTCATGCACTGTCCGCCGCCAAATCAGCCATTTACAACGGAAGAGGTCACAGAGGCGATCAAGACGATCATCGTTTGGGTCAGCCAAATCCCACCTACGTCGTGAGGATATCAATGCTTCGGTGGTGTCTAGCGCTTGTCTTTTTTTCTCTTGCAGGGTTCATGGTTGTTTTCTCCCCTAGGCTCACGTGTATCCGTATCGTGCATTCACACTGTACTTTATATTCGCTAGCACGGGCACGCGTCCGGGCATGCTGATGCTGTCTAGGTGATTTGTGACGTTGTAGGGCGAGCGTTTGGGGAGGGGAGAGTGATCCACGACCTCGCTGTCTTTGTATTGCGACTCGGCTTGCGGGTAGGCGTGCATATATCTTTTGCTGGGGCAGTTTGGACTATTATAGGTTGAGCTCGGACATTCAACGGAGAGTGTCTTGTTTCTACCGCTGCCAGTTGGCTGGAATTTGTCGTAGTGAAAGCCGCCCTTAGGGCTGGCGTAATCAATTGGAAAACAGACAAATCAGGACGAATGCCAGGTTCATGAGTTGCGACCTAAGTGCACGCAACATACTTATCGACTTCACTGGAGAGAGAGAGAAAGAAGGCCAGGGAACGGGAGGGGGCGGAGAAACGTTTGAAAGAGCACTGCCACCCGGTGAGACGACTGGCACGGTCACAGCTCTTGCACCGCTGCTAGCCCCGCTCTCTTTCTCCACACTCCCCGTCTCATTCCTTGACAACCTTTTTCTTTGTATCCACCGCCCCTCCCGCTTCTGTCGAAACCTCCTTCCACGAACGCTCGGTGTCTGCAGACTTCGCCGTCCCCCGCGGCCCATATTCGTCCTCTCCCGAGTCCTCCGTTTTGTGTTCTCCCAGACGACCGCGGCCTCCCCTTCCTCCTTCTCGACACGCATGTCTTCTCAGGCCCCAGTACGTCGTTTCCTCGTGTGGAGATGGCAGTGCTCAGCCAGTTCTCTTTTCATTCAGATTCGGCGAAAGCTCGTCATCGTCGGTGATGGTACGTGCCTTTTGAGTGTCTGCACTTCGCTTGTGTTGTTCAACCAATTCCTCATCTGTCAGGCGCGTGCGGGAAGACCTCTTTGCTGTGCTCTTTTGCCTTGGGCGAGTTCCCTAAGGAATACGTGCGCATATCTCCCCCATTCACAGTCTTCGTTGCTGACTTCAGCGCAGCAACCCAGTCAGCATTCTATTCCTCAACATCTCTCTTCTCATCGCTCTTCCTAACCCTTCGTTCGGCGTTCCCCTCCAGCTATATTTGAGAACTACGTCGCGGAGATCAGGCTAGACGGAAAACCTGTACAATTGGCACTATGGGATACTGCGTGCGTAAACATCCGCCATTTCCCCCCATCGAGCCACAGTTGATCGCAGAACGTGTACGGTAGCGGGCAGGAGGAGTACGAGGTATCCATCTCTCCGTCGTCAAGGCGAGACTTGCCGCTGACGTACGGTCTTTCGCGTAGCGCCTCCGGCCACTATCCTACTCCAAATCGCACGTCATCCTCATCGCCTTTGCTATCGACACCCCCGACTCGCTCGATAACGTACAAGTCAAGGTGTGTTATACTCTGCGGGTGCTCGGCCAAATCTATTCACGAAACCGTTCTTGAAAAGTGGATCGAGGAAGTTCGACAAATATGCGGCGATGTCATCCCCATTTTACTGGTCGGTTGCAAGGCGGATTTGCGACCGCCCCCGGGAGATCCCTCAGCGACGCAGTTCGTGTCTCGAGAGGAGGCTGAACGGGTGGCGCGCACCATAGGCGCACGGGCGTACAAGGAGTGCTCGGCGCTGAAAATCGAAGGTGTCGATGATGTCTTCGAGGCTGCGACCCGTGCGAGCATGCTCATGCGCGAGGGCGTACCGTCCAACGGTACCCACCAGCGGCGGCGGAGCAGTGTTTCGCGCGATCGCGAAGAGGAGGGCGGAGGGTGGAAGTGCTGCGTGATCTGCTGAGGGTTGGGAGAGGACGCGCAGTGGTGTTCGTGGACATGGACATCGTTATGATCTCACTTCGGCACTTCTTTCTATCCTTCTGTTTTTCTGAACCACTCGATCTGTTGTCGTCGTTGCACCTGTCGCGTGGCTACCTTGCTGCTTATAGGACGTGTGATATGTTGGATTCATGCCTGTTTTTCTTTCTTCTTTCCCTGCGGTTCCCCGACTTGTTACAAGACTGTCGTTGAACTAATACGTTACGTTGGCAGATGCTGTCTAAAGTAAGTGCTGATGAGACTGATCGGGTTGTGAATCGAAAGGTGGCAGTGGCGTAACGTAACCTTAACCCCACCGCAGGGCTTCAACATGGCGCAATTCTTGCGAGGAGCCTGGAAAGCGAAGCGCTGGTGTTGTGAGACATAACCACCATGGACGATACCGTAGCTCCTGTCTTTCTTCACTCGACACGTCCATACAACTCAGGTCTGCGCGATGGCTACCAACATCACTTTTCATCCAGGTGCGTGGCCTTTACCTTCCGTACAACCAGCATTGAACGTACGTTTCAGGATCCGTCGATCCCGGTGAGCGATCGACGCTCTTGCAACAAAAAGGGGTTACGATCTGGTTAACTGGCCTCAGTGCGAGCGGAAAGGTGAGATCAAACTTTTTTCTTCTCCTCAGCGCTTGTGGACTGAAGCCACGTCTCCCAGTCGACGATCGCGTGCGCTCTCGAGCAGCATCTTCTGCATCTCCACAAATTCAGCTACCGTTTGGACGGCGACAATGTCCGGTTTGGCCTGAACAAAGATCTCGGGTTCGATGAAAAATCTCGTAATGAGAATATTCGCAGGATAGGCGAGGTGTGTGCGCTCCTTTTTGGTCTTGAAGGGAACAGGCGACCGACGGCGAATGAAGGTGTCAAAATTGTTTGCGGACGCGTCTTGCGTCGCGATCACCGCGTTCATTTCTCCGTACCGTGCGGATCGCGATCTCGCCAGGGAGATACACGACAAAGCGGGACTGGGATTCGTTGAGGTGTTCGTCGATGCACCGCTGGAGGTGGTCGAGCAGCGCGATCCGAAGGGGCTATACAAGAAGGCGCGGGCGGGAGAGATCAAAGGTGAGGATTTTATTCCGCGATATCTGCGGGTGCTTATATGTCTGTTCAGAGTTTACCGGGATATCCGCACCCTATGAGGCGCCTGAAAACCCGGAGATACATGTTAAGACGGACGAGGTTGGCGTCGCAGATGCAGTGAAGATCATCATGGAATACCTCATCTCGCACGGATACTGCACTTGACCAGCGCTTCAGCTCTTGTCTGCTTAGAGAGCGAGCTAGATCCTTCTCCCTGAGAAGCATATACTTGAAGAGATACGTCCCATAATGGTGTGGCAAAGTGTCTGTGACAATGCACTTATGATACCATTGCAGTCACCGTCTGCCGTCTGCCGCTCGTCCCACCATGTATACTTAGTAAGAGCAGCACCTTGTATGTTATCTATCAGATACACTGCGACGTCTACATCGACCCTTGCAAAAACACTCATCCAGCCACCATCGCTTCAAGCTCCAAGCATCACAGAGGTCTTCTGGTATGAAATGCTGTAGCACAGCGAACTCACTGACCCTGGTGACAGTTTCAAGATGTCTATATGTACCTCTCAGCTTCACCATAGGCTCGTTGTATAAGTATGGCAGGCTTTTCCCAAACACGCTCCCCGCACGTTGGCCTGATCACACCCACCAGCTCCAAGTCCGGAAGACTCGTACATATACGCGTTGACAGGATGACCTCTCAAAGACGGACGCACCAGTTCAGGACCCAAAGATCGAAAGGGATATGTTTCTGTCTTCTCTCCTCAAGATCTACGACGTCTCTGTAGGCGATATCACCGCCAGTCAATGACGGACTGTAGCAATGGCAGTACCCGCCCCCAAGAACGACGAGTTTGGGGAACTTTGTGGGCCCTGGGTGTATAGAGTTATCGAAGAGCTGTATAAGATCATTGGCGAGCCGTTCGCGTCGGGGCGCGAGCTCGGAAAGGCGATTACGAACATGGGGTTAATTGTGCTGAAGGACGTGGATAGGTTGGCCAACGAGCTTCAGGGACTTGCTGATACAGGGAGCCAGGCATTGTCTCGCGGGACAAGTTTCCTAATCTTGCAATCTCTCATTTCTGTTCTTAATTGCGTACCTCATGCATATGCTGGTGAGCGCACCATAATCAGTATTCGAGAATACATAGCAGCTTTTCGCATATAGACACCTAATCGCTAAGGTTCATGCATTTGTGACCACGTCTTTGCGAGCAGGTAGAAAATCGGCTCCAGACATTTGCGCCAGAAAAATAAACGACATCGTTGAGCTCGAACGTCCATGTATAGTTACAGCGCGGTACAGGTCTGGATGGGAGGGTGAACGGAGTACATATTCGTAAGTTTGTCATTCAACTGGAAGTGAGTGCTAGCACTCGAAGGCTCCGGTCCACCTCCGTGTCTTCTTCATAACCGCTCATTTCTTCTTGTTCTTCTTCTATCCGGTCTTCACCTGCACTCTCGAGGAGTTTGGTTAAACCTGCTTCGGCAATCGAAAACCACTGGGCCAGGTCCTCCACAATCCGGCCTAGTTCTGCGTGTGTTTCTTCGTGTGATGCAATGATGGCGCCGAAGTCTAGCGATCGAATTTCGGGAATCTTGTCGCGAGATAGAGGGGACGGCGTGGTTAAGGAATTATTGCGAGAATGTAGACCGAGCCCTGGCAAGGGTAGCTGGGATCCTGAGCTAGGCGGAACAACACTCGTGGCTGAGCCTGACGTGGTACTGGGCACTAGTTCAAGATGATGATCCAATGCAAGGTGACTGGGAGTGGGGACATAGGGTTTGATGTTGGTAGCGGATACGGACGGGGACGGAGGAAGCAAATCTGTCATGCCGAGCTGGTGTTCTGACGACAACGATGGGACCTAATTGGGAAAAACGGTGAGAAAACGTCTGTGGATGCGGGATGGAGGAGATCGTCACCTTTAATACGTCTTTCAGACCAGGTACGCCAACAAGGTCGTTGACGCCACTTGTAGAGCTGCCGCTTCTACCTCGGCCAGGCCTTAGCCCAGGCTTGAGAGAGTTAACAAGTGGTTGTGTAGTTTCCATCACCGCTACCGATGCCAGTCTGTTTAAATTGGGCTTGTGAAGAATCGCTGTACTTGTATTCGGGGAGGCAGAAACGGATGTCTCTTGTTTTCTCCCTTCGGAGTATGGCGTGGCAGAACGAGAACGGCCTATGGAAAGAGGTGCCACAGACACGCCAGGAAGCGGTAAGCGGCGGGCTGATAAGGGTACCTCAAGTGAATGTGTAGGATTATGACCACCTATGGACGAGATCGATGCGCTCGATGCGCTAGCATGCGTTGGAGAGGTCCTATCATGAGCACGTATGGTTCTTGAACTGGACGGCCCGTTGGACCCCGCTGAATCTGGCGTTGAGGATGGAGCGGGAAATTGGAAATCGGGAGGAAAAGCGAAGTTACGATCTCCTCGTCCGGATATAGCACTTATTGCACTACCTTGGGAGCGATTTCGCGTTGCAGACCGTCGCGCCGTATTAGCTAAGATCCCACCTGCGATGGATATGGGCTCAGACCCTGAGGCTGCAGAGCCAGAACTGAGGTCAGAAGGGGAAGGGGAAGGCGGCGGAGGGATGTCAAGGTCGGGCACGCCTCGCGTGGAACGAATGGCTCGATATGAAGGCCCTGATCTTGCTGGAAGTTCATTGAGGCCGTTTGCAAACGTTCCCGGAGGCGAAGGATCTCGCGAAACTGGCGGACTGGCAGACTGGTAACCTGGGGATGACGCCAACGAAACTAGAGGGCCCTCATCTTCCGAGCTCGTCCCGAGACGAGATTTGGCACGAGAGGGCGCGCGTGCTGGGAATGCGAAGGTAGCTTTGCTGAGATTAGGTTCATCAGGATCATGGCTAATTGTTCTTCGAGGACTTGTGCGGTCGCGCGCGGGAGAGGGCGAAACTGACGACGGTAGAAGAAAAGGTGGTGTGGGGGAAGTGGATGTTGAATCGCCATTGGTTCTAGGAGTGTTACCACCAAAGCCCGGAATTCGAAAAGGGTCTGGAACCGCGGCAGGGTCGCTGTCAAACAGAAGGCGCAAGGAGCTGGGGAGTTTGGATGGTGGAGGTCGGACAGTTGGGAATGATAAACCCTCGGGCTCGTCTGTATCTGAGGGAATGAGGGAAGTTGAACCGCCGAATGAGCGTCCGCGGACAGTGTCAAATTCCCAAGGATTTTCTTCATCTCCGCCGAACTGAAGACTGTGAAGCTTCAGCAAGAAAAAAAGTGGTCATGATTTGACAAAGCACTCACTCATTTTCTTCATCCTTCTCCCACGGCAAAGGTTCTGAAAGATCGGACGCATCTCCACTGGTTTTGACCCAGGTCTCATAGTGAAGTAGCAGGTCCTTGAGAACGGTCACGGGAGTTTTTGATGCCGCTTTGATCCACTTAGTCTTGAGCAGTTCTTCTGCGGGGAGGCGCTGATGACAGATTGTGAGGAGATCCACTAGGAGAAAATATCATCACGCACGTCTCCGGGCTTTTCTGTGAGACAGAGCGGGATAAAGTCTCGAAGATCCTTGCTACCTTCGCCTTCGATGAGGCGCGGTGGCTTTGCCCGAGGAATGAGTTGCAGTACACGCTCTTGACTGACGTTTGAATGAGGCGGACTACCCTTTACCATCTCGTAGATCATAATCCCCAGACTCCATATGTCGGCCTTAGTATCATAATTTGGAACAGCTTGAACAACCTCTGGAGCCATCCAATTAAGGGTGCCGATGAAGGTATTGCGTTTGCTAGCATTGGTCGCGAGGAGTGCCGACACGCCGAAGTCGCAGATCATGACCTTTCCAGTTGCGGTGACGAGAACGTTGGCAGATTTGATGTCACGATGGATGACGCCAGATTTATGGAGGTAGTTGAGGCCAGCGAGGACCTCGCGGACGAGGATGACGACGAACCTCTCCTCGAGGATGTTTCCGGGAGATGATTTCATGAGTTGATACACGCTACCGCCCTGTGCAAATTCCATGACAATCCAAAGACGAGGGCCATCAAGGTAGGAACCGAAGTACTTGGTGATGTTCGGTGCGTCGCGAAGTTGGGAGAGGAGAGCGACCTCGTGCTGGATCCCGTCGACCTCGTCATCGTCTAGGTTGATGATCTTGAGAGCAACGACATTCCCGGTGGAGATCTCAATGCCTTTGTGGACGGAGCCGTAGGATCCTTTCCCGACAGTTTGAAGGCGTTTGTAGAGCTGGTGGACAGAGGGCTGCTGGGCCATAGTTTGGCTCAGCTGGCGGCGTGCATGGACATTGGATCGGATCGGCAGTCTGTGTAGAATAGAGAGCACCACTCCTAACCCCAATTTAGGGGTTACCGCGAGTCATCCTTCGACTAATCGATCCTACCTTCGATGAGGGGCTCCAGCGGGAACGGGAACAGGTGTACGCGGACACGGTCCCCCGAAGGGGACCTGTAAAGAGAAACATAGATTGCAAAAAATGGTACCTGGCCGAGAATGGCGAGACGAGGCGGGGCGGACGGAGGCTGCGGTAAAAGTACACTAGTATACATTGTACGGGCAGTCCTAGATAAAGTCCACGGGGTACCGAACATGTGCGGGGTACACAGCGTGTGCATAAGTTTCGAGACGGAAACACCACGGAAGGATCAACAAGGGAGAGGAGGGTGGGTGAACGAAAATGCGATTCTGGTGAGAGAAAAGGGAGCTGGTTCAGCGAGAATACCGTCGGAGCGCGACAGCGTACTGACCTGGCGGGGGGAAAGAGAGACGAGGGAGCAGCGGCGACCCGTGCCGTGTTCTTGTATCCCCCGCACCAACTGAAACCTGCCCACCCCAACCACTCCGTAACAATACCGCTACTGGTTGGGGCGGCCCGTTGAGGTCAGAGCGTGTCTGGCGGACTCATCATGCATGCGTCACGGGGAACGGCGGTCTCTGGTGGCAGAGGTGTGCTTGGGGTGCTGGCGAGCGGAGCGAAAGCGTCGCACGAGTTGGAAGGGGGTCGATTAGACTTATGTAAACAGGTCTCAATACGACTAATCGATCCTACCTTCGATGAGGGGCTCCAGCGGGAACGGGAACAGGTGTACGCGGACACGGTCCCCCGAAGGGGACCTGTAAAGAGAAACATAGATTGCAAAAAATGGTACCTGGCCGAGAATGGCGAGACCCGACCGTAAGAGGTAGCCTTGTGGAGGTGGAATGGGAGGTGGTGGTGTAGAAAGAGAGGGGTGAGTCATGGGTTTGGCCCGAGCGTGTGACCGCGAGCGTGGAGGAGGGCCTGGAGGATAACAGGATTTTTTCGGATGTACATCTTGAATGCGTCGGAAGACCATCGACCAAGTGCTTGAATCCGGTCATCGGGCCAACCTTCTGTGGCGAAAAGCGTGGCACCCCCAGGACGCATGGAGTGGCCGCCGATTGAGGGTGGAAAGATTGCTCGCAAACGGGCGATGAACCATGCCCGTGTTGGGAGCGCACGGTCTTCTTTGAGCCAGAGCGCAGGGAGGAAACGAGCACGGCGGTCGCGGCTTGCGAGGTACCGAACAAAAAGTTCGTGCGGGTCGACTGTAGGGTGGGCCCGCTTCTGAATAATTACACGGTTGCCTTCGAAGAACCTATCCGCCTTGTGCGAGGGGAGGAGGTAGGAGTAGAGGTCATTGTCGACAGTGACACTCGTGCGGGGTATGGTCTTCCGGTACGACCGATGCTGTATGGTGTCGGGGGAGGTCAGCTCTCCCAGGCGATGAAGGCCAAAGAACCCGGTGGTGAGCATTGACAAGAAGAGGAGGTCGTCGTGGGAAGGGGATGGGTAGGAAGTGATCGCGAGCTCGAGATCGTCAATGGTGAGAGCCGCTCGCCGGACTGTTGGTGAGCTAAACTGTTTCTTGCATCCCGCAAGCGTGCGGGATACAAGGGCGCTATTGCGGATCTTGCGGACATCGGGAAAATAGTGTTCAAGTTGATTGCATATGCCGGAGAGATAGGAGGCGACCGAGCGGGGCTCAATGTGGTGGCACATGAAGACGGTATAGAAGGACAGTGTGTCCTCCGTTGGTTCAACGGGAAAGTTGTGGATCTTGCAGAAAGTTAAGTAGGACTGTAGGTGTGAAGTGTATGTAGTGCGCGTCGAGGGATCAATCGCTGATCCTAGGGCCAGCGCCCGTTCGCGGAGCAGGCGCTCCATCGTCCACGGCTGACGCGCGGGTTGCCGGGACGATGTGGATATTGTTAACATTGGTCGGGTAACCCCATCGTTGGGCGTGGGGGTGTCAATTGGTAGATTTGGAGGAGGGGTTGGTACTGTGTCGCAACTTCGAACAAACCGCGAGACAGTGCATCCGCAACGGTGTTGATCTCTCCAGGGATGTGAAGGACTCGCAAGTCGGTGTCGGTGTTGAGCATGATCTCGACCGCAGTCAGCAATATGCTGTTGTAGTCGTCATGTGCGCGGAGTGTGTTGAAGATTTGGACCGTGTTCAAATTGTCTGTGTATATGACGAGACGGGACGAGCGAGGTAGCAGAGCTGCGGCCCAAGAGAGCGCCGCGAGGACGCACAAGGCTTCGAACCAGAAAATTGTGTCACTGCTAGGCGGAGCGGGTGGTAGGGGGGCAGCACACCCGGCCCACACATCCGGGGACCAGAAACCCATTCCTGAGAGCGACGCATCACAATAAATTGTGAGGTCTGCAGCCTCGGCGGCCCATGACCGTGCGCGAATCACGTAGACTCCAGAGTGGTGCGCGAGAGCGTTCGCAAACCAGAGGAGATCCCGCGTGACCTGGGCGCTGACATATACTGGTGCGTTCCTCTTGCTCTTTCCGGCGATCTTCGCATAGGAGGACGATAATGCAGGGCGTAGCAGGGGGGCTATGTTCAGAGCCCAGTTGATCCACCCAAGCAAGCGTTGCCATTCAATGAGTGGGCGGCGGCGTCCGGGGGCCTCCAGGACAAACGCGCGCACACCGGAGACGAGTTCGGTGATTTGCTCCACTGCGAGTGAGATTTTCATGTCGAGCGGGTCGATACAGAAACCCGTGATGGTTAGGACACGCCCAAACTCTTGCTTGTCCTTTTCGTGAGGGATACCGAGAAAATCCCACAGCTGTAAAAGCTGGGCTTGCTTAGGAGGGTAAGCAGTGTTGTATGGGGCATAATACATCAGTTCTTCCGATGCGTCGAAAGAAAAGGTATCATCAATGTATGCGAGGAGGGCTTCGATAAACCGGACGCGAATTGCAATCCATAGGACCAGGGACATGAAAGCACACCACAACGCGCCCGATGCGCGTCCACCAAAATTGTTGCAGCGGTCAACCCGACGGACTCCATCTACTGTAACCACCTGGCGGAGTTGGTAAAGCGGGTGAATGGGGATCCTCCGGTATGCCTGCGAGACATCGGATTTGAACAGCCATAGAGGGCGCGCACCATGCTGCTTCCGGTCGTGCAGGAGGTTCCAGGCCAGGTGCTGCACAGTGTCAAGCTGGATGTGGACATCATTCTTGTCGATCAAGGAGTTGGGTGAGAACGCCCCCGCAGAATGATCAACCACAAGGCGGAGTTTCCCAGATTTTTTGGGGATGACGCTGACCGGCACACTGCACATGCCTGGGAGTAACGGGTCCCCAGGAGCTCCGAATGGTGGAGAGAAACGGCCCAGCCGCTGCTCCTCAAGGCACTGTTCTTTCGCGAACTTCATCGCATTAGGTGAAAGTGGACGTTCAGGATAGTCCCGCGCGGCGGGGTAGTCCTCTGGGATCTCTGCGAAGGGCCAAAAGCCTTCACGGAAACCCCTCACGACTGACTGAACAAACATAGGATTAGGATGTGTTGCGAGTAGTGACTCGAAGCGATCAACGTTGATGGGGGAAACTACTTTGAATAGGTGGGGGTGAGATTGTAACGTAGATTGGGCAATCGGGTCATCGAGCGCAGAAATTGGCGGGCCTGGTAGGGGAGCTGCGATCTCGGTGGCCAGCGCGGATGGGGTCACCACGCCGTCCACGTCAGGCTCCCACAAAAAACCACGGTAGAGACGCGGTCCCTGTACCGGTGGTGCCTTAAACCTGACCTCCCTTGCCTCCACTTCCGGTGCAGGCATTGGCAATTGCGGCGTGCGTCCGAGAACCACACTTGCTGCAGACGTGGCGGTAGCGACAGGTGCTCGAGCTGCACTGGCCATTGTTGAAACGGATGCAGGCCTCGGAGGATTTGATGCGAGGCTGGTCCGAGCGAGAAGCAGCTTGCGAAGCTGTCCCTCGCGAAGCAGCAATCCCGGCCGTGGAGATGTGTCGGGTGTGGAGGTCCGTGAACGCGGTGAAATTGGATAGTTCGAGGCTATTGACACTGGCGACGCGTGTGCGGACAGCTCTGTCGTAGTAGATGACGCCGGTTGGTTCGCCGACAGCCCCGAAGAGACCGACGATGTGCTCGCCATAGCTCTTGAGCTCGGCGTCACGGTGAGGGTAGGCGTAGGTGACACCTCGGCTGTACTTCTCCCAGGCCATGACCCAGTGGCCCATGTTGACGACGTGGCGGGTGGGCTTGGACGACCCTGCGACAACCTCAAAGTTGCCGAACTTCTGGGTTTCCCGAGCATCTCCGTCAACGGCATAATGCCCAGAGAGGACTTTGTCAAGGTCGACGTAGGCGTTTGAAAGGACATCCTTCCAGACGCCGCTTGGAAGCGAGGGGCAATTGGCGCGGGACATGACAAGGGATCGCGCATCGTCGAGGTTGCGCATGTAGTTCTCCTTAAGTCTGAGGCTACGTCGTAGCCTTGAATTGAGGTCTCCCCCGCTCCCACGCAAGAAAGGGATGATTTTCCGGTCCAGTTTTCGTCTTCGCGGGCGGGAGCGGTCTTCGCTTGAGCTATCATCGTCTCGACGACGTTTTGTATGAACTCGGTGGCCGCGGCGTCGAGGGCTACCGCGCTTGCGTCCTGAGATGCTCGAGGAAACAGATCCCCTCCGGGACGAACGACGTCTCCGTACGGATCCCCCCGAGGACGAGAGCGAGCGAGTGCGATGACGCCCGCGTGAGTGTGACCCCGAGGACGACCTTGACCGCCCGCGTGGGAGCGAGTCAGGGGACGACGTGCGGTGGCGGGACTGAGCGGGGCTAGCTGACTGTCGTCGGGCGCGGCGGCCGGAGCGGCGATGCGAAGGGCTCCGGGCAGGCGAGCGTGAGGGGGAAGAATTGGGGGTTTTTGCCCGGCGCGTTGGGCCTCGCTGATGCTTGATCGTCTCTTCCCTCTCGTTATTGACTTGTTGGAGGAGCCCGAAGTAGTGGTCGTAAGCATCCTTCTTGACGGACGCTTCATCATCCTCTGCTTCCCCACCTTCCCCATCGTCATCGCCTCCCTCGAAGGTAGCATCGCGGATAGCGTCCCAGACGAAACGCGCGGCGTCAGCCTGTGAGATACGGCTCCTCCGGTAGTCTTCGATGATGTCCATGCACTGGTCGACGAGATCAGCGTCGAACTCGTGCGATCCTCGGGTATCGGGCTCGTCAATGCGGTCGGCGAGCGACCGAGGGTTGGTCGTGTTCCCCAGAGCAGGGGTCTCAGCGACGGCTTGTGTTGGTGCGGCATGGCGGTTGTCGGACATGAGAAGTAGATGGGAGGTACGACTGTAGTGAACAAAAATGCGATTCTGGTGAGAGAAAAGGGAGCTGGTTCAGCGAGAATACCGTCGGAGCGCGACAGCGTACTGACCTGGCGGGGGGAAAGAGAGACGAGGGAGCAGCGGCGACCCGTGCCGTGTTCTTGTATCCCCCGCACCAACTGAAACCTGCCCACCCCAACCACTCCGTAACAATACCGCTACTGGTTGGGGCGGCCCGTTGAGGTCAGAGCGTGTCTGGCGGACTCATCATGCATGCGTCACGGGGAACGGCGGTCTCTGGTGGCAGAGGTGTGCTTGGGGTGCTGGCGAGCGGAGCGAAAGCGTCGCACGAGTTGGAAGGGGGTCGATTAGACTTATGTAAACAGGTCTCAATACGAAATAATTGAGGCTGTTTGACGGTCACATTGACCACCGCCTCTGCCCCAGGATTTCCATCGCAGCCACCATGGAGTTTGAATCGACGTCTTCAAACCTTCTCTCACGCGAATTTGTTGCTGTCGTTCTTGCTGGGATCGGAAACCAGTGCGTCGTGCCATTGCTTACGCTTTCTTGCGGCGCTCAGCCTCTCGCAGATTGTTTCCCCTCACTAGTGACAACGGCGATGCACCTTCCCCAAAGGCCCTACTTCCCGTCGGGAATCGCCCCATGATAGACTATCCTCTTACCTGGCTTGAACAGTCGGGCATTATCGGTACGATATGTATCTTGCTTCGCGTCTGTCCTTGACCTACTCATGTTCCAGATGTCCTTCTCATCTGTCCATCTTCCCACCGCCCGAGCATCTCCCACCATATACATTCTGGAACATCTTCGTCCTCATATCCATCCCTTCGCGTCGATGTACAGTCCTACGACGAATCCGAGGATCTCTCATCCGGAACATGCACCGTGCTCAGACAGGTTTCCAGTCGCATCCAAAAGGATTTCGTCCTTCTCCCTTGCGACTTCATCCCTCCACCGAGTCTTAATCTGACCTCAATGCTAAACAAACTTCGCGTGGAGACAGATCTCGACGGTGCAATCGTCACCTCTTGCTGGTTTAGCGCCCAACGTTCCGACAAGGGCGTTGTGCCAGAGGAATGGGGACCTGGCGCTGGATCTACAATGCCAATCATATGGGACAATACTTCTGGAACGCTACTTCACGTAGACTCGGCAGACGATATTGATCGCAACAACGAGGACTTCGAACTACGAATGTCTCTTTTTGCAAAGTGTGAAATTCTTAATCAATGTAGAAGTGTTGATATTCATGTGCGACTACAGATATCCAAGAACGACTGTATCATCAAAATACCAAGACTCTCATGTATACGTCTGCAAGCGTGCCGTCTTGGATGTTCTCCACCTGAAATCCAATTTTGAGTCCTTCCGAGAAGAGTTCATTCCTTGGCTATGCAAGCTACAATATCAGCGGGCTAAACAGCAAAAGTATGGCCGAGGTGTGCTCTCAGGCGAACACTTTTCTGTCTGTTTTACTGACACGGAAGAATAGTCTTCAAACACACATCCAACCATTCTGTTCAGACCCTGGCGCTCAGACACTCGACATTGTTTAGCGGTCCGACCAAGGTCAAGTACCTCGAAACCGGTAGTCCATCCGACTCCCCATCTCAAAGAGCTGCCTCACTCTCCATGCCGTCATCCCCCATCGAAGCCAACAGTGAGGATCCGCCCATTTTGAGTTTACGTGTGGGAGTTGTGATCCACGAGGACGGCTTTATCGGGCGAGCAAACACACTTGTGGGATTCCTTGAGCTAAATCGAAAAGTATAGGGTCTCTTTTACCAGTGTAGTCTCTGATTGACGTCGTCTTTTCGTCTAGTTTCTGGGACAAGCGACCTGGGTCTTGCCCACCGATCCCAAGGATCGCTCACTTATCGATCCCAAATCACAGATATCTTCCGATTCGATGATTGGGGATTCTACACAGGTGGCTGAACGTGCCAGTATCAAGCGCTCAGTAATCGGGAAGCACTGCGTCATCGGCCGGTCCGTGAAGATAGTTGGCTGCATCCTGTTAGACCATTGCATTGTTGCCGATGGGTTTGTCCTCTCTTGCATCAATGTCTCCGATATAATGATCCGTTCTCTAGTGCTAGGTTGGATGGTAGTATATTGGGGACGAACACTAAAGTCGGCGCCAAAGCTGAGCTGGTCAGATGTCTTACACAAGCGGGATATGACGTAGAAGCTGGCGGTGAGCTAATATTATATTTGGTTCCCTCTACTAGCTAATTTTGCCTCCAGAAACATTCAGAAATGCTAAACTGGAGGTATCGGATTGGGCTGCAGCTCCAGAGGATGACGAAAACGGGAGCGACAGTGAGGGGTCGAGTTTGGAGACGGATAACGTCCAGTCGTGATCTTTTGATAGGGATATAATAATAAAACAGGAACACTTGAGCGCTGTGCTTAGCCTACGAGATGGCGTAAAGGTGCACACAGAATTCAGCGAGGAACTAAGTACGAGTCAGGGTCTCAAGATCTCAAGCTAAGGCGCGTCGCGTCCCGCACGTGACATGTTTTGAGAAACAAGCGTCGAGACTCGAGAGTGCACTGGATATTCTATGTGATTCAACGTTCTTCCCCCGACTCGCGAGGGCCATCTAGACGACGACCCGATATACACGCTCTCTAGACCACTCATTATCAAACCCCCTTCTTCTATATGTCCCTTACCCCAGGAAAACCGAGAGCCTCTGGGATACCCGCTCCTGGCAAGATGAGCGGCATTCCTACCCCAGGCCGCCTCCGTTCCACCTCTTCTGCCTCCCAACACTCTGCCCACCCCGGGCCAGATAATAATGTCGCAATGTCGCGTGCCTTTCAGGATGCTGTCAAGGCCAACGATCCCGCTCAACACCGTGCGCCAGCCGGACGTGTCAGCGACTTTACTGGCGTGTCCCTATCGCCAGATTCCAAGACCTTCCTTGCCCAATCAGGGCGTAGGTCTGTCACCGGCAGACCTCCCTCCGTAGCCTCTTCATCGTCGAATGCGGGGTCAACACCAGCAGCACCCCGATATTCTACTGCTCGCGCCAGGACACCGTCTGCCCGTCCAGCCAGTCGTCAGTCAGATATATTCACCAGAAGCTCTAGTCGCTTGGACGGCCCGTTTGAAGTTGGCGACAATGTCAGAATCGAAAGCTTGGGATTCGAAGGGACCTTGCGATATGTAGGTGCCATAGAAGGGAAGGCAGGGGTGTGGGCAGGGGTAGAACTGAGTGGTGGATTTGCTGGGAAAGGAAAAAATGACGGTGCCGTGGACGGGTGAGTACTTCCTTATGCCAGTCTTTTCAAGCGTGGACGGTTGTTCGCGCTTCCCATTTCTTCTTATGCTTGTCTCACTTCCTGGGCTTGCCATTTTTTCATGCAGATCTGTTTACTCACCCAAACTTTTCTCGACTGGACTTTTAGCTACCATTACTTCAGATGTCCCCCAAAATGCGGCGTATTCGTGGCCACCTCGAAACTATCTGCTCCAACTGTCGGCACAGGAGCTATCTCAAGACCATCTTCTGTGGCATCCTCGCGAGGGCGAGTAACACCCTCACTATCCGGTCGTGTCACTCCTTCCAGTTCAGTTGGGCGAAGGACACCATACGGGACAGGCGCTTCTAGTGGACGTGTTACTCCCACGTCTTCTTCCAGTCGTATGACTCAACGAACTCCTTCAGCACGGACGCGCGCGAAGACAGGGCCTGTAACAGGAAATGGGCCGGCGTCGTTCACGCCAGATGCATCCAACGGTTCCGCAAATCTGTCTCGCAGCGGATCACTTACTTCAGCGAGTCCAACAACCCGCCAATTCTCTACTAACAGTCCTACCCGCTCTATGGGCACTATACCGACATCTGCGTCATCATCTCCTTCTGCAAAGACACCGAAACCTCCAAATGGAACCCGCTTGAATGGCCTTGGCATCGGTCTGCCATCAACGACACCCACAAAGAGTCGTCCGACAATGCTTACGCCGCGCGGGCGAATTCCCAGTGCCATCGCCATGCCTCCTCCTTCATCGCCTGCATCTGCTTCCCGTCACGCAGAACCGATGACCTTCGACGATATCAATATTGGAGGGGCATCCCCAGATGAACCCTCGGCGGCACTTGACATCGAGTTGAACGGGCATGCGATACAAGGAATGATTGTCGATCTGAGGACCAGTATATCTCCGCGCGAAGGTTTGTCCCACGAATTGATGACCTCTTATCCATATATTGAGCCCCCCTCTGCGTAATAGGTGGCACTTCTCCAGTTCAGTCTCAGCTCACAGAGCTAGAATTCGAGAATCAAAGGCTGCAAGTACTCGTCAATTCGTTCCAAGGAGAAGAGTTAGAGAACTCGCGCCGCTCAGACGGGCTAAGAGAAGACAGAGATCGTGCTTTGGCTCGTGCGGCGGAGCTGGAGGCCTCCGTCAAATCTATCGAGAGGTCTCTTCATGAACGCGATATCAAGATTGAAAGCATCGAAACACAATTGTCAGAGGCAATGTTGGATGCGGCGACGGCTCGTACAGAGGGTGCACTTTTTGCTCGTGATATCCAGGCTAAGCTTGATAAAAGCGAGGAGACTGTGAAGGTGCTCCAGGAGTCTATCGAGCTGCAGGAGGGCGAAGGGCTCAAGCGCGATGCTATTCTCAAAACCAAAGACGCAGAGATCACCGTTCTGGAGGCACGTTTACAAGGCCTACATGCGGAGCTGGAAGAGGAGAGAAAGGAGCTGGGTGGTCAAGTCGACGCTCTACGCGAGGCTGGCCAGGTACGATTTAATCCACGCTTTATCATCCTTCATATGAGCTGATCAACATACAGGAAACCATCGCCTTGTACGAAGAGCGTTTGAGCGAAGCGGACTCAAGACGATATGAGCTAGAAGACGAAATCAGCTCCTTGCAAGAGAAGCTTCGCATACAAGCAGAGCCTTCCTCACCGGCGTCGAAAGCACGCATGCTTTCTTCTGCGGCCGAGATCGAGAATGAGTCACTTCGTGATCAGATCGCACATCTTCAAAAGAAAGCCATTGCCCAAGAAGACATGCTTGAGGAAGCCCGCGCCGTGGCCGATCGAGAAGAACTTGTCATAGGGGAGAAACTCAAGCGGTACAAGGAGAAGGAAGACGGCCTACGGAAACAGCTATCCGACAAGGAGAAAGAGGTCGAACGTGTTATGAAATCCGAAGCCACGGCTCGGGCGCGAATCGAAGAGATTGAAGAGGGCTTCCGAGAAAGCACGGTTGCATTGGAAAATGCCCAGGCAGAGATAGAGGTGTTGCGCGCTGAAATCGTCGTACGTGTTTTTCTTCTCCTAGCAGGACAACTGGACTTAAGCGGCCCTGCAGAATCTGGAGGGCCATGTCGCCAATGCTACTCCTCACAAGTCAGAAAGTTCAGTTACTCGGCCAAAGGGCCCAGATGATTCAATGTCTCAAGACGATCTTCAAAATATGGTCGAGCGCCTATCATTGGAGAATGCAGAGGTACCCGTCTGTTTGTGGCAACCTGTTACATGTATTAACAATCATCCCGTTTAGCTGGAGGGGCGGCTGCAGCTAGCGATGGCAGATCTGGATATGGCGAGGAAAAAATCCAATCGCGATATACCGATTTCTGAGACATTGCACATGAGTTCATCGTCGACACGTTCCGAATCTGCTACTTTACGCGAAGAGATCGCGGGACTAAAGTCCGTCTTCATTTGTTGGATCCATCGTCCTCTGTACATTGACGTCCTTCTCAGACATATCATTCAAGAGCTCCAGAAAGAGATTACAACTTTGTGTCAACAGAACAAGCTTCTCGAATCTGAGAACAAGCTCCTCCTGTCCGAAACAGAGCAGCTGCGCGAAGTCAGCATTTCATTGTCTCGTTTAATGGCACAGTTTCTAATAATAACCTTAGGACATGAAAGTCTTGGAAGACAATGTTGAGAATAGTCTACTGCGGGAGGAGCAGCATCTCAGCGTCGATATGGTCGCTACGGATGGAGATCCGGTTGCTGTTCAGACGATTCAAGATCTCAAACTCAAACATGAGGTGTGTATATTACCTTGTCCTTTCATTTACTACATTTAAGGCTCGGGATCCAGGTGGAGCTCGAACAGCTGCGCAAGAGGCAATCTGAGGTAGAGATGAAGGCGGCAAGAACAATCCATGATGTGAGCCACACTTTTCCTCTGGGGGATAAAGCTGACGGCGCGTGGAATTCAGCTCAACAAAGAGGTCAGTGAGCTGGAAGGTTTGATCGAATCCAAGGTGAGGAGCTATGTTACTTCCCCATGAAAAATACTGATTGCTGAGGATGCTAGATATACCGCGAGGTGCGTGGAGCTGGGTGACCTCGTCGTTTGGGAACTGATCAAGTTGCATAGGACGAGCTTGAGCAAGAAGTAGAACGTTTAAAGGAGAAAATATCTCGGACCCAGAGAAAACTCTCAAAGGGCGCCTTGGACGTGAACCGTACGGCGGACACCGTGGTATCTCAAACTGACGATGGTCGCCTTGGTGTTCGAGCCGATATCTGTGAGATCTGCGAGCAACCTGGCCACGACATCTTTACCTGCGACGTTCTAAAAGGTGACTCGATGCCTAGCTCAGCAGCGAGTTCGTCGACATCGTCTGAGCTGTATTGTGGTGACTGCGAAACCTATGGGCACCTTGCTGTCGACTGTCCTCATTCGATGGACGTGTTTTGATCGTTTCATACTTTTCGCTGTACGCACCGCGCTTTCTCCAGGATTGGAATGCATTCATTTGTAGGCTTTTATACCCACCGTTCATCTGTTTATCGTAGATGTTACATATAATGCATTTTTCTAGTGGATCTAGATCCAGAAGTAGCTTCAGGATGCGCTGACCCCACGGTGACGTCGTTCACCGATGATGTCAGTGACTGCCACACTTCTACTTATTTCAACCCTCGCCGCCAGTTTCTTGTCGTCCCTCTTTCACACCTTCCTTTTCGCCCTCATCTCTAGTCATGTCCTATGCCTCTGTCGCCGCCCATAACGCGCCTCCTGTTTCTGAACAGGTAAATAGAACCCTTACGGCAACTAGTGTACTGCTAACCCCCCTTCAGCCTCAACCAGACCCCTCGCTTCTCAATACAGCTCCGTCGACTCATCCGGACGTAGCGGACGAGACCTCCAAGGTCAATATTGTCTCAGCAGACTTCAAGGAACATCCCGCCACTGTGACCTCCGAGTTTGCGCACAACAGTTCTGCTCTGTTTACCAGCGGTCACTCCGATCCCGACGAATCTAGGGTCAAGAAAAACGTAGCCGCCGTCGACTCGGAAGCTACTTCCTTATGGGAGAAGCTGAAGAATACCGTTCTCAGGCCGTCTGTGGTGGGAGGTCTTGTCGGCGTTGGTGCGTCAAATACCATTAATTCCTCATCTCACCACTGCTAATTCGTCGCAGTCAACATCGGGCTGCTCGCCAGTGGAGCGTATGCACTTTATACCGAACCTCGCTTCCGGCGTGACCCAACACTCATCGCTTCGACTGTCGTGGGTGCGCTTACCATCATCGGTACCGAGGATTATGTTGCGGAAGCCTATTTGAAGACGGCCGCCGGCCAGAATGAGGCTCGCAAAGCGAAAGAGAAAGGATCGTTGGTGTACAGATATGCGCGGGAGCACGTTCTTCGCCCGGATTTGTGTGGTGGCCTAGTTGGTCTTGGTACATTGTGTTTTCTCATTCCTCGCTCGAGCCTTTCTTTTAACGGTTCTTGATGCAGTCAATGTTGGTGTCCTCGGCACGGTCAGTTACTTTGCGTATGCCAACTGGGACCGTCCACGATGGGATAGACGGACGATTTCTGCCGTCTCGATCGGATTGCTAAGTCTTTGGGGTAGTGAAGGGTGCGTTCCTTCAAACATCAGTGTAATAGTTTGGCTCACTATAGTGTGTAGCTATGCAGTTTCCCGGGAGGATGTAAAGAGGCAACTCCGTAGATAAACAACCTTAATCCCAGATAAGTCCTTGCCGGTTTGTTGGGTCCAGCACCGGACTTCGAGCGAAATATCCCGAGGGGGACAGAGTGGGAAATTTCAATAGAGTGTATTCGAAACCGGGCGCTTAGCCCATATTACACAAATTGATGGGGGCTTCAACGCGAAATTGAACGAGCCCTGGCCGTTGCCGAGTGACAGCGGAGCGGCGGGCTTTCCGGGCCACTGTCACACGCGCAGCCTTTGCTTGCGGGCTCGATAACGCGCTACCACCTTCCGACCTCTCTCGTAGCTGTCCGCGACAACAACAGCGATGGCCAACAATCGGTCCCTCAAAATGATGCTAGTGGGGGATATGCCACTTATAACAGAGCCCCTCCGACCTCCGGCTCTCCTTGATCAAGCTATGATGTGGGGATGGCTTTCTGGACAGGATGATGCTGCTCGGATTATCAATGTAAGATCCACTTATACTTATCACGCTCGAACCCAAACTACACCAGACCCAATTGTATTGAGTTGCTGTGCGTACAGGATAAAGTGTGGTAAGAAGTAGGATGCCCTGGTCCACGCTCGCGCGTCTGTCAGAGCATGACATGAGTTGATCCATGTCACGGATTGCTCCATTTCTCTGTTCGTTTGCAGACCTCCTACACGCGACGCGTCACAGCACATGACTCTTTTTTGCATCACATGCTCCAACGACATCATTGCCCGGACTTCCAAGCAGAACCCCGTCCCCTTATCTATGACATCATCGCTCCGGACTTCCGTCCTCCACCCCATGACTCCTTTCTTATTGTCTCCCCCCGCTTGCACCACTATCGCATCGCATCGCACCATTGTTCCTACCTGTATATAAGGGCAGTGTTTCTCTTCCCTTTTCCCCAGACTGTCCATCTCGTTGTACGGTACTGTAGCCTGTGTTGCACTACCCTAGGCCTGACACTCTCGAATCCATTTGTTCTCTCTCGCTCCTCCCATCGTCGCGACTTAGGCGGTTCCATCGGTCTCATAAACTGCGTTTCTGACACCTGGACAGTCTACCCCTATGCCTACCTCGCACCCCTCTCTCCATCTACCTCTGCCATCTCTACGACGTTAAAACCTCCCACCACAGACCTCCCGAACGCACCAGTCTTCCTCCCGTTCAACGGAAAGCCAATCACCCCCCGCGACGACGCACCACTCCCCTACCCTTGGTCCGACGCTGTCACTGTCAACTGCCTCGTCCCCGTACACATCAGGAAAACTCCACTTACTTGACAGTGCCTTGGGACCCTTGGGCAAGTCACCCAAGGCCCCAAGCTCTAAGTGACATGGCACTTGGCCAAGCCATGTCCCTTTACTTGTCCAAGGTCAGCTATAACTTGAACATGCCTTCCTAGGCACTTGAAGGTTCTGTACAATATCCTTGAGCATACCTTGTCACTCAGGTACTCATGAGTTGGGTCCTTTTGATAGCTTGAGTTCTGTCTTGAAGAGCCTGTCAAGACCTTAGATGCACACAGATTTCAGGGATGAGAAATCAAATTGGTATTCATAACTACAAAGTACAGGTAGATACTACTGGGTACATGTAGAGGGGAGTACAACACAAACTAGGAGAGAGATCGAGACACCAAGAACCAACACACATCACTAGCTCCTAACAAATCCTACTAGCTTGGTGTCAAACAACCTCGAAGAGAATACAGAGGTAGCAAGACATACCTTGTTGACGGCTCTAGCGAGGATGACAGGCAACGGCACCGCGAGCGTCGGAATGACGGAGATGCCGGGCCGGGCCGTTCAGGCAGTGGGACATGAGGATGCCGTCGGCGCTGGGGGGGTGACAAGGGAGTGGGCACTAGGGATGACGGGCGTCGCTATAGGGGCAATGCGCGTCGGTGTTGCGAGCGACGGGCAAGGTCACCAGGCGGTGGCAGGTGACGAGGGCGTAGACATTGGTGGGTGACGAGGGCGTTGGCATAGAGGGCGTTGGCGCTGGGGAGTAACGAGGGAGTGGGCGCTGAGGACGACGCACATCGCCGTGAGGGCGACGAGGGCGTTAGCATTGGGTGTCATGAGGCTGTCGGTGCTAGGGGCGACGCGCGTCAGTGTTGCGGACGACGGGGGTGTTGGCGTTGGGGGGTTGACGACGGCGTGTGCGTTGGGTGCGATGGGAGCATGCGCGTTGAGTGTGATGGGGGTTGAGGGTGTTGAGGGAGGCGAGTGCGTGGGCATCAAGAGGGATGGGGGGGTGAGCGTATAAGTTGATGGGAGCATGCACCTACAATGTGACGAGGGCACGGCGGTGGCCGTCGAAGGAGTCAAGCATGAACACGATGAGGGTGACGGAGCACAGACCTTGAGAGCGGTAAAGTGAAGGTGATGGGGGCACCAGCGTTGAGGACAATGGTGATGTGGCAGTTGAGGACGTTGAGGGATGGTGACATGACCATTGAGGGCGACGCAGATGCCAGCGTTCGTTGAGAGCGCCGGGTGTTGAGGGCGCCGGCGCTGGCATTGAGGATGACGGACAACAGCATTGAGGACGACGGACAAAAGTGTTGAGGACGACGACGGCAACGACAGTGGCGACGGCGGTGACAGCGGTGACAGTGGCGAGAGCGACGGCGGTGGCGAGGGCGAAGATGGCAGTGAGGCCAAAGACGGCGGTGAGGGCGACGACGGCGATGACGGCGATGACGGTGGTGAGGGCGACAACGGTGGTGAGGGCGACAACGGTGGTGAAGTCGGGTCGACAACAACTACGACGGATGTAGTGGTCGAGGACAGAGAGTCGACGCAGCATTGAGCGTCGAGAAAATAAGTGGCTCACGTGACTAGTCTCATTCTCGAATTCACGAAGTCGCGACTCACGACTTAGCAACTTTCGAGATCAATTCGAGATTTTTGAATTATCTACTAAAAGTCCAAGGATATAAGTAAAATCCTAGATTTCCAAGGGCACTTCCATGTGCCGCCTTTTTCAGTAAGTCTGCAAGTATTATTGTTCCAGTCCAAGTTGTGTCTAAGGATTATCTCCAAGTCCAAGCTGTCAGCTCCAAGTTCAAGTACAGCTCAAGTACTTGGAGTTTTCCTGATGCAGAACCTCTGCAAAAAAGATCCTTGGACCGTGCACAGCCTCAACTTCTGCATCTTCGAGTGGAGGTGACATAAGGATCACGGTACCATCGTCCTTGCTCTATACGTTCGGATCACTACGTGCATCAACGTAGATCTCGAACACCTCGAGTTCACCCTCCACGCCCCCACCTACTACACGTACCTCATCCAGAACGCCCCCAACCCGATCCTCCAGACCAGTTTCACCTCTGTCTCCCAGTTTAATCGCTGGACCCCCGAATCTACCCCGCCACCAGTCCTCCATCCCACCGTCAAGGGTAAGACCCTTCGCTGCCACCACCACGAACACAAGGTCCGCCAGGCATTAAAAGCCGGCTACCTCACCCAGAAACTCCTCGGTCGTCGCCCTGTCGCGGCCGACTTCTTCTAGAACCATCGCTTCCCAACCCTTCACCCGTCCCCCTACCCCCGAGTTTCCCCCAGGCATCTTCCGCGACTACTTCCCACACAAATACTGCATCCTCACCTCCTCGGAAACCAAAAAATTGGTACACTGGGCCCATAACCCCCCCGAAGAAAGCAGGCAAGACTGGTACCTATACGAAAGCGACAGCAGATACCTCACAGACGACGACTTCGACACCGCTGCCGACGTCCTCGCCGCCTTCTACGACCCACCTTCATCTTCTTCCCCACCGCCCCGCCGATCCACCGTCCTCCTCCCCCCCAAGGGAATCAAGTCCGACAATGTCACCAGGAAGTGGTACACGTATCGACAAAACCAGCAAGGAACACCAGGGCGCACAGTAGTTGAGTGGCAACCTTCTAGTACAAAACCCGTTCAGGATCTCTGGTTTTGGAAACACAGCCAGGAACTCGTTACCCCTCTCGAATTCCAAGTGGCGCGCGAAGTCCAAATTGAGCTTGACGAAGCTGAAGAAAACCGTAAGGAACACCGATACCAACAAGAAGAAGCCTTCAACCGATCCCTCGACATCGCCCTCCCCGACATCATGCCCGACACCGAATCCAAGCCTGCTGTCTCCAAGCGGGAGATCGGCCCCAAGCCAAAGCCGTTCAAAGGCGATAGACACGACACCCTCCGGTTCTCCCTCGAGCTCTGTATGTTCCTGCGCGTTAACAAGGATGTTTATGCCACAGACAATGCCAACTGATGATGCTCCTCCTCAGCTTGATGGAGAACGACACGGCAAAAGCCTGGGCCACGCATCGCCGCATGGAGCTTTTTGACAATGAAGACAAGAAGGAAGACGCCGAAGCCCTCGGCCTCACGCCCCCGACGCTCCACTACAGCTCCTACAAAGAGCTCTTCGAGAGGTTTGGCAAAGACTTTGTGCCCGTCGATCCGAAGATAAAGGCTCAGCGTAAGATCAACGAGCTCGCAATGACCACCCGGGACGTCACTGACTTTATCACCGAGTTTGAGATGCTGGCAACCATGTCAGGGTACGATGATGAGGCGCTAATCCACTTTTTCAAGAAGGGACTTCAGCGTGACCTTGGCAAGCAGGTGGCCCGGTCATACCCATTCCCCACCAACCTTGCGGAGTGGAAGGAGCACGCCCGCCGCATCAACCACCAATGGCTCGAAGAGAACCCGGAGAGAAAGAGCAGTCAGTCCAAGGGGGCTGTCACGCTCACCTCAAACGGTTCGACCAACGACTCCTTGTCGTGCCGAGTCAGCGCCTTCACCAACACCTCGACCCGCCCTGCAAAGCTGATGGACGACGAACGCGCAAAGATGATGTGTGAAGGCAAGTGCTTCATGTGTCGACAGGCTGGTCACGTCTCCCGCGACTGCCCCAACCGCGACTCGAGCACGCGACGGGTGGGTGCAGTAGAGACTGGGTCCAAGGCCCCTCCCCTGCCGATGAACACGGCTCCGCCCACTGCGAAAGCGACCCCCGACCTGTCCAAGACCATCGCGGCAATCACCTGCCAGCTGAAGGATCTGGACGTGGAAGGTAAGGAACAGGCAGTGGCACTATTGAAGGATATCCTGGAGTCACAGGATTTTTGAAACACCCCCCAGTCGCGTCGTCTGGCGGAGGCAAAGGACTTGTATCATCGGCATCTTACAATCGCTTTTCTGTACTATCATCCATGACTTTATGTGAGCAATCGTATCCATCGTGTGTGCACCTCTCTACTGTCACAAAGAACAGGCAAACACCCTCGATAACGCTCAGAGTCAAGATGATTGGACGAGCGACAGGCCGACAAATCAACGCAGATGCACTGCTTGACAGCGGTGCAGAAGGAATCATCATCAATCGAAGCTTTGCTGAACGCAAGAAGCTGACCACGAGAAAACTAGAAAACCCGTTCCCCGTGCGTAACGTGAATGGCACCGAGAACATCATGGGCTGGGTACGTGACATGACGACCCAGCGAATCCGGATATACTCGCAAGACTCAAAGGCATACCATGAGGAAGAAGCTGAGTTCTTCATCACCGACATCGGTGATCACGATATGATCCTTGGAACAGACTGGCTCGATGAGCATAACCCCACCATAGACTGGCAGCAAGATCGTGTTGACATGCTCTGCTGCCCTCCCTCCTGCATCCTCTCCAAACCGACAGTGACAAACCTTACAACAAAGCCGCAAAAGCCATTGTCGACCCGATCACAGCAAAAGGTTCAAGCTGACGAAGCCCCCAAAGTGCCTCGATGTCATGAACGCCTCCAAAATATATACATCGGACCTTACTTTACTATAGTTTACCATCAGACCTCACATCGGACTTCGCATCGGCTTCGCCTCGCGTCCGGCCCTTCGGGCATACCGGTCTTCTCGGCTTCCTCGGTCATGATCTAGACCTTGGAGTCATACTTACCTCGCCTCGTGCTGTGACCCACTTCGTACTCCGTGGTACCCACTTCGTAGTCCGTTCTGACCCACTCCTACTCCGGCTTTGTTTGTCTTCGTTTGGGTCCTTATCCTCATGTATATAAGGGCTCACCAATCTATGAGGAGGGGTCATCTCGACCTTTTCTATTCTCCGGCTACCTGGGGGATCCTCCCTAAGTACTGCAGGGGTAGATCCACACCTTCATTTTACCTAGTTCATACTTCGTCCTATCCTCGTCTCTCCTCGCCTTGTACCTCGTCGCGACGTCCTGAACCTGCATCGCAGGTAGACCGTTGCTGACACTCGAGTCCCGGACGATCCCTTCCCAGAACTAACGTATGTCTCCTGGGCCCCGATCCCCACGTATGTCATCCCCGCGTGCAGGGTCAAAGGTGTTCGCATCTGCACATTCCATCTCTCACCTCTACCTGCCCGGCTTTTCACTGAAGACGACGACAAACGACCCAGGGTCTTCCGAGACTGGGAGATCAATGGCCTACGTTGTGCTGGGATCCTCCCTGAAGCTGACAGCCCCAACCCGGAGGCAGTACCAATCCGCGCAGGCTTCACCAAGGCGCAAGAACTTGCAGAGCACTCGAAGGAAAATGCGCGCCCGCAAACCTTCGAAGACTTGGTTCCCCCTCCATACCACGACTTTGCACCTGTATTCAACAAGAAAACCTCTGAACGACTACCCGACCGATGACCATGGGATCATGCCATCGACATGAAGGATGGCTTCGAACCCAAGCCCTGCAAGATCTATCCGCTCTCCCCCTCCGAGCAGATCGAGCTCAATACCTTCCTCGACGACCACCTGAAGAAGGGCTACATTCGCCCGTCAAAGTCACCTCAGGCGAGTCCGTTCTTCTTTGTCAAGAAGAAGGATGGAAAGCTGTGACCTGTACAGGATTACCGAGAGCTGAACAAGGGCACCGTCAAGAACGAGTACCCCTTACCACTGATTTCAGAGATTGTCGACCGCCTCAAGGGTGCAAAGATCTTCTCAAAAATGGATGTTCTCTGGGGGTACAACAATGTCCACCGTGACATCAAGGAAGGCAACGAGTGGAAGGCTGCGTTCAAGACAAACCGTGGCCTCTTCAAACCTACGGTGATGTTCTTTGGCCTTATAAACTCCCCCGCGACGTTCCAGGCAATGATGAACGAACTTTTCAAGGACCTCATCGACTCGGGCAAAGTCATCATATACATGGACGACATCCTCGTATTCACTCGAACTATGGAAGAACATCGCGCCATAGTGCGACAGGTTCTCCAACGCCTACAAGACAATGACCTGTTCCTTAAGCCAGAGAAATGCGTCTTCGAGCAGGACTCCGTTGAATACCTGGGACTCATTATCTCACACGACAAGATCGCCATGGACCCCGTCAAGGTAGCTGGTATCCAGGACTGGCCAACACCCCGGACGGTCAAGGACGTACAGTCCTTCCTCGGGTTTGGTAACTTCTACCGACACTTCATCAAGGACTTCTCCAAAATTGCGTGACCTCTGTTCGACCTGATGAAGAAGGACTGCACATGGAATTGGTCAGCGGAATGCCAGACGGCATTTAACGCACTTAAAGCTGTGTTCACCTCTTCCCCTGTCTTAGTTATGCCTGATCCAAGGAAACCCTACCTCGTTGAGGTTGATGCCTCGGACTTCGCTACTGGGGGCATCCTTTCGCAGAAAGGCAATGACGGTCACTGGCACCCAGTGGCGTACCTCTCCAAGGCCCTCTCGGAACCCGAACGGAACTACGACATCTACGACAAGGAACTGCTAGCGATCATTCATGCACTTGAAGCGTGAGGCCACTATCTCGAAGGAGCCCCTGACACTGTTGAAATATGGACAGATCACAAGAACCTGGAGCACTTCAGGATAGCGCAGAAGCTGAGCCGCCGACAGGCACATTGGGCTCTTTTCCTCACTCGATTCGATTTTTCGCTCGTTCACAAACCAGGAGTATCCCATCGCCCAGACCCAATGTCTCGATGACCTGATCACAAGCACGGCGTTGAAAACGACAACAAGGAGCGTGTCCTGCTCGACCCCAAATACTTCCAGATACGCGCAACGAGGCCAGGAGCAGTAACCTCCCTCGGCGATGTCAAACTCCGACAACGTATCTGCGACTGCAAGACCAAGGACATCGAGGTTGTTCAAGCTCTGGATGCCATCTTACAGAATGGACCACGTACACTCATCAAGAACCTTCAAGAGTGGAACTACGAAGAAGGCCTGGTCCTGTTCAGAGGAAAGGTATATGTCCCTGCAGATGACAAGTTGTGACACGACATTGTCAAAATGTACCATGAATCGCCCCTGGCTGGACACCCTGGTTGCTTCAAGACCTACAAACTTGTGAGTCGTGAGTATTGGTGGCCTGGCATGTCTGTCTTCGTCCGCGACTTCGTAGCAGGATGCGCAACCTGCCAGTCGACAAAGACACAGAGCAGCCGACCCCACGTCGACATGATCCCAAACAAAGTACCCGATCGACCATTTGGTGTCATCTCTACCGACTTCACTGTCGAGCTCCCTGACTGCGAAGGCTATAATGCCATCAACGTCGTGGTCGATTGCCTCACCAAGATGGTGGTTACCACCCCATGTACAACGAAGATCACCAGAGATGGCACGGCCGACATTCTCTTTGACAAGGTATACCGACACTACGGCTTAGCAGACAAGATCATCTCGGATCGTGGACCCCAATTTGCTGGACAGGTGATGCGTACACTCAACGAGAAGCTCGGGATCAAGTCTGCCCTCAGCACAGCATATCACCCACAGACAGACGACCAGACCGAACGCAAGAACCAGAACCTCGAGCAGTTCCTGCGAGTATTCTGCAACTACCGACAAGACGACTGGGTGAAGTGGTTGCCCTTCTTCGAGTTTTCTCACAACTCCTGCACCCATGCAGCTACTGGAAAGGCCCCCTTTGAAGTCCTCTACGGCTTCCTCCCCAAGATGTACCCATCCGTAAATCCGTCCTCAAAGGTCCCTGCAGTTGAAGAACGCCTCCGTCAGCTTGAAGAAGTCCGATAGGAGATCAAGGCCAGCCTTGCCCTCGCATCCGACTTAATGAAGCACTACAACGGTGACACGATCAGCAAATCGACACTGTTCGTCGTCGGAGACAAAGTCTGGCTCGAAGGCAAAAACCTGAAGACGACGAGGCCGAAAGCTAAGCTTGCTGCCAAACGATTTGGACCCTTCAAGATCATTGACGTCATCAGCCCAGTCAACTACCGCTTGAAGCTGCCAAAGACGTGGCAGATCCATCCAGTCTTCCATGCCTCGTTGCTCACCGCGTACAAGGAGACAACCGCTCACGGGCCAAACTACGAACAGCCGCCACCCGCTCTCATTGACGATGAAGAAGAATAGGATGTTGAAGACATTGTCAGCTCTAAGCCAACCCGTAACAAGAAAGGTATTCAGTACCTCATCAAGCGGGCTGGCTATCCTGACTCCGAAAACACCTGGCTCCCGCGTTTGTCGCTCTCGAAGGTTACTGACATGATTGATGCCTTCCACAAGCGCCATCCAAATGTGCCCCGCCCTGTGCACTCCCTCGGCATCTCCTTTGACGATTTTCTCGCATCTACCCTTGCAGATGACATCGCGCTCCAGGCAAAAGCACGTCTTAAAGGGGGGGTAATGTCACAGATCGCTCCATTTCTCTCTTCATTTGCAGACCTTGTACACGCGACGCGTCACGGCACATGACTTTCCCTTGCATCACATGCTTCAACGACGTCATTGCCCGGACTTCCGAGCGGGGTTCCGCATCCTTATCTATGACATCATTGCTCCGGACCTTCGTCCTCCGCCCCATGACTCCTTTCCTATTGTCTCCCCCCGCTCGCACCACTATTGCATCGCATCGCATCATCGTTCCCACTTGTATATAAGGACAGTGTCTCTTTTCCCGTAGACTGTCCATCTTGTCATATGGTACTGTAGCGCACGTTGCACTACCCTAGACCCGGCACTCTCGAATCCATTTGTTTCCCCTTGCTCCTCCCATCGTCGCGACTTAGGCGGTTCCATCAGTCTCATAAACTGCGTTTCTGACACCATGCGTGGTCCAAGGATCTTTTTTGCAGAGGTTTTGTATGGGGATGAGGCAGTTAACAGTGACAGCGTTGGACCAGGGGTAGGGGAGTGGTGCGTTGTTGCGGGGGGTGATCGGCTTTCCGTTGAATGGGAGGAAGACTGGTGCGTTCGGGAGGTCCGTGGTGGGAGGTTTTAACATCGTAAAGATGGCGGAGATGGATAGAGAGAGGGATGCGAGGTAGGCGTAGGGGTAGACTGTCCAGGTGTCAGAAATGCAGTTTATGAGACCAAAGGAACTGCATAAGTTGCGACGATGGGAGGAGCGAGGGAAACAAATGGATTCGAGAGTGCCGGGTCGAGGGTAGTGCAACGCAAGCTACAGTACCATATGACGAGATGGACAGTCTAGGAAAAAGGGAAGAGAAACACTGTCCTTATATACAAGTAGGGATAATGGTGCGATGTGATGCGATAGTGGTGCAAGTGGGGGGAACAATAAGAAAGGAGTCATAGGGTGGAGGACGGAAGTCCGGAGCGATGATGTCATAGATAAGGATGCGGAGCCCTGCTCGGAAGTCCGTGCAATGATGTCGTTAGAGCAGGTGATGCGAAGAAAAGTCATGTGCCATGACACATCACGTGTACGAGGCCTGTAAACGAAGAGAGAAATGGAGTGATCCGTGATACCCACAGGTATTACAGCTCATGTCCACCTTGGTCACTTTAAATGGTCATATAGGGAACAAATATGGTAGTTGGATAGGTTATCAAGGGTATAGTAGACTATAGAAGTGGTGGAAGATGCATTCTGTAGAGTTTAGGAGGGTAGAAGCTCGTTAAAAGAGCAAAAATGATGGCTCAGGCATCAATTTTAGGCCCACAGGCATCTCACAGGTACTTTTGCAGGTTACCTGTTGTCTGAGAATCAATACCTCAATCCTTACAGGTATCAGGCACACAGGTACCTGTATCCACGGGTTGAATACCTGTGGGTGTGCCTGAAGGGTACCCAAACAGGTACCCACAGGTATAGCAACTCGTGTCATGCTCTGGCATCCATTGATAGGGCCTCCGCTAGTACTGTATAGTCCTGTGACCTCTCATTTTCCACACCCCCGCGGGCACGCGGCCCTGCCGCTGTGCCCTTCTAACACACCCCCCCTCCAGCTTGCTTCCCAGTGAGCAACGATTCATAGTAGTAGTAGTAGTAGTATGTCCCGGCACGTACACGATAGGGGGAAATGAAGGATGGAGCAAAACTGTAACCAAGTGCCGGCAGGGCCTTGCGGCCGAGCTACGCTCAACCACCGTCCTGTCTGTTAGCATGCACGATGTCTGAGTATCCCTGGATCATTGTGCCCGGAGCATTTTGCGTCTCCGGAGCTTCTTCGGTAGGGTGGAGAGAAGGAAGTGGGTGATAGATGAGAACAGGAAAGGAGTAGATATGATAGGAAGTAGGAGAAAATGGACCCGCGTTGCCTTTGCCATCGCCTTTAGAGTCAGGTGGCTCATATATGCCCATTGGTGTTGCTTGAGGACACCATGGCATTTGTGCTGATTAATGGTGCAGCCGGGTGGACGGTGGTCGTTGAAGTAGATGCTGCCGGAATGCTAGATCCACCGGGCGCGACATCTACGTCCATCATGTTTGCTGGTGCACCGTGGTCAAGCGTTACAGCTGGCAGCCCCATCCCAAGTCGGTTCTCGTTCTTCTTCCGCAACCGGATGGCAAGGTACAAGGGCATGAGCCAGGATGGGGGTAGAGGTGGTGGGGCGACCAAGGTGCCTTTGTGCAGGTCGGTGAGGGCCATGAACTGGCTGTAGATGGTTGGTTTGCACGCGGATGTGATGTGGTTGCCTTGTGCGAAGACGTCGGTGAGGTACCTGCGTGCGCTAGGCCTCACATGTTCTACGGCCTCGATGGACATGCCATGGGCGGCCAGCTGGGTCGCGATGTGGAGGTCGGACGAGCTGGTGTTGAATTGCAGCGCATCCATAAGGAATTCCGCGTGGATCGTGAGGTGGTGGGTTTGGACGAGCTCCGCGTATAGCCCAGGCTGAGCCAAGAGTACGTTGAATTGGTAGCAGGATGGCGCCGTCTTCTTGATCAGCGCCTGCTGCAGCATCCACCGGAACACGTTGTTGGAGGAGACAACACCGTTGTTGATGCGGATCCCTGGTGGTCGTTCACCCTTTGTCTCTAGCACCACGATGTACTTGACGCCGTGTTGGGGATCGAGGCTATGTTTGGCGGGTGGGCCGATGCCGTTGATCTTTGGTTCGTCCCCCTCCCCTCCAGCCGCGACCTGTGGAGCCTGTCAAGGCATCATGAGTCCTTGTCCGTGCCCTCTCGCCATGCCTCGGGTCACTGGGAACCCCCTCATCATTGGCCCTCCTCGTCCGCTTCCCACGACAATATCCGTGTCGGCATTGCCTCGGCAACACTTCTGGCTGGGGACGTCCTCGCTCTCGAGCTCTGCAATATGTACCTGTAAGGCAGTGATCATTGTGTCACGCATCGTGATCTGCTTGCGGAACACTTCAAGTAGCTCGTTCTTGTCCTTGAGGCCCGCCTCCAAGGCATCACACAGAGTGACTAGCTCACTGACATCCTCTAGTAGTCGGGTCACGTGCTTGGCATCCTTTTGGTATGCCGATGCTTCGTGTTCTGCCTCCTTACGGCCCCGCCGGATCCGCTCTTCCCTGATGCGGCAGTCCTCGTGGAGCTCGACCCCGAAGGTCATTGTGAAGTCGGCAATAGCCCGGTCAAAGGTCTGATCGCTGTTTTGTCGTGCCGTGGTAGTGCACGCGCGTGGATCGTCACACGCGACGTGGCACGTAGAGTGCCGAATGTCATTCATGAGTCTGTCGAGAAAAAATAGTGGCCCTTCTGGGTCCATTGGGACATCTGCCATGTCTGTGGTCAGATCGTGATAGAGGAACGGGTTGCCGGTGTCAACAACTCTATTACGGTTCCTTTTAGGAACATTTATTATGTCATCTTTTTTTGGGAGAGGCGCGACGATTTGTGACGCTCAGACGGTTAAGGTTAGGGTTAATCCGATACAATCCGTTTTCTATCCACTTGTACAGTTCAGTACAGCTGCCACTACATTTTCCGTGAAGGCTCCCTACAATTCTCTGTACAACTGTTGATAATAGGTCTCACAACTATTCCAAGTTCTCTCCAAGTTCTCTCCTCTACACCTCATATTGTCTCAATACAAACTTTTCAATAGATGGCAACATTTCTACCCTTCTATTCTTCTACACTACAGTCTTGGTTGATTTTTTTTCAAGCTACATAAATTTTGCTCGTGTTGATCTCTCCTAAGACCGGCAACCACCGAGTTTTGTTCAGCACACCCATACCTCCTCATCCACCCTTCACCCTCATCCCCACATCAATCCCCACCCGGTCTTCTCATGGATATGCCCTCATATGGCGTATACACGCACGACCTGCGTGCTCGCGCGACGCGCGAGCAACATCGGCCGTGTGTGAGGCCGAGGGGGGGGGGTTCGTATCGAGGGTCATGGCACGGGCGCATGTATCGAGGGTGCACGGGCGTGCGGGTGCGCAGGTTGCGGGCAGCCGGGCGTTCGCGTTGCGGGCGTGTGGGTGCGCGGGTGCGGATGTTCCGGGCGGGCGGGTGCGCATCAATGGTCGGGGTCCATGCGCTGCAGCAGCATTGAGAGCGCAGGTGCGGGCGCGGGCGTGTGGGAGTGGAGGTCGAGCGTGGGCGTTGAGGGCACGTGGGCGCAAGTGTTGAGGGCGCGAGGGCGCGGGCACGGGCGCGGGTGCTGGTGCCGGTGCCGGCGTGGGCGTCGAGCGCGCACGTGTGGAAGGAGGGGGGAGCGTGCATGTTGAGTGCATTGAGTGCGTTGAAGGTGGGGGCGTGCGTGTCGACGGCGGGGGGGGAGCTGGACCCGGGGGACACCTTGGAGAGGGTGGAGAAACATAGTGGTCGGCGCCGTTGGCAAGTGATGCCAACGGCGACGAGTGCGGACCACCCTAGCCAATCACAAACGAGGAGGAAATTATCTCCTCCTCGTTCCTGATTGGCTAGGGTCCCCCGCTACACCACCGCCTTCCTACACCGCACACCTCGACACGTGGCGTGATTGACGTGCCTGCGCGACGCACGAGCAACGGCGGCCAGGCGTGGGGCCACGCGCAATGGGAGGAAGGAGGGTAGCACCAAGCGCGCACTCACGTGTTATGACGATTTTCGGAGCCCATTTTCAGGAAATGGGCTCCGAAAATCGTCATAGCACGTGCAGGCGAGGATGATGACGTCATCCTCGTCTGAACGCACTCGACAGCGGAGGACCTCCTGAGTGGGTGGGTCGGGGAAGGCGCGGGGATGAGGAGGCAGAGGTGCGGGCGAGTGTATGCAGGGTGCGAGAGGCGAGAGGCGGGCAAGGGGCGAGGAGGAAGGGGCAGGAGTACGGGGGGATGTACCAGGAGGCGCGGTGCATGTGCTGATTCTCCAAACGGCGTCTTTGGACGTGGGAGAACGGCGTGAAGGGCGGCGGCGGCGGCGGGAGTGGAGGAATGGGGAGCGAGAGGGGAGAAGATGATGGTCAAAGAAAGAGAGACTCAGAGAGACAATGCGACACGAATTCCTCTTTGGGAACACCGCTCGGGACTTGCCGAAACACGCTCCCAAAGAGGAACTCGTGTCCTCCTTCAGTTCTTTCTCAACCACCACCACACCACCCCCTCTCCCTCCCCATTCCCCCACTGCCACCCTTCCTCAACACGTTTGATGACGCCCTCAGCCGCCGGTGTCTCCGACGCCTCCCTCAACACCGCCCCCCGCATCCAAGGACGCCTCTGGAGAGCCAGTGCACGAGCCATGCCCCAGGTACGTCCCGCTTCTCCTTACTCCTCTCCTTCGCGCCTTCGCCTTCAACGCCCATGCGCCGCCGCCCTCAACGCCGCCGCCCGACCTCAACACTCGCGCCCTCAACGCTCACGCCCTCAACGCCCGCGCCCTCAACGCCTGCGCCCATGCCCACGCCCAACGCTCGCACCTGCGCGCCCTCGACGCCAACGCATTTGCGCCCTCAATGCCTACGCGCACGCGCCCTCTCCTCCTCGCCTCTGCCGTCAATGCCAACGTCCACCCGCCGTCAACGTGCGCGCGCTCGACGCGCTGATGTGCTCGCCCTCAACACGCTCACCCGCCCTCCCTCAACACGCCCACCCTCCCTCAACGCGCTCGCCCGCCCGCCCTCAACGCACGCACGCAAGTGCCCGCCGCAATACGTACCTCCCTCTCCCACACACACCCTCAACAACCGCGCTGACGCCCTCAATCCGCCCACACCGGCGCCCTCAGCAGCCGCGCTCTCAACCCCACCCTCGACCCCCCCCACCCTCGCGCCCTCAGCGCCTGCCCCCGCGTACCCTCAACCCCAGCCGCCGCACCCTCACACCCCACCCGACCTTTCCGCCGACACGCCCGCACCCGCACCCGCACCTGCACCCGCACTTGCATCCGCGCCCGCGCCCGCGCCCCCCCGCCCTCAACACGCTTGCCCACCCTCAACGCTCGCCCGCCATCCGTCAACACACCCGCCCGCCCCACGTGAACGACGGCGTACACGCGTGCGTCGCACCCGGAGACACTGTCGTTCGCGTTCAGCGGTGTGTTTGCGGGAGACGCGTTCGAGCTCGGAGACCTGCGCGTGACGACGGTGAGCATTCCTGCCGCTGTCACGTGCCGGCGTCCTCAATGTCAACCCGCCCACGGCAACACCCGCGCACCCTCGACGCCCACGCCCGCTCAACCTGCACGCGCCTGCGTGCCCTCGAGGCCAACGCTCGCGCCCTTAACGCCCGCGCCCGCGCCGTCAACACCTACCCCCCCACGCCTTCGACGGCCGCGCCCGCGCCAATAACGCCCACGCCTTTATCGTGCCCACGCGCCTGCCGTCAACGCGTCAATACCCACGCCCCCTGCCCTCAACTCGCCCCGCCGCTCACGCTCACACTCAACGCACGCACCCGCCCGCTCGCAACGCACCCGCCCTCGTGTTTGCGAGCACCCGCAGCCCGCAGTGCTCGCTTGCGCGCCACTCAGGCAGCAGGCAACAACCCCCTCCCTACCCCCGCTGCACGGCGCGTACATGCCTGGTCCACGTGCCCGCGCGACATGCGGACAGCGGCGGCCAGGCATAAGGCCGGAGGATGCGGAGGGGGAGGAAGGTAAAGGGCGCGCAGGTGTGCGTGTGTAGTGGGTGTGGTGGGCATGCAGGCGAGACCGGCGAGACGGTCGTGCGGGCAAGGCGCGCGAAGACGAGAACAAGGAACGTGCAGGAGCGAGGGAGAGCTGGAGGGACACGGGGAAGGCGGGGAAAAGGGGAAGAGCACGGGATGGAAATGGGAAAGAGAGACGCACCTGCGGCGCGGCTTGTGCGCTGGGAGAGGGTGCGGCCACATGGCAGCATGGCGTGAGGGCAGAGGACAGCGGACGAACCTTCCTTTTCCGGCAACCACCACCACCTCGCTGGGCGCTTAAGGGTTTCTCGACCAGAGACCTCTATTCTATACCCGTATCCGTACCAATAGCACACCATTTCCCATCACAACTCGTCAGCAACCCTTGGAAGGGGGGTACAGGGAAAAATGTCGACCACATCGGCTCGGAAGAGATCCAACACAACAGGCCCAGGGAAGGCGGCGACAGGCCCCCCGCCGCGCACACCCTCAGTCACCATTGCGAACGCACGGCAACTTAGAGCCGAAGAGGACGCACCAGATGGAAACCCAGCAGAATACCTGACCAAACAGCGACTACTCCCTGCGACCGATGGCGATTATACGCTCGATGATGTGGCAGACGCGGTCTTCATCCTGGCGCACAACCGGGCCGTCCCTGCCGAAACCCGAGAAAGTATGTTATCCATTGCTCGCTTGATATTGCGGACGGGGCTGGAGATAGAGGACCGTGAGGAGGAACGGGAGGAACGAGAGAAAAGCAGGATGGACTATGAGGCAGTAATGGAAGGGATGATGAAGGGTTGGACGAAAGAGATGGACGAGAAGATGACGGCCCTAACGGGCACCGCTACTAATGCCACGCATGAGATTCAGTCCGCAACCACCAAGCTACAAGATGCCATAGAAGTCGCAACTCAGCAGCTAGCCAATGTCGCTATTTCCTCGTCCGGAGACGGAGGACACATAGGCGCACGGGTCAACAGTTTCTCGTACGCGGACGCAGCGCGGCACAGCGCCCCCGTCATATTCAAAGACCCCAAGACAGCTGCACGGGCAGCGGTTCGCGAACGACAAGTCCTCATCGACATAGGGGATGTAACGGCAGCAGGCCCGCAAACGAGCAACGCGGTCCTGGCGGAAAAGGCAGCGGCCTTCTTCGACATGGCGGACCCGACTCAGGAAGTGAAAATCAACGCCATGCAACGCATTCGTAACGGCGGACTCCTCGTCGAACTCAACTCGCCGGAAGCTGCAGCCTGGATCCGCACCCCGGAAACCCGTACGGCGTTCGCAAGTGCTCTCGCGACCAAAGCAGTAATCAAAGATAGGAATTACACTATCATGGTTCCGTTTGTCCCTATAACGTTCGACCCTACTGATGCCTCTCTTCTCCGCGACATAGAAGCAAATGCGGGGCTCGAGCCGCTCGCTATCTCGAAGGCCGCCTGGGTCAAGCCCCAGCACGACGTAGCAGCACCCAGACGTGCGCCAACCTCGTCATCAACCTTAATGCACCGTCGCCTGCCAACTCCCTCATACGAGACGGCCTCATCATCGCAAACCAGCGCCTCCGGGGCAGCAAACGCAAGAAAGAACCGCTCCGCTGCCTCAAATGCCACCTCTGGGGACACATGGCTGCAACATGCAAGTCGGAACAAGATATTTGCGGAACCTGTGGTCAGACCCACCGCACCGCCAGCTGCAACAACAAGGGCGCCCTACGCTGCCAGTCCTGCCAGTCGGACGACCACGCCAGCTGGTCTCGCGACTGCTCCGCCTTCACCAAGAGATGTGATGACCTCGATGCCAGATTCCCCGAGAACAGCATGCCGTACTTCCCCACCGACGAACCATGGACCCAAGCGGCATTCCCTACCCGTGTCCCGTTCGAAGACCGGTTCCCACACAACGTCGACACCCTCCCGCCTGCCAAGACGAAGACCGCACCCCAGAAAGCGAGGAAAAACACGGGGACCAAGGACAATCTGCCGACCACCCAGACCACGCTCGACAACACCTTCTTGCGGCCAGAGGACCGACACTGGGAGCCCCCAGCGCGCTCTTGCTCAAGAGTCGGCCGCCATAGGGGACGCAGCATCTCCGCCCGTGAAGATGACGGAAGGGGCGCATCAGCGCAGCCCCGCGTCGAGGAGCACGCTCCGGCCAGCCAGAGAAACTCGAGCCAACGGGACCGGGCAAGGAATAACAGATCTCCTAACCGCAATCGATCCCCCGTTCATCCCCGCTCACCCGGGCGCCAGCGGCATATACGCTCAAGGCAGTCGCTGGAGCGGATACAGCGAGACCACGACACGCTCAACGGGCGCAGACGTGATGAACCGCCGCACGCAAGCCTTCACCTTCAACCGTCCCTACCCGTTGGTAGCCGCTCAACCTCATCCCCCCTAAAGAGTGCTGGCCCATCCCACTCGTCGCAATGACTGCACAACCGACGCCCCCCGTCACAACGCTTCGAATATGGCAACAAAACCTCGATAAGTGCAAGGCCGGCACTTTCGACCTCCTCAACGACTCAGACCTACACGACAAGTGGGACGTGCTCGCTATTCAAGAACAATGGATCGACAAATTCGGCAACCCGCGCTGCCCCAGTAACTGGCGCCCCATCTATCCCTCCTCACACTACTCCGACCCCAAGAAGGACCACTCAATAATCTTCATCAACAACACCATCAAGACAGATACCTACGAGCAAATCGATTTCCCAAGCTCCGACATGACGGTCGTTCGGTTCAGAGGCCCATTCGGGCAACTTACGCTTTTCAACATATACAACGATTGCTCACATTCTGACACAGTGACAGCGCTCAACACTTTCATGCGCAACGAGGCAGCTACCCTGGCTCCTACCCCGGACACCCATGTCATATGGCTCGGCGACTTCAATCGGCACGACCCTCTGTGGGACGATGCAGCCAACATTGACCTTTTCACCCCGATAGCGCGCCGTGAGGCAGAGCTCCTCACGCTCACCCTGGCAGAGCACGACCTCCGCATGGCTCTACCGCCCTTCCTCCCGACACACCAGCACAAGGTCACAAAGAGATGGTCACGCCTTGACAATGTCTGGTGCACGACGCACTCGCTGGACATGTTCACCTCATGTGAGGCGGCCCCAGAACGCAGGGGGCTATCGGATCATTTCCCGGTCCTCTCCACTCTCGAACTCTCCATTGACCGCAATGCAAACACGCCCGCGCACAACTTCCGCGACGTCGACTGGACAGACTTTGCTGCCACGCTCATGCTCAATCTTACCCGTTACCCCCCTCCTCGCGAACTGGTCTCGATCCCACAGTACGAACAAGCAGCACGGGATCTTACCGATGCAATCAAAGCGACAATTACGTACGTGGTACCGAAGGCACGGCCATACCCCCACCTTCGGAGGTGGTGGACGCGTGACCTCACCAAGGAACGGTCTGCACTCAGCAAGCTGGCCCGCGCAGCACACAAGTACCGAGCGGTCCCCGACCATGGAATACACGCTGACCTCGCAGAAGCACGGAAGATCTACAAGGCACACATCGAGGTCACAAAGGAGCAACACTGGAAGGACTGGTGCGAGGACGCGCAAGGAGCGGACGCCTGGACAGCCAACAAGTACCTATCGCAGTCCTACGGCGATGGCGGCCGTGCCCGCATCCCTACCCTACGCGTCAAGCAAGCCAACGGCACGGTCCGGGTGGCGTCATCGAACGAAGCAAAGAGCCAAGTACTTGCGGAGCACCTATTCCCACCGCCACCAGAGCAATCCTCGGTCCCGGCAGATTTTGACTACCCAGACCCCGTCCCGGGAGGGGCACCCATCACAAGAGAGCAAATTCGGCGTTGCACCGCACACCTTAGCCCCTACAAAGCGCCGGGGCCAGACGGCATTCCCAATATTGTTTTGCAGAAGTGTATACTCATGGAACCCGTTATTCTAGATCACCTCATATTCCTCTATCGTGCATCAATGTCCCTCGATGCGTACCCAGCCGGCTGGCATGAGTCAACCACAGTCATCCTCCGCAAGCCCAGCAAACCACGATACGACATACCGAAGGCGTTCCGCCCCATCGCACTCCTCAACACCATCCCCAAGCTACTCTCGGCCATCATCGCGGAGGAACTCACTTACCTCGCTGAGCACCACGAGCTATTTCCCCCAAACTCCTTTGGGGGTCGCCCAGGCCGAACAACATCTGACTCGATTCACCTGCTCACGCAAACGGTCAAGAACGCATGGCGCGGTGGCAAGGTCGTCTCGGCGCTGTTCCTCGACATTGAAGGTGCCTTTCCGAACACAGTCACGGACCGCCTTCTCTATAACATGCGGAAGGTTGGGATCCCCCCAACATATACCGACTTCATCGGGAGGCTGCTGCGCGATCGTCACACAAGGCTACGATTCGACGACTACACATCCGAGCGATTCGAAATCCGAAACGGCATCGGACAGGGCGACCCGCTATCTATGGTACTATACCTCTTCTACAACGCCGACCTCATAGCTGTCAAGAAGGCCAACTCTCGAACAGAAAGTGCAGCCGCATATGTCGATGACGCAATGTACATGGCGATCGGAGCAGACTTCGAGGAAACGAACAGGATACTCGCGCGCATGATGAACAGACGCGGAGGCGGCATCGAATGGTCTAAATCGCACAACTCCCGTTTCGAACCGACAAAGCTTGCGCTCCTCCACTTCTCTCGAGGACGAGCAGCACCACGTCCCTCCCTCACCCTTGCGTGTCTCAACGTCACCGTCAAACCAGAAAAGTACGTCAAGTACTTGGGAATCCTCATTGATCAAGAGCTCCGCTGGAGCGAACAGGCGGCGAACGCAAAGGCAAAAGCGACGGCATGGGTCTCCCAATTCCGACGGCTATCACGACCTTCGACAGGCATGCCGGCAAAGATCCTGCGAAGGATGTACATCGCGGTCGCCATCCCTCAATTCACGTACGCGATTGATACCTGGTGCACCCCGGTACAAGGGACCACACGACTCGGTGGGTCGGTCGGCCATGCCACCACCCTGCGGAAAATCCAAAGAACTGCCACGATGGCGGTGACTGGAGGATTATGGAGCTCACCCTCGGACGCCCTTGATGCCCACACTGACTTCCTCCCAGCACGTTTCCTGATCGACAAGATATGTCACAGGGCGGCCATTCGGCTGACCTGTCTCCCACCCTCACATCCCCTCCACCCGCTGGTCCGGCGTTGCGCCCGGACGTATGTCAAGCGACACAAATCTGCTATCCACCACCTCATCCATCTGTACAAAATCAAGCCCGATGCGTATGAGACGATGCACCCCACGCGGATGCCCCCGAGCAGTGATCCCCCTTTTGACATATCGATCGCAGACTCCCGTAAAGCTGCCGTCGAAGCGGACAAGGAACTGGTTGCCACGAGGACCCTGCGGATCTACTCCGACGGCTCAGGATACAAGAACGGAATCGGCGCAGCGGCCGTGCTATACAAGGAAGGACACGCACCCAAGACCCTTCGGTATTACCTCGGACGACCAATGGAGCACACAGTGCACGAGGCGGAGGCAGTCGGCCTGCTGCTCGCCCTCCATCTCCTCCGCACGGACCCTGACGTCACCAACGCCGCAGCCTCCATCAGCATCGACAACCAGCCGGTCCTACGAGGAGTGCTGGCCCCCCAATTGCGCAAGGCCCAACATGTCCTCGACGAGGCACTAGCGAAGGCGCGGACGCTCCGACGGCGAGGCCAGGATGGATACAATCTCCGTTTGCAATGGATCACAAGCCATGAAGAAGTGGAAGGCAGTGACGCAGCTGACGCGGGTGCGAAGGAAGCAGCAGAGGGTAACTCCTCGCCACGCGCTGACCTCCCCAAGTACCTGCGTGCCGGCAAGCTCCCGATCAATGCAGCAGCAGCCAAACAGGCGTACCACGCGCGGATCCTAGCACAGAGAGCAGATGCATGGAGAGCCTCCCCGCGATACCAACGTCTGAACAAGATTGATAAGAAACTCCCGTCGAATTCGTTCATCAAACTCATGGATGGCCTATCCCGCGCGCAGACCAGCATCCTCTTCCAGCTCAGAACTGGACATATCCCTCTCAACGCCCATCTGCACCGCATCAAGAAAGTCGACTCCCCACGATGCCCTGCATGTGCAGTGGCCCAAGAGACCATACAGCACTTCCTCTGGGAGTGCCCGAAGTATGCCCACGAACGACACCGACTCCGCACCCAGTGCCGCCACGCCGCCAACCTGCACAAGACCATCCTCGTCAACCGTGCCACCCTCAAGCATCTCATGCAATACATCAGGACGACAGGCCGGTTCAGGCTTATCTTTGGTGAGCTCACAGACCGCATCGAGCCGGACTCGTAATCCGGCCTCCGCCCCCCAGTTACAATGACGCGCTTGCAACCCCTACGACAGATATTAGGCCGCAGGACGACCATTTCCCGCCCCCCCCCCCCCTCCCACCACTGCTCGCGCACCGGCCAAGTGTCTGTTGCGGATGATACCCACAACCGCAACAGATACGGCATCAGTCCAGGCAGCACTGTATTCTCATCCCCGTCCCCTCTCACGGAGCTGTGGCGCCGGGCAGCGGCCGCTTTCCCTACAGGGTTTTAACGCAACCGTCTGTACCTCCGTCCACGCAGCAGCGCAGCTCCGCGCTGCCAACGGCGGACAAGTGCAGGAGACCCCGCACATGCCCGCCGTAGACAGCGGCGTCACTCTACAATCTCACGGTTACCTCCCACCCCGCGCACCCTTCCACCCCGGCTGCTCACGATCAGCGCCCCACGACCTGATCCCGGACCAAGATACACTCCCATGCTACCTACTCACTGTTTGCCCACTTTCTCCCCCTTGCAAGACCGCTTCGGCGGCCGAGCCCAGTAGTCTTGACCTAACAGCTTACCCAGCCAGACTTGCCCTACGTCTCCCAGGGCCACAGTAGCACTCGGAATCTCAGGGTCTCCTTCAGTGAGCCCAGGGACAACCGCTACGATTATATATGTACTGTACGAGGTGTTACATAGGGTTCTGCTACCCTCAAATACGATAAACTGGAATCAAAAAAAAAAAAAAAAAACAGCGGACGAGGAGTCGGGGAAAGGTATAGAGACTATTGAATATTGAGCCTGTAGAGCCATGTATTAGTGTCAGTCCGAGAGACCGGACCAACATCCAGCCGAGTGCCAGTGACCGAAAATTTCTAGCACATATCTCTCCCTCATTTCCTCTTACAACCATCTCCATACACCCACTGTCCTTGCCGTCCTACACACCCTCGTCCATGCTCTTTGTTTGTCCACACCCACCCACCCACCCACCCTTGCTCCTTGTTTCGTACCTCACTCATCTCTTACACACAATTCACACGTAGTTTGTTTACCACAATACATCTTTTTTGAACCACATTTCTCCTACCAAGTGAATCGTGATGGAAGTCCCGCCATCCCAGAGCGGCATGACATGCACTGCATCTGAATTGGCTGACACCGATCCAACGCAACCCTCTCTAGCTTGAGATGGAGAAATTTGGTTCACAAAAGATGAGGCTGGATAGCCGCATAGAGCCGCATTGGGAAACAACAATTTGATTGAGATGGCTGCCTCAACCAGCACTCCTGTAGAGACAGCCGTCTCTATGCAAGTCCATATTTGGTAGGTCTCGGAGACCAAATGGAATGTGTTATGATCTGTTTTCCTCTGTCACCTGCCTAATTCGAAAGAATGTGTGGTCATTGAGCCTGTAGAGAATGACAGCAGTAGAGCCTCATAGAGGTGTGCGTGAGCAACACAAAATGAGCATGCAAGCACTCCCACACCCAACACACAACAATGTGAGTGCTTGCGCGCTTCTGCATCCAACACACAACAGCGTGAGCGCTTGCGCGCTCCCGCACCCAACACACAACAGTGTGAGCGCTTGCGTGCTCCCGCACACAACGCATAGCAGCGTGAGCACTTGCGCGCTCCTGCATCCAACACACAACAGCGTGAGCGCTTGCACGCTCCTGCACCCAACACACAACAGCGTGAGCGCTTGCGTGCTCCCGCACACAATGCATAGCAGTGTGAGTACTTGCACACTCCCGCATCCAACACACAACAGCATGAGCGCTTGCGCGCTCCTGCACCCAACACACAACAGCGTGAGCGCTTGCGCGCCCCTGCACCCAAGGCACAACAGTGTGAGCACTTGTGTGCTCCCACACCCAACACAAATGATGTGAGCACTTGCGTGCTTCCACACCCAACACAAATGGTGTGAGCACTTGTGCGCCCCCACACCCAACACAAAATAGTTCGAGTGCTGGTTAACACTGCCTACAAGAAATCTTGAACACCCAGGTTCAAAGGATTTCAACTGTCTATAAAAGACATGAACACCTAGGGTCAAAAAATTTGATCTTGGGACCTAAAAATGTGAGGAACCATACTGCCATGCTTACAATGGCCCACTCCCCACCAAGTTCTTAATGGGAAAACGACTTCGATGTTGTCAAAGTTTGATTGTGCGAAATGAAGGGGTGACCCTCCTCCTTTTGTCCTGTCGACCAATGATGGGCGGCTTTTCACGCTCCGCCTCTGAACTGTACAGTCGGCGGCTGTTCGCAGGCCGATCATGCGGCCCGCTCCCCTGCTGGGTCTGCCCTCGGCAGCTTGTGCCAGGAGTCCACACCCATGAGATCTAGGTACGTGTCCATTGCTGCAAATTTCTGGCATGCTGCGAGATCTGACCAAGTGACGTCACCAAGATTCTAGCGAACCTGGAACTCGACATGACCTTTGTTCCATCGGTGCGCTATGATTGTCATGAACACCTCCTAAATATATACATCGGACCTACTTTTACTATAGTTCTACCATCGGACCTCGCATCGGACACATCAGCAATTCAACACAATTTATTGGGGTGTGTTTAGGTGAGTTGAAGGGTTGGTGAACCACTGAAACAACTGAAACAACCCAATCCACCAACCTTCCCCCAGGGCATGTATCATTGGGGAGTTGGGTGAACTCTTGGCCAACTCGCAGTCAACCCACCCTCAGGTTAGCACCAACATAGCCACAAAGTACAAGCTGATCAAAACCTAACCTCAACACACTGAGAACTCATCATCAATTCCTCAGATAGCTTTGTACTCATTCCAGCCTAATGTGGTAGCATGATTATAGCATTCAAAGCATGTATGTAGTGTATATGTCATAAATGTCATGGTAGTCGTAACCTCATGCATCTCACTGGCGTACCAATCCCCAAACCCATGCCAACTCCCAACCACCAGCGATGCCCATCACAACCGCAATCCCAACCGCTGATGAAAGCAAACCAACCTAGTAGAGATTAATGCTCCTTGTCACAGCCCCTGTTAAACCGTCAGGGAATGTATACAGTAATATAGAGCAGCGTACCATGCGTTGCAGACATCTCGTCAATCCTCATCATCCGGGTCCGACTCCTCTACTATCTCACTTGGTGGGGAGTGGGCCATTGCGTGCATGGCAGTACGGTTCCCTCCTTTGTTTTTCTTTGCAATACATTATCTACAGTCTCCACATACAGACATACATTCATTCATAGGTATAGAATACAGAAGCATGTGAATATCCACACTTCACTTCTCTGAGATGTGTGAGTCTACACATGTTCATATATTTCTGTGTTGGGTGTGGGAGCGCGCCGGCGCTCACGACATTTTGTGTTGGGTGTGGGAGTGCGCAAGCGCTTACACCATTTTGTGTTGGGTGTGGGAGCATGCAAGCGCTCACGCTATTTTGTGTTGGGGTGCAGGAGCACTGATATGGTTGTGAGGTGAGATAAGGGTGGTATGAATACATTATATATTACTCTCTGCTCAAGGAGTTGTAGTGTAATAGTGTAATGTAGTTCCTGTGATAGAGTCCTGGTTACTGGTTCAATTCCCAATTGTGCTGTTTTTATTTTCTTCAAACATATGTACATTGTGATCATGTGACCCAAGAGTGGAAATGAACAAACTGTTTTGAAGCCAAAGTACCATTCACTTTTTCTTAGATTGTTCAATCCATGTAATTCAATTGTTTTATTCTATGCTATTTTATTCTATATTATCCTTACTTTACTTCCTTACATTTACCCGTGCGCATACGGAAGCTAGCAGGTGTGTTGAGGGTGAAGGGTCATGCACATCACTTGCTGCATGTGCGGGTGTGTTGAGGGGCAGGGGTCATGCACACCGAGCACGGGCAGGTGCATGTGTTAAGCATGGGCAGGGCCACATCAAGCGGGCGTGGGCACGATAGAGCTTTTCACAAGTGCACTCTTACAGGTACCTGCAACCTTGAGACAGGTACTTGTGGCTCCAGATCTTATACTCCCACTCTCACGAGTATCAGGCACACAGGTACCTGTGGCACGGATACTCCCACTCGTGGATACACAGATATGACAAGTACCTGTTGTTCCTAGAAAATATGATACAAGCAGCAGTAGTGGCCTTCTTAGACTCATCTTGGAAGCTCTGTTAGGCAAATTGACACTCCATCTTCAAGGCAAGGATAATGCTAGTAACATTTAAGTACAGGTAAACATGTATAAGAGTATGATACAACATACCACACAAGGCTTTCAGCTATATATGTGAGGGGAGGAGAGGAAATAGATGAGAAAGGGACCACAATAGAAACAACAGTACATAAGGATCTGCAAGAGAGAATGCTTATATCAATCCAGCAGCTATTATCTGTAATTATATCAAGATCAACCCTGCCAAAGTACCTGACAGGTATTTGACAGGTACTTGCACAGGTAACCTGTGAGCTTAAAAGTCATACCTGTACTCTCACAAGTATCAGGCACACGAGTACTCGTATCCGCGGATGGAAATACCCACGGATGTGCCTTGCAGGTACTCATACAGGTACTCACGAGTATAGCCACTCGTGAAGAGCTCTAGGGCATGAGCAGATTGGCTGGCACACGCCTCCACTCCACACTGCGCCGCTGCTATCCTACACAGCGTGTACACGCCCGGCTCATGTGCCTACGCGATGTGCAAGCCACGGCGGCCGGGCGTGAAGCCAGGAGGCACAATGGAAGCGAGGAGGAGGGTGTGAGTGGGCACATGGTGGTATCAGAAACGCAGTTTATGAGACCGATGGAACCACCTAAGTCGCGACAATGGGAGGAGAGAGGAGAAACAATAGATTCAAGAGTGCCGGGGTCTAGGGTAGTGCAACGTGCGCTACAGTACCGTATGACGAGATGGACAGTCTAGGGAAAAGGGAAGAGAAACACTGTCCTTATATACAAGTGGGTACGATGGTGCGATGCGATGCGATAGTGGTGCGAGCGGGGGGAACAATAAGAAAGGAGTCATGGGGTGGAGGACGAAGGTCCGGAGCAATGATGTCATAGATAAGGATGCGGAACCCCGCTCGGAAGTCCGGGCAATGACGTCGTTGAAGCATGTGATGCAAGGGAAAGTCATGTGCCGTGACGCGTCGCGTGTACGAGGTCTGCAAACGAAGAGAGAAATGGAGCGATCCGTGACATTACCCCCCCTTTAAGACGTGCTTTTGCCTGGAGCGCGATGTCATCTGCAAGGGTAGATGCGAGAAAATCGTCAAAGGAGATGCCAAGGGAACGCACAGGGCGGGGCGCATTTGGATGGTGTTTGTGGAAGGCGTCGATCATGTCGGTGACTTTTGAGAGCGAGGAGCGAGGGAGCCAGGTATTCTCAGAGTCAGGATAGCCTGCCCACTTGACGAGGTATTGTATGCCTTTCTTGTTGCGGGTCGGCTTCAAGTCGATGATGTCTTCAACGTCATATTCTTCCTCGTCATCAACGAGGTCAGGCGGTGGTTGTTCATAGTTTGGACCATGTGCCGTTGTCTCCTTGTACGCGGTGAGCAGCGAAGCATGGAAGACTGGGTGGATTCTCCACATCTTTGGCAGCTTCAGGCGGTAGTTGACTGGGCTAATGACGTCAACAATCTCGAAGGGTCCAAATCGTTTGGCAGCAAGCTTAGCTTTCGGCCTCGTCGTCTTCAGGTTTTTGCCTTCGAGCCAGACTTTGTCTCCGACGGCGAACAGTGTCGATTTGCTGATCGTGTCACCGTTGTAGTGCTTCATTAAGTCGGATGCGAGGGCAAGGCTGGCCTTGATCTCCTATCGGACTTCTTCAAGCTGACGGAGGCGTTCTTCAACTGCAGGGACCTTTGAGGACAGATTTACGGATGGGTACATCTTGGGGAGGAAGCCGTAGAGGACTTCAAAGGGGGCCTTTCCAGTAGCTGCATGGGTGCGGGAGCTGTGAGAAAACTCGAAGAAGGGCAGCCACTTCACCCAGTCATCTTGACGGTAGTTGCAGAATACTCGTAGGAACTGCTCCAGGTTCTGGTTTTCGCGTTCGGTCTGGCCATCTGTCTGTGGGTGATACGCTGTGCTAAGGGCAGACTTGATCCCGAGCTTCTCGTTGAGTGTATGCATTACCTGCCCAGCAAATTGGGGTCCACGATCCGAGATGATCTTGTCCGCCAAGCCATAATGTCGGTATACCTTATCGAAGAGAATGTCGGCCGTGCCATCTCTGGTGATCTTCGTTGTACATGGGGTGGTAACCACCATCTTGGTGAGGCGATCAACCACGACATTGACGGCATTATAGCCTTCGCAGTCAGGGAGCTCGACAATGAAGTCGGTAGAGATGACGCCAAATGGTCGGTCGGGTACTTCATTCGGGATCATGTCGACGTGGGGTCGGCTGCTCTGTGTCTTTGTCGACTGGCAGGTTGCGCATCCTGCTACGAAGTCGCGGACGAAGACAGACATGCCAGGCCACCAATATTCACCACTCACAAGTTCGTAAGTCTTGAAGCGACCAGGGTGTCCAGCCAGGGGCGATTCATGGTACATTTTGACAATGTTGCGTCGCAACTCATCGTCTGCAGGGACATATACCTTTCCTCTAAACAGGACCAGGCCTTCTTCGTAGTTCCACTCTTGAAGGTTCTTGACAAGTGTACGTGGTCCATTCTGTAAGATGGCATCCAGAGCTTGAACGACCTCGATGTCCTTGGTCTTGCAGTTGCGGGTACGTCGTCGGAGTTCGACATCGCCGAGGGAGGTTACTGCTCCTGGCCTTGTTGCACGTATCTGGAAGTACTTGGGGTCGAGCAAGATACGCTCCTTGTTGTCATTCTCAACGCCCTGCTTGTGATCAGGTCGTCGGGACATTGGGTCTGGGCGATGGGATACTCCTGGTTTGTGAACAAGCGCGAAGTCAAATCGAGTGAGGAATAGAGCCCAACGTGCCTGTCAGCGGCTCAGCTTCTGTGCCGTCTTGAAGTGCTCCAGGTTCTTGTGGTCTGTCCAGATTTCGACGGTGTCGGGGGCGCCTTCAAGGTAGTGGCGCCAGGCTTCAAGCGCACGGATGATCGCGAGTAGCTCCTTGTCGTAGATGTCGTAGTTGCGTTCCGGTTCCGATAGGGCCTTGGACAGATATGCCACTGGATGCCAGTGACTGTCGTCACCTTTCTGCAAGAGTATACCTCCAGTAGCAAAGTCCGAGGCGTCAACTTCGACGAGGTAGGGTTTCCTTGGATCAGGCATAACTAAGACAGGGGAGGAGGTGAACGCAGCTTTAAGTGCGTTAAATGCCGTCTGGCATTCCGCCGACCAATTCCATGTGCAGTCCTTCTTTGTTAGGTCGAACAGAGGTCGTGCGATCTTGGAGAAATCCTTGATGAAGCGTCGGTAGAAGTTACCAAATCCGAGGAAGGATTGTACATCCTTGACCGTCCAGGGTGTTGGCCAGTCCTGGATACCAGCTACCTTGACGGGGTCCATGGCGATCTTGTTGTGTGAGATAATGAGTCCCAGGTATTCAACGGAGTCCTGCTCGAAGACGCATTTCTCTGGCTTAAGGAACAGGTCATTGTCTTGTAGGCGTTGGAGAACCTGTCGCACTATGGCGCGATGTTCTTCCATAGTTCGAGTGAATACGAGGATGTCGTCCATGTAGATGATGACTTTGCCCGAGTCGATAAGGTCCTTGAAAAGTTCGTTCATCATTGCCTGGAATGTCGTGGGGGAGTTCATAAGGCCAAAGAACATCACCGTAGGTTCAAAGAGGCCACGATTCGTCTTGAATGCAGCCTTCCACTCGTCGCCTTCCTTGATGCGGACGTTGTTGAACCCCCAGCGGACGTCCATCTTGGAGAAGATCTTTGCACCTTTGAGGTGGTCGACAATTTCTGAGATCAGTGGCAAGGGATACTCGTTCTTGATGGTACCCTTGTTCAGCTCTCGATAGTCCTGTACAGGCCACAGCTTCCCATCCTTCTTTTTGACGAAGAAAAACGGACTTGCCTGCGGCGACTTCGATGGGCGAATGTAGCCCTTCTTCAGGTGGTCGTCAAGGAAGGTATTGAGCTCGATCTGCTCGGAGGGGGAGAGCGGATAGATCTTGCAGGGCTTGGGTTCGAAGCCATCCTTCATGTCGATGGCATGATCCCATGGTCATCGGTCGGGTAGTCGTTCAGAGGTTTTCTTGTTGAATACAGGTGCAAAGTCGTGGTATGGAGGGGGAACCAAGTCTTCGAAGGTTTGCGGGCGCGCATTTTCCTTCGAGTGCTCTGCAAGTTCTTGCGCCTTGGTGAAGCCTGCGCGGATTGGTACTGCCTCCGGGTTGGGGCTGTCAGCTTCAGGGAGGATCCCAGCACGACGCAGGCCATTGATCTCCCAGTCTCGGAAGACCCTGGGTCATTTGTCGTCGTCTTCAGTGAAAAGGCGGGCAGGTAGAGGTGAGAGATGGAATGTGCGGATACGAACACCTTTGACCCTGCGCGCGGGGATGACATACATAGGGATAGGGGCCCAGGAGACATACACTGGTTCTGGGAAGGGATTGTCCGGGACTCGAGGTACCTTAGGGGCCGCATCAGCTCGAACCTTTCGCTGTGATCGGGTCGACAATGGCTTTTGCGGCTTTGTTGTAAGGTTTGTCACTGTCGGTTCGAAGAGGATGCAGGAGGGAGGGCAGCAGAGCATGTCAACACGATCTTGCTGCCAGTCTATGGTGGGGTTATGCTCATCGAGCCAGTCTGTTCCAAGGATCATATCGTGATCACCGATGTCGGTGATGAAGAACTCAGCTTCTTCCTCATGGTATGCCTTTGAGTCTTGCGAGTATATCCGGATTCGCTGGGTCGTCATGTCACGTACCCAGCCCATGATGTTCTCGGTGCCATCCACGTTACGCACGGGGAACGGGTTTTCTAGTTTTCTCGTGGTCAGCTTCTTGCGTTCAGCAAAGCTTCGATTGATGATGATTCCTTCTGCACCGCTGTCAAGCAGTGCATCTGCATCGATTTGTCGGCCTGTCGCTCGTCCAATCATCTTGACTCTGAGCGTTATCGAGGGTGTTTGCCTGTTCTTCGTGACAGTAGAGAGGTGCACACACAATGGATACGATTGCTCACATGAGGTCATAGATGATAATACAGAAAAGCGATTGTAAGATGCCGATGATTCAAGTCCTTTGCCTCCGCCAGACGATGCGACTGGGGGGTGTTTCAAAAATCCTGTGACTCCAGGATATCCTTCAATAGTGCCACTGCCTGTTCCTTACCTTCCACGTCCAGATCCTTCAGCTGGCGGGTGATTGCCGCGATGGTTTTGGATGGGTCGGGGGTCGCTTTTGCGGTGGACGGAGCCGTGTTCGTCGGCAGGGGAGGGACCTTGGACCCAGTCTCTACTGCGCCCACCCATCGCGCGCTCGAGTTGCGGTTGGGGCAGTCGCGAGAGACGTGACCGGCCTGTTGACACATGAAGCACTTGCCTTCGCGCATCATCTTTGCCCGTTCGTTGTCTGTCAGCTTTGCAGGGCGGGTCGAGGTGTTGGTGAAGGCGCCGACTCGGCGCGACGAGGAGTCGTTGGTCGAACCGTTCGAGGTGAGCGCGACAGCCCCCTTGGACTGACTGCTCTTCCTCTCTGGGTTCTCTTCGAGCCACTGGTGGTTGATGCGGCGGGCACGCTCCTTCCACTCCGCGAGCTTGGTGGGGAATGGGTACGACCGGGCCACCTGCTTGCCGAGGTCACGCTGAAGTCCCTTCTTGAAAAAGTGGATTAGCACCTCGTCGTCGTACGCTGACATGGTTGCCAGCATCTCAAACTCGGTGATAAAGTCAGTGACGTCCCGGGTGGTCATTGCAAGCTCGTTGATCTTACGCTGAGCCTCTATCTTCGGATCGACGGGCACGAAGTCTTTGCCAAACCTCTCGAAGAGCTCTTTGTAGGAGCTATAGTAGAGTGTTGGGGGCGTGGGGTCGGGGGTTTCGGCATCTTCCTTCTCGTCTTCGTCGGCGAAGCGTTCCATGCGGCGATGCGTGGCCCAGGCTTTCGCCGTGTCGTCCTCCATCAGGCTGAGGAGGAGCATCATCTTGGCGTCGTCTGTGGCATAAACATCCTTGTTAACGCGTAGGAACATACGGAGCTCGAGGGAGAACCGGAGAGTGTCGCGTCTATCGCCTTTGAATGGCTTTGGCTTGGGGCCGATCTCCCGTTTGGAGACGGCAGGTTTGGATTCGGCGTCGGACATCTTGTCGAAGGGGAGGGGGACGGTGAGGGATTGGGCGAGTTCTTGATCAAGGCGGCGTAGGGTTTCTCGTCGGTGTTCTTCTGCTTCTTCAACTTCGTCCTCAACTTGTTTTGCGACGAGGAAGTCGGCGGGGGTGAGGAATTGCTGGTTATGATGCCAAGACCAGTGATCTTGGATGGGACTGAACGAAGTGGGCTGCCACTCAACTACTGATCGTCCTGGGGTTCCGTTCTTGTTCCGTCTATAGGCGTACCACTTCCCAGTTGTGTCGTTGTAGTTGATCCCTTCTGGGACTTCGACTACAGTACGTCGATGGGGTGGGGGCGAGTTGGTAGGAGGAGGGTTCAGGAAGCGCTGTAGAACGTCCGCAGCAGTGGCAAAATCCGATCCTTCGACGTAGGGTTGTTCGTCGCGGTCGTCGAAGTACCAGTCTTGACGTTGCCGGTTTGGTTCGTCGTGCTGCCAACGTACGGATTCCTTAGTCTGCTGCGAGGTGAGGATGTAGTATTCTTCAGGACAGTAGTCTCGAAAGACGCCTGGGGGGAAGTTCGGAGTGGGGGGACGAGGGACTGCGGGGGACATGATGGTGGTCTAGAAAAGGTCCGCCGCGACGGGGCGACGGCCGAGGAGTTTCTTGGTGAGGTAGCCGGCTTTTATTGCCTGGCGGATCTTGTGTTTGTGGTGGCGGCGGCGAAGGGTCTTACTCTTGATGGTGGGACGGAGGACTGGGGGCGGGGTAGATTCGGGGGTCCAGTGGTTGAACTGGGAGACAGAGGTGAAGCTGGTCTGGAGGATCGGGTTGGGGGCGTTCTGGATGAGGTACGTGTGATAGGTGGGGGCGTGGAGGGTGAATTCAAGGCGCTCGAGATCTACGTTGATGCACGTAGTGATCCGGGTATACAGGGCGAGGACGACCGTACCGTGATCCTTATGCCACCTCCACTCGAAGATGCGGAAGTTGAGGCCGTGTGCAGTCCACGGGTCCTTCTTGCAGAGGTTCTGGACGGGGACGAGGCAGTTGACAGTGACAGCGTCAGACCAGGGGTAGGGTAGGGGTGCGTCGTCTCGGGGGGTGATTGGTTTACCGTTGAACGGGAGGAAGACTGGTGCATTTGGGAAATCCGTGGTGTAAGGGCTTTTAACGTCGTAGAGACGGCAGAGGTAGATGGGGGGAGAGGTGCGAGGTAGGCGTAGGGGTAGACTGTCCAGGTGTCAGAAACACAGTTTATGAGACCGATGGAACCGCCTAAGTCGCGACGATGGGAGGAGCGAGGAGAAACGATAGATTTGAGAGTGCCGGGGTCTAGGGTAGTGCAACGTGCGCTACAGTACCGTATGACGAGATGGACAGTCTAGGGAAAAGGGAAGAGAAACACTGTCCTTATATACAAGTGGGTACGATGGTGCGATGCGATGCGATAGTGGTGTGAGCGGGGGGAACAATAGGAAAGGAGTCATGGGGCGGAGGACGAAGGTCCGGAGCAATGATGTCATAGATAAGGATGCGGAACCCCGCTCGGAAGTCCGGGCAATGACGTCGTTGAAGCATGTGATGCAAGGGAAAGTCATGTGCCGTGACGTGTCGCATGTACGAGGTCTGCAAACGAAGAGAGAAATGGAGCGATCCGTGACAGGTGGCATGGGACAGAGAGGAAGAGGGCGTGGCGGGGAGCAGAAGAGGTTGCAGGGCAAGGCGTGAGGTGCAAGTGCGGGGGAGGATGGGAGGCATGAGTGCTGGGGAAGGTGGGAGGTGTGGGCAAAGGCAAGGGGGGGAGGCGTGGGCGAGGAGGGAGAGAACAGGAGGTGTGAGCGAGGGGGAACGGCGTTGGCGGTGAGGGCGCATGCCAAAAGGCTCGGTAGGGGAGATGGGAAGGAGGGGGGTGAGGGGGACTCACCTGGAGCCAAAAAAGTGTCATTGGGTGCGGAGTCACGGCTCGAATAGTTTGGGATGGTGGAGGTGGCAACTGAGAAGAGCCGGTGGCTGCGTTGGCGAGAAACAGGGGAAGGAACTGGGGAGGTGGCGAGGGTGAGGAAGAAGGGGGACCGGCACGTGGGTGCGGGCGGCTTGAGGGCGCGGGCATTGAGGGTGCGCAGGGATAGGTGACAAGGATGTGTGGGCACGCGCAGCGAGAGGACGTGCACCGGCGCTGAGGGCGCGGACACTGAGGGAACGCGGCGGCAGGCGGCTTTAGAGAGCGGGGTTGGGCAGCTTGAGGGCACGGGGGCGCGTGCTGAGGGCGCACTGGGGTAGGCATCGAGCGTCGAAGGTGTGGACGCGCAGGCAAAGGCTGTTGAAGGGGGGCATCGAAAGCGCGGGCACGTTGAGGGCGCGGGCGCATGTGTGTCAAGAACATGGGCACGCGGGTGTTGAGAGCATGAGCACGTGAGCCTCGAGGGTGTGGGCGTGTCGATGGAGGGGGGACAAGGAGACGAGGACTAAGGAGGAGGAGGAGGAAAATGATGTGTCGTGTCTTGGCAGTTGCCAAGGGGCCACGCCGCGAGCGCACGTGGATTGCTGAAAGCATAACATATTTTCGAGCCGTGTTTTGAAACACGGCCCGAAAATATGTCATGATCTCGCTGGTTGCGCTGGCGAGAACGACACGACTTCCTCTTTGGGAGCGCGTCTCGGGATTTGCCAAAATGTGCTTCCAATGAGGAAGTCGTGTCTTCCTCATCACCAACCTCCACCTCATCCCTCGTCCCTCTCTTCTCCTCCACCCCCGTCCTTCCTCAACACGTCCAATGATGCTCTCAATTACCAGTGCCGCCGCCGCTGCCGCCGCATCCAAAGAGGCCTTTTGGGAGACTTAGTGGACAAGCCGCGCCCCAGGTGTGTTTTCCCTCCTCGCCCTTGCCCCTTGCCACCACCGGCCCTCGCCCCTTGCCGCCACCGGCCCTCGCCTTCGCCCTCGCCCTCGCCTGCCCTCGTCTCCGCCATCTTCCTTGCCTGCATGTGGTATGACAATTTCCGGAGCCCATTCTTGAGAATGGGCTCTGGAAATCGTCATACCACATGCTCGTGTGCGCCATACCCGCAGCACCCAAACCCGCACTTCTGCATGCCCCCCGCCCACACGCCTGCATGCTGCCGACTCCTGCTTTCCCACCACGCCCACTCTCGTCCACTCCCGCTCGCCCACTCACCCGCACAGTCGATGCCCACGCGCGCACTCGCGCCCTCACGCCCTCAACACTCGCGCCCATGTGCCCACACCTGCCCTCTCGACGCGCCGGCCCCTTCACCTTCCACCTTCCGCACCCTTCCACCTACGCCCCCCCACCCTCAACCTCCACCACATCCTCTGCCCTCTCGACGTCCCCACACCCTCCGCCGCCCTTGCCGCCCTTGCCGCCCTTTCCACCCTTGCCGCTGCCACCCACGCATGCACGCACACCCAACCGCACACGTGCAAGCCTGCACACACGCTGCATGCCCACAATGCACGCACGCCCAACTGCCCGCCCGCCCGCATGCCCGCCCGCATGCATGCCTGTCCGCCCGTCCGCAACGTGCCCACCTCTCCTCTTCTCTCCCCTCTCTGCCTCGCCCCTCGCCGCCATCACCCGCACCCCTTGCCGCCATCTGCCCTCGCCCTTGCCGTCACCTGCCCTCGCCGCCACCCGCCCGTCGTCGTCTGCACCGCCTTCAACTCGCCCACGCCTGCCCCCTTCAACGCGCCCGCGCCCTCACCCACGTCCTCAATGCCCCCGCACCCCCCCCTTCAGCCCGAACACTCGCACGCCCACCACATTGTGCCCGCACGCCCGCAACGTGAAGACCCACACGCCTGTTTGCAACGGCCGCACCCGCGCGCACGCGCAAAACCCGCGCACCTGTGCACCCGCACACCCGCAACCCGCACGCCTGCACGCCCGTGCTCAACACTCCTGCCCGCATGCACTCAAACCCACCCGCTCGCAACATCAACATGCATGCACGCCTGTGCACCCTCGATGCATGCGCCCGCCCTGACCGTCGATATGAACCCCCCTCCCCTTGGCCTCACGCACGACCGACGTTGCTCGTGCGTCACACGAGCATGCAGGTCATGCGTGTATACGCCATATGAGGGCATATCCATGAGAAGACCTGGTGGGGATTGATGTGGAGACGAGGGTGAAGGATGTTGATGAGGAGGTACGCGCGCGCTAAACAAAACTCGGTGGTCGGTTTGTACAAGTGTGTTCAAAAAGTTTGTATAGAAATGTACAGAATGCTTGTGTACGAGGGTGTTCAAAAAGTTGTACAAAGTCTTCAGAAACTTTGTACGAAAGTGTTCAAACTTTTTGTACGAAGGTGTTCAAAAACTTTGTACGGAGTGTTTTGAAAACTTTGGACAAAGGTGTTCAAAAACCCTGTACGAAAGTGTTCAAAAACCTTGTACGACAGTGCTCAGAAACTTTGTACGCAGTCTTCAGAAACTTTGTACAAAAGTGTTCAAAAATGTTGTACAAAAGTCTTCAGAAACTTTGTACAAAAGTGTTGAAAACTTTTGTACGAAAGTGTTGAAAACTTTTGTATGAAAGTGTTGAAAACTTTTGTACGAAAGTGTTCAAAACTTTGTACGGAAGTGTTGAAAACTTTTGTATGAAAGTGTTGAAAACTTTTGTACGAAAGTGTTCAAAACTTTGTACGGAAGTGTTCAAAAATGTTGTACGAAAGTGTTCAAAACTTCTGTACAAAGTGTTCAAACACTTTGTACGGAGTGTTTCAAAAACTTTGTACGGCAGTGTCCAAACACTTTGTACGGAAGTGTTCAACATTTTTTGTACCAAGTGTTCAACATTTTTTATACCAAGTGTTCAAAACTCTTGTATCCTGTGTTCAACCTTTTTTGTACCAAGTGTTCAGAACTTTTGTACCCAGTGTTCGAAACTTTTGTACCAGGTGTTCAAAACCCTTGGACCAGGTGTTCAAAACTTTTGTACAAAGTGTTTGAAATTTCTGTAAGAAGGTGTTCAAAACTTTTGTACAAAGTGTTTGAAATTTCTGTAAGAAAGTGTTCAAAATGTTTGTACGAAAGTGTTCAAAAGGTTCTCATAAAAGTGTTTAAATTGGTTGTACAGAGTATTTGAAATGTTGGTATGAAGGTCTATATGGAAGGGTTCAAAATGTCTGTACGAAAGGGTTCAACAGGTTTCTCCAAAAGTGTTTAATAGATTTGTACATGGTGTCCAGGTGTTTGTACAAGGTGCTCAGAATGGTTGTAGGAAACTGTTCGGACCTTGTTCAAACGGTTTTGGTTATAGGACCTGTTTGCTTCATTAACGGTTTGAGAGAATTGCGGAGACTGTAGACGGGTTACCTAGTACAGAAATGTAGCAAACTATACAGATTGTTAGAAATGGTATTGTAATGATCTAACCGTCTGAGCGTCACTAATTGTTGCGCCTCTCCCAAAATTGATGACATAATAAATGTTCCTAGAGAAACCGTAACGCGCCTTGGCCTTGTGCATCGAGGCGGCGCTACCACCACGGCCTGAGATCGTGCAACGAGCGCGGCTGACAGTGCAAAACTTCCTTGCGCCGGCCATAATCTTGGCCCATTTACCGTCGCTCAAGGTTTTGACGGCCGTGAAATATTAGCAGCCATGTCGCCCTAGTTGTCGTCGCTCATCCGAATTTTTTGTTGGCCCTTGTCGAAGGTACCATCCTGCCATAGCATCAGACCGCGCTCGTGCTGGACAAATCAGCAACGGCACACGGGGCAATGTTAGAGAACTTCTCACCGCTACGAGGGATAAGATCAACGCCCAGATAGGTTTGTCCGCATTGAACCAGAAGACATCTGCACTTGCGATGACTTGAAGATGGGACGCGAGGATCTTCAGAAGCAACGAATTCTTGTAGCTACCCCTCTTTCCCTAGAGGAATTCATGATGAGCAATGATATAGCGAGATTGGATGCCATACCTTAGTATTGTACTGTCGCCAATAGAACATCATAGGTTCCGGTTCCATATCATTGTCAAGATCGTCGTTATTGGGGGCGACACAAGCGATGTAGGCCTCGATCATATCGGGGTTACTGAATGTAGCGAAGAAGTCTTCGAGAACTGTAGTGTTTTGCGTCCGGAATTTGGTACGCCAATTCCGAATGCAGTTGAGAGACTAAAATAAAAAGTGAGGTTGCGTTGCCAAGTGAAAGGAAAGAGATACAATACCAGCTCGTAGACGACTTCCTTGGGGCCGATAATCTTTGCGTACAAGTGTGAACTTGAGTATACATGATTGAAGACCTTCTTGATGACTTCGACAGGGTTGTCAATGACAAAAGGATTGGCACGATCGTTTGTGGTGGCAACAAAGGCCACAAGGGTCGCCTGAAGAATGGGCCAGTGTTCTTTCAGTGATTCCGGTAGGTCTGCCTGAGTGAGCTCCTTCGCCTTCATCCGCGCCGTCGGCTTTCGGGCAGGTGCGACAAGACATCGTTCAACCTTTGCCATGGACTGCAGCCGAGAATAGATGACATGGTCAGAGGATATCGATGACGAACTGATATCGGACACATACCATGGATATAGCACCAGCCCCCTTTGCATTCTTGTTGGAAGTACGCACATCTTGGCGCTCCGTTTCCTCGTCATCATCATCGGCCTGGAATCCTCCATACTGCTCTTGAGATCCTTCATCTTCCTCCTCGTTGTTGTTGTTGTTGTTGTTGTTGTTATTGTCGCGCATTTCTTGCAAGATCTTCTGCTGCTGCGGCGCCAGGGAGTGGCGCGGCAAAGTCGAGGTGGATTTCACAAATTCTGGTCGCGCACCAGCATCTGCCTTCTTCATCTTATCTTTCTTTGCCTTCTTTGAAGATGACAAACTAAATGTGGTCAAACCAAAAAGAAGATCAAGGTAAGTGAGGTGTAAAACATGTACCCGTGGATTTGTGTCACAGTGGAGGCACACTTGCATCCAGTGGGTGGAGGTTGTGGATCAGCAGTGTGGGATTCGGCGGCAGTGGCTTGCGCAAGTAAGACGTGCAAACTTTCAACCTCCGTTTGGACTTGGACATCTTTTTTCACTCGTGTTTGTGGTTCTCGTACTACTGCAACCAAGACTTCTGGCTCGTCCACCTCCATCGCCGCTTCCCTATCATTCTCGACTTCAAACCGTTCAGCCTCTTCTTCCTCGTCAAGATCGGAGGACCTTATCGACTTACGGCTATGACTCGAACGGCGGGAAGGGGCGAACAATTCTTCTTCGTCTTCACCATCTTTGCCGTCAAAATCTGTTGTAGCAGGTGTCGTTGCCGTGCTCCCTTCGTATTCTGCAAGTAAGCCGTCTTCATCAACCTTGTTGATCTGTATTCTGAATGAACAGACCATTAATCACGGAAAGTTTAACAGGTTACTTGGTGGGGAGTGGGCCATTGCGAGCATGGCAGTACAATTCCTCACATTTTTCTGTCCCAAGTTCCTCACATTTTCCATCCCCAAGGTCAAATTTTTTGAACCTGGGTGTTCAAGTCTTTTGTAGGCAGAGGTCAAATTCTGGAGTGTGCCATTGCAAGCATGGCAGTACAGGTCCTCGCATTTTTAGGTCTCAAGGTCAAATCTTTTGCACCCTAGCATTCAAGTCTTTTGTAGGCAGAGTTTGAATTCTTTAAACCTAGGTGTTCACATTTTGTAGGCAGAGTTCAATGCTCACGCCATTTGCATTGGAGTGTGGGAGCACACAAGCGCTCACGCCATTTGCATTGGAGTGCGGGAGCGCGCAAGCGCTCGCGCCATTTGTGTTGGGGTGCGGGAGCGCGCAAGCACTCATGCCATTTGCATTGGAGTGCAGGAGCATGCAAGCGCTCACGCCATTTGCATTGGAGTGTGGGAGCGTGCAAGTGCTCGCGCCATTTGTGTTGGGGTGCGGGAGCGCGCAAGCACTCACGCCATTTGTGTTGGGGTGTGGGAGCGCGCAAGCGCTCATGCCATTTGTGTTGGGGTGTAGGAGTGCGCAAGCGCTCACTCCATTCATCAGTAAAAAATCACGTGTCTATGCTGTCCTTTGTAGTCTACAAAGTACCATATTCTCATCGGTAGGTACCTCTTTTTGTCGGAGCCCATTGTGAGCCCTGGACCTTTAAAGTGCTGTATAGTACCCATAGTTCTCACCCATACCATATAGTACTTTGTAGGGACTCCTCTAAAGCACTGTATAGCATACATAGCAGCATTGCATATATAGCTGTTATAGCTTACAGAGCTTATAGAGCTTACAGAGCAGTGATGCATAAGGAGTTTATTTATTTATTTTGGAATGCATTCACAAATCACACAGGTGTAAAGGTTCAAAAGATATATATATATATATATGGCAATGCAACTTATAGTACAGAATACATGGGTAGCAATGGCGGGTGACGAGACAACGCAATGGCAGGCAACGAGACGGAGGGGTGAGCAGACGGAGGGGGTGACACGACGGCGGGCGCAACACGACGGCGGGCGACGAGACAGCAGGTGTGACGCCATGGCAGGCAACACGACGGCGGGCGTGACACGACGGCAGGCACGACGTGACAGCGGGTGCGACATGACAGCGGGCGCGGCATGACAGTGGGCGCGGCGTGACGGTGGGCGTGGCGTGACGGCAGGTGCGATGTGATGGCAGGCGATGAGATGGCGGGGTGGCAGATGCAGGGGATGACTTGCGGTGAGGGTGATGAGACGGCGGGCATGGTGTGACGGCGGGCAACAAGACGGCAGGGTGAGCAGACGCAGGGGATGACTCACGGCGAGGGTGACGAGACGGTGGGCATGACACCATGGTGGGCGACGAGACGGCGGGGGTGACGCCACGGCGAGTGACGAGATGGCGGGCGACGAGACAGTAGGGGCGACAGTGGGAGTGACGCGACAGCAGGCGGCAAAGGAGACGACACCTGGGGCGCCGGCGAGGTGGCAGGGGTAGCGAGGCAGCAGGAAGGTGAGGTAGCGGAGGTAGCGAGACAAAGGGAGACGAGGAGCTGGTGATGCAATGGCGGAGATGGCGAGGTGACCGAGAGATGACGTGGCGAGTGATGCGATGGCAGAGGCATCGAGTTGCGGGGTGACGCAATGGCAAGGGTAATGAGATGGAGGAGATGAGATGGAGGGGGCGACATAATGGTGGCCCAGGCAGCAGTGGGAGTGGGGAGGGAGGGACAACGACCACGACGGGTCATGGTGGTGGTCGTGGAGAGAGAGGGTGTGCACTGGCACGGTGATTGAAGTAGCCACGTGAGTAAGTCAGCTGTCCCACGGTTAAATGACTTTAGGGCAGGCCTGATTTAGCCTTTGGGCAAATCCAGAGGCGCGCGGCAACGGTGCGAGAAGTTGCCGAGTTTACCGGAGTTTCCTTAATTGGCCAAACCACGGAAGAAGCTGTCTGTCTATCAATTGTCAGCAAATCTCCAACTCATTGTGGCAAGTTCAAAACTACTTAGTATAACATAGGGTAAAGGGACTCATTATAGTGCAGTATAGGGAAAGGATACTCAATGTAGTACAGTATAACTGAAGGGGGTGTTATGTTGGCTATAAATCACTATACAGACACCTCCATTACTATAGGTACTACAAGAGGTTGCGTTGCCTAAAGTGGATGTCCCCCGTCCCCGAGGCCGGGTTGCCCTCCTCTACCCGCTCCCACGGTCATGTGACACCGGTTGCGAGTTGCCAAACTACAGCCGCCTACAGTAGAGGGGTTTGTGACGGTCCCAAATGCTCTCGCTCGTGTCGGGCTCTCTTGGCAATCTGCCATTTCGATAGCAGAGTGGGTTGTTCTGTTCCTTGAGGGTTCAGAGCTGGAGTCCTTGGGGGCGTAGGAAGCAAGTCGCCGAGGGCCGAGTAGGCCTGCGAATATGCAATGTCGATGAGGACATATCACCTGTGATATGGATAACAAAAGGATCAGTAAAGCCTTTACTATCACATTGATTGATACTGTATGCACGTACCATCTATGAAAGCTCCGTTCGAGGCTTGCTGGTTGGTTGGGTTCTTGCATTATCGTGTCACCTGTCGTTGATTCGGACGTGGACGACACAATACAATGCTGTTGCGGACCTTCAGGATCCTGAGGATGTCGTTGTGCTCGCACTCAAGACCGGCGGTGGCCAATGGCGTCAGCCGAGGAAAGCTGTAGACAACAATATAGTAAGCAAGGACATTGATCAGTTTGTTAAGGTCAGTCATACCTGGACGGCCGTGTTCTCGTTCGCTTGCGAGGAGGTTGAATGGGCACTGTTTCTGGGGGCTGCATCTTGGACGGAATCAGTGGACCTGCGTTCCTGCTCGGTGCACCGTCCCAATGGCCAGCCAATGTCACCCCCAACTCGCATAGATTCTTCTGCACAAATAGTACATGTCAGTTCGTCTCGCAAGAGAGAAAGAAAATGCGCACATGATCCAGATGAACGCACCGAGATGCACTGGATGCAGATGACAGGGTGTGCTGTACTGTGTCGTGTCGGGTCGGGTCGTGTCGTACATCACTCGAGCTCGGGACCACCACGCCTCATCCGAGCACCGAGGAAATTTCCCGAAAAATCTCTAGATATATAAATAAATCCAATCAGGGGGGGTGGGAGCGACGCGGTCATCGTGACCGAAGCGACAAAACACGTCCATGTTGCTGCACAAACATTGCTTTGGAGGAAAATTGATTTGAATTTGTTTTCTGATATACAAAGTAAAAGGTATAAGTAGGGCTGTGCCATGGAGGCTACTTTGACGCTAACGGCGGTGCGTAGAGGTGCCATAGAGAGTGGGAAGGTATGACGGTGGCCAAGTACGTGGTGGAGGTCAAGACGAAGAGCGACGCGGCGACCCGGCCGACGCGCAAGCCTAGGATGACGCAAGCAGCCACGTGCATTTGTCAACGCGACTTGTCACGCGTCGCGTTACGATGACGTGGCTGTTGTCCCACAACCAATCAGAAAGCTCACTTGTCTCGCGGTTTGTGTCGTGACGTGACGCAGCGCTCCACCGCGTCTCTCTTTGTATTAAAGGATATACAGCCCAACAAAGACATGGTCAGGGGTCTATAGAGTGATATAGTTACCACACCAGATATGTAGTGAAGTCTTTTTCCTGATGTTTGCATTGGAGTGTGGTTACGCGCAAGCGCTCACACCATTTGTGTTGGAGTGTAGGAGTGCGCAAGCGCTCACGCCATTTGTGTTGGGGTGCAGGAGTGCGCAAGTGCTCACCCGGGACCGGATTCTCCAGCACCAACATTGAGGAGTGTGACTTGAATGTACAGTATTGACCCGTTCACAGGCACCGAAAATGGAGGACAGTTTATGTGACCAGTCGATCTTGGGCACTGATCTTCATATCATCACTCAAATTGCATATTACATCGCTCCCAATGCGGAGAACACTTAGATAATTCATATCTAGCATTGTATATATGTACTATACCTTATCTATGTACTATACCTTATCTAATATTTTTAACCCTTATCGGAGGACGAGGGAGAGCTGTTAGGCTCGTACCCAGCCGGTCTCACGATGATTATGTAAGAAGGGCGAACTCGTGAGACCAGCTGGGAGGACTTGTTGTCGATTTGGCGCATCACACGTTTTACGGCCAAATCAGAGGTCGGCACTCGGGGCTCGGAAAATGGCCTCCGCTTCGAAAAAAAGTTGTTTACATGTTACACTCAGAATATGTTTCTCAACGACGGCTTTCATTTGGTACTATAAAGTTTGTAACCTTTTTTTTGGGTCCAATTGAAGCACCACTACAAACCGCGTTGTAACTCACTTTGTAAGCAGTCAGTATTAGCCACCTGCAACCTCATCCTCCGAGTTCCCGGTTCCCGACGCTCCCGTATGGTGTGTCCCCTCCGCTGAAGGACCTCCTGGCTGTGACATAGCATACCCCTGGCCCCAACGAGTGGTCTATGTTTCCATAGTAAGTCCATGGAGCATAGCAGTCCTCGCGACCTCGCGCGCATCTAGCGATGTGCCACTACGAAACTCGTTTGAAGTGAGTTACAACGCGGCTACAACGTGGTTTGTAGTGGTGCTTCAATCGGACCCAAAAAAGGTCGCAAACTTTATAGTACCAAATGAAAGCCGTTGTTGAGAAACATATTCTGAGTGTAACATGTAAACAACCTTTTTTTTGAAGCGGAAGCCATTTTCTGAGCCCCAAGTGCCGACCTCTGATTTGGCCATAAAATGCACGACACGCCAAATCAATGACAAGTTCTCCCAGTCCGCTCGCAGAACTCGCGTCCCCTCTTATATAAGCATGTGGGAACGAGTCTAGAGAGCTGTGCACGCTATCGACGAGTTCGAGTCTCGGCACTTGCCGAGACGCCTTCCCAATTGGGAAGGCGTGCCAGCTCTCTTTTTTTCTCTCTTCTACCATCCCCCTGCCGCCACGCCGCCGTCCACCCCCGCGTCCAACGACGCCTCCTATCCCTCAACGTCGCAGCCACCACCTTCTAGGCCAATTCCCCGCGTTCAAGACTCCCTTTGGAGTGTCAGCGCACGAGGCGCACTGCAGCTTCGTCTCCCGGTTTTTCTCCCCCCTCCGCGCCTCTCCCCCTCCACCCGCCCGCAACGCCCGCCTCCCGCAACGCGCCTGCCCACAACGCCCGCCCACCCCGCCCGCTCGCCCCACCCGCCCGCCACCCATGCACGCGTGCCCACACGCGCGGCCCCCAACGCGTGCCCACACGCGCGCCCCCAACGCATGCCCCCAATGCACGCCCGCATGCCACGCCCGCCACGCCCGCTCGCCCGCCACGCCCGCTCGCTCGCCCGCCCGCACGCCTGCCTGCAACGTGCGTGCACGCAATCCACGCCCACACGCCACGCCCGCTCACACGTCCGCCCACCACGCCCGCCCGCCACGCCCGCCTGCCGCGCATGCACGCGCGCCAACACGCGCGCCCCCAACGCACGCCCACACGCGCGCCCCCAACGCACGCCCACACGCGCGCCCCCAACGCATTCCCCCAACACACGCCCGCATGACACGCCCGCAACGCCCACAACGCCCACAACGCCTGACCATACGCCTGCCCCCAACGCCTGCCCTCGATGCATGCACGGACACACGCACATGCGCCCGCACTCGAGCCACACACCCCCTCGCCCTCGACGTGCGTGCCTGCGCACCCCTTGGCTTCACGCCCGACCGACGCTGATCGCGCGACGCACGAGCACGTAGGCCTGGCGTGTACGTGCCTTGTAGTGGATTGCGTGCGTCGGGTACCATGCTTAGGGATAGGGGACGAGAGGAGAAGGAGGAAGAAAAAAGAAGAAAGAAAGAAAGATGGACTCAACGCATGTTGATGGAGTGTGCGGGAGGAGGAGGAAGAGGAAGACCTTGAGCAAAATGCGGCAGCTGCCGGAAGCATTGTTTGAGGGTAGAATCGTCTTGGACGAGATTTATATAGGTTGTTTAAAAATAAGCAGAAGTAAAGAGATGTCATGTTGGCATAACAAGACCATTATTGTCTGCTCAGTTTGTGTTTAAATGATGAAGGAGGTGTACAGGATAGAGGATGAAATAACTATACAGCTCATCTTACCGACGGTCGTACATATTTGGTGTAGAGCTTTAGTGAAAAGTGTAGTCGGTGTTGTATGAGAGTGTACAAATGATTGAAGGACAAATTGTATTGATGTAACCCTAACCTAGCCCGTCTCAGCGTCACAAATCGTGCGCGGATGGGAAGGAAAAAGATGACATAATAAATGTTCCTAAAGGAATTGTAACCTCCTCGGAGCTCTCGTCACTGTCATTGTCAGTGGCAGCCTCTGGGGACTTAGACCGCGAAGAAAGCCTTTGCCGAAGCTTGACTTGAGAACGAATAGGTGGGTTTGCTGCTTCCTTTTGGCTCTGGGCGTCCTTGGATTCGACGTCATTCTCGAACGTGGTGAACTCCTCAATATTGGCCTGCCTTTGTTGCGTAGCTTGTTCACGAGCGCGAACCTTTTCCTTTTTCTCAGCAGCGACCTCCACGCCCGAGTGTCGAGGGGGAGGGCGGCCATCAAGCACATGATAATCAACTGCCTGCCGTGTGGTTCACCGAGCACGGCCCCATTCTGTTGTGGCAGCTGTCGATCCAGGAGACTCTACCGGTGCCAGGGACTTCAGCAGAATTGGCTTCTTGTCTACGCCAAGTTCGGACGTGACTGCAGAACCGGTCTGAGTGTCGGTAAGTTTCTGTTTCGTGCTTCCTCGTGTACCCTTAGGGCGAGAACCTTTAGGTGGCATGGTGGAAGACCGGAAATTTAAGGCTGGACTGGGATGGGGGGACGACGGAAGGCAGGACGTTGTAAGGAAGAAAAGGACTAACCAGACTGTGACGTGGCCGGCTCGGAGCTCGAAATATGTAAGTGTGTTTGCGCGTCCACTTACCAGCGCAACTCTCACACCCATCCCCCAGAAACTACATGTCTTATAATTACACTCGCTATACCTGCTCGCAATGTGGTCGCTCAGACTTTCGTTCTCTCTCTGGCTTAACTCGACACACAAACACCTGGCATCCCCTTTTTGTTGACCCAGATTCTTCAAGCTCCTCGTCGTCGTGTGAAGATGAAGATGACTTTCCACTCCCAGAACCCAATAGCGATGGAGACATCCACGACGGCGAAGACGACCTCGACAACAATCCCTTTGGATACAATGATCATAACGATGAGGAGCCTCAACACGAACACTTCCAAGAGTGCGTATGCCATCCAATTCTTGATGGTACGCAACTTGCCACTCTCGTTCTGGATGGTTCTGATCTACAAACAGGTACCCCATGCGACCGCAATGGTCAAGACCTTCCGCACGACACACCTCCCCCTCTGAAAGACAACGATCACGGCAACTGGGCTCCGTTCGGCAATCGTATTGGATACGAACTTGCCAACTTCTGCTTTACTCAAGTTCAACTAGGCAAAGCTTGTATCGACCAACTCTACCAGATCCTCGCCGCCCTATGCCTCAAGATTAGTCACAGTAACAAGGAAGAAGATCCACCATTTGCCAGCAATGCCGTGATGGAAGATGTGATCGATGCAATAGAGGCTGGCGACGCACCTTGGCAATGTTTTGGGGTACGCTATCAAGGTGAACGCCCACCCACAAATGTCCTGAAGTGGATGGACGAGGAGTACGAAGTATGGACGCGTGATCCGCTTACTATCGCCCACCAACATCTATCCAACCAAGACTTCGATGGCAAATGGGATTACGTCCTGTACCTCGAGTTCATCAAGGGGGAGGATGCGACACAGGAGAAGCCTGAGGGATGCCGGAAATATAAGGACTTCATGTCCGAAAATTGGGCATGGAAACAATGTGTGCATATTTTTGCTTGTTACATTGCTACCTTTGGGCTGACTCGACATCTTGCTAAAGGATTTCATTGCGGAAGACCCCCCAACACATGGAGCCATGTTCATGCCCGTACTCGGTGGTAGCGACAAGACAACGGTCTTGGTTGCGACGGGTCAGAATGACTTCTACCCATTGTACCAGTCTGTCGGAAATGTTCATAACAATGTTCGGCACGTGCATCGAGGCGCTGTAACACTCGTCTCATTTCTCTCCGTCCTAAAAGGTAAGACTTGCCGACCATGCACCTGCAGCTTTTGTGACTGACTGTCTGTCCTTCTTCGCAGTTAATAGACAGAACGGAAGCTTGGCGTTATTCCGCAAGTTCCGTCGACAATTATTCTACTCATCACTTGCAGCAATATTTGAACCTCTCGAGGCTCACATGACTGTGCCCGAGGGTGTTATGTATCCCGATGGACACTACCAGCGCGTAATATACGGGCTTGGACCCTATATTGCAGACTACCTGGAACAAGTTCTCCTCGCTTTGGTTGTACAAAACTGGTGTCCCAAGTAAGTTCTCGTGCGGCTTGATCTCACGAACATGCCATTGATATGTTCATTGTCAGATGTACAGCACCTCCAAATGACCTCAATGGGGGCCTGCGCTTCCCCGATCTCAAGAGCATCGCGAGCGAGCCGTTGATCTGTTCTCGCTTGCGGAACTATAGGATGGTTACGGGATTGTTGGTGATATCACAGTAGGTAGCAAGGCCATTTGTGATGTGTTCCGCTAACCCATACTACTTTTCTAGCCTTTTACAGACAGTTTTCCGCCCGCCGACATCAACGAACTCTTGTCCATGGACCTCCTCCACCAGTTAATTAAGGGTGGCTTCAAAGATCACCTCGTAACATGGGTTGGGGAGTATCTGGAGGTTACGCACGGCACAGCGTGAGCGAAAGAGATCATGGACAACATAGATCGTCGGTACGTCATTTCGTCTTGGAGTGTATTATTATCTAACATCTTTTGTGCAGGATCGCACTTGCGCCTGCGTTCCCCGGAATGCAACGGTTTCACGAAGGCCAGAACTTCAAGCAATGGACAGGTGACGACTCCAAAGCCTTGATGAAGGTAGTTATCATCTGTCCGTTGCTCATCGAAGCTGCGCGCGCTGACAACGGTCTACGTATGTAGGTATATGTCAATGCCATCAAGGGCCATGCCCCTGCAGATATGGTTCAAGCCATATCTGTGTATATCGACTTCTGCTATATCGCGCAGCGTTCCGAGCTCACGGAACAGGACCTCGACGACCTTGACGAAGCCCTTGCTTGGTTCCACAAGTACCAAATAATCTTTCAAACCTGTGGTGTCCGCTCACCAGGCCCGGAGGGGTTTTCTCTCCCTCGTCAACACTCCATGAAACACTACCGTCAACTAATTGAGTGGTTCGGTGCCCCTAACGGGCTGTGTACATCAATTACCAAGGCCAAGCATATTAAGGCCGTCAAGGAGCCGTGGCACAGATCTAACCGCTACAAGGCTCTGCGGCAAATGCTGTTGACAAACCAATGGATTGACAAGATGGCCGCGGCGCAGGTAGACTTCAAAGAGCGAGGGATGCTTAGCGGCTCGCTCATTGCATGGGTGCTTGAACTGTTGGAAGGTTTACTGGTGGATATCGGGATTCAACCAGCGAGGGATGCGGCGGGAGAGGCTGCTGGCATGCAGGAAGAGGACCTTGTCTGTGGAGACGACGGGGGGGCCTATAGACAAACCCAAGACAGTGATCAAACGGGTTGTGATGGCTAGATGACCTCATGAGTGAATGTTTCCATTATTCGCGTGTTTTCTAACATGACTTCTCAGAGCGTAATTATCCACGGCATGTCGGCGACATTGGTACCTCCGTCGGTGTACCCAATCTCCGTAAACTTGTATATGCCTTCTTGCGAGACCAGTTCACAGACGACCCAAACCCCAACTCTGTCACTGCCAACCGTATCCGCGAACGGTTTCATGACCGTGTTCGTGTCTTCTATTCCGCCATGGTCCTTTTTCACGCCCCTTTGGAGCCATCTGGCATTGGAGGCATGCGACGTGAGTACATACGATCCACACCGTCTTGGAGAAGCGATGGAGAACACCGGGATTGCACTCTCGTCAGCATGGACCCTGAAGGACAAGGGCCTGGTGACCAACCGGAGGTTGCTCGCGTCAAGATGCTCTTCTCGTTCAAGTATTCCGGTCAAACATTTCCCTGCGCGCTTATCCAGTGGTTTTCTCGGACTGATGCTGCTCCTGATGCGGACACGGGCATGTGTATCTTTCGTCCCGATACCTTACGCAACGGGAAGCCCGATCTCCAAGTTATTCACCTCGATTCTATTCATCGGTCTGCACATCTTCTCCCTATATTTGGCCACACTATGGTAAATCCTGATATGCATTTCTCGGACTCGCTTAACTGGTTCCGTCTCTTCTATCTCAATAAATGGGCTGATCACAATAGCTTTGATATTTTGTATTCTCGTCTACCTACAATACAATAAATCACTCCGTGTACTTGGCAACTTGTTCGAATTGTAACTGAATTGAGATTGAGTTGGGAATCTCTATATCTATTAGGTGAAGTTGAGGCATTGACATCAGTACTTTTAGTTTGGGGTGTATTGGCCAATAAAAGTTGCTCCCCCAAGGTCAGCCAACTGTCCAATGCTCAAAACACGGTGTCAAGTCACCACAACCTTGAAACAAAATGTGTCAAGTTGCTGATGCACTTAGCATAGTTCTTATTCTTTGCCACCTTCGCCTCGCATCCAGCCCTTTGGGCATCCCGATCTTCTCAGCTTCCTTGGTCACGGTCTAGACCTTGGAGTTATACTTACATTGCCTTGTGTTGTGACCCACAACGTACTCCGTGGTGACCCACTTCGTAGTCTGTTCTGACCCACTCCTACTCCGGCTTTGTTTGTCTTTGTTTGGGGCTCTTCTGTCATGTATATAAGGGCTCCCTAATCTATGAGGAGAGGGTCATCTCGACCTTATCCATTCTCCGCCTACCTGGGTTATCAAACCTAGTACTGTAAGGCTTGATATATATGTTCATTACCTCTCGTACATCAGGAAAAAATCATTCCTACATAGCTAAGTAGCATACTTTATTGTCCTATATATGTTCAGCTGGGACATTGGAGGTCAACAACGGCCGTATAGTCATGGCAGTGGATTTATAGTACTCTATAGCCCCCATAGCAGTGTTACCTATATTGTATAACAGTATAGCATCAATCACTCTGATGAAGAACTACATAGAGTACACATAAATTATGTTGCTGACAGAGTGCTGCATTACCTTCCATGCTACACACCACATCATCATAGCTTTCAAGAAACACAATTTATTCATGCTTGCATCAATCAATATCATGATTTGTATCTACAACAGCAAGGCGGTGAGACAACGGAGCCTAAGGAGAGCGCGACAGAACCACCGAGAGATCGTAAAGAGGTCCGTTGACTATGTCAGGTATACGTATTAGTAGCGGAACAAAAGTGCCTTGTCTTTGATACGGGGAAGCTGGCCGATCACGGTACAGAGGGAACGGATAGTCAGGATCTATCGACACGGGCGAGGACCTGCCGATATGTCAGCTACGCGAGATCAGGAGAAGACTAACTAACCTACCACACATGACCAGGGATATGATGTGATCCTACACGGGGTGACGCGGCATGAGTGCAGTCTGGAGGGTGTCCTGAAAAGTCCCTGTCAGGCGCTGAATGCGGAAAGATGGTTGACATGGTGCTGGAATGTTGGTGAACTTGGTGCAGTGTTTTGAATGGATTATAGCAGTGAGAGTGGCGAGCTGAGGAACCATATGTTTGATACCGCAAGTCCCTCGGAAAAAAAGAAAGGAAACATACTATCTTGCCTTCCGCTCCCATGAGCGATCGTGCACGCTAAGACGACAGAAGGCACACGGTTGGCAGTTGACAATGGCGAAGCCGCCGTAGTTAGTTCGGGATCGGAGGGAGTAGTCGGTGTGGGGGTAGTTGGTGCAGAAGCGGAGCGAGTAATCGCTACGGGAGCGGAGGGATCAGTCGGTGCGGGAGCAGAAGGGGTAGTTGCCGTGGGAGCGGAGGAAGTAGTCGGTGCGGGAGCGGATGGAGTAGTCGGTGCCCGGGCAGTCGGCGTAGGAGCGGAGGGAGTGGTCGGTGCGGGAGCGGATGGGATAGTCGGTGTGCGGACGGTTGGTGCGGGTTGCAGTGATTGAATGAGCGCAGACATGCTCAAGTTTGATATCTGGATTTGCTGTTAGCAGGTCAGCAAGAGTCGGCAGTCATGTAGCGAGGATGAGGATGACATACAAAAGCACGGGGTGAAGGACCCGGGTTAAACTCAAGGTCACATATGCCTGACCCAATGAACTTGACGGTGATGCCCTCAACGAGTGAGGGTGCATCATTTCTAGGCCCAGAGATGTGATCTATGATCTACCAAGTGCAAGTCAGAAACCTTCAGGTGCGGGTCGTGAAACAAATATTTACCTCCCAGGATGTCCCCAGTTTCAGGGAGTACAGTGCCATTGAACATAGAGACGATGTTGGAGTACTGATGACGGAGACAAACTCGCGTCGGTCACGGACCTTCCCACGCCTTCGACGAGTACACTCCATCTTTTGCCGTCCTCCACCATCTCGGACCTTCATCTACACCCCTTTGGTCCCTTGTCACCTCAATGATCATATTTAATACTGCCATCGCGGGCGTTGAGAGCATCCACGGACACTTTCTGTGCTCTCATGACCGGCGATTCCGACACTCCCATCGCTGTCTCACTTCCAACCCCGCATCGCACCGTTCCCTCCCCTCTCCCTCCCTGATCCCGGTGGCAAAACAACACCTAACCCCGCCCAAAACCAATGGTTATAGTCCCTATGGCCCGGCGGTTGGAGGGACTTGGCTGCTCATGCAGCAAGGCAATTTTGCTCCCGAGTCTTGTCAGGTGCGCCCCGTGCCCATCTCCTGTCGTCCACCGCTAACACCTGCTACCAGCCTTTCTTTCACAGTGACTCAAGCTATCCCCTTCCCTCTCCTCGACCCTGTCCATCCACCACATCTATATCGTGAGCCATCGAAGTACGAACCTTGGCTAGGCTCTACTTCCGCGTCTTCCCACCGCTACCCCCCCCCCCTCCGCTTGATAACCCTTCCAATGTTACTGCCAATATCATATCTGCTTGACAATATATTTTTGCTCTCGCTCAACGTAGTGAAACCATAAGAATAAGCTAATTGATAACAGGGGGGAGAGATAGTAAGTCTTCAAACTGCGAGAACTCGTAATGCCGCAGAAATGGATTAACGTAAAATGTTTTCGCCTTCTCGTAAACATTCTCAGAAGTCCAATCAGTAGTATGAACACCAAGATGCGGGAATCGAGGGAATAGATGACAGGACTGTATGAGGGACTCAATGGTTATAACGGATGCACGGTGGCGATGATTTTGAGTGGACCTCGAGACCTGATACATGCGAAGATCGGGGACTGGTCTATTCATCGGGGTGAACCATTCGATGTAGGCCAGGGTGGGATGTGATTGGTCCGAGTCGTAGCAAGGAGGGAGGCGGAAGATTGCACGTACTTGGCCACATGGTCTAGTCAAACAAGTCTGTTGGTAGCACATATCCCACCAGTCTACTAACCCGATCTTAATATAGGTCCCACAGTGGGCCCATGGGGTCTAATTATATATATGGTCCCACAGAGGTCACCCCCACACTTGTGCCCTCAGAAACCTGCCAGCTCTCCGACCATCCGACCCTCCGATCCTCCGATCCTCCGATCCTCCGATCCCTCCGACCCTCCGACCCTCCGACACTTTCCACCTCCAACATAGCCTTATGCCACAATCATATCAATCATCATACCCACAGGACCTAATGTAGTCTCAGTACTATAGCCATCTCAGTTTCAATAAAGATGTATTATGCAAAGGCCTTTTGGGTTAGCTCTGATTAGCGCGGGAGATGCCGGAGGCATCAGATAACATATCGAGTTGACTCCCGACATCTTCGCTATCAACATCCACCATCTCCAGTACATCCTGACCATTCTAAGCTTTAGAACATGACAAGGACCACACTCTTCACTTCCTCGCGCATCACACAACATAATGCCAAACGAAACTGGTATGGCACTATGACTTTCAAGAAGGGGCCAATTCTCGACAAGATCAAAGTCCGTCGCCCGGACAAACTCACAGTCGAGAAACGAGATAACAGTACTCGACACAACTCTCTCACTGATTACACCCCAAACCTTGATAATGTTGATGACTTTGATGTCGATGCCGATACCAATCCTCACTGGCAACCACCTCCACCTCCACCGCTTTTCCCTCGACGTGCTGGGAAGGTCGGCGACTATTATTCTGAGTGAATAATCTATTGACTTTATTTCATCGCAGACACAAAATATGCTCATGAAGGAGTGGAAAGTCCGTCTCCGACTCTTCATTGCCGTCATGCAGAAGAGGGAAGCTCCGATGTCTGCGAAATGTGTTGACTGTGGGAATGGAGATGGCAATTGGCGCTGCAAGGACTGCTTCGGATCACCCAATGTTTGCTCTGAATGTCTTCGCAAAGACCACATCCGACACCCCTTCCATCGAGTCCAGCGGTGGACAAGAGGACACTTCAAAGGAGCATGGCTCCGAGACATCGGTGTTTTTATTTCTCTAGGTCATGGAGGAAAACCCTGCCCATTACAAGAGCCTCACGTCTCAATCTCGTCAACCAATTTAACTACACCACCTCTTCTTCCGGCACCTCTTCCGACACAGCGTTCAAGGGCATCCGACACCTCCCCTCATTCGGCCGTCCCTCTATCACTTCGTAACACAGGTCAATCCCACCTTCCGACACCCTCTCCAGAAGCCACACCCCCTCCTCATTCACCACCCCCAAACACTTTGTCTTTGACACCACCGACGACTCCCACCCAACAAACCTTTACTCCAAATCTCGCAGGTACCACATCCTCCAAAGAAGACGATGACTTTGAAGACAATGATACTCCATCACCTGCCCCTGATCCGACGGCTCCTGGTCCCCAGGACTCTCTTGGCAATCGGATGATGGTCCTCGTACACTCTACAGGTGTTCATCAAATGGGTGTTCATTTCTGTCAATGTGACGGTGCTGCAAGTGCAGATCTTCAACTACTCGCGCTTGGCCTGTATCCTGCTAGCGTCAAAACTCCGAAGACCGCCTTCACCTTCTCTGTGTTAGATGATGCCAGTGACGAAAACCTGAACTCGAATGTTACAATCGGAGGTTTCTATAACCGCCTCAAAGTCAAGACCTCAAGGGTGTCACCTAGCACAGTTCCGGTATGGTTGTCGGACTTTCCATATATCGGAAGACTAACCATGCTCACAAGGCACGCCATGTCGAACTGGGCCGTGTCAATCGACAATACCGACACATCACATTGCTCAAACGCTTTGGGGCTTGGAATACAACCAAGTCGCTCCAACCAGGGCAACTCAGTTTGTTTTGTGTTGCATGTCCACAGCCTGGTGTCAACTTGAAACCTGATTGGAAAAGTGATCCTGAGACGTTAGAGTTCCTATGCACCATTTTCCAACCTCAAGCTCACGTCCTAGCTACAGGTGCAAGTACACTGCCAGTGTCGTCCTCGACGGAAACTACAGCGCACAGCACCTCAGCTCTGCTACCCCTGCACAGCGTGAGGTTCGCCTTGGGCACGGAACAGGTTATTTTGTACCAGAGGCCCGATACCTCGTACATCTTCGACATGCAGTTGAGACAAAGGTAAGTCATTCTCGATGTCGGACATCAGATGTCGGATGTCGGATGTCGGATGTCGGATGTCGGACATATGAAACTGACGACCCGATTAGGCCACCAGAGTCAAATGTGCCAACCATCGTGCTATCTCACAGGCAGAGTCGGAGCACAAGGGCTGCGACGTTTCAGGTGTCGTTTCCACAGCGTGCGGAGATCATGGAGCCTGGTTTCCTCTTGGCACTGTTAACTTGCAGAAGGGAGAGAAGTACATATATAATTATCAGATCATTTTCCCATCTCACACCTCCACACAGACAAATGAATGTGGACTACGCACTGTGTAGCACCTTCAAGCACAATGTCAAGGGAATAAACAAGGTCCTCGCCTTATACGACATAATGTGCAAGTATGGAATCCACCTCCGACAGCGGGTCGACGGGAGCAAATATCTCGAGTTTCCGACTGGTCTCGAATTGGTCTATGGCATCGGAGTGTGGCACATCCATGGACACGTGGATGAGTGTTTCCCAAAGTTTGCTCCCCTGTACATTCCAGGTATCGGATATATTGACGGAGAGATTGTCGAAACTCTATGGTCAATCCTCAATCCAGCATCCCGAAATTCACGCAGCATGACTCCGGCAGCCCGAGAAGAAAATCTCAATTGGCATATCTTATATTCCAACTGGAAGAAGGCCATCGGAATGCGTGTGTCTAATCTTCTCGCACATCACAGGAAAACCCACGCTTACGAACCCATAGCCTCCATGCTTGACCGCCGCCTTCGGGATGCCGAGAACAACCTTCCCGACCGTCAACAGTACTACGAGGATCTGACTCGCCAAGCAACACCGGACCAATTGAAGACGTGGCTTCAGGAAATGGTTGATGCCCTGAAATGTCGTGAAACAGATCGAGATAAAATGGCACTTTTTGAGGTTCGGCTTGAACTTGGTATGGATTTTACACACATTCTACTGCCACGGAGCACTTATCGTGGTGCAGCACCAGGACAAAAGGAGTTGCAAATGCGGTTAATAGAGAAAGAAAAGGCCCTCGGGGGAGGTGAACGTGTGAAGTGGCTTGTTTCGGGAACACGCCTCCGCGGAGCACAGTTCGTTGTTTCCAATAGATCATGTTCAGAGTGATAACCAATGCTGTCAACCTCTCCAGGCTCGTCCTCCAAGCCGAAATTCGTCGGCCAACCCAGGACACATTGGCAATTGCCACCCGCCAGTCAAAACTTCAAGCCCAAATCATTTCATTCAACTGGGTCGATACGCAAATACATTGGATCGGACACAGCTCGGGGCCCGTCGGACTTCATCGCAGAGCTTGATGAAGTCGGTGAAATCGACCTACTGCCCGCGTCGGAGATGCCGACAAATACCAAAAAGAAAACGAAGTTCCAGCAGAATGTCTTCCTATCATGCTACCATCTGCAATGTCATCGGCGTGGCGAGCGGATCCCCAAAACAGTAATATTATGGACCAAGAGAAAGACTTATGGATTGGTGTGGCCAACGACTCACTTGCGGAAATCCGTGAATGCGTCGGGGTTTTGTCATTCCAGTATCGGACCGGTGTTCGTCCAGCAACCACCCAGAGACAAGTCACACGAGCATACTCTGTTGTTCATGGCACCTTGGGCACCCTCCGACAACACGTCCAGATATATATGGATGCACGGAGATGCCTCCACAGGCTGAATCCCTCGCCTGAGATCATAGACCGGTACAAAGCACTCACGAAACAAGATCTACAGGCAAGTACAACAATTATTGATCCCTCCGATCCACACGCCGCACGGACACAGCTCGCTTGGTTTTGGAGGATGAATCAGCCACAAGAGGCAGACTCCGACGGTGTATCCAATCCAACTTGGAAGGATGAATGTAAGCTGCCTCTCCACTGTTAGTGTATTTGATAATGACCGGTGGACAGTTCTCCGTGTTAATCTCCTAAAGGCGAGAGCAAACTTGGATCGGACAAAGGAGCAGATCATCCGTGTCCGCGCACAAATGGAAAATACCCTCCGATTTCATGATCACAAGATCTCTGAATGGTCGGACATACAGGAACGAGAACAAGCCGAGAACAATACAGGCGCAGCGTGTTATGCCTCCCGTCAAATGGATGTTTGGAGAACATTGCGGGATGAGGCGGAGGCAGTGTTCAGAAAGCATAACATAACCGTCTGAATTGGACGCATGTGTATGTACTGTACATTCCGACGCAGTAACACAATCTACTTTTCAATTCCTGTCATACATCCCGATCAGGTGGCAAAAGTGGAAAAGCAATGCAATGACTCACCAGATTGTCCACGCGTCACCCGTTTCAGCATCTCTGCCGTAGTGCTACTCTTGGGCTTCACCCGTCGGATTCTGCCGGGCAAAGGAGATCCCGTCGGTATTCCCGACATATCCGACATCTGGACGTCCGACGTGTGTGCTGTCGGAGATGGAGAACGTGGGGCAGGGGTAAGAGGAGGCAGAACGGTGACAGGAGAGTCTTCAGATCCGTCGGAACTGACGGGTCCGTGAGGACACTGGGAGGGCGCGAATGCTTTGCTGAGAAACGGGCCTTGAACGCAATTGGGCGTACACCTGTGCTCTGCAGATCCACGGTAAAGTTAATGATGGTGGGTTCACACTCCAGCACACATTGCACGTACCCGACTCATCGGTGCCATCACTCTCAGCGTCTCCTTCATCGTCTGTTGGCCCGTCAGGACCATGGATCCATCGCAGGGGGCAACGGGATCGGAGTTTCTCCATTGCCATCATTGAGGACACTGTTGGGAGGTGCTGATGTGGATGTCATCACTGCCAGCAGGTTATAAACAATGAGTTATAGGATAATGTGCATATGTACCTTGGATAAAATATGAACGGTGGTGAGGGAAGAAGTGAAGTTTGACTTTGAAGTTTGAATGTCGACGCGTCAGTGCGCCACTGTGATCCGTGGGAAATCATTAGCAAATCAGGACCTCAACTTGTCACCGCGTCATTTTCTCATTCTCTCTGTTGTGCCAGTCGTCGCCATCCTCCCCCTTCCCTCTTTTTTTTTATTCGTCTTCCATCGCTGATACCATCATGGCGGACAGCACCAAGGGCGCCAAGGTGAACACAGACACGTGCAAGTTCTCCGATGACACCAGTCGCCTGGAGCGCGCAGTCTTCGAAGCGGTTGAGGCATATGTATCCCACCCCACTCCCCCGACGTCACAGTTTTGGAGGAAGTTCCTCCCTCTCGTGGTGCGTCCGAAATCTCGTCGCGCTCACCATGTTAGACTAACCCATACCAGCAAGAGTGCACTGCACGCTTCCAGAAGGAACTGGCCGCGCTCAAGACCGATCAGTATCCCCGCTTCAACCAGCAAGTTTACAACGCGGTTTCCAAGAAACCGGCGGAGGGCGTCTGTCGTGGCGAGCAGCTCCGAAACCTCGACCTCACCCTCTACCAGCGGAAATGGGCCGGGGACGTTGGGGAGAAGTGGTGGATGGACGACCGTGCGTGCCCCCCCCTTTTTTGCGCAATCATACTGAATCTGTGCAGGGTTTTGGGCAGCCCAGGCACCTCCCCGCAAAAAGAACAAGGGGAAGAGTGCCACTCCTACCCCTGGCCCCGCGCCCACCGTCGACCTCCCGACACCCTCCTCCAGTGCACAGCCATCATCAACGTCCACGAAGCCAACGGCCGCAAAGCCGACGATGGAGAAGCCGACGGCGGAGAAGCCGACGGTGGAGAAGCAAAAGGCTGTGGCGCAGAAGCCTCCGCCACAAGAACCGAAGCCCTGTCACCACCACGAAGTCGCCGACACCTCCGACAACGCAGCGTCGACCGACACCAGCAAGGGAGCAGGCTGCCGCGAAGCAGTCCGACGTGGCGACGAGCGTCTCTACCCCAACGCCTACACCTCCGCCTCGGTCGAAGTCCCCTACACCCCCGACGATGCGGCGTCAACCGACGCCTGCACGGGAGGCTGCTGTGACGAAGGCGCAGCGTCCGTCGACCACTTCGTCGACCCCAACCCCTCCACCCCCCTCGACGAACACGCCTGCACCAGGAGGCGACGTGCCACCCTCCGCAAAGGTGTCGGCAGTGCCGAACACATCTGGCTCGGCAAGTGCGGCTGGTCCCAAGGCCCAACACCCGGTCCCCACTCCGACGCCGTCGAAGCCGGCACCATCCACCGCTCCCAACACATCCGCGTCGGCCTCTGGGTCCACTCACGCCAGTGCCAAGACCTGCACACTGCGGCCCCACGTCCGACCGCCTCAAACCCGGCACCACCCCCTGCTCCCACCGCGTCCTCGTCGGCCGCGGGGTCGAAGTCTCGCGACATGCCCCCTCCTGCCATTCCTGCAAGGGCAAACCCCAGGGCCACCGAATGCGGTGAACGAGCCCAGGCCCCCGCCTCCGCCTCCGACAGTCGGACACGGACGTCCAGATGTCGGATCCGACACCCGCTGGCGATCGTGGCCAGAAGCGCAAGGCTGCCGACGAGGAGGCGGAGGTTAGTACCTCACCTTCGAAGGAGGAACGTGCAACGAGCAAGCGCCAGAAGGTGTCGGACGTGCCGGCTGGAGGTTAGTGCTCCACTTGTATGCAGGGCGATATCATTGCTTACTCCACTCCTGCAGACCTGACTTCCGCGCTCAAGGCACTTGAAGACCGCATGTTCACCCATGTCGAGAACCTCTTCACAAAGAGGTTCGATGGACAAGCTCACATTCTCCGCCGTATAGAGCATGCGGTGTGCATCCCTCGTGGTGAGCGCCTGCATGAGGCCCTTACCTCCACCTCCATGTCCGACACCGCCACGTCCGACAACTTGAGGTCCAACAATGTGAGGCCCGACCCCGCCTTTTTGCCTATCCCCAATGCTGCCATCACCCCCGCCATGTCCGCCGAGCTTGACATCCGCCTCGGGGTGATGGAAAGGAACTTCCTCATCACGCTCAACAGACTGATCGATACAAGATTCACGGAAGTTTTCTCGGAGATCGATGACCTCTGAAAGGTTGTGGCTGGTGTCAGAAAGGGCAAGTCTGGCAAGGAGTGAGGTAATTGGGTCGGTATCTTGGGTCGGTATCTTGGGTAGCTTTCTTGGACTTACATGTTTTGATCGTTGTCGCCTCCGTCGCGCGTGCTTATTTATTGTCATCGCTGTCCTTTGTATTTTCATGCTGTATATAGTTCTTACAATAATCTGTACATACAAAGTTAGTTCGGCAATATACACAGTTGCCTTTACTGTGGGAAAGCGGGAAGTTCCGAACAAAACTGTACAGCAGAAGATTGTCCGTCGGGATGTGACCATTTCTCGTCTTGTCTTCACCCACCACCACTCATAACACACAACACACATGAGCATCAAACAACCCACACCTAGTCCGCTCCGCCAGGAGACTGCATCACCCCCACACCGACCCACCTCCGACGGAGCACAGGCGCACAGGAGAGCCTATTACAATGCTTGGTTCCTCCGTACTCACGGGTAAGGGTCTGTCTGATTTTATGCTGTCAAATACTGATGATCTCGAAGTATCTATCCCGGCTTTTTGGAGGGAGAAATAATTGAAACATCATGGAGGGCCCACGCTCAAGAGGTACGTTATCATGTTATTTGTACGCATGTTTTCCTCACACGTGGGGGGTATCAGGCCGACTTTGACACAAAGTGAATGTTCGATATGAAGTATCTATCTACGCAGAAACCCATTTTGTAACTACGCGACGTCCATTATCCGACCTTCCGTTTCTTTGCCACCTGATCCGACTGCATTGGGAATGCTGGAAGAACCTGCACCTTGTCCTAATGAAGTGTCTCCGCCCTTGTGCGCCTTGGCAATTGGTCTTGGCTTTGGTTTCTTCTTGTATGTCCGTGGCTTGGTAAGCTCAGGTGCTGGATATATTGAATCTCCCTTTGACGGTGGCTTTCGTATACGCTTTGGGGATGCAGGCATCCAATAGTTCCCAGGTGTTGGTGGCGGGATTTGTGGTGTTGAAATCGCTGTCGGAATTTGCGGTGTCGGAACGGCCGTCGGATTTGGCAGTGTCGGACTGGATGGCTGAACTTGCGGTGTCGGAACTGTTTCTGTTTCGGAAACAGGGGCCTGGTTCGAGTTGTCCACAAAGTGAACGTGCCGTGGAAGTTGAACCACCTCCACATCCATTGCGTCTTCGTCCTCAGACATGTCGGAATCTGAAAAATCAAACTCGATGGGTGGCCTGTACAGCTTCCGTAGGAGTTCTGAGTCGGAGGAGCTCCCCGCATCGTCTTCTTCCATCTCGGATGAGCTGGGCATTTCAATAGGTGGCAGACGGAGGGCTGCATCCATCTCCATTAACGTATCTGTTGCAGTCCTTCTTGTATCAGGCTCCCTGTTGCTATGTTGACCTTTGGTCACTTGACGTGGCTTCGGACGAGATTCTAGACACAAGAATGTGGTCAGTAGAGTATCTGTTAGGGTAACATTCAGCACGGACTGGATCGTCCCGCTCTAGATGGTGTGGAGGCCATGGTGATATCCTCGTCATCACTTCTCGGGATAACAATCGCTCCTCTTGGGGGTTGGGCGGAGCGAGCAGGGTTCCGACGCCTGGGAGAAGGCAGGAAGATGGAGGTCCAATGTCGGAGATGTTCCCGATGCTGTCTGCAGTGCAGTCTCGGCAGACTGAATCATGGCCTCAACTGCAGTTGATCCACCACCAAGTGTTTTCCCTGCCTGGGTATTCAGACAGACGTCCAATGCATGACTCCTGTAGGGTCTCCCGAGCATAAACACCAGACGGAGCGTCATCACTTGCCCTATAATTCCGATCCTTGCTGACTGGCAAACCAGAAGCTGAAGTCGTGATCATACAAGCCCAGAAGGAGTAGAGCTGCTGATGCACACTCCCTGCCTGCCCACGATCCGTCTTCTTTCTCCCAGAGATAAGTTGGTTTATCGGAGGTCACGTCCGCGACCAATCGTCGGACATGTATGATGTCGGGCTCATATCGGTGGATGACGGCATCTAGCCAACACTTCGATGATGACCATAATCCCGCATGGCGGAATGGTGGCCGGAAGCGGATAATCACTGTTTGTTTTCTGCAAATGACTGTTAGCCTACCAGAGCGCATGTGTCGGAAGTTCAACGTGCCGGAATGGAATAGGAAACATTGATCAGGTGATGGAACCAGTGTGTCCGAACTGAGAGTCCTAAGGTACTTCACCTCATGAGTGGGTTTTCGTTGGACTGTTTCTGGGGGGAGGCCTGGCCAGCAGGGATGTGGCCACACTTGAGGTCGGTCCAATCCATCACGTTCATCCTCCGATGCTTCTCCGACGTAGTCCATGATCCGCTTTTCAACGCGATATTGAGGGTCATCGGATCCTGAAGCAAAATTCCGGGGAGGACTTAATACCGCCTCATCTGAGCTTTCAGCAGGTGCCTGTGCTCGCGCCTTCCCCGACGCCTTCTTCTTTGGGGTCCTGGTTGATTTCCGACGGTGTTGGCGTGTCGGACGTGCTGCGGTTTCAGAGACTTCGAAGCCTGGTGGCTTGGTAGTTGGAGGTGCTTTCGAAAGAAGCGGTGTCTTTCGTGCGACCCCGACGCTTTGCAGCCGGACGAGCAGTGATGGACTGCCTATCTTGATTATCATCATCGGTGTCATCATCACCCTCGATTCGCCTCCGCGTCCGCTTCGGCCTCTAGGCTTCCACTGTCGGAGGGAAGCAGGGACTGCAGGTTTTATCTGCTTCTTCACAGCTATGTGATGGAAGGAAAATCCACGCCCGTTGTCTTGCATATTTCTTTCCTATAGCCGCATAGAATTTGTTGCACTGTACGACAGACCACTTGCCAGGCTCGGTCAGTGTCGACCAGGTAACAGGGAGTAAGGAGGGGGTGAAGAAGGTATCTTCCGGGATTGTCTTGGAACATCTTCCATACGACACGGGCCGCCGACGAATCCGCATCGATGCCTAGTATAAATCTGAGTTGTGAGAGGACAGTGGGATTGCATGCAGACGTACGGTACTCTGTGGTCAGGTAGGCACGAGTCCATGCACATTTTTCATTGACCGACGGTTTTTCCGATGTCCACCCAGTCTGGGGGAGCTGTGGCAGTCCATCGTTGAAAGTCATCTTGGGCCAGGGCTTCTTCAGATTTCCCGACTTTGTGACGTTCACGGTCGGACCCTTCGGATTTGCTTTGAAGGCTGATCGTTGGGATGTTAGCTTGTGTGCATGGCCGAAGTAAGGCTTAGCCTACTGTGGCATGATCGTCCCCAGTCATCAATCAAATCGTCCAGCCGCTCCGTTGCATACTTTGGAAACTGCTCCACGAAAGTTTGACTGGCGTACCCGCAACCGACTCCAAACTCAAAACTGTCGGAGGTGTGTGATCAGTTCCATATCGCTGCCAAGGATGATAAGAACATACGTACCAATCAGCCTTGAAACTCCCTTCTGGGAGGGTCGGAATAGCTCCGAAAGGTCAACAGGGGGACTCCGCACATCGTCCATGCTTTGATGTGTGCTTCGTATATTATCTTCGGAAGGAGAAGGCGGGTGTACCTACATTGCTGTCAACAGGCTGTCAAACACAGAAGGGTCAGGACAAACATACTCAGCCTTCAGATGGTCCGGCGCACCAGCCAGCATTGTACTTGGATCGGACCTTCTCGACCTCCGACCTTTGTTCTGGCAGTGAGCTCCTTCAATATCTGTGACAGCGCAGGCTGGTAGCATTTCAACTGCGGATTTGCACATTTTTCCCGGTTGCTGTCAGGACATTGCTGCCACAAGCTCGTCGCGTCGCTGCAGGATCTCCTTCTCAAAAACAATGCAAAAGATCCGATGAAATGAAAAGCCGTCATGATGGGTTATCCATTCACGAGGGTGTCGGACACGGGATTCACTGTAGAGGTGGAGGCGGATGACCTACGTATCTAAATTCAGCTTGAGTCCTGAACATCAATGAGAGGCTACGCACTGTGCACCGTTCAACAAACTTCAGGATCAACTCTCTTCGTCGGAAGTCGGTCTGGAGGATAGTTCTTCCCATTGTGGACTTCAGAGAAGAATGGTCCAAAGTGCTTTCTTAACCAGGCTGGTCGGGTGGCCCACTTGACACGGCAAAACTCAGTCCACGTGCCTGGCAACCCAATCTTGTTCGTTCGGGAAGGATTTCCGGGAGTTCGATGACAATGGTGTCAGGAACATCGGCGTCTAGAAGATCTCCGGCGGCATCTCCGAAGTCCCAGGAGTAGATATCTCCGTCTTCATCCCCACTGGACATGTTGCAAAGGGCCAACACAGAGATGACACCTGGCAAGGAAATATGGTGAATACAGGAGACAAGTGCCAGCACACACTTCTCGCGTAGGGAAACAGTCACGTGCAATTCACAATAAACACAAATACATGATCACGGCCCGAAATGCCTGTCCGGGCCGGAGTTCAACCAGTCCATGTACCCTACAAGTCCTCAAGCTCCCCAAGCTCATCCTCCTCATCATCCGTGTCACGCTCGCTAGCACCAACCTCAAACTCGACCTCCGACTCTTCAACATCCGACTCAAGCGTTTCAGTCCCATTCAACTTTTCTCCTGTGCTGGGACAATGAAATGAGGCATGTCCTCATCATCTCCCTCGTTGGGGAGTTGTTGAGGAGTCGGAGAACGGGAGGTGTCACCGTGTGGAGTCAAATCCCGCACGGGAGGTGAAGCCAACCGTGGAGCGGAGTTTCGGACAAGGGCCTCGCAACGGCTAAGGTTCTCGCGCACCCTCACGAGCTCGTCGGACAGCGTGTCCACCCGAGTGTGGAGCTGTTCCACGACCCTAGAAAGGCCTTGAAACATAAGAAGCTCATTTGCAAGGCGGAAATCTTGGAGGGAGAGGGTGTTGAGCGCTGACGCTTCAAGTGCCACGGTCTTCTCCATGACAACATCGGAGATACGACACTGGATGTTGGACGCGAGGAAGAGAGAGAACGTGGTCGCGGTAGATGCATGGCCTATAGATAGAATATTAATACACACGGGGAAACTGCATACATTGAAAATGAACTTACAGGCGTGGAGGGCTTCAGTGTCGGAATCAGAGTCGGGGGTGTCAGACGTCGGACCAGACACGTCTGCCTCAACCTGAGACTTTACCAAGGCATTTGCACGAACTGCAGCAGAGCACAGAGACGGTGCGCGAACACTGGACCCTGCTACAGAGCCCGATGTAGACGGAGCCCTAGGCGTGGGTGCACGCGTGCTTGGAGAGAGGGTCGGAGCATGTGTGCTGGGGGGGACCGAGGGGGGGACAGCGTTCGGTCGGAACGGAGGCTGGCGTGGAGCATTGCCGAGACGTCGCATGGTCACGTAGTCCGACTTGTTCGTACGGTTGTGTGAGCATTCTAGGGTGTTCTCAACGCAGCCGATGCAGGACCGACTGTGGCCCTCATTCCAGCACCCAAGTCCCTGGTACTCACAGGCTGTGCATGGGATCTGCCAGAAAAATGGTGCACAATTTCAGCTGAGAAATACCCCTGTGGATTCAACTTACCTTGTTTGGCCACCGGGCTGGGTGATCATTGTCAAATGAGATGGCGTCGGAGGTTCCGTCATCCGACGCTGCGTCGGACCTGCTCTCTTGGGCATCGGTGCCGACGTTGCCTTGGTCTTTGGTGTCGGAGATTGCGTCGACAGTGGCAGTGGCAGCCTGGTGTTCTACAAACGGAATCAGTGACAAGGAATAGGAATTAAGAAGCTGATTTGCCGTACCGTCATCTTCAGCGATGTGGTCGGACGACCCGTCAAATTCGGCGTCGGAGGGAGGATCGGGGTGGGGATTGAACACCTCCGAGCGAGTGTCAGATTGCATGCCTGAGCGGGCGTCGGAGTGGTTGTCGGACCGCGTGTTAGATGCAGCATCATCCGAACGCCCGTCGGAATCGGTTGTCCCGGGAGGGACGATATTGGTGGTCCAGAACCCTTTCAGAACGATATACAGTCAGTACAAAGTGTGCACAACACAAGTTGGTGCTCACTCCGATGTCCCCTCCTAATAGCGTGCATCCGCCATTTGCGGGCTGTGATGGCATGGATGTCGGTGTTGCGAGCGCGGAAAGTTCACCCCTCCCGGACCTCCTGGATTGCGAATACGGCCTCAACGATCACGGGATACGAGGATAGTCCTGCCGCTTCGGCAACTGTGCAGAAGTTGTCTAACATTTTTTTCTTATCGGAAGAGTCAGTGCAAGAGTCGACAGAGAAAAGACAACTACGCACGAATGTTCGGAGAAAGTACTTCTACCATTTCCCATTGGGCTCTCCAGGTGTCTGTTGAAGGACCTCAAGTGCCGTGAGCAGTCGTGATTCCAACGCGACAAACTCCGTGTTGAACTCAAAGCTGTCGACATCTGCATCTTGAGAAACTGGTTCATTGTTGCGGTCTGACCGCGTCGGGGAAGATGAAAAGAGAGATGTCATGACGGTGAGGATAGGGGAAAGGAACAGGGCACAGAGATAATCGCGCCTTTGCCACTTTGCGACAAAGTGGCGGTCACGTGACATTTGCCGCCGCGGCCCGGGTCTGCGCAAATGGCCAAGTCGTTCAGCCGTGTCTTGACCGCCACGTCGGCATCTTCCCCTCTCCTCTCCCTCTATTCCACCACCATCTGCTCATGTCCGCCCATCAAACGAAGCCCCTCACCAACTCCGCGCACGAGCTCTGCCTCCGTTATGCCATCCTGAGAGCGCAGGAGCGGGCCCCGATAGACGAGCCGACGGAAAGGTGGTGGGGGACGTTTACCTCTGAGCTGGTGCACAACGACGGTTTTTCATCCCGAATATTGTACTGACCTTTTTCCGTCAAATTTAGAATATCATTTGGGGTCGATCGCCGCTCCACCGGGTCAGTGCGGTGCCATTGGAGTCTGCGTTCACGGCATCGTTTGAAGGCCTCCTGGAGCTGCCACTGGCAGGGGGAGTGCGGTGGCAGGAGATGCGCAGCTGCCAGGTCGTGTTTGAAGGGGACCCCACTCCAACAGCGCACGCATGGTGGATGAGCGACGGTGAGTAGCACATTGACTTCTCTATCATTCATTCACTGATTGACATGTCCGACAGACTTGTACTGTGTCGCGCTGGACTTGTACCAAATCTCGCCGAACGCCACTCTGACCCCCCCTCCGACCGCCAATCGCGAACCATCGCTGGCCCCCCCCCTTCCCCCCACGCTCCATTTCGACCCACTCTCCGACGAATCCGACGGGTCTCAAAAGTCCGACGCGTCCGATGACGAGGGCTTCGATGGCGGCAACCTTCCCAACCTGCCCACCCTGCCCGCCCTGGGCGGAAACTCGTTCCAGGACATGGACGTTGAGATGGATGAGAACCCCGTTCAAGCCCCCCCAAAGGCGTCTACAGTCCCTCAAGAGGACGTAGCAATGGAAGATGCCTCGGGAGCCGACCAGGTGGCGGAGGAGCAGGTCGGCAATTCCGACGTCGGAGACGTCAGCGTTTACTCATCGGACACCGACGGTGGTGTCGCAACGTGGCCAAACAAGGTAAGTCTCCATTTGAATATCATTTCTTATTCTGATCCGCTCCCACGCAGCGCGACTGCCTCTAGTGCGTCGCAGGGAATGGTCTGTGCTGGGCCCGCGACCACATGACCAGCTGCACGCGGTGCTGATCGCGGAAGAAACCTTGCAGCCACCATACTGGCAGCACAAGCACGCCGAGGGCGGTGCACGACGCCCTTCATGCTCAGGGCAAGGGACGGCTCCTACCAAAGTTCAACAAGAGAGCCCAGTCTATCCCCCCCAAATTGGACGCGAAGGCCAAGGCCAAGAACCTCAACTTGAATGCCGCCAAGTCCAACGGTGGGAAGTCCGACACCACCAGGTCCGACACCGCCAAGTCCGATACCGCCAAGTCCGACATCACCAAGTTAACAAAAGGAAAGGTCGACAAAGGCAAGGGTCGAGCGATCAAGGCATCGGGTAGTGGTAGTATGGCCGCATTTTATCCTTTTCATTCATCCTTCGTCTACTAACCCAGTTCTTATCCTTCTAGCTCACATCCACGTTCCTGCAAAGACCTTTTCCATGTTCTTGAATTCTGTTCTGGTCCACTGTGAGACGAGCGAAACACCCGAGGAAAAATGGCGAAGGGAGGGATGACCGGGCATGGCTTTGAAATGAAGGTCAATTTCTTCTTTGCCTCCATCCAGGGTTTTGACCGACCAGCTCATCAGGTGATCCTTGAAGACGCCCTTGTGTAGCTGATGAAGAATGTTGGGGGTGAAGCACCGGAATATGTTCGTGTGGGGTAGGTCAGCCCAGAATGGATTTATACGATGTAAGCCTTGTTCTTTGAACTCGTCGGGTCGATCTCCGCTGGCTTCCTGCGCTAGAGTGACCAATGTCTTGCGCGGGTCCCTGGGGGGTGATATGTTGGGTTCCCTGCGGTTCTCTGGGTCAACCAAACACTCTGGACACCGATTCTCCTTGCAGCAAGCAACAAGGCATTGCTCGGGATAATCGGCAATGTATGCAGCGAGGATAGGGTACACTCGCCGAATGTTGCCATTGGCACACGTCATCTCGACGCCTTCAAGTCCCGCACGGATGAGGGGCTTGAGGACAACGTGCATTGAGGTATGGAACAGCTGATGAATTTGTTCAGATCGCTTCGCCTCCAAAAAACATTCTGCCTTCGTGACTGGTAAGTACCCAATTAGAATCATGGCTCAAGCCGAAGTTTCTCTGTGTTTCTCTGTGTCGATGTTGCCTATGGTAAGGTATACCTGCCAAGCAGCCTTGTCCCCGCTGAACAAGGATAAGCGTGTCTTGTCGGTCGAGATGATCCCGTGGCTATTGTCGCACCTATGGGAATGGAAAATTTTCCCTACGTGGTACGTCAGTTATAATCTACATGAGCAAGAGCTGCAAGATACTGACCTGCATGTCCCACCACCAATTTCCCATCGACATCTCCTCGTATACCGGCTTCTCACGTGCCAGATCTTCGTACAGCTTCTCCGGGGCATAAGACAAGAAGTTACGAAAGGTGGGGTTGTCGATGAGATCCTTGATGCAGCTGACCGGGTCTCGATACCATATTTCAACATCTTCCGTCATTGGTTTGCCATCTTTGTCAACTCGGTCTCCGGTGATGCGCTGTGTTTTGCATAACCACTCCGGTCCTGTAGGCAGCGCATCGACTTTCTGAAGAAACGCGCGGTTGTTGTGGAAGGAGAGGCCAAGGGACTTGATCTGAATGGAAACTTTGTGTGAGTGTGAGAGCCATCAAGGTACAGACACTTATCTGACCTTGTCTAGCTTCAAAAACTCCTCCGTCTGTTTTTGCCCCAACGTTTTGATCATCCATTCCACGAGCTTCCACTCCCCTTCATTCGCAAACGGCTCCCATCGTCTACCACCCTCTCCTTCTGCCTTTGCTTCCCATGACTCGTACCGAGTCTGTCCAACGCCAACAGCGATCCCCGCCGGTTCAGGATAAACCTCGCAAAAACGTGTTGGCCAAGGATCTTCTGCCTGTGTGTCCATCCGTGCGCACTTCTTGGGTCGTGGATTTTCATTGACACTGGATACCCCCGGGGTAGGGCCGCGAGGAGAAGGAGCCGTGTGTTGTATTGGAGAGGAAGGATCCGCAGGATAGTGACTTTGTGCGTAATCCACCAGGTCCGGGTCGTCAGTCCCGAGCTCATCATCCGATAATAGATGCTGCTCTTCATCCTCCAAGGATACGCAACCCCGAGGTGGGGTCTTTGCATGGGCCGTTTCTTCAACATAACTTGCAAATGCTTCACGGCATGCGGTCTTCTGTTTGATGTGCGAGCGCAATCCTGCCGCATTTTTGAATGCCTTTGGACACGAGCGACAGCAGTGAGTGGTCGGCCCAGGTGTGACCATAATGGGGATGCTAAATTTTTGCTAGTGCTTGAGTGAGCATACACATCTCAAGGTCCGTGCGTGTGTACATAACTGTCACAAACAACTGACCAGCTCCGCCCGCCTGCGTCAAACCATTTGCACTCCGTCCGTCCACCCTCACTATATGTCTGGGTCTACCAAATGGCGACATCCTCCAACTCCCCCATCTGATGACGCGGATGAGACTGCACCTCCGTCTAAAAAACCTACTCTCCCATCTGGTGACTCTGGTCGTTCGTCATCAAAGCGGAACAAGAAAGCCACGGTGGCTCAAATCCTCCTTGGCTTGTTCCTTATCCATCCATCTCATTCTGCACGCTAACTAGTCTTTGTAGATGAAGAACAATGTGCTAAACTTGCCGCAAATATCATACACTATGACAAGGAGCTCCACAAGCTTCAGAATTGTGAGACAGTTTCTTACTGTCCGTGTCTCAATACTCAAAGACTGTTCTCTAGGCGACAGCAGTAAGGAATCCCAGAAGACGTTCTCCCGGAATGAAACACGGCTCAAGAAGTTAGAAGACACAATGCCGGAGCTACGTGCAGAAGCAGGTGTGTCTCTCGTCGCCGTCAATGCTGTATAAATGAACTAAATATACTACCAAGTGGAACTCCGTAGTGCTGCTCCTTCTGAGCATGGTTCCAATGAAGACCGAGGCTTACCTGAACTTGAATACGAACTGCAACGGATGGTTGAAAGCGAAGATGACGAGATGCCAGGCTCAGACAAGCTCGACGACCTCCATCTGCCAAGTTCGACTGTAAGCTTTGCGACATCGGTATACCGTTCCTGTCCTCCGTGTTCCACTTTCATCTCATGTGTGCCTCCTAGACTCATGTAGTTCACAATACCAGCCACGATGCAAGACCACACAAGACGGCACCCTCCCGACCATCGCTTATTTCCCATGGCCATTCATCTTCAGTACAATCAACAGTCTCGGCACCATCCCGTGCTTCTAACCATCAACCACCGTGTCCTACTAATCATTCGGGTAGTGGTACACCACGGGATATAGTCTCGCAGCACACAACCCATTCTGACAAGCATCAGAGTACACGACCAAGGTACCTTCATCACCGCCTGCGGGTTCAGTGCGCTAATCATCTTGCTCTGGCAGTACAACACCACAGACACCTTCGTCTCAAACATGACACTCTTTCAGTCAGACACATCCTTCTACTGGTCCTCAACCAGCTACGCAGCGAAACCAGGTGGCAGCAGTGCAAGGTCCGGCGATACCTGGATCTCGGTCACCACCTCGACCTCAAACACCACCTTTCCGCAATGGGACCACCCCCGCTGGACGCGCAAAGGGGCACGATTACTCTGACGACGTATATTCCCTCATTCAAAGTGCAATCCGTCGCTCCGAAAGTAAGGTGGTCACCCATTCTGCTTTCCCCTCACTCGAAGATCAAATGAACTGGGCCGATGCCGCATGGAAGAGTGCTAACGATAGCTTCAACAAGCCCTACAGGATTTTGCCACGGATAACCAGCTTGGTATACGCGCTCTGTAAATGTATCAATGCATGCTAACATATTTTAAGATCAAGGGAGCGGCATCCAACATGCGCGGTGAATTGAAGAGTGCCGTTCGCAAGATCATCCCACATGTATACGGCCTTATGACCGACGGCAAAACTAAATCAATCGCAAAGAACAAGAAGCGTGTCAAGTGACTACTGACCGAGCACGCATATATGTATAAGGTATCTTTCTACATGCTTCGGGTATCATACGCACCCCTTACTCTGTTTTATGTGCAGGATTTTTGACAGCCGTACGGGATATGCGGAATCCCCCGTCGTCTCGCTTGTTCTGAGAGCTACATGGTTCAAGACCCCGCATGATCGCAGAAACAAGTACCCGGAATACTTCAACCCGATTACAGCAGCCACCCTTGCACTGATATTCATCATGGTACATTAGCATCGTATCTGTCAATGCGATCTCACACGACTATGCACAGGTTGAGTTCTGCCTGGAGGAATGGGGCGAGGGTGTTGAGAAGGATGGACCGTCTTTTACCAAAAGCGGGTATCGCAACAAGTACAATGCTCGACTGACCGATATCAAGGAGTGGTCGAAGGAGCATCCCGACTTCTTTAAGAATCTCGGCAAGAAATTGTACAAGCGTGCTCGGTGACGTTCTCTCTTCGCTATCCCCATCCATTGTATCTTATTGTGTCTCAGAGAAAAATCCGGGGCTGCTCCACTAGACCAAGAAGCAACAAGCCGTCTCTCTTCTGCCGCTCTCAAACAGGCAAGGGGTGCACTTGCTGGCTGCACAGGTAACACGGATAGCGAGGCATCAAGTAGCGACACAGACTCAGACACGGGCTCCAACAAATCAATTAATGCGAACAGTCACGGTGTGGTACTACACAATAATGTACGTCGTCAGCGTTCCGAAAGCCAGCTGCAGGATGGTGCCAAGGATGGTGCCGAGGGTGGTGATGGAGGTGGCAATGACAGTGGTTTCAGTGACGGAGGATCAGCGGCATCCCAATGACGGCACAGTTTAGATGGTGGTGACGAGGAGATGGAGGATGTCGAGGGTGTGCATGATAGAGCGGCGGGTGCAATGGGCTCTCGCGGGCGTACTCGGGATGGCGATCGCAGTGACTAGGGGGGGATGAGTAAGCATGCGGGTGGTACCACTGCGGTGGCGGGCCCGATATGAGCTATACACAATTATGATATGAATATTATATTGTGTCCGTTTCTGTCCGATTATGGAGGTTCATTCTGAGTGAAATTTATTTAGGAAGGTATGCTATATGACTAAGGCTGTTCTTCCAAGGCTATAGGAGGCAATATGGGCAATATGTCTGCAACTTGATAATATCCTCGGGAGACCACAGGATAGAGTATGGGCAATATGTCTATACCTTGATGATATTCTCTGGAGACTATAGGATGCAATAGAGGCAATACACCTACAGATATATGTAGTATACACCATTACTCTACAGACTATAGACTATAGGTGGTAACTTTGCACTCTACACAGACCTACAAAGCATGGCTAACTACTATATAGTCCTACAAAGACTAGGGAAGGACACGGGTTTGGTGACCCGTGATGGGTCACGGGTACGGGTTGTACGGATATGGGTGCGGGTTGGCCTATCGGAACCCGGGGCCTCCCGTGGGTACCCGCACCGACCTGTCCGGTTTTGGGGGCCATTTTCGGGGCCATTTTCGGGACTTCTTTCTGCTTATTTTTTGCATTCTGGCTCTTATGTAGTTTATTCAGCTCAATTTAATCATATTTAGTAGCAAAGAAACCCAGAGCAGGAATAAAAGAAAGCAAGACAATGTATGGTGGGGTTAGGGTTAGCCAGTGGAAAAGTGTAAGCAGACAAGTGTAGATAGCAAAAACGGAGGGAAAAGAAAAAAAAACGGGGCCCAGGGGGGGGGGCGCATTGTGAGCAGTGGCAGCTGTTGGGTTGCACATGGAGGGGGTGCATCCACGGCGGCGGGGTGCACGCGGGGGCAGTGAGGGTGTTGCAAAGGGAACAAGTGTTGCGGATGGTGAATAGTTGGGGTGAGGGCATCGGGAAGTGCTGTGAGCGGTGAAGGTGGCGAGGGTGGCGAGGGCGGCGAGGGCGGCGAGGGCGGCGAGGGCATGAGGGCTGTGAGGGTGCAAGGGAGGTGAGTGTATTGAAAACAAGGAAGGGGGAGAGCGCACCAAAGGGAACGTCGCCGGTGTGACGTGGCCACGCTTAGAGTGTCGCCGGTTGCACCCCGACCGCGCTGTATGAGTGGAGGGGCAGGGCGGTGGTGGACTTCGCCATGGCGGCGGTCACGGCGGCTGCAGCGGCAGTGGTGGACGTGGCCACAGTGGCAGTCACGGCGACGGTGGTGGTGGTGGGAGGAAAGACAGGTGCGGGTTTCCCGTGGGAGTACCCGTACCCGCGGCAAACCCGGACCCGTTCTCACGGGTACGGGTTTTCGCGGGTCGGGTACAGGTCGACCTCCGGGACCCGCGGGAGTACCCGTGTCCTTCCCTAACAAAGAGGGGTACCTACCAACAGAACTACTGTTACTATAGAGGCGATGTAGTACAATATAGTCACGTCGATTTCTTCTGATGTACCCCCTCGATCCCATCCTTGTCTTCCCTCGTGTTGCGACGCCCTGGACCTGCTTTGCAGGTAGACCGTGCGTGACACTGATCTCCTCGACTAACCACTTGATTGCAGTGGGCGCTCCAAAGTCTGTTGAAGATAGTAATGCGGACGATCTCTAGCTTTAACTACATTATGTAATATGGGACGGAAAGGAACAGAAGGTTCTGGGAAGAACCAGAACAATATGGAATCGGCTGTGCGAGGCTATGCAGAGCATGTGATTCTTACTGTACACTTTCACATGAAAGCTGTGGTGGATGACTGAGCACACTCTTGGCGCTGATTAATTATGCTACACTATGGCACCACTTTCTTATGCCTTTTATGATTGGCTCTTATGGCACAGCGGTTTGGGTATATAAGGCTCTCATATTTTGACCTGCCTCCTCACTCGAAGTATCCCTTCAACTGAGGTGACCAATCCTTTATACCTTCTACTTATTTCTCTCTCGCTTAGATACCTTACTATAGCATCTCACTGACTTGGATAAGGTATAATACTCACTCGAAGTATCCCTTCAACTGAGTGTCTCACTGGCTTGGATAAGTCTATTCAACAGGTTATGGGCCCTGGCCTATCTATCTAGCCCTCAAGTCGTACAAAGTTCTTCAAAGGCAAGTAACTTTCATTAGTCCCACTCGCTCCCCAATTTGCTTGTCCCTGGGCCTTGCATTGTGTCCTCACCCTGAAGGGGTAACACAAGCGCGGCGAGGGAGCCCTGAAGCGGGCAGAAGCCATTGCGAGTCCTCTTGTCCTCCATCCCTCTGCGTGCTACAATACAGTTTGGCCCATTAGGGACATGGTCTTTTACTTACCCAGGTTGCATGCGGGCATTTCGTTCCCAGCCGCTCTGAAGACGTCTTAGGATGTGTAGTGTCGTAGCACCCTGAAACCAAGTGACCTCACTTGAGGAAGCTGGCAGGAAGGGCCTCTGGCGACGCTTGTGTCGTCGCTAAGCCAGTACATAATTACTATACTTAGGTAATTAGGCAAGCGCTAGGGGAGCCTAACGTGATGCTATAGGTACTTGTGAACGGTTGGCTGGTGCCCTTAAGTGCGGACCGGTTTAGGTGTCCCAATCCAGAGGGAGGTACTAGTCAATCCACCCTGGAGCACCTGTTACAACTACGCATCACATACTATAACTGTTCATACAAGTACTATAGGCGCGCATGGACATTGAGGCAGAGCAGGAACCTTAGGGTTTCTGGTTTAGAGTACAGACACAGGGGAGGGTTGCTGCCCCTTTGCGACTTTTGGAATCTGGGTCTGACCGCTCCTCAACCCAGATTATCGCCACCAAGACTTATCATGTCTTCAAACTCGCTCCCTTCCAGCTTCGTCAGACTTGATGCGACGAACTGGAAATCCTGGTCACGCAACATGCAGGACCTGCTGCAGAGCAGGAAACTGTGGCGCGTCGTCAATGGCCAGAAGCCTCGTCCCTCAACAAGCACAGAGATCACTGGCTTCGAGAAGAAGAAGAAGGATACGGAAGCCAAGGGTGAACTTACCATCCAAATTACATCGGCGCCCAATTTAGAACTCTCCACTCTCTCTGGCAAAGACTACAATGAAGTCGGAGGAGACTAGGAAGACAATGATGATGTAGCCTTTGGCCTTCTCAAGCTTGCTTGCGTCACTGCTGTGCGCAGCAAGATGGAGTACTGCACATCGTCCTATGGCGCCTGGGAGGTCCTGGAGGGGATCTACTCCAGATCTGGCATCATGACCGCATTTACCAGCTTTGATCTCTACTAACAACATCACCTCTCTGAGTCGGAGCCCCTTTGTCCTCAAATCGAAAAAATGACGGAGGAGTACAATATCCTAGGCGATAATGGTCTTGGACTATCCGACATGTTCTACACCTTCATCGTCCTCAAGGCTCTCCCTGACTCCTTCCAGGAGTTAGTTCCTATCATCCTTAACTCCTTCCCTCATCAGAAAAACACGATGGTGGATTTCGGCAGATTTTGGCAAATTCGGGGGTTTATAATGCATTATAACCGATTCTAACACCCCGGAAATCAATTATAACTTTGTTCACCTTTTTCTGACGCTGACATCACCAAGGCGAATTCTGAAGACATCTTCATTCACATCATCGAGGAGGAGTCTCGTTGCAAGGGTAAAGTTGCTACCCTCGCGTTCTCCAAGGCAGGAGGAAAAGGAAAGAGAGGGGGATCCTCATTGTCGTCATCTGTGCAGAAGAAAAACAACAAGGACCTCAAATGTTTCTACTGCAACAAGCCTGGCCACAAAAAGGCTGAATGTCGCAAGCACAGGAAGGATGAGGAAGAGGCGAAGAAGAAAGGTGGAGAGGGCAGCGGCAGGGAACCTACTGTAAATACCTTGCAGGCGTCTTCGTCTTTGGATGCCAATGACATGAAGATTTCCTGGTATATCGCCCCTGGGCACACTCGTTGGATGTTGGATTCTGGCTGTTCACAACATGTAACCCCACACCGAGGCGACTTCAAGTCGTACACACCGTTAAAGGACTCACATCCAATAACACTCAGAAATGGCGGCCAGATGACCTATATAGGCATTGGTACAGTGCGCGCGGTCTCTGTTGTTAAAGGGAAATGTATACTGGATCACGTTACACCTTGCGCCCACAGTAATGGTCAACTCAGTGAAAGCGGAAAAGGTCAAAATGACTATGGCGGACATTATACATCAACATTTTGGACACGTCTCTCATGGTACACTCACAAAGTTAACACCAGATGTTGTCAAAGGAGTGCACATTAACCCAGCATCTGGTCCCTCTGATCACTGCCATGGTTGTCAGATGGGAAAGTTAACACGTCAAATGTTCCCAGTTTCAGAGAAGCGCGCTATGCGGGTGTTGGAAAAGATTCATTCTGACCTAGAAGAACCCATGCGTATAAAATCGATCTAAGGAAATATCTATATGGCTACATTCCTCGATGATAGTTCGTCTTTCGGTGCTATCTACTATCTGAAGGCAAAAAGCGAGTTCGTGAAAGTGTTCGAGCACTTTAGAGCGTGGGCCAAAAATCACATGGGCAAAAAGATAGGAATCTTCCACTCCGATCATGGAGGGGTTTCACTAGTCGGGAACTCGAGGATCGGTTCAAAGAACTGGGAATAGAACATCATATGTCCGTGCCGTACACGCCACAACTTAATGGACGAGCGGAACAATTCAATCGTACGATCCTTGAAAAAGCGATGGCTATGCTTCACCACGCTGGCCTTAGCTTAGGATTCTGGCAGTATGCAGTCAATCCATGTTGTCGTTCTCGACCCCCTCTTTAAGGTCAGGGCATCTGGACAATGGATCTGGTTGATGGTGAAGGCCTGGCTTGTGCGTCAGTATGAAATTGAAACATGTGAGGAATAACACCCATCAGGCCTACCGACAACTCAGCTTCTGTGCTTCCTTGAAGTATTCCAGGTTCTTGTGGTCCGTCCAAATCTCAACTGAATGAGTTGCGCTTTCCAGATAGCGTCTCCAAGCTTCAAGCACGCGAATGATCGCCAGCAGCTCCTTGTTGTAGATGTTGTAGTTGCATTCCGGTTCAGTGAGCGACTTGGATAGGTAGGCAACAGGATGAAGTTGACCATCTTCGCCACGCTGCGAGAGGATACCTCCAGTTGCAAAGTCCGAGGCATCAACTTCCACCAAGTATGGTTTCAACGGGTCAGGGAGAATTAGGACAGGCGACGAGGTGAATACAGCTTTGAGTGCAGCGGAGGCGTTTTGACACTCTACAGTCCAGTTCCATGGATGATCCTTCTTGGTCAGTTAAAACAGGGGGCGTGCAACCTTGGAAAAGTCCTTGATGAAGCGACGGTAGAAGTTTCCAAGCCCGAGGAATGACTGGAAATTCTTGACATTGCAAGGGGTGGGCCACTCAGTGATGCCCGCTACCTTGATAGGATCCATAGCAATCTGGTCATGCGAGATAATCAAGCCGAGGTACTCAACAGAATCTTGTTCAAAGACACATTTCTCCGGCTTGAGGAAGAGGTCATTGTCCTTCAGGCATTGCAGCACCTGTGTCATCAGTTCACGGTGTTCTTCGAGTGTCTCTGTGAAGACAAGGATGTCGTCCATGTAAATGACAACCTTGCCACTGTCGATGAGATCCTTGAAAAGTTCATTCATCATTGCCTAGAACGTCGCAGGAGAATTCATAAGGCCAAAGAACATCACCAGGGGTTCGTACAGCCCGCGGATCATTTTGAAAGCAGCCTTCCACTCGTCTCCTTTCTTGATATGGACATTGTTGTAGCCCCAGCGGACATCCATCTTGGAGAAGACCGTGGCACCTTTGAGTTTGTCAACCAGCTTGGAGATGAGTGGGAGTGGGTATTCGTTCTTGACGGTGCTTTTATTCAACGCTCGATAGTCCTGCACGGGATGAAGCTTCCCGTCCTTTTTCTTGATAAAGAAGAAGGGACTTGCCATGGATGATTTTGACGGACAAATGTAACCCTTTTTGACGTGTTCATCGAGGAAGCTATCCAGCTCTTGCTGCTTGGATGGGGTCAAAGGATACACCTTGCAAGCCTTTGGTTGGAAGTCTGGCTTCAGGTCAATAGCATGGTCCCAGGGGCGTCACTCAGAGAGATGTTCAGACATAGCTTTGTCGAACACCAACTTGAACGAGCGATACTGCTCAGGGACTATATTTTCAAATGTCTTTGTCTTGACGTCAGCTGCCTGTTCTGCAAGCTGTTGCACCTTGGTGAAGGTGGCATGTATGGTGAGGTCGTTGGACTGTTCTTCTTGTGCTAGCTGTTCAAGGGTGACCTCCTTTACGGCTCCTGCAGCACATAGGTCATCTTGGATCCAGGAGGCCAGGATAACATCCGACTGCTCGTCGTCATCTCCTGTGAACCACTTTGCACCTGAAGGTGTACAGCGGGGAGAATGAATACAAGCATGATGTATGCAGCAGGCAGGGATCACGTACTTCGTGTTGCTTGGGTGGTTGGTCATGGTGTGGACGCGAGGTTCTTCGACTTCAACTTCGTCGACTTCGATGACGTCAATGGGCGGTTGTGGCCCAGACTGATGTTCAGGTTTGATGCGAAGCTTCTTGACCGGAGGTTTGTGTAGGACGCAGGTAGGTGGGCAGTGCGTCATGTCGACTTCTTCTCTGTCCCAGTTGATTTCTGGGTTATGCTCCTTCAACCAGTCAGTTCCTAGGATCATGTCGTGATCGCCGATGTCCGTGACAAAGAACTCGGCTGTTTCTTCATGATACAATTCTATGGATTGTGTGTAGATGAGAACACGCTGGGTAGTTGAATGACGCACCCATCCCATTATGTTCTCCGTCCCATCTACATTGTGAACGGGGAACGGGCGGTCAAGGGTGTCTAACGAGAGCCCTCTCTTTTCTACAAATCTTCAGTTAATTATAATGCCTTCAGCACCGCTATCAAGCAGTGCTTCAGCGTCAATTTTTCTTCCAGTGACTTGTCCAATCAGTTTGACATCTAGCAGTATTGAGGGTGTGTGCCTATTCTTCATGACCGTTGACAGTGTCAAGCAGGTTGGAAGGACACGCTCACTGGATTGCATGGATGATAATACAGAGAAATGATTTGATGATGCCATAGAAAAACCTTTGCCACCCACAGATGACACGACTGGGGGGTGTTCTAAAAATCCAAACCGCCAGTGAGATCCTTCAACATTGCCGTGGCCTCCTCACGCTCCTCCTTGCCCAACTTCTTCATCTTGTTGATCAGGACCAACATCTCCTTGACTGGGTCCGCGTTTGAGGTTGTTGCCGCTTGAGGGGACGACAAGCCAGGCGTGGAGGATACTCCTGAGTTTGAGTCAGTTTCCAACGCTCCTACACGTCTTCCACTGCTCGAGTCCTTGTTCGGACAGTCGCATAGCATGTAACCTGGTTGGCGACAGAGGAAACAACCACCTTCCTTGCGCAGGCATTTGCGCTCAGCATCAGTGAGACGTCCTAGATGCCCTCCTTGGGTACTGACTGCTCCAATGCGCGGTCTACCGCTGGTGGAGGATGAGGGTCGTGCGCTAGTGATCGACAGCGAGGTCTTCTACTTCCGGTCTGCAGGAGAGGCGAGCCTGCGGTTGCAGAGAAAGGCTTCGTTGAGTGCATACACGTGAGTCTTCCAGTCATCAAGAGTGGTGGGGAGCGGCCAAGTCCTTTCACACTCCTTGCGAATCCTTTCACACTCCTTGCGAAGGCCACTATTCAATCCTTCTTTAAAGAAGTAGAGAACAGACTCATCTTGGAATCCCGAGCGTGGGAGGAGGGACTCAAATTCGGTGATGTACTGCTGCACCGGGCGGTTGCCTTGTCTGAGGTCCACGAGGGCATTCTAAGAAGTGATGGTTTCATTGAACTGTTTGAAGTCTTTGTCGAATTGGGCGAGGACATCCTTGAGGGTGGGCCACTTCGCACGAGTGGTTGTACCCGCTGGCTTATTGTCCTCGGCATCGAGGATCTCCTCCTGGCGCAGCTCCGCCCACACGCCGGTGACTGAGCCTTCCATCAGGGAGAGCATCAGCTGTATCTAGTCATTGTTACTTGCATACTTCTTGCTGTTTGCCCTGAGGAACATGCGGACCGCATTTTTGAAGCGACGTGACTCCTTGCGATCACCAGTAAATGGCTTAGGCTTAACGCCTATCTCACCGGTGGAGGAAGTGGGGGTGGTCGAGGCTGGTTGAGACATGGTGGTTGTAGGTAGTTGAAACGGGAGCAGAGGGTTAACGGGAGCTTTAGAGGACTGATGAGGACTTTGAACAGCTGGAGAGCCTGGGGTAGAGGGAGGTAGGGGAACTGCAAGTGTGTTGCAGAAGGTTGCAACATATTTGTTGTGTGCAAGAGTGATCCTGTAGAATGCTTCTGCAGCGACTTCGAGTTCTTTGTCTAAGAGGAAGGGTTTTTCACCTGTGGCCCAGGTTCAACGATCAATGTCTGCATCGTAGAAGCTGGGATACTACTCTACGACTGCGCGTCCGTTCTTCTTGTAGGTGTACCACTTCTTTGTACACTTGTTGAATCTGATACCAAGGGGAACAGACCAAGGCTGATCTTGTCACGGTGGAGGTGGAGGGGAGCCTTCTTTGGGAGCAGTGGCGACTTCTTCTCATTTGGGGGTCTGGGGGTTGTAGATACGGTCGTGCTCCTGGGACGTGACATTGAGATTGGTTTGTTCTATGTAAGGGAGGCCCTCCTCGTCGTTGAAGTACTACTGGGCAGTGACTTCATTGTCGTGTGTCTAATGTACAATTTGTCGTCTACCAAGGGTGAGGGTGTAGTATTTGCCTGGGGTAGCTCCGCAAGTGAAGCCGAGAGGGAGGTCTGGAGTAGTGGCGCGGGGGGAGGATTTGGAAGTGATGGTGGTGTTTAGAAGAAGTCTGCCGTGATGGGGCGACGGCCTAGGAGGCAAGCAGTGAGGTAGGAGGCTCTGAGAGCCTGGTGGATCTTGTGCCGATGACAACGCTGCTGCAGCTCCTTACGGCTGGTGACCGTTCAACGAAGTGGTGGTGGCGGTGTAGATTAGGGTGTAGGGAGGGCAAGGTTATAGACAGTGGGGAAGCTTTGACGGACAAGTGATGGTGGCAGATGGGTGTTAGAACAGGTGTGCCAGGTAGGGGAGTAGATGGAGAACTCAAAGCGGTTCTGATCTATATCAAGGCGCACAACAACGCGAGCATAGAGGCAGAGGATTGTCTGCCTACTGTGACCGTGATTCCAGTGTCACTCGTAAATGCGACAGTTGACGCCGTGGACTTTCCAGGTGTGCTCTTTGCAGAGGAGCTTGAGGGCGCATCGGCAATCGACAGTGATGGCATCTTCTTGGGGCCAAGAGAAGGGGCGTCACATAGAGTTGAAGGTCTAGAGATTGAATGCGATAAAGATTGGTTGATCGAGCGGTTCCAGGATGGGGGATTTAACATCGTAGAGACGGCAAGGGGTGTGGTGAGGTGGGTGTGGGGAAGATTGTCCTAGTGTTAGGGATTGGTCCAGCGACTGGCAGATCACCCAAGTCACCTAAAGAAAGAGAAGGAAGAGGATGGATTGACACGAGAGGGTCCAAGTCCAGGCGTAGAGCCAAAGCAGTACATGGGGAACAAAGAGGACAATCTAAGGAAAAGGGACGCAAAGGAGAGCCTTATATATGTACAGGATCAATGGTGTGATGATGGTGCAAGCGGGAGAGAACAATAGGGAAAAGGAAGGAGGAGGACAGTGTCACGGTTCGCCCTTTTGCTCCGCTTTTTCCTTGCTTTCTCGCACTATCTGATCCCACACCTGTGGATCAATCCCCTTTGATGGCATCGCTGATGTGCCCCTTGGTCTGTGCACATCCCCTCTCTAGTATATATAGCTGGCCTGCATGTATCTAGCTCTTTAGCCTTTCCTCCTAGTCTTTACCAGCTTAGAGTGCAATGTACTGTTTCTTCCTTGTTCCCTGATTCCCCCTTTCCCTGAGCCACTGCCTGTGTCGTGACTTAGAAGGCTATTGGATGCATTCCTTAGTCGGTTGTTTTTGACAGATAGAGTCCGGAGCAATGATGTCATAGATGAAGAGATAAGGGCACCGCAGGCAGAAGTCCATTTTAGCGCTGACATAAGGCATTTGAAACGGGGACTGAAAGTACAAAAATCGTAGTGGGCTTACCTTGATCACTACACTCGGGAAAGCATGAGTTAGGAATGCGCAGTAGCCGTGAACAAAGCAGAAGGAAAGGCGTCATTTTGAATGTGTGTTTACCCGTCGGAAACCCATTAGACACGTGAGGTTTGTGATCTGATATGACCGACCCGAAACCCTAAGTTTGTAATGGGTCTTATTTTGAGCAAAAACCTACCTGGTACATCTCATTTGGGAGTGCTTATGGGTGGGATAAAGCTTAGCATTTCAAAGCTATCCACGTTGGGAAAAAATCAGTTCAAAGTATCAAATTTCAAATCTGTAAAATCACTAGCACCGACCAGCGCCCCCGCCAAGGCGCTGATCGGCGCTGGTGATTTATCTAAAATTTTAGATCAGTCACGTCCCAATATGGATGTGTTTGAAATGTCAAGCTCCATCACCCCCACAATTACTCCCAAACGAGATGTATCAGGTAGGTTCTTGCTCAAAATAAGACCCATTACAAACTTAGGGTTTTGGGTCGGTCATATCAGATCACAAACCTCACGTGTCTAATGGGTTTCCGACGGGTAAACACACATTCAAAATGACGCCTTTCCTTCTGCTTTGTTCACGGCTACTGCGCATTCCTAACTCATGCTTTCCCGAGTGTAGTGATCAAGGTAAGCCCACTACGATTTTTGTACTTTCAGTCCCCGTTTCAAATGCCTTATGTCAGCGCTAAAATGGACTTCTGCCTGCGGTGGGGAGGAGTCAGATTGACGACATCATATGATGGGAAATGGGATCATGTGACTGAATGCGATGCAGCAAAAAGGGAAAGGATTGAGGTGATCCGTGACATGGTGGACCTGGATCGGTGAAGGCGAATATGATGTCTGGGAGGGGTTTACCCAGGTCATCAACATGGCGCTTGGCAAGGTGAGTCACCGCTCCCCATTTGGCGACAAATGCTCGGCAAGGTCTGCCTTTCCCGGCGAGGGTCGTCAGATCCCAAAAGCTGATGTTGAAATGCAGGAACTCGGCAACATGAAAGGGAAGGCTTGGAAGGTGTGGATAAAGGAGCAGGCAGAGCGGCTGGCATCCGTGGGGACTCACGGAGGGGGATTGCATCAGAATATGGTGCAGGAGCGGATGAGGAATGTAGATGGGTTGGCCAGATTGGCTCAGCGGTGGAACAACTTGCCGCAGGGGAGGGGGGGAGAGTTGTAGAGTACTTGTATTTTTATTGCCTTCGGCTTATATCAATGTCCTTGGCGGGCATCCTCCAGTGTGGTTCGGTGGGAGTCCTATAGTGGAGAAATGCGGCGGCAGGGGGGCATTTGGGCGGGGGAAATGGCACTCCGTGGGGGAGTCAGCTTGCCGGGAAGAACTTGCCGGGAAGACCTCGCCAGGGAGAACTTGCCAGGAGTGAGAGAGTTGCGGTCCGGCAAGGGATAATCGATACGGAGGAGGGAGGAGGGATAGTACTCAAATTATGTCGATAAATGGGTGGCTCCACCACCCCCTGCACGGTCACCCAGCGAGAGATACAGGTGCTTGGTGTGATAAATGAGTACTAATTTGGGTGTATATGGGCTAAAAAATGGGTGAATTTTTTCCACTGGCGCAGGGAATTCTGGCCAGCGAGTGGTACAGGGGCTAGGTGTGACAAATGGGTGCTAATTTGGGTGTATATGGGTTGAAAAATTGTGAAATTTCCGCCACTGGCGCGGGGAATTCTTGTCATGAACGGTCTATAATTTTTTTTTACTTTACATTGGTTATACGCTTTAGGACTTATCGGCTTATCACCAGTCCGGCTCCACTTCGGCCCAGACCTGGTTCATCCATATCCCACCCAGACCCACGTGACTCATCTCGACCTGGGTCTAACTCCTTTCTCTTGACTCATGCTGTACAATACTGACTCATGCTATGCTCTCTTACATACGTCTGCTTACTTATACTTGGTCTGCTTACTAATTGCCGTGTATTGATCGCTTACCTAAGTCTCTCTCCTCTCATGTATATAAGGCTCGCTCTCGCTGTACATATTCCCTATCTCGAGCTAGTCAATTCTACCGACTTTGCTTGCTTTCCCTCGTCTGTCGTCGTGTCCGATCAGCTCCCCCTGTCCTCCTTGCCTTCTGTTCAGCTTTGTCGTAACTTGGTGCCGTTGCACTAGTCATTGGTGACATAAGCTCGAGATCTGTTTACTTTTGCACCACCCTATGACCGTCCCTATGAGCTATAGCATAGTAGTAGTACCCGTCTGGTACTGACTTTGTTCTTCCTCCATGCCGCCCTAGACCATTATCCCCAAAGTATGCGACTCGTTACCCTGACATTGTGGTCGTGCGCACGTATACCGGTGCCAGCTTGACTTTTTCCTGAAACGTTACACCTATTCGAGACTCTCCAATACCAGGAGTTGAAAGTTCAGAGGTGACAGTAGAAGGTGCACCTTTAGTGTAGGAAACGAGTAAAAGCGGCAAAAGGAAAGTGGTTTAGGAAGTCTTTGGGCTTGTGTCCCCTAGAAGAAAAGACAGCCAACAGGTCGAGAAGACTGAGGCAGACTGTCTTGCGATTTCATAACAGAACCACCTCCCCTTGACAAAATCTTCCCTTGCCGCACAGAGTAACCATTTTAGCTTGGGGCTCGTGCATGGAAGATTGGCGCTCACAAGTACAAGAATTCATTCCCCTCGACAACAACGCCGTCATCTCCCTTGTCAATGAATCCAAAGACCCTTGGGCCTGGCACAACTGGAAGGTTGCCCTTGCCATAGAAGAACTAGGCCACTCAGTCATCGATGTCCACTTCTACTGCATTCAGATTGAAGAACAAGGAACTGGGAGCCTCTACATTAGCTTCATCCTGTACATCACCTACCACTACAGACTCGAGCACCCCCCCAAAACCTTCTACGCGCCCAACAAGAAAATCCCAGTAGACACCCGACATACCTACCGCCTCCCTACACCAGGCAGAACCCCTAGTCCCACACCCGAACCAGAGGTCATCGACCTCACCAAGCTTTAAACCATTCCCTCGTTCGGACTCAACGGCTCCGACTCCGGCTCCGACTCCTCGGACACCAACGACGATAACTGCTGTATCTTCCCCCTCCCACTAGGCTTCACTCAAGAAGACGACAACATCTTTTTTGCTCAACTTGGAGACACCACCCAAGAAGTTGCCTTTGTAACTACTGAAATCAGTGGCATCATCTGGTACTTCACCGACGGAGACCAACCCGACCTCACTGAAGCCAACTTCGACTTCATTGCCACCTCCACCCTACCACCTGTCACCGACAAAAACTTCTCTGACCTCGACAAACCGGCCATGGCTGTACCGTGGATCTGCACCGACCCCCAACCCCCTCTCCTAGCCGAACTCGCTAACTGCACCAAAATTGGTGGAACATGGAACATTGTCAGTGGCCAATCTGGGTCTCCGATTCAACACATGAATGATGGCACAGACGAGGCATAGCTCATGGTAGTAAACGGCCAATGGGTTGCCATCCCTGCTATACTTGTCTCCGCCCTCAACCTCCCACCCCCCACCGTCAATGTCACCACCCCTCCTGTCACTGTCGATGCCCCAGCAGCAGCAGCAGCCAGACCTCCTCGAAAGAAGGTCCACGCAAAAACCCCTGAAGGCTTCTCTGGGAAAAGAGAGGACTTCAATGACTGGATGCGGTCATGCAAGGAGTACATGCGAGCCGCCGAGGATGACCTTGTCACAGATAAGGACAAGGTCCTTTTTATCCTTACCTACATGACCAGAGAAGTGCACACCTAGCCAATGGAGCCATGGTTGCCTGGGTGGACGTCCACAAAGTGCTCAAAGGAGCCTTCACTGACATCAATGAGCAGCACTGCGCCACGGTTGAACTGGACTGGTTCAAGCAGACGAGGGGTACCACCGCCCATGAATACTTCGCCAAGTTTGAACAACTGGCAAGGAAGGCAGGGTACTCGATGGCGCACATCAGCAAACTCGGCTGATCCCGGTTTTCTTCGTCGCGCACTGGTCAAATGAACCTACCAAGGTCATGCCTGGCGACACCTCAGAATGACCAAGTTGCAGGCAGCTGGCAGGCCAGCTCGAGTTCACGTAGTTGCAGTCATATATTACATATGTATAATATATATACTGGGTCTTTTTGTAGCACCTTAAAATGGCGCAAGGCCCGCCTCGTCGAAAACACGTTCGTCCGTCTCCTCATCAACATTCTCCCAATCATCGTCATCCTCGTCACCGTCGTCCTCGTCACCGTCCTTGTTGTCACCATCCTCGTCCTCATCCTCATCCTCATCCTCATCTCCATCCTTGTCCTCATCCTCCTCCTCGTGTTCTTCTTCACCCTGCTCATCGTCGTCCTCTGCGGTTGGCTCGACCGGGTCCTTGTGAATGGCACGCTCATCGGGATTGAGAGCCTGTTCTTCGTCGCCATCCGAGTCGAGAGGCTCGTCCAAAGCACTCCCTTCGTAAGAGCAAACCAGATCCGGGCGTCAATGATGTTCCACTTCGAGCTCATGGTTGAGGTGGCGTGTACCGAGATGGCCTACACCACCGCCACGAAAACGCATGAACATGTCACGGTCAACGAACCTGATATAATGGGTACGGGTGAGCACGAAATTGGAACAGGCATGTGAGTGGGACATACATGTTTACATAAAACATCTCCCAGTCCATGTCCTTCTCCTCATCCTTGCATACTATCGATGGACCTAACCGTTGCTCGGTCATTCCATACTTGAATGCTGGGACGAGGTGTGCTGCCCGGACAACCTGGTCGGGGTTGATGAAGCTGAAAGGGCTGTCCTTGTCTTTCGGTATAAAATGGACCGCATGCAGTCGCTTCTTCGCCCAACCGCCCTCCATTGCAGGCTCTGTCTTAAGGCCGAATCACCGTACCCATAAGATGTCTAAGCGCTGTGCCTTCTTGCTCGTCGAGGATGGCCCGCGATAGATAATGTTGACGTGTAGTATGTTGAGAACACGGGCGAACCAGTAGGGCACCTTTGTGCCGTCGTTGTCGGGGGAGAGAACCATGATGTGGGCATGTCTCTTGGGGGTGACAGTGTCCTGTTGACGACGAAGATCATATGTCGTGTAATTGACACGCAGAACTTGATGTTTGTGAAGTTCATCCTGGACAATAATGACGGATTCCCTTTCTTTGTCAGTAAAAGTACGTGTGTCGTCGAACTCCAGCCCTAGCAGCCGCGCAAGGATGTGGTCATGGAGGGAATCGTAGAAATTCTACGCTGCAAGGACAACATGTGAGACTCTAGACACTTTATGATTGTATAGGGGATGTACCGTAAGCGCAGGATCACCCTCATGCGCAGATAACCATGCACCAAGATTGAATCGAGAGGTGGCTTTGTCCGAGATGTGGTAGTGACATGTGGGGTCGGTGGGTGGCAGCCGCTCAGACGCTTTTATAGCGCTATGCTTCTTGCACCGGTTGCGAGCCCGTTGGATATCCCGCTTCTTGACATGGGCAACTAGCCGTTTGCCAACAATGAGAAGGAGGCGTTCACGAGCGTCTTGCTTGGTGATTTGTGTGATGTAATTGTGCTTGTTCATCCGAAGGAAGTGCTGCTTCGATCTTCGGTGCTGAAGCTCACTCTAGAGCCGTAGTAGGTCAGGATTGTATCAACGGATGACAGGCGGAAACATACCGTCTGGGTGGAACTGTTATCCGTGGTGCCAATCCAAGGGATGGAGTCTGGATAATCTCCTGCTGAGTGCCATTTATAGGTCTCGAGGTTGAAGGGCTTGTGCGCTGGAGAGAGGTTGACTGGAGCTCCGGTCGTTGACTGTTTCTTGACGAGTGCGGCTTGACGGTGGCCACAAGCCGCGGTCTCGTGGGGCAGTTCCCGGGTGTTGTAGATAGAGCATGTGTCCTTGTTGAATTTGCGAAGGGCATCTCCGAGGTTTGTTGTCACTTCGCGGAAGAATGAGAGAGTCTTGTCTATATGTAGCCGGAGTTTTGTATATGCGTGCCAAGTTGTAAGATCAAACAACACGTCCATAACAATCTTATTGTGCAGCACGTCCATGAGACCTTCAAAAACGGGGATGATGCACTGGATGGGTGGGATAAACATTGAACATGATTGGTACTGGAGAACCGGCTTGCGGCGTACCTGAAGAATGTCTTCAAAATCCCTGGCTGCGAGTTTTTTCAGACCAGAAACATTCTTATGGAAGCGGTGGATAGTGTCGTGTTGGAAGGTGGAAACGTCGCGAAACCTTGAACAAGTGTTAGTACACAATGGCCATGCGGTAAGACTCGGAAAACCAGCAAGACATACCTCGCATTGAAATCCTGGATCCGGTTCCCACCTGCAGCGTAGAGAAGACAGACCATGTGGGTGAGAGTTGCCTTCCATATTCCGAGCTCAAATTCGTGAAGTAGATCAACCACAAATATCTTGTGGTGGTCAAAGCTGTGCAGACCAAGCTTCTGGGAAAATGCATTCTGTGGAGAGAACACGTCAGTTATGAGATACTTCAGTGAAAAAAATTCTTACACGGGTGGGTACAAGGGAGTTGGGACCCATCCAGTCTTGCACGCGAGCCGATCCAATTGACAGGCCACCGTTGAACATAATACCTCGCGCGAGGTGCACTGCTGTCTTGTGAGATGTGTTGTTGACACAAACTTTGTCCCGACGGATCCGCATGTCCGACTTCATGCCCATATGGACAAGCTGATGCTTCTCGATGAGGCACCAAGGACATGGCCGATTTGCGAGTGCTTTGATACTTGCCAGAAGAACCCTGTGGATGTAAGTCAGATAACGAGACGAGGACAGTGACACAGTGGACGACGTACTTCTCGGGATAATCAGCTGAGTAGATCAGCAAGCGGGGGTATACTCTCCGAGTGATTCCATCACCACAAAGCACAACAACACCGTGCTGGTTACACACGTCGCGGAGCTTCGTCTTCTCCTGGGATCCAAAAGTGTTGAAACGGCGTCATGTGGAATGTCCGCGAGCCCTCGCTCTCAAAGGTGTTCACCAGAGCTCTTCACGAGTATATCCACGGATATCTGCGGGTATTTCAGACAGGTACCTGTGGCGTCAAAGTCCTCTACTCGCACTCTTACGGGTATTTGGGCCACGGATACTCGTATCCGCGGATACCAATACCCACGGATGTGCCTGACAGGTACCTGAACAGGTACTCACAGGTTTTGGTACTCATGAAGAGCTCTGGCATTCACAATTGTCTCGAGAAGATCCTGGTGGTAGATATTGTCGATGGTAAGCCTAGGTGCATCGGCCTTGGACTGCTTCACTCCATCGCACGGTAGAGGGATGCTGACGGAGGATCGCCTCCAGCCGTCGCGTTCTTGAGGATGAGTGTGTGCATCAGAGAGATACTGATCCATCTGGGCGCGCTCTGAAGCGATGTTGATTGTCGCAAGGTTTTGCACCAATTGTGCGGGGTCGTCCTCGCACGTCGCCAACATCCTTGCGAGCCGTTGTGTTTGTGCGGCAGATTTGATTTGAGACTCCGTATTGTCCCACACCATGAGTGTGGCGGCCGTTGCACTGCTGAAAGGTGCGTATACGGGTGGTTGCTCTGTAGAGCTGAGGTTCAATGCCAGTGAACCAGGTGCATCCAGGGCGATAGTGCCACTTGACGCCTGACCACGCAACATTGTGGCATCACAAAGATTGTCGAGGGAGATATGCTGGATGGAGTCTTGCGACGGCATGTTGGGATAAATGCGATAGAGACCGTATGCATCGGGGTTCATCCGAGCAGGCGTTGGGAGGGGATACAAAGGCTCCACCAGTTCCGGGTCGGAATGTGGTTCTGGTGTTGGGGCTTGTGGTTCAGGGGGAGCTTCAGAAGGGACAACTGGTTGTTTAGGTATAATTTGCTAGGGTGTTTTCGATGTAGGCAGGAAGTCGTCGAAACGTGCAGGCACAAAGATCCCACGCCCAGAGCGTCTAGATACATAAGTGGGCTCTGGGGGTGGCAGCGGCGGCGGCGGGGATGGTGGCAACAGTGCTACATGTACAGGATCACAGTCCATGATATCAGCCTAAGTGGCCATATTAGATACGAAACATGGACACTTTTTAAACGGGAAGGTAGTACATACCTCTGCTTCATCAAACATACCACTGCTCCCATCTATTCCCACATCTACCCTTGCCCGTTTCCCACTATTTCCCTCGGATCCACCCTCCAGTGGATGCTTGGTGATGGTAGATGTTTTCTCGAACATTGCGAGATAGGAAGCACATCTTTTTTTGCATCTTTTTTTGTGGCTGACGAGACCTTGGTGACCCTTGACACAGAGTTGATGGACTGACTTGTCACAGCCAATACAGCTTGCATCTCCACTGTGTGACATGGTAAGGAGAGTAATCAAAAGAGGGAGTTGTCGAGACAATAAAGATTAGGAGTCAGAGGAGACAGCAAAAGACTGAAATGCAATCCACAGTCAACGCGATTGTGCGCATTGAACGTGCTCACGTGATATACTGCACAGCCGCACGGAGCTTTGTTTTCTCTGAACCTTAAGTTTTGCTCCCGTCATGTTCCCTGTCCCCTCCCATCGCCATGGCCTCTGGCATATCACTGGCAGCCGACACCATCACAACGCTCCCCACGGTTGTGACTGAGTACTATTTCTCTTGATTCTCATCCAGCTGAAGGCATCATTCTAGGCCGCTGTCAGAAAATACGGTCTCCATTGTCCAAGGACGTTGGCTTTCGCGCGGGGTCTATCTCTTTGAAGACCTTGATTAAATCCTTCGAGTAGGCTCTCGTCTCGTCGCCGCTGGTTGCACTGGCCAACCTGATGGCCTTACATCAAGCATGTATGTCACCTGTTTTCTTTTTGATGCACGACGGTCCAACTCATAAATAAAATACAGCTCGTCAGCCAGAAAGGCCCATGTAAAAGATATGTATACTCGTATCCTGGACACGGTTGATGGCCTGGGTGCCTTTATCTCTAGCTCTCCTCCTGCTGCGGCTCTGAGAGTTGTCATTGCACAGGTGTGTATCTTCATCTGTACATCCTGGCAATACGACGTGACCTGGCTCATCACTGGCATCCTGCAGATTAATAAAAACACGCAGGCGGCACGTTGCGAGGACACAGGCCGGCTACGTGACGATGTATTACCTTTCATTGGCCAAGGTCAACCCTTAGACCTAGCTGTCACCCACGACAAGGCTGATCGCAGTTTCTACCACCCTACCCTCGCTCATTTCCTTTGTCCTGCGCAATCTATCCACACATATAATCAAGATCCACTTGAGTAAGTTCTCAGGCTCGTCGTACACTCTCATAGTATGATTTCACTCACCCCCACCATTTAGAGGCCGCAAGATGCTTCGAGATGGTCGAATCAAGACAGATGCTTGTCGTTACCCTCTAGGATTCTACCGCGACATGAAGTACGACCAGGACAACCCAGAGCATGGATTGTTCCAGTCGTGTGCACTACTTCAGGTGACTCATTGCCGCTTTCATGTTCTGCCCTCACTGATATACTTGATCAGACTGGACAGTACCTGTTCACAGGTAAATCTACGACCGACAAGAATGCGGTTCCGCAAGGCCCCAAAGGCATCGTCAAAAAGTTCCGCATCACTCGAGTGAATGGATACATGATTGCGTATACCGCGTGCCAGATACTTTATCTCTCACCATATCTTCAGAGTGACACACTTATACTATCTTCTAGCTACGCTTTGCTGCATCCTCTGCAGAAACCTGGGCTACAGTAGAGGCCACAAACAAAGGGAAGAAAGACTTGAAGGGCTACTCATACAAAGAGATATATATGAGTATAGTCTCCTTGATCGAGGATGATCCTGAGGATGAATTCTCCCGACGCGTCATTGCAACCTGGAACTAGTACGTGCATATGAACATCAGCCGGTTTACAATGCTGATTGGCCTCAATGTAATATAGTCACATTTTTGGCCACCGGGATGGTGCGGTCACCTCGGACGAAGAGGGGTCAGGATGTGAGGAGGAGGAGGATCATGATTGGAACACAATGAAAGCTATGCGCGCTGCGCGTGCTGAAGCTCGAAAGATGGCTGGTACACTTTTTCTTTCCATCACAGTGATTCTCCGCGTCTGACACTGTATAGTGGCAGGTGACAGCAGCAATACCCTATCACTCAACAATGCAGGCAGCATGTCAACTCCTACGGTCCCTGCGGACACCATTCAGCTTGAAGAACCCACACCCGAACACCCACCAACGGAACCTTCGGTCCCTTCTACAGATCCCTCCCTCTATATCACCCATGCCCACTGTGGTGGTATCTGCTCCAAGTATCGAACATTGCAACCATCCCCGTATTGCGGTCGCAGTTGCTCCAGAGCTGCTCGCACAGCGGAACGGCCCATCTACATCTGTGTCCATGCGAGCCAAGACTCCCGAAACATCTGCCCTCTACATGCCGCCAAGCGTCAACGGAAGCCCTCCCATGAACCCTCCCTCTCCTCGTGAGACTTCACCGCCCATTGCTGGCTCAAAACGCCCAAGTGAGGACATCAAGGAGAGTGAATCATTGTCACCTCTGGAGAAGAAGAAGAAGAAGGGTGTAAAGGCTGGGTGAGGTGGTCGAGGTGGTCGGGGTGGTCGAGGTGGTCGGGGTGGTCGGGGTGGTCGAGGTGGCAAGACGACTGCCGAAGGTCAGTGAGCGGAGTCCCTGCCGTGTTTATGGTTCATGCATCGCAACATTTTTATTCCTCATAATTGGCTCATACCGTAGTCCTTCATATTTCCTAACCCACTGTGGCCTATCACATACTAGTCTCTTATGTTTAAATTTTGAACCTGTCGCAGTTCTTGCAATCTGATTGTTTTTGAGTAATACCCTCTCGTGTCCCCCATGATGATGCCTTGTATGTGAACCCCATCCTGATCATGTCTCGCAAACCTTCCCTATCATGACCTTGCTTCCTGACACTCCACTATCCTGGTCAACTTCCACCATCCTGGCGAATTTCCGCCGTCATGGTGAAATCGGCATGTGCACCAGTCGAACATGGTGCGCAAGTATTTGCATGGTTGCATAGTGTGTATTGTGATGCATGGCCAGGGCCTCGCCACGCATGTTCAGATTTTGGCGACTTTGCTGATGCAAGACCCCATTCACCTCATGCAGCTGCTCAAGCACAACATCTACTACCAGACCATCGACTCCATCTACAACAGCGGCAGCGTCCCTCAAAAATATGAGGATCTCAAGGAGCGCATCATCTTGATCGATGGTCTGCGGCAGGAATGAGAGGACCTGAAGACCTAGTGCAATGGACCCACGCAGAACCAAAAACCCAAAGGACAAGGGTCATCCAATGGGCAGCAAGGGGGACAGGTCCCATGGCGCCGTGATGGAACCGGCACAGTGCATGGTGGCAAAGGTCAGCCAATAGACATCAAGGGCCGGTGCTTCCGCTGTGGGCAAAATGGTCACCAGGTACGGGACTGCAAGGTGGATATGAAGAACATCCGGGACATGTGAGGGAGAGACCAGTACATGGAGCCGCCAAAGCGAGAAGCTTGGAAACAGACGTTTGAGATACCCACCACTTGGGCTAGGAGCCTGTCGGCCGAAGATCGGAAAAGTGTAATGGACGCGCTTCAAAATCAGCCAAAGGTGGAGGAGAAGAAGGAGGGTTTTTGAGGGGGCTGATGATGTACACGGCATCTGAAGCCCAAGTTTCTGTTCCTCGCTCGTCTGGTTTTGTCGTGCCTCGGTGGCCTGGTTCTCGTTTGTATATGCGCATGACTGACTCGGACTGTACTACTACAGGGGATATCCCCATTATGACTTCTCTTACAGACTCTATTGGTACGGGCACGTGTCCCGTTGTTATTTTAGATACTCAGGCTTTGATTTGTGAGCCTTCAGCTTTGGATACGGGATTGGTTTCAGATATGGCTTTGAATGCGGACTCGGTTTTGGATATGGACCCTGTGAAGTCAGGGACAACACCATGCGATGGAAGGGGCACGGCGCCCAAATCATGTTATATGGCATCTGGAATAGCTCAATGGACGCTTCGTTGCTTAAGGGAAGACCAACCCAAAAGTGCAATTGCAATCCTTCGCATCTGGATACACCACCAACGCCGTGATGAGGCTACTTACGAAGCCATCAAGGAGATAACCAGCATGGGAGACAAATTGGCATGTCAAGCTCTACTAGAGCTCACCACTCCTATGCAGTCCATACGCTCCTCGAGTGCTAAGGAACAGACGGCCATTCCCACACAGCTTGTGGTAGATTCCAAATGTACCGTCAAAGCTCTCGCACTCCTAGATAGCGGTTACACTGGTTCATATATCAACACAAAATTTGTACAGGATAATTATATCCCTACACAACGAACAGCGCGTCCAATACCAGTACAAAATGCAGACAGTACTCTCAATGCAGGAGGACCTATCACGGAATATGTCACGCTCTGCCTAATTATCCAGGACCATGAGGAAAACATTGATCTTGCAGTCTCGAACCTAGAAGATACGGACTTGTTCATTGTGTCACGGTTCGCCCTTTTGCTCCGCTTTTTCCTTGCTTTCTCACGCTATCTAATCCCACACCTATGGATCAATCCCCTTTGATGGCATCGCTGATGTGCCCCTTGGTCTGTGCACATCCCCTCCCTAGTATATATAGCTGGCCTGCATGTATCTAGTTCCTTAGTCTTTCCTCCTAGTCTTTACCGGCTTAGAGTGCAATGTACTATTTCTCCCTTGTTCCCTGATTTCCCCTTTCCCTAAGCCACTGCCTGTGTCACAACTTAGAAGGCTATTGGATATATTCCTTAGTCGGTCGTTCTTGACACCACCTGCTTGCCAAGGTCACACTGCAGTCCTTTCTTGAAGAAGTGGATCAGTGCTTCTTCGTCATATTCCGACATGGTCACCAGTAGCTCGAACTCGGTGATGAAGTCAGTGATGTCCCGAGTAGCCATCGTGAGCTCGTTGATCTTACGCTGGGCCTCCATCTTTGGCTCAATGGGTACGAAATCTTGACCAAACCTATCCAAAAGCTCTTTGTAGGTGCTGTAATGGAGCTTCGGGGGTGTGAGGCCAGAGCTTTCAGCTTCTTCCTTCTTATCCTCATCGAGGAAGAGCTCCATGTGGTGATGCGTGGCCCAGGAGTTTGCCGTGTCTCCCTCCATGAGGCTGAGAAGGAGCATCATCTTGGCGTCATCTGTGGCGTAAACATCCTTGTTAACACGAAGGAACATACGGAGGTCTAGGGCAAATCGAAGGGTGTCGTGTCTGTCACCCTTGAAGGGCTTCAGCTTGGGGCCGAGCTCTCGCTTGGAGGTGGTCAAGGATTTGGTTTCTTCGTCAGACATCTTGTCAGCAGGGAGGGCAGTGTTGAGGGATCAGGTGAAGGCTTCTTCTTGTTGGCGTCGGAGTTCCTTGCAATGTTCTTCAGCTTCGTTGAGCTCGATTTGAACTTCACGCGCGACTTTGAATTTGTTGAATATGAGATTCACACTCTAGACAGTCGGATAGCCTAGTGGTAAGGCATCCCAGTACCGTAGGGAGGACCTGAGTTCGAATCCCGATCTGACCAGGTTTTATGTGTTTCATCAGAATTTGAGGGGTGTGACGAGTTCCTGGTTGTGTCTCCAAAACCAGAGATCCTGAACAGGATTTGTATTAGAGGGTTGCCACTCAACTACTGTGTGCCCTGGTGTTCCTTGCTGGTTTCATTGATATGTGTACCACTTCTTGGTGACGCTGTCGAACTTGAATCCCTTGGGGGGGGAGAGAACAGTGGATCAGCAGGGCGGTGGGGAAGAGGACAACAGTGGGTTGTAGAAAGCAGCAAGGACATTGGTTGCAAGGTCGAGGTCTTTGTCGGTGAGATATCTGCCATCGCCTTTGTAGAAGTACCAGTCTTGCCTGCTCTCTTCCGGGGGGTTGTGGGCCCAATGTACTGGTCTCTTGGTGTCTAGGGAGGTGAGAACAGAGTACTTGTGTGGGCAGTAATCGTGGAAGATACCTGGGGAGAACTCGGGGGTGGGGGGACTGGCAAAGGGTTGGGAAGCAATGATTCTAGAAGAAGTCTGCCACGACGGGGCGACGACCGGTTTCTGGGTGAGGAAGCTGGCTTTCACTACCTGGCGGATCTTGTGTTCGTGGTGGCTGCAGCGAAGGGTCTTACCCTTGATGGTGGGACGGACGACTGGTGGCGGGGTAGATTCAGGGGTCCAGCGATTAAACTGGGAGACAGAGGTGAAGCTCATCTGGAGGATCAGGTTGGGGGCATTCTGGATGAGGTAGGTGTGGTAGGTGGGGGCATGGAGGGTGAACTCGCGGTGTTCGAGATCTACGTTGATGCACGTAGTGATCCGGGTGTAAAGGGCAAGGATGACCGTACCGTGATCCTTATGCCACCTCCACTCAAAGATGCGGAAGTTGAGGCCGTGTGCAGTCTACGGGTCCTTCTTGCAGAGGTTCTAGACGGGGGTGAGGCAGTTAACAGTGACAGCATTGGACCAAGGGTAGGGGAGCGGTGCGTTGTCTCCGGGGGTGATCGGTTTACCGTCGAATGAGAGGAAGACTGGTATGTTTGGGAGATCTGTGGTGTAGAGGTTTTAATGTCGTAGAGACGGCAAAGGTAGATGGGGAGAGAGGTGCGAGGTAGGCGTAGGTGTAGACTGTCTAGGTGTCAGAAACACAGTTTATGAGACCAAAGGAACCGCCTAAGTCATGACAATGGGAGGAGTAAGAGGAAACAAATAGATTCAAGAGTGCCAGGTCTAGGGTAGTGCAATGTGCGCTACAGTACCGTATGACGAGATAGACAGTCTAGGGAAAAGGGAAAGGAAACACTGCCCTTATATACAAGTGGGAACGATGATGTGATAGATGTGATACAATGCGATGGTGGTGCGAGCGGGGGGAACAATAAGAAAGGAGTCATGAGGCGGAGGATGGAAGTCCGGAGCAATGATGTCATAGAAAAGGATGCGGAGCCCCGCTCGGAAGTCCGGGCAATGACATTGTTGGAGCATGTGATGCAAAGGAAAGTCATATGCCGTGACACGTCATGTGTACGAGGTCTGCAAACGAAGAGAGAAATGGAGTGATCCGTGACAACTTAGCATTTTGGATGATGTCCGGAAAATGCCAATTACATCAGCCAGGGACGGGATACCTGGAGAACCGGAGCCGGGGATCTGCAATCAAGGTGATGGAGGATATCCCGGTTATTACCTGGGGTTACAAGTCCATGATAGGGTCAAGATATAATAAAAATGATTGAATAAGAGATTACCTAACTGTAATACAGCAAAAAGTGGTTGTAATACCAGCAAAATACAGCCCAGATGATGATAATACTACATTACTCTGCTAGAATACAAGCATGAATGGTAAAATTGGCAGTCATTGATACAGAATACAACACAGGCACTAGAAATACCATCTAGCACTGCTATAATACGACCAGAATACTTCCAGACCTGCTATAATACAATCTATCACAAAGGCAGGCTTGCAGTGACATGATTGTATTCTAATAGGGCTCCCTTGTATTATAATACTCAACAGCTGCTCATAACACTACATGTGCACTACAATAACAGCACTGGATATTACAATAGTACCTGGTACAGTTGCGGGAACCTGTTCTTCCTGAGTCTGTTAAGTACGGGAGCTACCCGGCTCACTATTAAACAGACAACTCCATTTTTCCGACTCGTGTTTGACATCACCATAATGCTGTGGAACATGTTTCTCACACTGGGAGCGCCTTTCAGGCTGCTTCCCCTTTTGGCGTTAAGATCTTCCTCCACGTCCAGAACATTGTGGTTCTTCCTGTAGTGGTGGAGGCAGACTAGGATTGTGCGCCTGTGGCTGCACCCCTGCATCATTATGTGAGAGTTCCTGTCTCCTTTCGGAAGGTTGAATAAGAGGACAATTATTAGATGTATTATCATCGTCATTGATAAGAGGAATATCCTCAGTTTGTTCTGTTCCAGGCGCATTACTAGGCAGCCGTGTGGAACAATGTTTTGTCGCAGTAGGACATTTTGGAAACAGTGTCTCATCAAAGAGTGCATGTGCCAATGTGAATACCGTGTTATTTGGTGCACATAGAAAAATATTGCCATGACCACTAGGTGCAATGCCCAGATATGTCATTAACTTCAACTTTGGCGACATTTTGTTTTTGCGCGCTTTGTCAGGAATTTTAACATAGGCACCACAGCCAAACACACGGAAGTGATCAATGCGCAGCGGTTCTCCAGTGAGAATCTGGTAGGGAGTCTGCCAAGAATGGTGACGAAGAGGTGTACGGTTGTACAAATGTACAACATGCTGGATGGAGAATTCCCACCACAATTGGGGAATACAGGCTTCAAGCCGAAGGCTCTCAGACTTTTCCATGAGTGTCCAATTAATCTGTTCAGTGCGGCCATTTTGCTGATGTGTGTAAGGCGCACTAGTAAGGATCTTGATCCCTTGGTCCAAAAGCTCTTTGTCAAAAGCTTTAGACTTGTACTCTCCTCCGCCATCAGTTAACCATTGTTGCACACTGGACTTATATTGATTTTTGACCATGGCTAGGAACTGTTTTGTGGCAGGAAGTGCACCATCTTTGGTGCACAAAAGAGCTATCCATGTGTTTGAAGTGTGGTCATCAAGAAAGACAATGATCCACTTGAACCTGTGATACGAGATCACAGGGAACTCTTGCAAGTCTGAATGAGCCAACTCAAAGGGTTTTGAAGCCCGACGAGTGTTGGCAGGGAATGGATTCATAGGCATTTTTCCCGCTGCACAACCAGGGCATATCGGTTCTTCTGAAGGGAAGTCAATCAATGGAAATCCATCCGTGTGATTGCGCGCTTGACGCAGCGCTTCACGAGATATGTGTCCAAAGCGACAATACATGATGTTATAGTCCACAAAGTAGACATCTCCTTGCAATAGGTTTGCGGAAGGAGTAGGAGCAATTTTGGCAATGTATGAGACATCACCTGGAAAGCGCGTAGACACCTTTAAAAAGGCTTCATTTGTCTTACACTCGTAGAATTCCAAATGCTGCGCATCACCACGCAAAAGGATTCCAAGTTGAAGTAGGTGGCCCATTGAAATAAGGAACACTGATAACTCTGCAATGTACACAACCGGCGCAAGGCGTACAGTTCGTGTTCTACTACTATTCTCTAGCTGATGCAAGAGAACTGTTCCTTGTCCCATTGTATAGGTAATACCTATTGCGGTAGTGATAGGAATATAATCCTTTTTGGAGAATTCCTCAAATTCAATGAAGTCTGACATTTTATAAGTAAAATGTGAAGATGCGCCCGAGTCGATGAGCCAATACTCATGTTTGTCACACTCTTTACTCTCACATCCTGAACATGCAGCAAATAAAGGTGCATTTATTTGTCCAGTAACTAGTGGTACATTTAAACAATGCACAGAATTAACATTCATACTCGAAGCTGCCAAAGAAGGCGCATTAGTATTGTTACCACTAGGAGAGAAAGAGACGGACTTATCGCCATGCGGGTCAGCACTGTCCTCTATGTTGTCGTAGTTACCATCGAGGTAAGGTTCATCACCATCATAGATGCTAGGCAGACCTGTACCCTCTGGTCCCATCATTTTGATGTCCCCAGCCCAAGAGAAGGCAGGAGGGGTAGGAGGAGACGACGTTCAGCTGCGCTTGCTAGCGCGCTCATCATTAACTTCTTGAATTCTGTCAGCAAGGCGCGAGGGGCCTGCGACTGGAGGAGCTTCATTGTCCCACCGATTGCCACCGATAGAATTAGGCAGCACAACCTCAGAGAGAGTGCAAAGATGCTCAGGAGTAACCTGGACTCCAATGTGCTGAGCGAGGCTCAAAGAGCTCTTGAGTTTGGGGTCATAGGGGAAGGCCTCGTCAGGGTGCCTTATAACAGGCGGAGTGAGCGAGGGAACCCGATGATTGTCAGGTATGGAGGGAGTGGAGGCGATGGTAGAGGGACCAAGTGGTTCAGGGTCCATGATGGTAGCGGCCATAGCCAGATGAGAGTGTTCACCTCCTTTCTCCTTCTTCCCCTTTCCTCCACGCTTGCCGCATTTCTTGTTGTTGTCCTTTTCCTTGCTCCCGTTATTCCCAGAGTTGCCAGACCCACTGCTGCCGCTAGGGCACTGTTGGTCGCTAAACTGAGGGTCACCGTGCTTTCGCTTAACGGCAGAAAGCTTGTTGGCCTGCTGGCCGTCGGGCTTTCCCTTGTTCTTCTTGGTTGATTCCTAGGCATGGACAATAGACTGGCGTATTTCGGCCATTTTGAGGTCTTTTATATCTTTAGCCTGTCCAGCTATCTGGGAGACAAAGGTATAGGAGGAAGGGAGTTTGGAGAGGAGTAGGAGACAAACAATGGGCTCAGGGAGTTTGAGACCCAACAATTCAAGACGCTGGACATGCATGTTGATCTTGTCGACGGCAGGAGCGGGATGAGTGTCTTGAGGAATGAAGACCTGAGTGGCAAGTCTGAACTCATTGAAGATAGCCATGACACCAGGTTTGCTGTGGTCCTTTTTGAGCGTGGCCCAAATGCTATAGGCAAAGAGCTTGTCCAGGACCGTAGAAGCAGTGGCAGGGGAAAGGCGAAGGCGAATAGTGCCCATTGCCTTATAGTTGTCTTCATCCCATTCCTTCATCTCTTTGGCCAGCTTGTCTGGGATTTTGGCGGGCTTTACATCAATGTCCACAGGCACTTTTGGTTTGGTCTTGGCAATTACCGATCAGAGACCTTGAGACATAAGGTAGGATTTCATCATGGATGACCACTCGATGTAGCTGGCTCCGTTGAGGACAGGGATGAGGTTGACAAGAGCAGAAGACATGATAATATCTGTGGGGATGACCTCAGCGATATATTTTTGTAGCAGCCATAGCGGCGCATCGCAAGACACCATTGCCCATAGCGGTGCCAAAGGTAGCACGCTAGAGCAGCACACCGTTGTTTACAATGTCAAGCCATTTAAGGTGACATACAGGCGAGCTTACACTGCGAGCCAGATGACTGCAGCCACAAGGGTGCTGCCAAAGGCATTAAGCAGGGCCCATAACCTGTTGAGCAGGCTATCTGCGAGCTGGCACGCTCCGCAGTACTCACCTGTGGGGGGTTTGCTTAAGAGGGCTTAGCAGTAGATTGAGCAAAGGAGTCAAAAGACTTGATATTCGGGGACGACATCTGTTGGCCTTATATACATGTAAATTGCCATATCATGTGATTACGTTACCAGGTATTGTGTAAGCCGTAAGTACCCAGAGTTAGCCGGAATACTGCGTGCAAGTGCTACATGTGATTCTAACAGAGAGAAGGGCAAAGTCAGTACCAGATGGGTACTACTACTACTACGCTACAGTACGTAGGGACAAGTTGTAGGGTATTGCAAGAGAGTAAAGAGATCTTGAGCTTATGTCAGCAACGACTAGTGCGACAGCACCAAGTTACAATAAAGCTGACAGAGGGAGAGGACGACAGGGAGAGCCGATCAGACATGGCAACAGGATAAGGGAAAACAAGCAAAGTCGGTAGAATTGACTAGTTTGAGATAGGGAATATGTACAGCGAGAGCCAGCCTTGTATATATGAGAGGAGAGAGACTTAGTTAAGCAACCAATACATGGCAATCAGTAAGCAGACCAAGTATAAGTAAGCAGATGTATGTAAAAGAGCATAGCATGAGTCAGTATCGTACAGCATAAGTCAATAGAAAGGGGTCAGACCCGGACCGAGATGAGTTACATGGGCCCAGGCGGGATATAGATGAACCAGGTTCAGGCTGAAGTGGAGCCAGACCGGTGATAAGCCGATAAGTCCTAAAGCATGTAACCAATGTAAAGTAAAAGAAAATTATAGACCGTTTATGACAGAGACAAACTGGGTGTCCTGTCATCTTGTTTGCTGGGGAGAACTGTACTCGCCTAGCGGTGATATCTTGACATAGATTTGGCGGCTTGAAAAATGTGCTCCAGATGTTAACCTTGGTCAAGCAGTCAACTCTGCGCCGAAGATCGGATTTGATTGTTCAAGTGAGATCCAACATAAGTTCCTGAGGAAGCATTAGTGAAGATAAAGGATGAAGAACTGGGACTCACCGCCCGGCGCTGAGAGATCAAATTCGGCACATGACAAGTCAGGATATGAACAGTTTTGTCCATAATAATGCAGCCCTGATCTTGGACCAACATCTCTGGGAAGAGGGGTGGGTACTTTGTCCGCATCATATCTTCAAATGCGACATTCCGTCCAGTCGGCTTTGTTCCCAGATCTGCGGTGTAGTCCTCCACATCTCATGAGAATAAAACTATAAAGCTGAAATTGTTGTAAGTCAAATGAGAATACCTAGACTCACACTTTCTAGTATATACATCTGCCATGTTCATAGCCATCTCCTCAGCTTTGCAAACCAACTCCGGCTCCCACTTAAATAAGTTGGGTATAACATTGGAGGCTGAGGGAGGCAATGAGACACCCTCTTTTGCGCAGAGATTCTCCTTGAATCGATGAAGCACATACTTGGCCAGATTTGAGGTAAAGTGTAGAATGAAGTTTGGCAGAAAGTTTTCCTTGGATACTGATGGAATAAGGTGAGAATCGGTAAAGGGTGTCAGAAACACAGTTTATGAGACCAATGGAACCGCCTAAGTCGTGACGATGGGAGGAGCAAGGGGAAACAAATGGATTCGAGAGTGCCGGGTCTAGGGTAGTGCAACGTGCGCTACAGTACCGTATGACAAGATGGACAGTCTAAGGAAAAGGGCAAAGAGACACTGTCCTTATATACAAGTGGGAACGATGATGCGATGCAATGCAATAGTGGTGCGAGCGGGGGGAGACAATAGGAAAGGAGTCATGGGGCGGAGGACGGGAGTCCGGAGCGATGACATCATAGATAAGGATGCGGAGCCCCGTTTGGAAGTCCAGGCAATGACGTCGTTGGAGCATGTGATGCAAAGGAAAGTCATGTGCCGTGACACGTCGCGTGTACGAGGTCTGCAAATGAAGAGAGAAATGGAGTGATCCGTGACATTACCCCCTCTTCAAGACGCGCTTTCGCCTGGAGCGCGATGTCATCTGCAAGGGTAGATGCGAGAAAATTGTCAAAGGAGATGCCGAGGGAACGCACAGGGCGGGGCGCATTTGGATGGCGCTTGTGGAAGGTGTCAATCATGTTGGTAACCTTCGAGAGCAACAAACACGGGAGCCAGGTGTTTTCGGAGTCAGGATAGCTGGCCCGCTTGACGAGGTACTGAATACCTTTCTTGTTACGGGTTGGCTTGGAGCCGACAATGTCTTCAATGTCCTATTCTTCTTCATCGTCAATGAGGTCGGGTGGCGGCTGTTCGTAGTTTGGCCTGTGAGCGGTTGTCTCCTTGTACGCGGTGAGCAACGAGGCATGGAAGACTGGATGGATCTGCCACGTCTTCGGCAGCTTCAAGCGGTAGTTGACTGGGCTGATGACGTCAATGATCTTGAAGGGTCCGAATCGTTTGGCGGCAAGCTTAGCTTTCGGTCTCGTCGTCTTCAGATTCTTGCCTTCTAGCCATACTTTGTCTCCGACGGCGAATTGCGTTGATTTGCTGAGGGTGAGGCTGGCCTTGATCTCCTGTCGGACTTCTTCAAGTTGACGGAGGTGTTCTTCAACTGCAGGGACCTTTGAGGACGGGTTTACGGATGGGTACATCTTGGGGAGGAAACCGTAGAGGACTTCAAAGGGAGCCTTTCCAGTAGCTGCATGGGTGCAGGAGTTGTGAGAAAACTCGAAGAAGGGCAACCACTTCACCCAGTCGTCTTGACGGTAGTTGCAGAATACTCGCAGGAACTGCTCTAGGTTCTGGTTCTCGCGTTCGGTCTGGCCGTCTGTCTGTGGGTGATACGCTGTGCTGAGGGCAGACTTGATCCCGAGCTTCTCGTTGAGTGTACGCATCACCTGTCCAGCAAATTGGGGTCCACAATCCGAGATGATCTTGTCTGCTAAGCCGTAGTGTCGGTATACCTTGTCGAAGAGAATGTTGGCTGTGCCATCGCTGGTGATCTTTGTTGTACATGGGGTGGTAACCACCATCTTGGTGAGGCGATCGACCATGACGTTGACAGTGTTATAGCCTTTGCAGTCAGGGAGCTCGACAATGAAGTCGGTAGAGATGACACCAAATGGTCCATCGGGTACTTCGTTTGGGATCATGTCAACGTGGGGTCGGCTGTTCTGCGTCTTCGTCGACTGGCAGGTTGCGCATCCTGCTACAAAGTCGCGGACGAAGATAGACATGCCAGGCCACCAATACTCACGACTCACAAGTTTGTAGGTCTTGAAGCAACCAGGGTGTCCAGCCAGGGGCGATTCATAGTACATTTTGACAATGTTGCATTGTAACTTATCATCTGCGGGGACATATACCTTTCCTCTGAACAGGACCAGGCCTTCTTCATAGTTCCACTCTTGAAGGTTCTTGACGAGTGTACATGGTCCATTCTGTAAGATGGCATCCAGAGCTTGAACAACCTCGATGTCCTTGGTCTTGCAGTCGCGGATCTGTCGTCGGAGTTCGACATCGCCGAGGGAGGTTACAGCTCCTGGCCTTGTTGCACGTATCTGGAAGTACTTGGGGTCGAGCAAGACACGCTCCTTGTTGTCATTTTCAATGCCGTGCTTGTGATCAGGTCGTCGAGACATTGGGTCTGGGCGATGGGATACTCCTGGTTTGTGAACGAGCGAAAAATCGAATCTAGTGAGGAAAAGAGCCCAATGTGCCTGTCGGCGGCTCAGCTTCTGCGCTGTCTTGAAGTGCTCCAGGTTCTTGTGATCTGTGCAGATTTCAACAGTGTTGGGGGCTCCTTCGAGATAGTGGTGCCACACTTCAAGTGCACGAATGATCGCTAGCAGTTCCTTGTCGTAGATGTCATAGTTCCGTTCGGGTTTCGAGAGGGCCTTGGAGAGGTACGCCACTGGGTGCCAGTGACTGTCATTGCCTTTCTGCGAAAGGATGCCCCCAGTAGCGAAGTCCGAGGCATCAACCTCAACGAGGTAGGGTTTCCTTGGATCAGGCATAACTAAGACAGGGGAAGAGGTGAACACAGCTTTAAGTGCATTAAATGCCGTCTGGCATTCCGCTGACCAATTCCATGTGCAGTCCTTCTTCGTCAAGTCGAACAGAGGTCACGCAATTTTGGAGAAGTCCTTGATGAAGTGTCGGTAGAAGTTACCAAACCCGAGGAAGGACTGTACGTCCTTGACTGTCCAGGGTGTTGGCCAGTCCTGGATACCAGCTACCTTGACAGGGTCCATGGTGATCTTGTCGTGCGAGATAATGAGTCCCAGATATTCAACGGAGTCCTGCTCGAAGACACATTTCTCCGGCTTAAGGAACAGGTCATTGTCTTATAGGCGTTGGAGAACCTGTTGCACTATGGCGCAATGTTCTTCCATAGTTTGAGTGAATACGAGGATGTCGTCCATGTATATGATGACTTTGCCCGAGTTGATGAGGTCCTTGAAAAGTTTGTTCATCATTGCCTGGAACATCGCGGGGGAGTTCATAAGCCCGAAAAACATCACCATAGGTTCAAAGAGGCCACGATTCGTCTTGAACGCAGCCTTCTACTCGTCACCTTCCTTGATGCGGACATTGTTGTATCCCCAGCAGATGTCCATCTTGGAGAAGATCTTTGCACCTTTGAGGCGGTCGACAATTTCTGAGATCAGCGGCAAGGGATACTTGTTCTTGACGGTACCCTTGTTCAGCTCTCGATAGTCCTGTACAGGCCACAGCTTCCCATCCTTCTTCTTGACAAAGAAGAACGGACTTGCCTGTGGCGACTTCGACGGGCAGATGTAGCCCTTCTTCAGGTGGTCATCGAGGAAGGTATCGAGCTCGATCTGCTCGGAGGGGGAGAGCGGATAGATCTTGCAGGGCTTGGGTTCGAAGCCATCCTTCATGTCGATGGCATGATCCCATGGTCATCGGTCGGGTAGTCGTTCGGAGGTTTTCTTGTCAAATACAGGTGCAAAGTTGCGGTATGGAGGGGGAGCCAGGTCTTCGAAGGTTTGCGGGTGCGCATTTTCCTTCGAGTGCTCTGCGAGTTCTTGCGCCTTGGTAAAGCCTGCGCGGATTGGTACTGCCTCTGGGTTGGGGCCGTCAGCTTCAGGGAGGATCCCAGCACGACGTAGGCTATTGATCTCCCAGTCTCGGAAGACTATGGGTCGGTCATCGTCATCCTCCGTGAAAAGCCAGGCAGGTAGGGGTGAGCGATGGAATGTACGGATACGAACCCCTTGGACTCGGCGCGCAGGGATAACATACATAGGGATCGGAGCCCAGGAGACATATGTTGGTTCTAGGACGGGTTTATCCGGGACTAGAGACGCTTTAGGGGCTTCATCAATTTAGACCTTACGTTGCGGTCGGGTCGACGATGGCTTGCGCGGGTTTGTTGCAAGATTTGTTACAGCTGGTTCAGAGAGGGTGCAGGAGGGGGGACAGCGGAGCATGTCAATGCGATCTTGCTGCCAGTCTATGGTGGGGTTGTGCTCATCGAGCCAGTCTGTTCCAAGGATCATGTCATGGTCACCAATGTCGGTGATGAAGAACTCAGCTTCTTCCTCATGGTATGCCTTTGAGTCTTGCGAGTATATCTGGATTCGCTGGGTCGTCGTATCACGTACCCAGCCCATGATGTTCTCGGTGCCGTCCACGTTACGCACAGGGAACGGGTCTTCTAGTTTTCTTGTGGTCAGCTTCCTGCTCTCAGCAAAGCTTCGGTTGATGATAATTCCTTCTACATCAATTTGTCGGCCTGTCGCTCGTCCAATCATCTTGACTTTGAGCGTTATCGAGGGTGTCTGCCTGTTCTTCATGACAGTAGAGAGGTGCACACACAATGGATACAATTGCTCATATGAGGTCATATAAGTCCTTTGCCTCCGCCAGACGACGCAACTGGGGGGTGTTTCAAAAATCCTGCGACTTCAGGATATCCTTCAATAGCGCCACTGCCTGCTCCTTACCGTCCGCGTCCAGATCCTTCAGTTGGTGAGTGATCGCCGCAATGGTCTTGGACGGGTCAGGGGCTGCTTTTGTGGTGGGCGAAGCCGTACTCGTCGGCGAGGGAGGGGCTTTGGATCCAGTCTCTGCCACGCCCACCCGTCGCGCGCTCGAGTCGTGGTTGGGGCAGTCGCGGGAGACGTGTCCGGCTTGTCAACACGTGAAGCACTTGCCTTCGCACATCATTTTTGTGCACTCGTTATCTGTCAGCCTTGCCGGGCGGGTCGAGGTGTTGGTGAAGGCACCGACTTGGCGCGACGAGGAGTCGTTGGCAGAACCGTTCGAGATGAGCGCGACAGCCCCCTTGGACTGACTGCTCTTCCTCTCCGGGTTCTCTTCCAGCCATTGGTGGTTGATGCGGCAGGCACGTTCCTTCCACTCCACAAGGTTGGTGGGGAATGGGTACGACCGGGCTACCTGCTTGCCAAGGTCACGCTGCAATCCTTTCTTGAAGAAGTGGATCAGCGCTTCATTGTCATACCCTGACATGGTCGCCAGCATCTCAAACGCGGTGATAAAGTCCGTGGCATCCCGGGTGGTCATTGCAAGCTCGTTGATCTTACGCTGAGCCTCGATCTTCGGATCAACGGGCACAAAGTCTTTACCAAATCTCTCAAAGAGCTCTTTGTAGATGCTGTAGTGGAGTGCCGGGGGTGGGAGGCTGAGGTTTTCGGTGTCCTCCTTCTTGTCTTCGTCATCAAAGAGTTCTATGCGGCAATGCGTGGCCCAGGCTTTCGCCATGTCGTCCTCCATCAAGCTGAGGAGGAGCATCATCTTGGCGTCATCTGTGGCATAAACATCCTTGTTAACGCGCAGGAACATACAGAGCTCGAGGGAGAACCGGAGGGTGTTGTGTCTATTGCCTTTGAAAGGCTTCGGTTTGGGGCTGATCTCCCGCTTGGAGACGGCAGGCTTGGATTCAGTGTCGGGCATAGTGTCGGGGAGGGCGATGTCGAGGGATCGGTTGAAGGCTTCTTCTTGTTGGTGTTGGCGTTCTTTACAGTTTTCTTCAGCTTCGTCAAGCTCAATTTGGACTTCGCGCGCGACTTGGAAATTCGAGAGGGGTAACGAGTTCCTGGCTGTGTTTCCAAAACCAGAGATCCTGAACGGGGTTTGTGCTAGAAGGTTGCCACTCAACTACTGTGCGCCCTGGTGTTCCTTGCCAGTTTCGTCGATACGCGTACCACTTCCTAGTGATGTTGTCGAACTTGATTCCCTTGGGGGGGAGGAGGATGGTAGATTGGCGGGGTGGTGGGGAAGAAGATGAAGGTGGGTCGTAGAAGGCGGCGAGGACGTCAGCAGCAGTGTCGAAGTTGTCGTCTGTGAGGTATCTGCCATCGCTTTCGTAGAGGTACCAGTCTTGCCTGCTTTCTTCGGGGGGTTATGGGCCCAGTATACCGATCTCTTGGTTTCTGAGGAGGTGAGGATGCAGTATTTGTGTGGGAAGTAGTTGCGGAAGATGCCCGGGGGGAACTCGGGGGTAGGGGGACGGGTGAAGGGTTGGGAAGCGATGGCTCTAGAAGAAGTTGGCCGCGACGGGGCGACAACCGAGGAGTTTCTGGGTGAGGTAGCCGGCTTTTAATGCCTGGTTTGTGGTGGCGGTGGTGAAGGGTCTTACCCTTGACGGTGGGACGGAGGACTGGTGGCGGGGTAGATTCGGGGGTCCAGCGATTAAACTGGGAGATGGAGGTAAAACTAGTCTGGAGGATCGGGTTGGGGGCATTCTGGATGAGGTACGTGTGGTAGGTGGGGGTGTGGAGGGTGAACTCGAGGCATTCGAGATCTACGTTGATGCACATAGTGATCCGAACGTATAGAGCGAGGACGACGGTACCGTGATCCTTATGCCACCTCTACTCAAAGATACAGAAGTTGAGGCTGTGCGTGGTCCAAGGATCCTTTTTGCAGAGGTTCTGTATGGGGACGAGGCAGTTGACAGTGATGGTGTTGGACCAAGGGTAGGGGAGTGGTGCGTCGTTGCGGGGGGTGATCGGCTTTCCGTTGAACGGGAGGAAGACTGGTGCGTTCAAGAGGTCTGTGGTGAGAGGTTTTAATGTCGTAGAGACGGCAGAGGTAGATGGAGAGAGGGGTGCGAGGTAGGCATAGGTGTAGACTGTCTAGGTGTCAGAAACGCAGTTTATGAGACTGATGGAACCACCTAAGCTGCGACAATGGGAGGAGCAAGGGGAAACAAATGGATTCGAGAGTGCCGGGTCTAGGGTAGTGCAACGTGCGCTACAGTACTGTATGACAAGATGGACAGTCTAAGGAAAAGAGAAAAGAGATACTGTCCTTATATACAAGTGGGAACGATGATGCGATGTGATGTGATAGTGGTGCGAGCGGGGGGAGACAATAGGAAAGGAGTCATGGGGCGGAGGACGGGAGTCTGGAGTGATGACATCATAGATAAGGATGCAGAGCCCCGTTCGGAAGTCTGGGAAATGACGTCGTTGGAGCATGTGATGCAAAGGAAAGTCATGTGCCGTGACACGTCGCGTGTACGAGGTCTGCAAATGAAGAGAGAAATGAAGCGATCCGTGACAAAGGGAGGCTGCTTGTGAGTCATCCTAGACAAGGGACAAGATAATGGACCTGGATGGTGAAAGATGAACTTGCCAGCACATTGGAGGGAGCATTTCAGCGGCACATGTTGATGGATGCCATTATCACGGTTCGCCCTTTTGCTCCGCTTTTTCCTTGCTTTCTTGCGCTATCTGATCCCACACCTGTGGATCAATCCCCTTTGATAGCATCGCTGATGTGCCCCTTGGTCTGTGCACATCCCCTCCCTAGTATATATAGCTGGCCTGCATGTATATAGTTCCTTAGTCTTTCCTCCTAGTCTTTACCGGCTTAGAGTGCAATGTACTGTTTCTCCCTTGTTCCCTGATTCCCCCTTTCCCTGAGCCACTGCCTGTGTCGTGACTTAGAAGGCTATTGGATGCATTCCTTAGTCAGTCATTCTTGACAGCCATGACAGTGCGGCCGGCTGGCTCTATGGCAATTTCCCTAGCAGTGATTTACCCAACGGAAATCTTCCCGGCGGCGAATTCCCGGCAGCGATTTTCACGACAGAGATTCTTTCTAACAGGGATTGTTCCCAGGGATTTGCTTGACGGTGGTTTTCCCCAGGGCGATGTTGCCCACGATGAAGCCAACTGATTGCAAGACCCGGGGGCAAATATAGACCATTTCCCACACATTGCATAGAGCTCAATATAGGCCAAACAGTCGTTACAGAGGAGTAGAACCGGAATCAATCAGATCATCCGGAGATTCAGAACACAGGACATCTTCTGCATCATTATCCAAGAAGAGCTTGGGTATGAGATGGCAGACCAAGTCACTAACCCCAGCCGCATATATCTCTCCCCTCCGTTCCAACTGCTCCGCCATCCAAATTGTGTTCTCCTCAGTCAGCCCCACTATCTCCTATTCCTACAGGTCCTTCAGGATATTATACACCCCCGGCGTGTGCTTCAGGCCCTTCTTTCTAGGCCCATCTACCCTCTTGGCCTGCATCCCCCACATTTGCTGCCAGGAAGAAGTATGGAGGCCCTCCAGCTCCCTGCGCGTCATTTTCAGATCAGAGACAAGGTCCTTGATGCTCTAGAGAAACACCTTGGCATCTTGAACCATCATTGCAGATTATATATTCTGGATCTTTCCCCGGTTCTGATAGTCGTGTTGATGTTCTTCACTGTACTGCACATGCCAGACCAACGCTATAGAATCTTTCAGTTTTTCATACAAATGAAAGCGGCGGATGACACACCATAGGATGTCCGTGAGCACTTTCCGACTCCTAATGCCACTTTCGGTCCTTTATAACTGAATCCTGTCCTCCCTGTCCAGGGGTCGCAAAAGTCATCAATGTTCGCCCAGTTTACGACTACATCCTCAGATGGCGCTAGGTGGGGTAAAGAATCGCGGCCTGGGATGTGATCTGTCTGAATCACAATGTAAGTTTGATCAGTATGCGAAATAGGCATGATGCACTAATGGTAGCAGTCGTGGGAAGAGCTTCCAGAAGGCTTCGGCGACAGGGGGGATGGCTTGCAGGTCTGGCCAGTACCACTATGGTTCAAAACAGAGGAGGCGATCAGGAAGGGCATTAGGAAGACGCGGGAGCATATTCTCGGCGTTACAAAGGACGGGAATCCACCTGAAAAGAGTCCCAGGAGTGACCTCAAGGCTTGTCATCTAGGTGTACAATCATACCATCAAATGACTAAACACGGATAGTTAGAAAACACACTATCTCCATACAGATGCCATTGCCGCACACAGCATCTTCAGAGCTTGGGGACATTGACAAGGTGAACAGGGCTGCGGAAAGACGTGTCGTTGCTATGGCTTGCGTAGTGAGTGCATCCGAGGGTGATGTGAGTGAGATGAATTTGAAGTTATTTGTCATGGTATTCAATGGTGGTGGTGGTGGTGGTAAGTAGCAGGCATGGCGGGGGCACTGGACTGTGCCATAGGCTTGTCCGGGCTGTTTGCCCTTGTTTGCCGGTGTTCATCACAGCCTGAGGCCACAGGCAGCTTCAGACCTTGCCACCTTACACCCATGGACCCTTATAGACCATCCTCTCTCTCAATGAATTATCCACCTCGTAGCATGGTGTTTTCTACAAGCTCTCGTCAGAATGAAAGACTCAACCCTTGACGATAAGGAGATGACTCGGTATATATGGAATATGAGGCAGGAAGTGGTACTCTTCATATTTTGCTTTCCTAGATGATCTTATAATCACTATCCTAGGGATTCACACTTTCAATAATTGGTATCTGCACTGTTTACAGTAGTTGCGCTGCAAAAATTGCCTTGTCCACAGAGCTGATTGTGCCTCTTGACAACATTGTCCATACTTTGGATAGCATTGACCCCGTAAATGACAAAGGCCTTCAATGATGGTGGGCGGAAGGGGAAGATGGTGATTCGACATTGGTGGTGGATCTCGCAAAGACAGATGGTGCAATGAGTGTGATTATTTCTCAGGTGCGTAATTCTCGCACTACATGTTCATAGATATATAGAACGCTGTAGTAAAAATGTGATGAGCAATGTAGTGTGCACACTCCTCAGTTTGCCTAGTCCAACGAAAGTTTCAAAACATGTATTGTGGCCACACACAAGAAATTGAGGGGCTTCCCTTAAATACCCTGCAGGTGCATAAAGTGTTTCTGCAAGCTAGTAATAGGCCTTGTAGTGCGGTCGCATGCAAGTAGGTAAACTCGTCTTTTCAGGCGACCCAGTCTGGCCGCACAATTTCCTCTTGGCAGAGGTCTCTAATTTCCATGGTAGGGCCACGGCTGGAAAATGCTCCCTCCTTGATCCTCAGTCTGGGCACATGAGAAGTCCCTGAATTAGACGTTCAGTGGAGTGTCTCTCCGTGCCAACAGTAGTATCCTTTGTAGGTGTCTTCACCTTGACTTCACACTGGCATCCACCTCACTGTGGACAGCTGGAGGTCCCGCCGGTCCGGCGACTTGCAGTTACCAAAGGAAAGGTCACGTGCTCAAATCTTGCTTGGAGGATAAACGTGATTTACTTTCTTTGCAACATCATGTGCACGTGCCCATGCTCAGCTGTTGGTCCCATTAAGTAATACTTCTTTGAGTTGGCGGAATGAGGCGACCCAGTCAGCCTCTCAGCTGCACAAAAAATGACCTCCACACACAACTCACATTCTCTTCCTTCTCGCCCTGTGGATATCACAGTTTCCTCTCCCACTTCTCTCGCCGCTGCCCTCAAATACATGCTGGAGCAGCGCAGTGTAGCCTCCGTCGCCAAACAGAGGACCTTCTAGATTTTCTGACCCAGTTTAAAGCCACTGCATCTCCTGGCGAGTCGGGAGACATCGCCAATAATGACACCTCCTAGCACGAGCTGGTGGCCCTCACCCATGCTGTAACCCAAGTGTTCTCATCAGCGTGAGTCACCAGACAAGAAGAACCTACTTTCTGGATGAGTGCCATTCATTTATGCAATAAAATGCATATTCTTCTGCAAAACCCCAATTTTCTGGCATCTCATGATGTATGCTATGTATATGCGCCTCTTCAGTACTACAGCTCACTGAGACCCTCCAGGTATGGCCCATCATCCTCCTGCAAGCCCTGTCTTGGATTTTCGTCCAAGCTACGTTGCACATTGACAGTGAATCTCAAGATGGCACGGATTATACATGACTTGCCACTTCTCTCCTAATGCAAGCACCTGAAACATGTGCAGTACTCTGGGACACATTTGATTGCCTTGGCGTAGCTTTGCCTCAATTCAACCCCCGCCATGCCATCATCGACCTGCTTCACAGCATTGTGATTTTGTGGCAACAAAGGTACACTGCTGTGAATCACTCTTTTCTTATCGCCTGAGGCTAATAAAAGGTACCAACCAGTATCGAAAAAAGAAACCTCTCTCCAGAATTTGACCGATATGATGGCAGCAGAGCGGTTTCTGTGTTAACGTGAACTGGTCGAAGTTTGGGTCACCGGTCCCGGACCTCCGTGAACTGCTGCATCCAAAGTTCATTTTGTCACGGGTCACACTGCGTGAACCTAAGGTTGAAATGGTACAGTATGTGTATCAGGAGTGCATGTAAAAAAACTTGGAGGTCTGTATACACGCAGAGAACGATATAGCCAAAAATGTGGTGAAACAGGTGTGTTTTCAGCCAAAAAAGAGATCTTCTGTGAATATGTATTTGTATGGGTGGAACAAAATTGTAATAATGACTGTATATGTATCTGATATGATGCTCCTTGATGCTCTAGAAAATTTGGAAGGAAGAGAGGGAGGGAAGTGCAAGATATGCATGTCCAGGTTGGGAAGCTTGTTGCTGCAGCTGTTGCACAAACCAAGCGTGACATCTGCTTCAAACACCTGTATATCCATATCTCATATTTCCCTCCCTCTCTTCCTCCCAAATCTTTTGGAGTATTAAGGGGCATCATATGGAATACAGATACAGGCTTCATTGCAGTTTGATTCTCCCTCAAAAAATATGTATTGACAGAATATCTCTTTTTTGGATAAAAACACACCTGTTTTACTGCATTTTCAGCTATATCATCTCCTGCAAGTATGCAGACTGGCAGGCATTTTTTTAATGCATTCCCTATACACATATAGACATTTAAGAGCACTTGAATGTACAGTACTGCTGTGTTCACAGGCACAGGAAATAGAGGACAGTTTATGTGAGCAGTCGATTTTGGGCACTGATTGTCACATCATCACTCAAATTGGACATCTGAGACAGATGTACTGATGTAATGAGTTGAATATGGACTATATAGAACTGTACATAGCCTTTGATCCCTCACCCAATGTCCACAATGCAGTAGTAATGCTTGTGGACAGTGTTTTGGTGTGTTTTTTGGCTGTAAAAAATGTATTTCACATATTACATTGCTCCCAATGGAGCAAACACTTAGACAATTTATATCTAGCATTTTACATATGTAATATACCTTATCTAATATTTGGGACCATTATTGGAGGATGAGGGAGAGCTGTGTATGCTGTCGCACTTGACAAGCTTAAGTCTCGGCAAGTGCTGAGATGCAGCAACTGCCGAGACGTGTTCCCAATTGGGAAAGCATGCCAGCATACTCTTTTTTCCCCTTCTACCACCACCCCTACCACCACGCTGCCTCGCTGCCGCCCCCCGCCTCTAACAACACCCTCAATGACACCGCCACCGCCCTCGACATCTACCACATGCCCAACGGCATCTTTTTGATGCCAATGCATTGCGCGGGACACGGGTGAGTCCCCCCTCCCTTTCACCCTTCCCTTTCTGCTCACCCTTCCCCCGTGCTTGCCCTTCCCCCGTGCTTTCCTTCCTCCCATGCTTGCCCCACCCTGACACCCTCCTTCCTCCATCGCTGCCGCCCCACCTAGACCCGTTGCCATGGCAGCCGCGCCCAGTATGGGCATTGGGGGGCCATGCACGGGCATGTGCCTGTGCGAGCAAACAGCGCTAGCCTTCGTTCGCCACGTGGCAGTGCGAGAAGCAGTGCGTGTGTGCATGCACAGGTGAGCATGCGCAAGCAGCGGCTGTGCGGGCACGCGCGAGTGCAGGTGGTGTCCACGAGCAGAGATGAAGGGTGTGCAAGAGTAAGGAGCAGGTGCGTGGCAGGTGCGCGAGTGGGCATGCGGGTGGTGCGTGCACACAAGTAGTGTGGGTAGCCAGCATGTAGGGGCAGGTGCGCAAGTAGGCACGCACGCGTGTGGATGGAGGCGGTGCACAAGCAGGGGTGGGGGCAGTGCACAAGCGGGGGTGGGGGCAGTGCACAAGCGGGGGCACAGGCGCAGGGGTGCTGTACGCACGGGGGGCAGCTAGTGCGGGGGTGCAGTGCACGCACGTGGGCAGCCAGCGTGGTGGCACATAGTGCGGGAAGCGAGTGTGCCAGTGTGCACAAGTAGGGGGAGGGCATGCCAGCGTGGGGGTGGACGTGCGAGCGGGGGTAGCCAGCGTGCAGTAGGTGTGCATGGCGGGCAGGTGTGCGCGTGCAGCCAAGTGGGTGCAGCAACGGCAATGGCGACGGCGACGGCAGTGGCCGCGTCATCGGCGTCTTTGTTAGCACTGCGAGCGGGCCCATATGGGCCGGCACTCGTATTGTAATGCACACTGGCCACGAGCCCATTACAATATAAGTGGGAATTACCTCAGTGGTAATTTGCCCTTGTATTGTATTGGACTCGTGGCAAGTTGCCTTACACAGTATGAGAAAAGTACAGGGTCTGGTGGCTTGCAGAGGTCTCCTGGATGAACGCGGGTGCGCACGTGAATAGGTACACGTAAAAGTCGGCAAAGACAGTGATGACGTGTTTGTTTGGAGGGAGCTGAGCGGTGGGATGGAAGGGTTGGGTGCAACGATAGGCGGGCAGATGAGGATCTCGATGTGAGCACAGATTGTTGTGTTGGCATGAAGGTCATGGACATGAGACAATTGTCACGGATTGCCCTTTTCCTTCGCTTTTTCCTTGCTTTCTCGCGCTATCTAATCCCACACCTGTGGATCAATCCCCTCTGATGGCATCGCTGATGTGCCCCTTGGTCTGTGCATATCCCCTCCCTAGTATATATAGCTCCCCTGCATGTATCTAGTTCTTTAGTCTTTCCTCCTAGTCTTTACCGGCTTAGAGTGCAATGTACTATTCTCCCTTGTTCCCTGATTCCCCCTTTCCCTGAGCCACCGCCTGTGTCGCGACTTAGAAGGCTATTGGATGCATTCCTTAGTCGGTCGTTCTTGACAACAATGTAGATGCTCAATTACATTGTTTGGCGGCAAACAATGTGTCGGGTTCGACACAACTTCATTTCCACTATTTCCTGCCGACCACCTTGTTCATTTCCACCACTCCCTACCCACCACCTTGACCACAGACTTTTTCATCCAAACTGAATCACTCAAATGGTATAGATCTTTGCGCATAGGCGAATATTCTTAATCAGCTAACGGGGACAACAGACTTTGTTCATGGAGGCCATATTAGTCTGTACCCTTCCCATCCTCACCATCACGCTCTTTAAAAGCTACCGGGTGCATACACGCATCTTGAAACAGCGGGTCAAATGCTAACAAATCACCTAGGAGAACATGGTTTTGAATGCCCGCTTGGGGTCTGCGAGGGCCCAAAGGCTGTGGGTAGTCCTGTTTGTTGATGGGCTGTTGCGCAAATTGGTGTGTTTGCCATAACATGTATACAACGAGTGCTAATAGGTTTGACAGGAAAAATCTATGTACCGAGAGGGGACCAATATGGTGTGTACTGTAGCCGTCCGCATCTGTACCTTTGCTAATGGACCCCAGTGGCGCACGCAGGCCAACGATGAACATCTCTGACGTGTTGAGGGTGATGTTGCATGCTTGCGCGAGGAATAGGCGACCGCCTTTGTTTAGCTGTACCTCTGTAAATCTGTGTATCTTGAATTCATTGTGCTTGCAAAGTTTTGTGTGAATGAACTCAGTCCGGGCTGAGTCGAGGCACAGAGATTGTACCTGCTGTGCCATGCATTGGCCCTCTCACCGACAAGTTCATGGCTTTCGAGATATCAGAAATGTTCATCTGATCTGTCGACAACTGCACAGTATTCGTTGGAGATCATTCTTCCAGTGCTTGCTGGTCCCCGGCGCAGTAGTAACGGTAGTGCAACCTCCTATATTTCCTCAAATATAATGGACGGGTTATGAATACTGAACATCCAATATGATACTGGATGATCATTTGGCGCTTTGCTTTCATCATCATGATTGACTAGACTAGTATACGAACAAGTAGCGTCAGACTGACGTATATGATCGGGGATCTGGGCCCTGCTATCGATAGAATAATGAGATTCCCCTTAGAGTATCTGGCTGCTACGGCCTGCTAAGTCCTACTCAAACGACACTGGAACTCCTCGGACCGGTCACTTCTTGAAGGACAAATCAGTGCACTGCAAATCCCCTGATGTATCCCCACAGCATAAATTATACTTATACCCCCCTTCCTCAACCTCTTTCCACACATATTCTAATATATTTTCGCATAAATAGGGGGGTTTTAAGCTACAAAATACACTATAGTAAATCTCTAAGCCTTTATGCTAGTTTAATTACTATCATACACTCCCTTTCACCCTTTCACCCTAGCCCTAACCCTAACCATAGTGAATTTATTCAAGCCTTTATCCTAGTTTTTGTTACAATATACGCTCTCATTGGCCCTAAGCCCTAGCCCTAACCCTAACCGTAGGGAATTTATGCAATCCTTTATCCTAGTTTTTGTTGCAATGTATGTTCCCCTTTATCCCTAAGCCCTAGCCCTAGCCCTAACCCTAACTATTAGAAACTTACCTAGCCCTTTATCTCAGTTGTTTACATAAGTAGAGGTTAGTATATATGTATATTTATATATATATGTGACTGAGGAAGAGGAATATAAGTACAATTTGTGCTGTAGAGTTATGCTTTGCATGAGGGCACAGGTTCAATCCCTGAGGGTGGCGACTTTTAATTAATTACATCATGTAACTTCTTTTAGTGCACATGACCCAGCAGCAGAGGTTGGAACCCCCTCTCTTCTTATAAGAAGTAAAGGTTATAAGGGTCTCACTGACTCTGGTGATGTTGCTAATCCCAGGCACTATAGGTACATGCAGTACCTGTATCTGTGTGGGTTTAGATACCTGCTAGCAGGTACCTTCTGTGCCTAGTACCTGCGCAGATGGAGGTATGGGTCCAGAGCATCATGGGTACCTGGGCCGTGGATACAGGTAGATATGAGGATCCACTTGTGTCAAGCTCTGGTGCTTGGCCTCCCAGTCTCCCCGATTTTCCCCTTACTTACGCTCCATTCTTGACACAAAAACACGTGATGTCAATATCGGCAATATCCGGATAACAGTCAGCCCAACAATAGCCCAACCCTTTGGAGACCTACCAATGAGATCACGTAAGTCAGCCTGCAGAGGGGGAAACAGAAAGCAATGATATATGTTCATGGGGGAAGCAAACTAAGATACAATACCCCGGCATATGCGGCACTTCCAGTCATACGTACGTGGGGAGAGAAGAAAGGGGAAAGGCATCATACCATATGTGAAGTCTGTATATATGTAAAAGCAAATGAGAGCCTGCTCGTATCTATCCAGCACCTTCATATCTGTAACAGAGTCCAAGTCAATAGTATTAAACTTGGCTCCATTGAGCCCCATCTCTGCAAAGCCAAAAAATGTCTCGTAGTACACAACATAAGTACTAAGAAAATGTTGGAGGGCCTTTACCCACCCCCAATGTTCACTCACATTAGTCAGCTCCCATCCGTGTAGCCCACATTGCCCATTGTACCACACCACGTGCTCGATGGCATTCATGGCCTTGTACTGCAACTTGCTCGTGCGATCCAGCTCTAGATTGTGAAAGGCGGGAAAACAGGCAGTGTCCCCAGGGGAAAGAGATGGCAGGGTTGCATCTGCAGTGAGTGACGAGAGATCAATGACAAAGGCCTCCTCGATAACACAAAAGGCAATTGAGTACAGCAGGTCCTCATCGCCCACAAGCAGTGTTAGGCTTGCCACACATCCGCAGTTGAGGGGGCAGGAAGGCGACTTGGATGACTCTGCCGTGATGAGTGCGTTCAACATTTTGGTGCTGAAGATCTTGCTGCCGCCATACCAGTAAAACTCGTTGGAATTGAAATCAGCTTTGTACTCCTGAGGCCAGCACTTGTACTTGAAGTACTGATCGCCCAAGATTGCCCGCCATTCCAATGATGTCAGAGAAATGATGATGGTGTTGGTCTGCATGAGAATGAGATGCCAAAGAAGGTGTGGCCAGAGTAGAGTTTGACACGAGTGGCTGTATCTGTGAGTACCAGTTTGGGTACCCGCCAGGCACACCCGCAGGTATCTTATCCGTGAATCTAGGTACCTTTGTGCCTGGAACCCGCATAGATGGAGGTATGGGATCCTGGCAAGCAGTTACTTTCTGAGGGGACCTTTGAACACCTGCCTCATATCCTATTGGTTACTTGCACAAGCATAGTGTATCCGCAAGAAAAAAATACTTGTCATAACCCATCAAAATCCTAAGTCTCACAAAATTTCAACAAAGTCTAATGAGATCATTTGGAGAGCAGAGACAAACACAAATAATGAGGGGTAGAAAAGGAAGGTGGGATTATGGTAAGCTGTATATGGATGTACAAGATGTCAGGGAGAAGGGAAAGGATCATTCTGAAGACTCAGCATCGACAAGTTCTACAACAGTGCCACACTTCACGTGTCTCGACTTATTGCGGAACAGTCTCAGCAACTCCATCTCATTCACCAACCTGTCAATGCCCAAGTCAATCCAGAAACTCAAGACGGTTGGAGCATGTACAGACTCATCAGACAGGGCATGCCTCTACTTCGTCACGGTAAGACCACCGTGGGAAAAGCCCTACTTGACATCAGTTAACAAGGCTGGGAAAGATGGTCAGATAAGGACAGTCATGACAAACCCAACAACGTACCAGGTGCTGTCAGGAAGTCAAGTGCCATCCTAGCCAGCAAGTTTGGCAGACACTGCCTCCAATACTTGATGGGGTCTGTGACATTTGGAATATGGGTGGACACTAAATACTCCTCAAGCTCGTCACCCGGCGCCTTGTCAACTACCATGTCAAACAGATCATTCATGATCTCGACCTGTGACTAATATGAAGTTAGGAAGGTCCAGATAAAAACAACAGGCCAACACAAACCAATGATGCCTCCTCAACAGCCTTGACAGCAGCAGGCTTGTAGCGGAGCCATTGAGTGTGGATGACAGTCTTGGCCTCGTCGATCCATTCCTGGGGCCAATCCTGCTGCACAAAGTAGCTGAACTTATACTTGGGGTGGAGGACTGGAGTGTACTTAGTGAGCACATCAACAAGGCATTGAATAGGAAAGACGTACTCATGGCCATGTGATACATGATCGGCTTATCTGTCTTTGCGTAGTACTTGTTCAGGATCTTGTTCAGGATCTTAGCACCCGACAAGGCCGCCGCACGGATGACAATGTTGAGGACCGCATCACTGGCTGTATCCTCAAGACCACTGGTAAGTGTGTCGATGGCAGAGATGACCTGGAATAAGAGCGGCTTGCCCATCTGCTGTTGAAGATATTCATTTATGTCTGATTTCTACGCCTTTATTCCGTTCTATCTCCCTTCTATTCGCGTCTATTCCGCTCCATTCACCCTATTATCGTCTCATTCCGCGTCTATACCCTCACAGGCCCTCTCCACTTCACCAACTGTACCCACTTGTACTGTACTTACTGTAGGTCAGCCTGAGTTAGCTTCCCTAGCTTCAGTTTCGAGTTAGTTACCGCTTTAGGGCGATTCTCGGCTTATTCCGAGTTTCCTCCCACGCTCCGTGGCCTCTACCTGCAGCCACACGCGTCTGCTCCTCCTCAGTCGCTCATTCTGTGCTGCAGGTATTCCCTTTGCCCGTTTCTGTCTTGTTTCTTAGTCGCTCATTCTGTGCTGCAGCAATCCACTGTTTGTGTCAGTTCTGAGCGTCCCTAGTTAGTTGGCTAGCCCCTTCAACTGCGACTTCAACATCTGCTCCATGTGCTTGGTCACCAGAAGGAAACACTGGAGATTTTGTCAGCAAATAGAAGCACAGCAAAAGGAGGTGACAGGCTGATATGCAGAATCAGGTAGAGCTGCATGAGCATGGCCCACTCACTGTCCTTCAGAACACATGCCTGCAGTTTGTACTTGTCCTGTGTGAGGAGCGCATTGATCGGCGCACAAATCTCCAATGCACTCCCTATCATGATGGAAACTGAGTTCCACTGGGTGGCAACAGGATGGAGAATGATCCTCTCTGTGGTGCGGTGCTTGATGCAGAGGGTGAGCAAGGCTAAATGGAGGGTGGCGGGAAAATGAATGCGGGTCACGAGCTTCGACACCTTCTTCAACACTGAGCGGGCAGCACACTGCTCGTGGGGAGAGACCTTCAGCTGCGCCGCAACCTCGGCAGCAATGGCAGCAATCTCCTCTTCGTTGTATGCGCAGCGAGCCTCGTCAGCCTTGTCATCATCATCCTGGTCATTGTTGACAGCTTCTAGCTCGGGCATCTCCTCGTCTTTCTCCTTGTCATTGACGACCTCACCCACCAAAGCTGCCACTGTGATCTGCTTGGCTGTCTGCCTCTTTGTCGTGAAGTTGCCAAGAATGGCCTTGAGAAATGTTAACACAGAGTTTGCATCGACAGAGAACAATGAACACACCTTCACTATCAAGTTGAAAATGTGACAGGTGCAGCACACGCGTGTGGTTGACCCGCCGACGGCTGCCTCAGGGAGAACAGCGTTGAGTTCTTGCAACATCATATCATTGTTGGTGGCACTGTCCAGGGCAATAAACTAGAAATCAAGTAAGTCAACGTCAAACACAGAGTGAGGACCTTGACACTCACCCTGTCTTCAAGGCCATACTTCTTCAAGCAGATATGAAGTTGTTCGGTGAGGTACTCGCTGGTGTGGGCCTCGGTAAGGCGGATGAAGTCCAAGATGACCGACTTCATCTTGCCGTCGTGGAAGAAGTAGACAACAGCCCCGAGGAAGGCTATTGCATTAGGCAAAGACCATCCATCAAGGCCAATGTGATGCATTCCGGGGAGATCCTGCAAGGAGTTAGTTCAATAACTGAAACAGAAAGAAGATAATATGGAACATACAGTGAGGAACTGCTTGAGGTTGAGGTGGCCGACAGAGTAGATCTCCTGTACATCTCGAGAGACTGTGCGGTCAGAAGGAATGATGGTGTTGGCATTGAACATGCACAGAATCTTGACAAGGTACTGGTCATTGACCATGATGAAAGGGCGATGGGAGACACTCGGGGCTGTAGATGCTGCCGTAAGCAAACACGACAACACTATCCTCGCCTGAGATGACAATGCTACAGCACAATTGCGTGTGAGAGTTCAGGTTGCTTGTCAAGTTATCCATCCTGACACGAACAATGACAGTGGTGGGGTGGCTACCGAAACATCAGCAATGGTGTGAAGAAAATGATGATAACAACCTATAGTTTGCAGTGAAACTGATAGCAAATCTTGTCACCTTGCTCCTCAATGGTGGGTAGGAGCGTGAAGTGCCATAGCATACAGCAGTCCAGGTCTTCATCTGCAACACTGAGGATGTGATGAGTGAGTGAATTGCATGCGATGAAAATGAAGGAACATACCGAGAACTTCCTTGACACTCTTGTTCTCTGTGTCGTACTTCTCTTCAAATGTCTGCTTCTTTTTCTTCTTTGGTGGCATATCCTCAACTAGCGGCGAGCTCTCCGGTGTGCATATAGAGGCCAGTAGTGTTTCCCCCCCCCCCCCCGTTTATACCTCTTAAGAAGGCCCATATTTCCAGGCCACCCACCCGTCTACAAGCTCTGTGTACGCCTAACACGGTCCATTGAACACAAGGAATGTGTCCTCCATCTGCACACTGGCTCACACTGATGCCAGTAGGCCATTCCGTCGCTCGCACATGGCTTTCCCACTGCGTGAACATTGGGATTTCATTGGTAGGTACTGTTTCATGCTTAGTATCTACCTCGCGCTAATCCTGTCCATTTCTCACCTCTCACCTCCCCGCCTACACTCGCAAATGTGTGTCCACTCCCCGCCCCTCACTGCAGCTCGACCGTACATGCCTCAACATGTCCTCCCACTCACTCGTGCGAACGCAAGCGTATACCAGGTTAGTTACATAATCTCTCCTACGTGATGTCCATGTCTAATACATTTTAGATGCCTGATCCTTTCCCTTTCCTATACAAACACACGTGCATGTGGATGCCAACAATGACCCTTGTTGTTGCAAATACCGATTTCATTCCTACTCTGCCCGTGTCCTACTCTCCTCTTTGTGTGGGTCCGAATGGCGAATAGGGCTCGTGCGACTGGATTCTGGAGCCTCAGCCATTCAATCATACCGCCCCCACCTAGCACTCATCTGTCTGCATACTATTGGGGTATCTAACACCGCTCTCACGGACCCCCTGACGGAATCTATATGGCAAGAGAACCCACACAAGTGTGGGAAATTTGTTGTGCGCAATGATGCTTGTACACCCCTACGTACCCTCCTTGATGATGCTTATCGCCACCTAGCTGAGATCCGCCCTGTGGTTGCCCTTCGTGCATTATTCGAACCAGGCCTGGCACAAGTTGTACAACCAGATCTCGCAATGGACAGAGCTATCGACGCTTATGGTGTTCTAGTCTCAGAGGTTACGTCATGGACTGACTTCATTTACGGATATTGTGCCTTCCAGCGGGCTCTTGGCAAACTGACTGCCTTTTTCGACTGGTGGGCGATCTTTTACCTGAACCAAGAACCTTCTTGTGTCTGCCCAAATGCTATGTGCGGGTCCATCATATCTGAACGTGACCTCCACGTGTATCGTACATTTGGTAGTCGAGGCATCACTGCATACACGGAGGTGTCGACGTCTGCCTGGAGGTTAGATTTTGGTAAATTGGGACAGGAGTATCACCGTCTGCCATCCTCAGAATTCGGCCTTAGAAGTATGTATCTTGTTGTATGCTTTTCTAGTATTTTATTGACTACAATTTAGAGGGCAACCCCCCGCATAACCTCCCTCAGTGGTTTTACCCTCCTGTGGGTGCTCTTTATCAAGAGTTTGAACGTCAGGCTCGGGACATGCTCCCACGCACCGACCCCTACATGCTGTCAATATGTACAAAGCAGAAGCAGGACGAGCGCGAGCGTGAGCAGGTAGGTATGTTGCATGTCACTTTCACAAGTGTTCATTCATACTAAAGTTAAATTAGTGCGGGTTCATTTGAGAAATGAATATCCCATGTTTGATGGCTTCAAGGCAGGCAATCTTCCTTACTAGAACTCAGAGCTCGGTTGCCTTGTCAATATGTCGCCGCGGCCATCGTATATTGGTGCCCCTGTTGAGTGCTACACTCACGCGTTCACCAACATCAATATGAACCACTTCGTCAAGCAACCAGGCTCAGTTGGCTGGTATTTCCCACCCATTTACCTTCTCTGGGGCCCTTGATCCTCCAAAAAACAGATTCAGTTTTACTACCACCTTGTCACCCTTTGGCCCCCAGACAAAAAGGAGGATATGAGTATGGAGGGGTGGGGATGAAGTCTGTGTTGATGGAAAGGAGGGTCATTGTTGGTGACCACGGACACATGTGCTGGTAGGAATATGGAGACGAATCAGGCATCTAGAATATGTCAGGAAATGAATCTAGCATGAGCGGTTGAGGAACACAACTTAATAGGTGTTGACGGTGGGGTGTGTGTTTGTGTGCATGAAGTGCTTGTTGCGAATGCTAGTGGACGAGATGGGAGTAATAAAGGCTGCACCACAAAGTGAAAGACAGTACTTACAGATGTTGGTAGGGAGGCGCGGTCATGACAGAGGATAAACGGCAGAGATGCGTGAACACACGCGTGTGAGACGTGTGGACAGTGTCTTGATAGTGTATGCAGGCAGGGATGAGGGAAGAATATGTGGAGAGAACATCAAAGGGTGTACATGTCTGAGATATAATGTGCCATACCTGATTGTTCAAGTGCCGTAGGGAGGCAACACAAGCTGTGCGCTGGCGGGGCAGTGGTAAGTCCATCCGCGGGCATGATGAATGGGCACGTACCTGTCCGAGTAAACACGCTATCTCGTCTGAAGGAGCCTGCTGAGGGTTAGGCCACCTGAGAAGACAGGCTGTCTTTGTTGAAGATATTCATTTATGTCTGATTTCTACGCCTTTCTTCTGTTCTATCTCCCTTCTATTCGCCTCTATTCCGCTCCATTCACCCTATTATCGTCTCATTCCGCGTCTATACCCTCACATGCCCTCTCCACTTCACCCACTGTTCGCTATTGTACTGTACTTACTGTAGTTCAGCCTGAGCTAGCTTCCCTAGCTTCAGTTTCGAGTTAGTTACCGCTTTAGGGCAATTCTCGGCTTATTCCGAGTTTCCTCCCACGCTCCGTGGCCTCTACCTGCAGCCACACGCGTCTGCTCCTCCTCAGTCGCTCATTCTGTGCTGCAGGTATGCCCCTTGCTCGTTTCTGTCTTGTTTCTTAGTCGCTCATTCTGTGCTGCAGCAATCCACTGTTTGTGTCAGTTCTGAGCGTCCCTAGCTAGTTGGCTAGCCCCTTCAACTGCGACTTCAACAGGTTATGGGCCCTGCGCTCTAGCCAACACCTATCGCTTTTATCTCGCCTCACAGCACCCCCCTCGCCTCGTCCTTCTACACACCTCTTCTACCATCCCTAGAGGCCCCAGCCCTTGAGTATCAAGTCGAACGACCCATCCGTTGCTTCCCAACACCATCCCCATCCTCCAGGGCGCGCATTTCGCAACATCAAGCGCGCACGCAACGCCCCTTCATCCGTTCGCCTCGCCCTTGCATATTCCGCACCTACTACACCCTATCTAGCTTCGTGCCAAGCCCTAAGTCCGTCGCTTTCGTCGTTGTGCCTCCACAGCCTGCGACACTTTCTCCTCTTCCTCCCACCAACATCAAAGGCGTCCTCAGCGCCCCTTCGACCGTTTGCTCCCTCGCTTCGCGTCAGCCCTCCCTACCACCCTACCTACCCCCTCGCCAAACGCGGTTGCCGTCGCTCAAGCCGTTCGCCCTCAGGAGCTCGTTGTTTGCAGGAGGCTGTTTGGAGAAATTTTCACCTTGGGATCGGACAAGTGTAGCTCCCCATCACGTTGTGCTATCGGTACGCGCTCTTCAGGCCTCCATCTAGACCATCCACCCTCCCCATCGCCGTCGTAACCGCCCCCATCGCCCTATCGCTTCACCCTCGGCGCCCCCTCGAACCTCTGCTCGTCCAAAATCGTCGCTTTTGGCGCATATCCTCTCCAATTCTTCATTATGTCCGACTCTATCCCCAAAATCGACGCTCTTACTGGCCAAAACTACAAGGACTGGTCGAACGAGGTCCTGGCCTGGCTCCAGACCAAGGGCTGGGACGCTGTAGTGCTGGGGGATGTTGAAGTCGCAGTTGAAGGGGCTAGCCAACTAGCTAGGGACGCTCAGAACTGACACAAACAGTGGATTGCTGCAGCACAGAATGAGCGACTGAGAAACAAGACAGAAACGAGCAAAGGGCATACCTGCAGCACAGAATGAGCGACTGAGGAGGAGCAGACGCGTGTGGCTGCAGGTAGAGGCCATGGAGCGTGGGAGGAAACTCGGAATAAGCCGAGAATCGACCTAAAGCGGTAACTAACTCGAAACTGAAGCTAGGGAAGCTAGCTCAGGCTGAACTACAGTAAGTACAGTACAATAGCGAACAGTGGGTGAAGTGGAGAGGGCATGTGAGGGTATAGACGTGGAATTAGATGATAATAGGGTGAATGGAGCGGAATAGACGCGAATAGAAGGGAGATAGAACAGAATAAAGGCGTAGAAATCAGACATAAATGAATATCTTCAACACTCCCCCGTGATGAGACGCCTACTCGAGTCCCATCATCTCCCTGCAGCGCACAACGCGCTCCCGAGGCAGCGCCTTCGTCAGGATGTCGGCCGGCATCTCGTTTGTCCCCACAAACTTGAGAACAATCCGGCCGGCCTCCACTTCGTCTCGCAGCCAGTAGAAGCGCAGGTCGAGGTGCTTCATGCGTCCATGATGCTCGGGATTCTTTGAGACGTTGATAGACGACTGATTGTCCGAGTACAGGAGCGAAGCGCCCTCGACTGTGTAGCCAAACTCAGAGAGCAGGTTGCGCATCCAGACGATCTCCTTGCCAGCCTCGACGGCAGCAATGTACTCCGCCTCGGTCGTCGACTGTGCGACGAGCGATTGGAGGCGAGAGCTCCAGCTGACAGCGCCAGAACCAATGCGGACGAGATACCCGCCTGTGGAGCGGCCATTGTCGACGTTTCCGCCGTGGTCCGAGTCTGTGAAGGTGGTGAACAGCTCGGAGTCGTCGGTCGGCCTGTACACGAGCTTCAAGTCCTTCGTGCCCTGGAGGTACTTGAACAGATGCTGGACGGCGCGCCAATGCTGAGGACCTGGGTCCGAAATGAAGCGGCAGAGATTGGAGACAGTGTAGGCGATGTCTGGACGGGTCGCAGTCGCGATGTAGAGCAGGGAGCCGACGGCGCTGCCATAGGGCACCTTTTGCATGAATTCGCGCTCAGAAGCGTTCTGGGGCGACATGGCCTTCGTCAGACGCGAGCCAGGAAGCATAGGCGTGGTGACAGGGTGGCAGTCGGCGTGATTGTAGCGCGCAAGCGTGTCGATGATGTACTGGCGCTGGGAGAGGAAGAGGGTGCGAAGGGAGCGGTCTCGAGTGATGTGGATGCCAAGGAGGAAGGAGGTGGGGCCGAGGTCTCGCAGCTTGAAGTGCGTGCGAAGAGTGGCGATGATCTCGTCGAGAACAGGCTCCGAATTCGACGCCAGGGTGCCGTCGTCGACGAAGACAGGGAGGAGAACGCGCACAGCGTCGCGCTGGAGCACGTAGATTGACGCGTCGCTGTAGATGCAGCGGAATCCCATCTTGTCGCACAGGACCTCCATCAGCTTGATCTTCCACAGGCGAGCGGCCTGCTTGAGGCCGTAGATCGACTTCTGCAGCTTGCAGACCGCGCCAGGAGGACCCTCCTCGAAGCCTTCAGGCTGCTTCATGTAGACCTCCGCATCGAGGTCGCCATTGATGAAGGCATGGGAGATGTCGATGGAGCGCAGGTGGAGATCCTCGACGGCGGCGAGGGCGAGGACAGTGCGGATGGCCTGGAACTTGGCAGTGGGAGCGAAGGTCTCGAAGTAGTCGAAGCCAGGACGCTGGGCAAAGCCCTTCGCGACGACGCGCGCCTTGTAGCGCTCGATGGAGCCGTCCTCCTTGCGCTTGACCTTGAAGACCCAGCGCGATGCGACGGCGTGCGCGCCAGGGGGAAGGGAAGCGATAGACCAGGTGCCATTGGCTGCATGCGCGTCGAGCTCCTCTCTGCACGCTGCAAGCCACATCTCCGCGTCTGGACGCTGCATAGCCTGCCTGTAGGAGAGCGGCTCGCCGTCTGCGGATAGAAGGGCAGTCTCCAACGCGGTGTGGATGGCAAAGGCGGCCTCAGGCGTCTCCTGCGCAGAGTAGACGTCGTCATTCGCCCACGGCTCAGGAGAGTCGCTGTGAGCATCGTCCTCCTCGTCGGATTCGACTGCAGGAAGCGGCTCGCGCACTTTCGCCTTGGAGGGCACTGGTTGAGGCTGCCAGCTGTTCGATCGCGCCTTGACCACGGCGTCGCGCGTGCTACGGCGCAGAGGACCGGTGGGCGAGGCGGCGCGCTTCCTCCCTCGAGGAGCAGGCCGCGAAGGACCCGCATGTGGAGAGGGAGGTGCAGGATCGGCTGCAGGCGGCGCAGGAGCGGGATCGGCCGCATCCTGATCATGCTCATCAGCAGGCGGAGCTGGAGGCAGATCAGGCTCGTCTTGCTCAGCAGAGGACGAGTCGTCGTCTCCCCCGGCATCCAGCACCGGCTGAGAGGGAGCAGGCTCCGATGGAGGCGGAGGAGGGAAGAGGGGAGCGGAAGGCGAGGGCAGGAGCGGCTTGTTGAGCCTGGAGCGAGGGAAATCGCGCTCATCAAAGTCGGCGCGCTCGCAAATGATGACCTTCTTCGCTATAGGGTCCCAGAACTTCCAGCCTTTGTACCCCTCCGGATACCCGATGAAGGCGGCCTTCACCATGTGCGGCTGCAGGCCCTTGCGCTTGTCGCGCTGGATATGGACGTATGCGGTGCATCCCCACACGCGCAGACGACTCACATCCGGCTTGGACCCGTGCCAGAGCTCGAAGGGCGTGGTGTGCGCCTTGATGGCGGCGGTGGGCAGGCGGTTGCGGACGTGGATGTAGGCACTGAGCGCTTCTCCCCAGAAAGACGCAGGCAGGCCGGACTCCGCAAGCATCGCGGTGACACCCTCCTCAATGGTGCGATTTGCACGCTCCGCCACGCCGTTCTGCTGAGGGCGATTGCGCGTCGTATGACGGCGCTCGATCCCGTGCAGCGAACAGAACTCGTCCATGTTGCGCCCCATGTACTCGCCCCCCTTGTCGTCCTGCAGCGCGAGCAGCTTCTCGCCTGTCTGCTTCTCGGCCCACGCTTTGAAGTCCTTGAACGCCTCGTACTGGTCCGACTTCTTGCGAAGCAGGTAGACGGCGTAGAAACGCGAGGCGGCGTCGATGTAGAGGACCCAGTAGCGATAGCCAGAGGCGGTGCGGACTGGAAGCGGACCGTGCAGGTCAGAGTGGACGAGGGCGAGGCGCTTTGTGTAGACGGTGGTAGAGGAGGGGAACGGGTCGGCATGCATCTTGCCAGCGAGGCAGGGCTCGCAGATAGGGTCGGGCTTCTCTAACGAGTTGAAGACGAGACCGGTGACGAGATTCTCGCGCACTATGCGCTGGAGACCAGCGTGGTTGAAGTGAGCCAGGCGGCGGTGCCATAGGGACGCGTCGAGCGGCGTAGAGGCGGCGAGCGCGGCGGATAGGGCGTAGTGCGACGCTGTAGAGGTGGAACCATCGAGATAGGCGGTGTTCGCATCGTTGATCGTTGCAGTGAACCACACAGCGCCGTCCTTAGCGAAGGAGACGCGGCTCCCCTTGATGGTGACGACGAACGCCTTATGCTTCGCAAGGTAGAGGACAGAGAGGAGATTATTGCGAAGATGGGGAACATGGAGGACTCTAGTAAACTCGACGGCACCCTGCGCCTTTCCTGCTACAACCGGATTGAACACCACTGAACCGACTCCTGCACTGTACACCGTCTTTCCGTCTGCGAGGCGAATGGGCGTGCGAAGGGGACGGTAGGAGGCGAAGAAGTGGCGATGCGGGGTCATATGAGACGTGGCGCCGGTGTCTGCATTCCAATCGACGTCAGCATCGAGCTGCAGCGGCGAGAGGGGGTCGGAAGGAGCGACACTTGCGGATGCAGCGCTGCCAGCGTGTTCGCCAGCAGGATTGAAGCCGTCAGACGACGACGAAGCGGCGTTGGCCTTGTCCCCAAGGCGAGAACGCAGGTCCTTGATCTGCTTCTGATAGCAGGTCTTCTCCTCGTGCCCGCTCTTCTTGCAGAACGCGCAAGTGAGACGTGGACGCGAGGACTGCCCCTTGGCCTTGCCAGATGCGCCAGACGACGACGCACTGAGCGCAGACGAAGCGTCCGGCTTGAAGAACTCGGGGTTGCGCTCCCTGTTGGTCTCCTCGCGCACAAACGCGTCCTTGACGCTGTCGGGGTCGAGCTTCTCGAGCAGGAGGAGGGACGAGACGAAGGAGGAGTACTCCGAGGGGAGGGCGCGGATGTACGCCATGGTGGTGAGCTCCTTGTCGAGCTCCTCGAGGGTGAGAGACGCAGGGCGAAGGGAACGAATGCGACGCATAGCATCGTCCACTCGCGTCGCCATAGCGAGCAGGGACTCGTCCTCCTTCTTGCGGACATTGAAGAGGTCGTCATACGCGTTGAAGCGCGCGCCAGGCGCCTTCTTGACGTGCAGCGCCTCGAGCTTCGTCCACATAGCAGGGGCGTCGCGCCTAAGGTCGTCCACAGGACCTCGCTGGTCCTTGGAGATGAGGAGGTAGATGGCACCCCCAGCCTTGGAGCAGATCGAGGTGTACTCCTTGAGGGCGGCAGCAGCAGTATCCGCCGGCTTGGACGTCTCCCCCAGCACTACAGCGTCCCAGCCCTTGGTCTGGAGCCAGGCCAGAACCTCGTTCGACCAGTCCTTGTAGTTTTGGCCGGTGAGAGCGTCGATTTTGGGGATAGAGTCGGACATAATGAGGAATTGGAGAGGATATACGCAAAAAGCGACGATTTGGACGAGCAGAGGTTCGAGGGGGCGCCGAGGGCGATGGGATAGGGCGATGGGGGCGGGTACGACGGCGATGGGGAGGGTGGATGGTCTAGATGGAGGCCTGAAGAGCGCGTACCGATAGCACAACGCGATGGGAAGCTACACTCGTCCGATCCCAAGGTGAAAATTTCTCGAAACAGCCTCCTGCAAACAACGAGCTCCTGAGGGCGAACGGCTTCAGCGACGGCTACCGCGTTTGGCGAGGGGGTAGGTAGGGTGGTAGGGAGGGCTGACGCGAAGCGAGGTAGCAAACGGTTGAAGGGGCGCTGAGGGCGCCTTTGATGTTTGTGGGAGGAGGAGGAGGAAGCGTCACAGGCTGTGGACGCGCAGCGACAAAAGCGACGGCCTTGGGGCTTGGCACGAAGTTGGATAGGGAGTAGTAGATGCGGAATATGCAAGGGCGAGGCGAACGGATGAAGGGGCGTTGCGTGCGCGCTTGATGTTGCGAAATGCGCGCCCTGGAGGATGGGGATGGTGTTGGGAGGCGACGGATGGGTCGTTCGACTTGAAACTCGAGGGCTGGGGCCTCTAGGGATGGTAGGAGAGGTGTGTAGAAGGACGAGGCGAGGGGGGTGCTGTGAGGCGAGATAAAAGCGATGGATGTTGGCTAGAGCGCAGGGCCCATAACCTGTTGAAGTCGCAGTTGAAGGGGCTAGCCAACTAGCTAGGGACGCTCAGAACTGACACAAACAGTGGATTGCTGCAGCACAGAATGAGCGACTGAGAAACAAGACAGAAACGAGCAAAGGGCATACCTGCAGCACAGAATGAGCGACTGAGGAGGAGCAGACGCGTGTGGCTGCAGGTAGAGGCCATGGAGCGTGGGAGGAAACTCGGAATAAGCCGAGAATCGACCTAAAGCGGTAACTAACTCGAAACTGAAGCTAGGGAAGCTAGCTCAGGCTGAACTACAGTAAGTACAGTACAATAGCGAACAGTGGGTGAAGTGGAGAGGGCATGTGAGGGTATAGACGCGGAATTAGATGATAATAGGGTGAATGGAGCGGAATAGACGCGAATAGAAGGGAGATAGAACAGAATAAAGGCGTAGAAATCAGACATAAATGAATATCTTCAACAGAGGTCGCCATTGATGAAGGCATGGGAGATGTCGATGGAGCGCAGGTGGAGATCCTCGACGGCGGCGAGGGCGAGGACAGTGCGGATGGCCTGGAACTTGGCAGTGGGAGCGAAGGTCTCGAAGTAGTCGAAGCCAGGACGCTGGGCAAAGCCCTTCGCGACGACGCGCGCCTTGTAGCGCTCGATGGAGCCGTCCTCCTTGCGCTTGACCTTGAAGACCCAGCGCGATGCGACGGCGTGCGCGCCAGGGGGAAGGGAAGCGATAGACCAGGTGCCATTGGCTGCATGCGCGTCGAGCTCCTCTCTGCACGCTGCAAGCCACATCTCCGCGTCTGGACGCTGCATAGCCTGCCTGTAGGAGAGCGGCTCGCCGTCTGCGGATAGAAGGGCAGTCTCCAACGCGGTGTGGATGGCAAAGGCGGCCTCAGGCGTCTCCTGCGCAGAGTAGACGTCGTCATTCGCCCACGGCTCAGGAGAGTCGCTGTGAGCATCGTCCTCCTCGTCGGATTCGACTGCAGGAAGCGGCTCGCGCACTTTCGCCTTGGAGGGCACTGGTTGAGGCTGCCAGCTGTTCGATCGCGCCTTGACCACGGCGTCGCGCGTGCTACGGCGCAGAGGACCGGTGGGCGAGGCGGCGCGCTTCCTCCCTCGAGGAGCAGGCCGCGAAGGACCCGCATGTGGAGAGGGAGGTGCAGGATCGGCTGCAGGCGGCGCAGGAGCGGGATCGGCCGCATCCTGATCATGCTCATCAGCAGGCGGAGCTGGAGGCAGATCAGGCTCGTCTTGCTCAGCAGAGGACGAGTCGTCGTCTCCCCCGGCATCCAGCACCGGCTGAGAGGGAGCAGGCTCCGATGGAGGCGGAGGAGGGAAGAGGGGAGCGGAAGGCGAGGGCAGGAGCGGCTTGTTGAGCCTGGAGCGAGGGAAATCGCGCTCATCAAAGTCGGCGCGCTCGCAAATGATGACCTTCTTCGCTATAGGGTCCCAGAACTTCCAGCCTTTGTACCCCTCCGGATACCCGATGAAGGCGGCCTTCACCATGTGCGGCTGCAGGCCCTTGCGCTTGTCGCGCTGGATATGGACGTATGCGGTGCATCCCCACACGCGCAGACGACTCACATCCGGCTTGGACCCGTGCCAGAGCTCGAAGGGCGTGGTGTGCGCCTTGATGGCGGCGGTGGGCAGGCGGTTGCGGACGTGGATGTAGGCACTGAGCGCTTCTCCCCAGAAAGACGCAGGCAGGCCGGACTCCGCAAGCATCGCGGTGACACCCTCCTCAATGGTGCGATTTGCACGCTCCGCCACGCCGTTCTGCTGAGGGCGATTGCGCGTCGTATGACGGCGCTCGATCCCGTGCAGCGAACAGAACTCGTCCATGTTGCGCCCCATGTACTCGCCCCCCTTGTCGTCCTGCAGCGCGAGCAGCTTCTCGCCTGTCTGCTTCTCGGCCCACGCTTTGAAGTCCTTGAACGCCTCGTACTGGTCCGACTTCTTGCGAAGCAGGTAGACGGCGTAGAAACGCGAGGCGGCGTCGATGTAGAGGACCCAGTAGCGATAGCCAGAGGCGGTGCGGACTGGAAGCGGACCGTGCAGGTCAGAGTGGACGAGGGCGAGGCGCTTTGTGTAGACGGTGGTAGAGGAGGGGAACGGGTCGGCATGCATCTTGCCAGCGAGGCAGGGCTCGCAGATAGGGTCGGGCTTCTCTAACGAGTTGAAGACGAGACCGGTGACGAGATTCTCGCGCACTATGCGCTGGAGACCAGCGTGGTTGAAGTGAGCCAGGCGGCGGTGCCATAGGGACGCGTCGAGCGGCGTAGAGGCGGCGAGCGCGGCGGATAGGGCGTAGTGCGACGCTGTAGAGGTGGAACCATCGAGATAGGCGGTGTTCGCATCGTTGATCGTTGCAGTGAACCACACAGCGCCGTCCTTAGCGAAGGAGACGCGGCTCCCCTTGATGGTGACGACGAACGCCTTATGCTTCGCAAGGTAGAGGACAGAGAGGAGATTATTGCGAAGATGGGGAACATGGAGGACTCTAGTAAACTCGACTGGCACCCTGCGCCTTTCCTGCTACAACCGGATTGAACACCACTGAACCGACTCCTGCACTGTACACCGTCTTTCCGTCTGCGAGGCGAATGGGCGTGCGAAGGGGACGGTAGGAGGCGAAGAAGTGGCGATGCGGGGTCATATGAGACGTGGCGCCGGTGTCTGCATTCCAATCGACGTCAGCATCGAGCTGCAGCGGCGAGAGGGGGTCGGAAGGAGCGACACTTGCGGATGCAGCGCTGCCAGCGTGTTCGCCAGCAGGATTGAAGCCGTCAGACGACGACGAAGCGGCGTTGGCCTTGTCCCCAAGGCGAGAACGCAGGTCCTTGATCTGCTTCTGATAGCAGGTCTTCTCCTCGTGCCCGCTCTTCTTGCAGAACGCGCAAGTGAGACGTGGACGCGAGGACTGCCCCTTGGCCTTGCCAGATGCGCCAGACGACGACGCACTGAGCGCAGACGAAGCGTCCGGCTTGAAGAACTCGGGGTTGCGCTCCCTGTTGGTCTCCTCGCGCACAAACGCGTCCTTGACGCTGTCGGGGTCGAGCTTCTCGAGCAGGAGGAGGGACGAGACGAAGGAGGAGTACTCCGAGGGGAGGGCGCGGATGTACGCCATGGTGGTGAGCTCCTTGTCGAGCTCCTCGAGGGTGAGAGACGCAGGGCGAAGGGAACGAATGCGACGCATAGCATCGTCCACTCGCGTCGCCATAGCGAGCAGGGACTCGTCCTCCTTCTTGCGGACATTGAAGAGGTCGTCATACGCGTTGAAGCGCGCGCCAGGCGCCTTCTTGACGTGCAGCGCCTCGAGCTTCGTCCACATAGCAGGGGCGTCGCGCCTAAGGTCGTCCACAGGACCTCGCTGGTCCTTGGAGATGAGGAGGTAGATGGCACCCCCAGCCTTGGAGCAGATCGAGGTGTACTCCTTGAGGGCGGCAGCAGCAGTATCCGCCGGCTTGGACGTCTCCCCCAGCACTACAGCGTCCCAGCCCTTGGTCTGGAGCCAGGCCAGAACCTCGTTCGACCAGTCCTTGTAGTTTTGGCCGGTGAGAGCGTCGATTTTGGGGATAGAGTCGGACATAATGAGGAATTGGAGAGGATATACGCAAAAAGCGACGATTTGGACGAGCAGAGGTTCGAGGGGGCGCCGAGGGCGATGGGATAGGGCGATGGGGGCGGGTACGACGGCGATGGGGAGGGTGGATGGTCTAGATGGAGGCCTGAAGAGCGCGTACCGATAGCACAACGCGATGGGAAGCTACACTCGTCCGATCCCAAGGTGAAAATTTCTCGAAACAGCCTCCTGCAAACAACGAGCTCCTGAGGGCGAACGGCTTCAGCGACGGCTACCGCGTTTGGCGAGGGGGTAGGTAGGGTGGTAGGGAGGGCTGACGCGAAGCGAGGTAGCAAACGGTTGAAGGGGCGCTGAGGGCGCCTTTGATGTTTGTGGGAGGAGGAGGAGGAAGCGTCACAGGCTGTGGACGCGCAGCGACAAAAGCGACGGCCTTGGGGCTTGGCACGAAGTTGGATAGGGAGTAGTAGATGCGGAATATGCAAGGGCGAGGCGAACGGATGAAGGGGCGTTGCGTGCGCGCTTGATGTTGCGAAATGCGCGCCCTGGAGGATGGGGATGGTGTTGGGAGGCGACGGATGGGTCGTTCGACTTGAAACTCGAGGGCTGGGGCCTCTAGGGATGGTAGGAGAGGTGTGTAGAAGGACGAGGCGAGGGGGGTGCTGTGAGGCGAGATAAAAGCGATGGATGTTGGCTAGAGCGCAGGGCCCATAACCTGTTGAAGTCGCAGTTGAAGGGGCTAGCCAACTAGCTAGGGACGCTCAGAACTGACACAAACAGTGGATTGCTGCAGCACAGAATGAGCGACTGAGAAACAAGACAGAAACGAGCAAAGGGCATACCTGCAGCACAGAATGAGCGACTGAGGAGGAGCAGACGCGTGTGGCTGCAGGTAGAGGCCATGGAGCGTGGGAGGAAACTCGGAATAAGCCGAGAATCGACCTAAAGCGGTAACTAACTCGAAACTGAAGCTAGGGAAGCTAGCTCAGGCTGAACTACAGTAAGTACAGTACAATAGCGAACAGTGGGTGAAGTGGAGAGGGCATGTGAGGGTATAGACGCGGAATTAGATGATAATAGGGTGAATGGAGCGGAATAGACGCGAATAGAAGGGAGATAGAACAGAATAAAGGCGTAGAAATCAGACATAAATGAATATCTTCAACAGAGGTCGCCATTGATGAAGGCATGGGAGATGTCGATGGAGCGCAGGTGGAGATCCTCGACGGCGGCGAGGGCGAGGACAGTGCGGATGGCCTGGAACTTGGCAGTGGGAGCGAAGGTCTCGAAGTAGTCGAAGCCAGGACGCTGGGCAAAGCCCTTCGCGACGACGCGCGCCTTGTAGCGCTCGATGGAGCCGTCCTCCTTGCGCTTGACCTTGAAGACCCAGCGCGATGCGACGGCGTGCGCGCCAGGGGGAAGGGAAGCGATAGACCAGGTGCCATTGGCTGCATGCGCGTCGAGCTCCTCTCTGCACGCTGCAAGCCACATCTCCGCGTCTGGACGCTGCATAGCCTGCCTGTAGGAGAGCGGCTCGCCGTCTGCGGATAGAAGGGCAGTCTCCAACGCGGTGTGGATGGCAAAGGCGGCCTCAGGCGTCTCCTGCGCAGAGTAGACGTCGTCATTCGCCCACGGCTCAGGAGAGTCGCTGTGAGCATCGTCCTCCTCGTCGGATTCGACTGCAGGAAGCGGCTCGCGCACTTTCGCCTTGGAGGGCACTGGTTGAGGCTGCCAGCTGTTCGATCGCGCCTTGACCACGGCGTCGCGCGTGCTACGGCGCAGAGGACCGGTGGGCGAGGCGGCGCGCTTCCTCCCTCGAGGAGCAGGCCGCGAAGGACCCGCATGTGGAGAGGGAGGTGCAGGATCGGCTGCAGGCGGCGCAGGAGCGGGATCGGCCGCATCCTGATCATGCTCATCAGCAGGCGGAGCTGGAGGCAGATCAGGCTCGTCTTGCTCAGCAGAGGACGAGTCGTCGTCTCCCCCGGCATCCAGCACCGGCTGAGAGGGAGCAGGCTCCGATGGAGGCGGAGGAGGGAAGAGGGGAGCGGAAGGCGAGGGCAGGAGCGGCTTGTTGAGCCTGGAGCGAGGGAAATCGCGCTCATCAAAGTCGGCGCGCTCGCAAATGATGACCTTCTTCGCTATAGGGTCCCAGAACTTCCAGCCTTTGTACCCCTCCGGATACCCGATGAAGGCGGCCTTCACCATGTGCGGCTGCAGGCCCTTGCGCTTGTCGCGCTGGATATGGACGTATGCGGTGCATCCCCACACGCGCAGACGACTCACATCCGGCTTGGACCCGTGCCAGAGCTCGAAGGGCGTGGTGTGCGCCTTGATGGCGGCGGTGGGCAGGCGGTTGCGGACGTGGATGTAGGCACTGAGCGCTTCTCCCCAGAAAGACGCAGGCAGGCCGGACTCCGCAAGCATCGCGGTGACACCCTCCTCAATGGTGCGATTTGCACGCTCCGCCACGCCGTTCTGCTGAGGGCGATTGCGCGTCGTATGACGGCGCTCGATCCCGTGCAGCGAACAGAACTCGTCCATGTTGCGCCCCATGTACTCGCCCCCCTTGTCGTCCTGCAGCGCGAGCAGCTTCTCGCCTGTCTGCTTCTCGGCCCACGCTTTGAAGTCCTTGAACGCCTCGTACTGGTCCGACTTCTTGCGAAGCAGGTAGACGGCGTAGAAACGCGAGGCGGCGTCGATGTAGAGGACCCAGTAGCGATAGCCAGAGGCGGTGCGGACTGGAAGCGGACCGTGCAGGTCAGAGTGGACGAGGGCGAGGCGCTTTGTGTAGACGGTGGTAGAGGAGGGGAACGGGTCGGCATGCATCTTGCCAGCGAGGCAGGGCTCGCAGATAGGGTCGGGCTTCTCTAACGAGTTGAAGACGAGACCGGTGACGAGATTCTCGCGCACTATGCGCTGGAGACCAGCGTGGTTGAAGTGAGCCAGGCGGCGGTGCCATAGGGACGCGTCGAGCGGCGTAGAGGCGGCGAGCGCGGCGGATAGGGCGTAGTGCGACGCTGTAGAGGTGGAACCATCGAGATAGGCGGTGTTCGCATCGTTGATCGTTGCAGTGAACCACACAGCGCCGTCCTTAGCGAAGGAGACGCGGCTCCCCTTGATGGTGACGACGAACGCCTTATGCTTCGCAAGGTAGAGGACAGAGAGGAGATTATTGCGAAGATGGGGAACATGGAGGACTCTAGTAAACTCGACGGCACCCTGCGCCTTTCCTGCTACAACCGGATTGAACACCACTGAACCGACTCCTGCACTGTACACCGTCTTTCCGTCTGCGAGGCGAATGGGCGTGCGAAGGGGACGGTAGGAGGCGAAGAAGTGGCGATGCGGGGTCATATGAGACGTGGCGCCGGTGTCTGCATTCCAATCGACGTCAGCATCGAGCTGCAGCGGCGAGAGGGGGTCGGAAGGAGCGACACTTGCGGATGCAGCGCTGCCAGCGTGTTCGCCAGCAGGATTGAAGCCGTCAGACGACGACGAAGCGGCGTTGGCCTTGTCCCCAAGGCGAGAACGCAGGTCCTTGATCTGCTTCTGATAGCAGGTCTTCTCCTCGTGCCCGCTCTTCTTGCAGAACGCGCAAGTGAGACGTGGACGCGAGGACTGCCCCTTGGCCTTGCCAGATGCGCCAGACGACGACGCACTGAGCGCAGACGAAGCGTCCGGCTTGAAGAACTCGGGGTTGCGCTCCCTGTTGGTCTCCTCGCGCACAAACGCGTCCTTGACGCTGTCGGGGTCGAGCTTCTCGAGCAGGAGGAGGGACGAGACGAAGGAGGAGTACTCCGAGGGGAGGGCGCGGATGTACGCCATGGTGGTGAGCTCCTTGTCGAGCTCCTCGAGGGTGAGAGACGCAGGGCGAAGGGAACGAATGCGACGCATAGCATCGTCCACTCGCGTCGCCATAGCGAGCAGGGACTCGTCCTCCTTCTTGCGGACATTGAAGAGGTCGTCATACGCGTTGAAGCGCGCGCCAGGCGCCTTCTTGACGTGCAGCGCCTCGAGCTTCGTCCACATAGCAGGGGCGTCGCGCCTAAGGTCGTCCACAGGACCTCGCTGGTCCTTGGAGATGAGGAGGTAGATGGCACCCCCAGCCTTGGAGCAGATCGAGGTGTACTCCTTGAGGGCGGCAGCAGCAGTATCCGCCGGCTTGGACGTCTCCCCCAGCACTACAGCGTCCCAGCCCTTGGTCTGGAGCCAGGCCAGAACCTCGTTCGACCAGTCCTTGTAGTTTTGGCCGGTGAGAGCGTCGATTTTGGGGATAGAGTCGGACATAATGAGGAATTGGAGAGGATATACGCAAAAAGCGACGATTTGGACGAGCAGAGGTTCGAGGGGGCGCCGAGGGCGATGGGATAGGGCGATGGGGGCGGGTACGACGGCGATGGGGAGGGTGGATGGTCTAGATGGAGGCCTGAAGAGCGCGTACCGATAGCACAACGCGATGGGAAGCTACACTCGTCCGATCCCAAGGTGAAAATTTCTCGAAACAGCCTCCTGCAAACAACGAGCTCCTGAGGGCGAACGGCTTCAGCGACGGCTACCGCGTTTGGCGAGGGGGTAGGTAGGGTGGTAGGGAGGGCTGACGCGAAGCGAGGTAGCAAACGGTTGAAGGGGCGCTGAGGGCGCCTTTGATGTTTGTGGGAGGAGGAGGAGGAAGCGTCACAGGCTGTGGACGCGCAGCGACAAAAGCGACGGCCTTGGGGCTTGGCACGAAGTTGGATAGGGAGTAGTAGATGCGGAATATGCAAGGGCGAGGCGAACGGATGAAGGGGCGTTGCGTGCGCGCTTGATGTTGCGAAATGCGCGCCCTGGAGGATGGGGATGGCGTTGGGAGGCGACGGATGGGTCGTTCGACTTGAAACTCGAGGGCTGGGGCCTCTAGGGATGGTAGGAGAGGTGTGTAGAAGGACGAGGCGAGGGGGGTGCTGTGAGGCGAGATAAAAGCGATGGATGTTGGCTAGAGCGCAGGGCCCATAACCTGTTGAAGTCGCAGTTGAAGGGGCTAGCCAACTAGCTAGGGACGCTCAGAACTGACACAAACAGTGGATTGCTGCAGCACAGAATGAGCGACTGAGAAACAAGACAGAAACGAGCAAAGGGCATACCTGCAGCACAGAATGAGCGACTGAGGAGGAGCAGACGCGTGTGGCTGCAGGTAGAGGCCATGGAGCGTGGGAGGAAACTCGGAATAAGCCGAGAATCGACCTAAAGCGGTAACTAACTCGAAACTGAAGCTAGGGAAGCTAGCTCAGGCTGAACTACAGTAAGTACAGTACAATAGCGAACAGTGGGTGAAGTGGAGAGGGCATGTGAGGGTATAGACGCGGAATTAGATGATAATAGGGTGAATGGAGCGGAATAGACGCGAATAGAAGGGAGATAGAACAGAATAAAGGCGTAGAAATCAGACATAAATGAATATCTTCAACAGAGGTCGCCATTGATGAAGGCATGGGAGATGTCGATGGAGCGCAGGTGGAGATCCTCGACGGCGGCGAGGGCGAGGACAGTGCGGATGGCCTGGAACTTGGCAGTGGGAGCGAAGGTCTCGAAGTAGTCGAAGCCAGGACGCTGGGCAAAGCCCTTCGCGACGACGCGCGCCTTGTAGCGCTCGATGGAGCCGTCCTCCTTGCGCTTGACCTTGAAGACCCAGCGCGATGCGACGGCGTGCGCGCCAGGGGGAAGGGAAGCGATAGACCAGGTGCCATTGGCTGCATGCGCGTCGAGCTCCTCTCTGCACGCTGCAAGCCACATCTCCGCGTCTGGACGCTGCATAGCCTGCCTGTAGGAGAGCGGCTCGCCGTCTGCGGATAGAAGGGCAGTCTCCAACGCGGTGTGGATGGCAAAGGCGGCCTCAGGCGTCTCCTGCGCAGAGTAGACGTCGTCATTCGCCCACGGCTCAGGAGAGTCGCTGTGAGCATCGTCCTCCTCGTCGGATTCGACTGCAGGAAGCGGCTCGCGCACTTTCGCCTTGGAGGGCACTGGTTGAGGCTGCCAGCTGTTCGATCGCGCCTTGACCACGGCGTCGCGCGTGCTACGGCGCAGAGGACCGGTGGGCGAGGCGGCGCGCTTCCTCCCTCGAGGAGCAGGCCGCGAAGGACCCGCATGTGGAGAGGGAGGTGCAGGATCGGCTGCAGGCGGCGCAGGAGCGGGATCGGCCGCATCCTGATCATGCTCATCAGCAGGCGGAGCTGGAGGCAGATCAGGCTCGTCTTGCTCAGCAGAGGACGAGTCGTCGTCTCCCCCGGCATCCAGCACCGGCTGAGAGGGAGCAGGCTCCGATGGAGGCGGAGGAGGGAAGAGGGGAGCGGAAGGCGAGGGCAGGAGCGGCTTGTTGAGCCTGGAGCGAGGGAAATCGCGCTCATCAAAGTCGGCGCGCTCGCAAATGATGACCTTCTTCGCTATAGGGTCCCAGAACTTCCAGCCTTTGTACCCCTCCGGATACCCGATGAAGGCGGCCTTCACCATGTGCGGCTGCAGGCCCTTGCGCTTGTCGCGCTGGATATGGACGTATGCGGTGCATCCCCACACGCGCAGACGACTCACATCCGGCTTGGACCCGTGCCAGAGCTCGAAGGGCGTGGTGTGCGCCTTGATGGCGGCGGTGGGCAGGCGGTTGCGGACGTGGATGTAGGCACTGAGCGCTTCTCCCCAGAAAGACGCAGGCAGGCCGGACTCCGCAAGCATCGCGGTGACACCCTCCTCAATGGTGCGATTTGCACGCTCCGCCACGCCGTTCTGCTGAGGGAGATTGCGCGTCGTATGACGGCGCTCGATCCCGTGCAGCGAACAGAACTCGTCCATGTTGCGCCCCATGTACTCGCCCCCCTTGTCGTCCTGCAGCGCGAGCAGCTTCTCGCCTGTCTGCTTCTCGGCCCACGCTTTGAAGTCCTTGAACGCCTCGTACTGGTCCGACTTCTTGCGAAGCAGGTAGACGGCGTAGAAACGCGAGGCGGCGTCGATGTAGAGGACCCAGTAGCGATAGCCAGAGGCGGTGCGGACTGGAAGCGGACCGTGCAGGTCAGAGTGGACGAGGGCGAGGCGCTTTGTGTAGACGGTGGTAGAGGAGGGGAACGGGTCGGCATGCATCTTGCCAGCGAGGCAGGGCTCGCAGATAGGGTCGGGCTTCTCTAACGAGTTGAAGACGAGACCGGTGACGAGATTCTCGCGCACTATGCGCTGGAGACCAGCGTGGTTGAAGTGAGCCAGGCGGCGGTGCCATAGGGACGCGTCGAGCGGCGTAGAGGCGGCGAGCGCGGCGGATAGGGCGTAGTGCGACGCTGTAGAGGTGGAACCATCGAGATAGGCGGTGTTCGCATCGTTGATCGTTGCAGTGAACCACACAGCGCCGTCCTTAGCGAAGGAGACGCGGCTCCCCTTGATGGTGACGACGAACGCCTTATGCTTCGCAAGGTAGAGGACAGAGAGGAGATTATTGCGAAGATGGGGAACATGGAGGACTCTAGTAAACTCGACGGCACCCTGCGCCTTTCCTGCTACAACCGGATTGAACACCACTGAACCGACTCCTGCACTGTACACCGTCTTTCCGTCTGCGAGGCGAATGGGCGTGCGAAGGGGACGGTAGGAGGCGAAGAAGTGGCGATGCGGGGTCATATGAGACGTGGCGCCGGTGTCTGCATTCCAATCGACGTCAGCATCGAGCTGCAGCGGCGAGAGGGGGTCGGAAGGAGCGACACTTGCGGATGCAGCGCTGCCAGCGTGTTCGCCAGCAGGATTGAAGCCGTCAGACGACGACGAAGCGGCGTTGGCCTTGTCCCCAAGGCGAGAACGCAGGTCCTTGATCTGCTTCTGATAGCAGGTCTTCTCCTCGTGCCCGCTCTTCTTGCAGAACGCGCAAGTGAGACGTGGACGCGAGGACTGCCCCTTGGCCTTGCCAGATGCGCCAGACGACGACGCACTGAGCGCAGACGAAGCGTCCGGCTTGAAGAACTCGGGGTTGCGCTCCCTGTTGGTCTCCTCGCGCACAAACGCGTCCTTGACGCTGTCGGGGTCGAGCTTCTCGAGCAGGAGGAGGGACGAGACGAAGGAGGAGTACTCCGAGGGGAGGGCGCGGATGTACGCCATGGTGGTGAGCTCCTTGTCGAGCTCCTCGAGGGTGAGAGACGCAGGGCGAAGGGAACGAATGCGACGCATAGCATCGTCCACTCGCGTCGCCATAGCGAGCAGGGACTCGTCCTCCTTCTTGCGGACATTGAAGAGGTCGTCATACGCGTTGAAGCGCGCGCCAGGCGCCTTCTTGACGTGCAGCGCCTCGAGCTTCGTCCACATAGCAGGGGCGTCGCGCCTAAGGTCGTCCACAGGACCTCGCTGGTCCTTGGAGATGAGGAGGTAGATGGCACCCCCAGCCTTGGAGCAGATCGAGGTGTACTCCTTGAGGGCGGCAGCAGCAGTATCCGCCGGCTTGGACGTCTCCCCCAGCACTACAGCGTCCCAGCCCTTGGTCTGGAGCCAGGCCAGAACCTCGTTCGACCAGTCCTTGTAGTTTTGGCCGGTGAGAGCGTCGATTTTGGGGATAGAGTCGGACATAATGAGGAATTGGAGAGGATATACGCAAAAAGCGACGATTTGGACGAGCAGAGGTTCGAGGGGGCGCCGAGGGCGATGGGATAGGGCGATGGGGGCGGGTACGACGGCGATGGGGAGGGTGGATGGTCTAGATGGAGGCCTGAAGAGCGCGTACCGATAGCACAACGCGATGGGAAGCTACACTCGTCCGATCCCAAGGTGAAAATTTCTCGAAACAGCCTCCTGCAAACAACGAGCTCCTGAGGGCGAACGGCTTCAGCGACGGCTACCGCGTTTGGCGAGGGGGTAGGTAGGGTGGTAGGGAGGGCTGACGCGAAGCGAGGTAGCAAACGGTTGAAGGGGCGCTGAGGGCGCCTTTGATGTTTGTGGGAGGAGGAGGAGGAAGCGTCACAGGCTGTGGACGCGCAGCGACAAAAGCGACGGCCTTGGGGCTTGGCACGAAGTTGGATAGGGAGTAGTAGATGCGGAATATGCAAGGGCGAGGCGAACGGATGAAGGGGCGTTGCGTGCGCGCTTGATGTTGCGAAATGCGCGCCCTGGAGGATGGGGATGGCGTTGGGAGGCGACGGATGGGTCGTTCGACTTGAAACTCGAGGGCTGGGGCCTCTAGGGATGGTAGGAGAGGTGTGTAGAAGGACGAGGCGAGGGGGGTGCTGTGAGGCGAGATAAAAGCGATGGATGTTGGCTAGAGCGCAGGGCCCATAACCTGTTGAAGTCGCAGTTGAAGGGGCTAGCCAACTAGCTAGGGACGCTCAGAACTGACACAAACAGTGGATTGCTGCAGCACAGAATGAGCGACTGAGAAACAAGACAGAAACGAGCAAAGGGCATACCTGCAGCACAGAATGAGCGACTGAGGAGGAGCAGACGCGTGTGGCTGCAGGTAGAGGCCATGGAGCGTGGGAGGAAACTCGGAATAAGCCGAGAATCGACCTAAAGCGGTAACTAACTCGAAACTGAAGCTAGGGAAGCTAGCTCAGGCTGAACTACAGTAAGTACAGTACAATAGCGAACAGTGGGTGAAGTGGAGAGGGCATGTGAGGGTATAGACGCGGAATTAGATGATAATAGGGTGAATGGAGCGGAATAGACGCGAATAGAAGGGAGATAGAACAGAATAAAGGCGTAGAAATCAGACATAAACGAATATCTTCAACAGGGGCCGCGGGCGAAGGGATACGGCGATGGGGGTGGTTACGACGGCGATGGGGAGGGTGGATGGTCTAGATGGAGGCCTGAAGAGCGCGTACCGATAGCACAACGCGATGGGGAGCTACACTTGTCCGATCCCAAGGTGAAAATTTCTCCAAACAGCCTCCTGCAAACAACGAGCTCCTGAGGGCGAACGGCTTGAGCGACGGCTACCGCGTTTGGCGAGGGGATAGGTAGGGTGGTAGGGAGGGCTGTCGCGAAGCGAGGGAGCAAACGGTCGAAGGGGCGCTGAGGACGCCTTTGATGTTGGTGGGAGGAAGAGGAGAAAGTGTCGCAGGCTGTGGAGGCACAACGACGAAAGCGACGGACTTAGGGCTTGGCACGAAGCTAGATAGGGTGTAGTAGGTGCGGAATATGCAAGGGCGAGGCGAACGGATGAAGGGGCGTTGCGTGCGCGCTTGATGTTGCGAAATGCGCGCCCTGGAGGATGGGGATGGTGTTGGGAAGCAACGGATGGGTCGTTCGACTTGAACCTCGAGGGCTGGGGCCTGTAGGGATGGTAGGAGAGGTGTGTAGAAGAACGAGGCGAGGGGGGTGCTGTGAGGCGAGTATGACATTGTCGACCTGACTCCTTTCTTATCTTTCTATCTGTGACATCATTGCTCCGGACTCTGTCCTCCCCTTCCATTTCCTTATTGTTCTCTCTCGCTTGCACCATTATTGCACCATTGATCTTGTACATATATAAGGCTCTCCTCTGTGTCCCTTTCCCTAGATTGTCCTCTTTGTTCCCCACATACTGCTTCGGCCCTACGCCTAGACTTGGACCATCTCTTGCCAATCCAACCTTTTTTCTCTCTCTCTTTGGGTGACTTGGGTGATCTGCCAGTCACTGGACCAATCCCTAACACTAGGACAATCTCCCCCACACCCACCTTATCACATTCCCCTCCTGCCTTTACAACATTAAATCCCTCATCCTGGAACCGCTCGATCAACCGATCTTTATTGCATTCAATCTCCAGACATGCAACTCTAATTGTGATGCCCCCTTCCCTTGACCTCAAGAAGACACCGTCACTATCAATCACCTGTGTCATGAATGCTCTCCTTAAGTAACATCGGACCTACTTATTTTCTTATTTTGCATCGGACTTACATCGGACATCTGTCTCCGGCCTCGTACTCGCCTCTTATGAGCTTCTCAGTCTTCTTGGGTTCCTTGGCCTCGCTCTAGGCCTTCAACCTATTCTTACATCACCGACCCACTTCCCACTCCGGCTTTGTTTGCCTCCTCGTCATCTTGACCTTGTCCATTCTCCAGACACATAGGCTAGATAGCCCTTCCTTAGTCTCCTTGTCCCTATCCTCATCTCCCCTTGCTCTGGTCACCTGGCTCACAAGTAGTCCGTGCGTGACAGCCTGCATGCTCTTGAGCTCCTCTGCAAAGAGCACACCTGAAAGGTCCACAGTGTCAACTGTCACATTTACGAGTGGCATTGGAATGACGATAATAGTAGGCAGACAATTCTCTGCCTCTATGCTTGTGTTGTTATGTGCTTCAATATAGATCAGAACCGTTTCGAGTTCTTCATTCATTCCTCCACCTGGCATACCTGTTCTAACACCTATCTGCCACCATTGCTCGTCCATCAAAGCTTCCCCACTGTCTGAATCCACACCGCCACCACCCCTCCATCAAACAGTCACCAGCTGTAAGGAGCTGCGGCAGCGTCACCATCAGTACAATATCTGTCAGGCTCTCAGAGCCTCCTACCTCACCGCTTGCCTCCTAGGCCGTCGCCCTATTGCAGCAGACTTCTTCTAGACACCACCATCACTTCTGAATCTTCCCTCTGTGCTACCACTCCAGACCTCCCCCTTGGCTTCACTCGCGGACACAATCAAGGTGAGTACTACACCCTCACCCTTGGTGGATGATAAATCATACATTGGACACACGACGACGGAGTCACTGCCCAGTGATACTTCAACGTCCACCTGACCACAATGAGATCAACCCTGGTCCGTCCCTCTCGGCATCAGATTCAATGAATGCACAAGGAAGTGGTACACCTACAAGAAGAATGGATGTGCAGTTGTAGAGTGGTATCCAAGCTTCTTCAATGCGGATGTTGATCGTTGGACCTGGGCCACAGGTGAAAAACCCTTCCTCTCAGATGAAGAACTCAAGGTCACTGCAGAAGCCTTATACAGAGTCACTCTTGCACACAACAAACATGTCGCAACCTTCCACAATGCACTCGCAGTCCCCCTACCTCCCTCTACCCCAGGCTCTCTAGCTGTTCAAAGTCCCCATCAGTCCCCTAAGACTCCCGTAACCCTCTTCCACTTGGCAAGACCTGTCCACATTGTGACTTGTGACCGAGCAAAACACACCTCCTCTGGTCTTCCGGCCAGTGCTGTCGCCGCCGCTCACTTCTCAGTGAATATCTTGTACCCCTGTTGGTGAGCTCCATCTCCAACTTGAGAATTTTGAGTTCTTCCACTGTCCTGTTGTACACCATTTTTGCCAAGAGCCAGTTCACCCTGCAGACTATGGCGAGCTCAGCGTAGGGGCTTACCACAGAGTGGGTTCATACTCACAGTCGAGCTGTTGCAGATGCTGTGTGACATGTGGCTCCACATTGATGGTTCAAAATCAGGCAAGCTTGTGCATCTGTTTGGAGATATTGGCAGGATCAACGATAGCGGTGATGACCTTGAGGTCATTGTGGGTGAGTCCAAATAAAGATACCTGTAGAGAGTTCAGGCTCCGCCAATGTGGAAGCAGATGCCTCCTGAGGAGCGTGGAGGGCCTCAGCGAGTCTCAGGAGATCTGCGTGCCAGAAGGGTAAGCTTGGCGCATGATGATGTTGCCGGTGTCATCGCAAGTGACCATTTTGCTTGCCGAAGCATCTTCGTCTTGGCAGGGGAGTGAAGAGCACGGTGTTGGCGGGCTAGCCAATGATGTTGAGGGTGTCGAGGTGTTTCTGACAGAGTCCGACACCATCTCCAAGGCGGGCGGCCCGTCTTCAGAGTCATCACCACCGCAAATGTCCCCTCGCACGGGCGTGAATTGATCTCTGGCAGCCTGTGTCAGTCGACGGACCAAGGGACAGGGGAAGATGCGTACCTTCCGATAACCAAGGCCTGCAGGACGTCGTCAAGACCGGATTCCCGTCCGCCGCCATCGCGGGCGAACACGGCGTCTCCGTTGTTCAGTTGGAAAATTCCTGTTCAAGATCAGCACACGATCATGAGGGCATAAGTCAAGTATACCTACCATGAATGGCCTGCATCTTGTCGTAGCTTGTCATGGTGGGGACGTTGAGGGTTTCGGCACCCTTGTTGAGTTCGGCGAGACTGGCCGCCGACGTATCTTGCTTTAGGACGTATGCGTCCCCAGCAAGGAGGTTGGAAGGGCGAAGGTGGTGAGCAGTGAGGCACCTGTAGAGAGTGGGGAGGAAGGAAGGTCGTGCTGGGAGATCAATGGCGACCAGAGGGAGATTAGCCATGGTAGTGGCTTGGGGGATGGGATATTCGACGGCATCAAGACGAAGGGTGTCAGTGATGATACTGGGGGAAAGAGACAGGGGTCAATGAAAAAAGGGAGACAGGAGGCGGAGCTTACCGTGCAAGCCTTCTCATTGGCTAATGTCAGGCTTGAAATAATTTAGAGGCAGGACAAATTGCCTGCCCAGGGCAGAGTTGCCCATGCGTAACCTGCACCATTGTACAGTAAAGATAGGCGGCATGTAGCATGGGGAACATGAAGGAGGTTGGATGGAAAAAATGGGATGTACTGTCTATGATGACCGTATACAACTGCCGTCGACTTTTTGCGGTTCGAAGAGTCTGTACCACACTATCCCTTCTGCCCAATGAGGAGCGTACCTCAGGGAAAATTCAATCAGCAGGCATTGATGGGACCGTTAGCCCCGGTCGATGCACCACGCGGTTATTTCAATCTTGCCCGGTCCCGGTTTGCTGAGATCATGACATATTTTCGGGATGCCTTGGGAAAGGCATCCCAAAAATATGTCATGATCTCAGCGGGTACCGGACCGGGGCGGGACTCAGGTTGGAAAGGGAGGAGGGAGCCAGATATTCTATATTCATGGTCGCAGCGATACATGTACGGTAATTCAGCAGTCGGGATCTACCTCGATCGGGTTGTCAAGTGTGCCATCTTCGACCTTGATTGGGTGGGTCGAGGTGCCGAGGGTGGAAGAGGGGGAACCGCGCCATGACCGACAACAGTGGGTTGTACAACAGCGGGAGGAGGACCGTCGTACCACGTCAACAATTTGCGATGCCCACTTCGGTGGCGCGCGCGGACGCCAAGGTCTTTGGCGACACAGGAAATTTGACCGAAGCTGATGCCTTGCAGAGTCGCGATGACGTCGACCAGGTCTTTTGCGCATACTCGCCAGTTGTACCACTGTTTGCAAGCATCCAACGTTGAAGTGTTCAGGGTTACGCTGCTTCCTAACAGCCTGAGAGCCCAGTAGTAAAGGCCAACAAGCAGCGAGGGTAGGCCCCTGAGTCCAAACGAATACAGGCCTGACCAGTCCCATCCTGTTTGAGAATAGACAAGCCAGCGGCGGTCAAATTTGAGTGTGATGCGATCATCTGGCTGACTACCAAAGTAGGCAGACCAGTATTCGTATGCTAGGTCCTCGACGGAGAGCTCGAGGACGTTGAAGGGGGGCAGCGAGTACCCGTGTGCCTGCCACAGGTTCCCAACCTTCATGGGAGGAAAAGGGTAATAATCCTGGGACGTCGTCAGCCGGAATCATCCATACCAAAGCTAAGGAGACTCACACAGTAGTCCTTGGCACTGCAGATACCATGGACGTAGGCCCTTGCCTCTTCCCATTCGGTCTTGAGACACCCTTCGACGGGTAGACCACCTAACGTGCCCATCAGTGCGTTCATGGGTGAGCAGTTGTCGGGCGGCGAGGGTGCAAGCGGGAGTGGAGGCGAAAGGCCAGGACGTGGAAGACCCTGGAAAATGAATCAGTGGTGGCAGTGGCAGAACACGGTTGGCACTCACCAGAGGACCGGGAAACATTTTGAAGAAGGAATACAACACATCTATGTCAGGATCTCGAGGGAGGGTTCCCCCATGGGTATGAGGAGCAGGATTTGGCAGGAGGTGCCAGTGCGGGGCCGATTGTAACCCAAAGGTTTGGTTCATATGGTCAATGTACGTGCAGGCTTTTGCACGACCTTCTTCGGATGGGCCGCTTTTGAGTAAGGACTTCATCCGATCCGATGGGAACGGGCGATGGCGATGGGCAAAGACAAGACAGGTGGCGATGGGATGGACGGGTCTGAAGACGTATGTGCCGGGCATGCGCACTTTATGGGTCTGCACAGAAAATGCGCAGAACATGGAAGGCAAGGAGGAGGGCCAGGAGGAAGGCGAGGCAGGAGGCGAGACGGTCTGGCAAGTCTACGACACATCAGAATCTTGCAACCATGACCAGAAGGAGGTAGCAGTGCGAGCGGCGAAGGCAAGGGCAAGGGCAAGGGCAAGGGCAAGGGCAAGGGTGGGCGGGCGATGGCAAGGGCGGGCAGGCGAGGGTGAGGGCGAGCAGCACGTGAAGGTGGCGTGCAAGGAAGTATGTACACAAGGCCAATGTGCCAGGCAGGGAGGGCACAAGTTGGAGGGAGGTGTGGAAGGGAGACTGTGAATGAGGCGAGGCAATCAACGGCAGGCAGGGAGGGCTAGTCAGTAGCGGTTATGGACAGAGCAACGAGACGTTACTCACGAAAGTCTGAAAGATTGTGTTTGGGACCGAGGAAATGGTGAGGTGGGCTAGCGGGAGGTCGTCGTCGTAAACGCGTCGGCGAAGGTCGCTCGCGCCTCACGTGTCTGCGCAGAAGATGCACAGAGCGTGGAAGGCGGATTCGAAGGCGAGGAGGGAAGGTTGGGGAGGACAGAAGCGGTGGGAGCGGCGGGAGCGGTGGGAGCGGCGGGAGTGGCAGGAGACGGGTGGGAGTGGAGGCTCAAGCCCCAGAGGTGCAACTTGAGAGGCACAACTTGGGCGCAACTTGTTGCGTAATCTGTGGCGGCCCGGCGCACATGCGATGCACTGCGGTCCGGGGACTGCAAAGGCAGTGCTGGGCGGAAATTTCCGATGGTCAAGTCACATGCATCAATGTCCGGTCCGAGGCGAAGGGCTGCCGGGCGGAAATTTCCGACAGGTCACGTGCAGTACCCTCCGGTCCGAACATTGCGAAAGCGCCGCTGATCAAGTCCCAGGCTCGGCAATCAGACATTGGCCCGCCGCGGGCCCCTTCCGCGCGAAGTTGCTAAGTCTTACCTTTGCCTTACTTTCGCTTCATTTTATCCTCCCCCACCTCCTCCCCTGCCATCCCGTCCTCCCCAGCCTCGCCTTTCCTTCCAAGCCATCTTTCACACTCTGCGCGGCTTCTGCGCAGACACGTGGGACGTGTTCCACCCACCACAAGTTCGATCTTGTCCACGATCCAACCCCTCGCCACTGCCCCCGCCTCCGCCCCTGCCCCCGCCCCCGCCCTCGCCTCGACTGCCACCACCGCTGCAACCTCACGTGCCCAATCCACACACGATCTCCACGTCCTAGATGAGATCTTCCATCCTCTCTTTTCCCGCTATCGTCGCTTATTTCATTACCTTATTTCCTCCCCGTTTCGTACGCCGCCCTCCCGTCCCACCCGCCACCTTGCGCCTGCCCGCCCTTGCACAGGCCCACCCGACCTCATGCGCGCCCTCCATTATACGCGCTCACCCTCCCCTGTATTCTACCGCCCGTTTCTGCACGCGCCACCTGCCCCTGTACGCGCCCGGCCGACCTTGTACATGCCCTCCATTACACACGCTCACCTGCCCCTGCATGCACCCGCCCATCCCTGCACGCGCCACCCACCCACGCGCCCGCCTGCCCTTATACGCGCCCGCCCTTGCACGCGCCCGCCCGCCTATGCACGTGCCACCCGCCCGTTCACGCACCCCTCGTCGCACGCGGCTCTGCTCGCCTGTGGCCAACCTTATATCCGCCCTTGCATGCGCCCATTCTTAAACACCCGTCCGCCAACCCTCCTTTCTCCTTCCACGCTCTGCGTGTTTTCTGTGCAGACTTGTGGGCCTTGCATCTTTGTCTGCCAGGCCATCCTAGCGTGCCACTTGCCGCCTCCAACCCGGCTTTGACCACCACCTTGCCGCGGCGTTTCACTGAATCAGGCCCGGAAGAAAAGCAACGTTTTGGTGAGCACCGACAACATTTGAGCCATGCATGTCTAACTGTATCTCTTCTCCCCGTTATTCATCTGTTCTTGCAACTGGCCGCTCACCGCTCGCGCCCATCCCAATATACCAATCCGGTGTGATCAGCTCGCTCGTCTCTACTCCCTGGCCATCTCGTCGCTACGCTCCACACGGTTTCTGCGTGGACCGGTAGGACGCGTGCCCTTCCTGCGTCGTGATCGCGCCCACCTGCAGCCCGAGATGTCATGGCCACAGTTCATACACCATCAAGCGCTACCGGAATTTCACGTGTACACGGAGCAGGAACAAAAGCTCATGTACATAGCAATTTAATCAGAAACTGTGACACAAGACTGATCATTTTATTACTAGGCGTACGCGTAAAGTATATATGTATGAGGGTCGAGTGTTCCTGTCGATCAACACCGAAGACATGCTACAAGTCCCTGACGAGGTCCTCAGAGCAGGGCCATTTGACTACGGAGAGATTGCACAGCCGCTGAGCGCGCGGCTCGGCAAAAACCCGTGGTGGTACGTCAACGCACAACCATGGTTGGTGTTCGTCCCGCAGAAGTTGGACAATCCTGGCCGGTTACTTGCATCACTTGCGTATACGGGGAAGAACCTGCCCATTCAGTGCAGGGCCGACGGGCGGTGGATTTTAGCCCCTTTGGTCTGCAAGAAGTGGACTGAGATAGAGTCCAGCTTCCGTAACCTTTGGCAAATCCTGGGCAAGTACAACGGAACAATCTTTGCTCTCAAGTACATTCCTGCCAGAGCACCGTCGACTGTGGGTTTCACGGTGTTGTTCAACACCCGATCTGAGGCCTTGCACATAATTATGGGAGCGCGACAGGCGTTTATGTCCTACATCGCCATGGTTCAATACCTGTTCACGATGTTCCCCGCTGAGCTGCCAACGGCCGATCTCAGGACCAAGTACCCTGGCAGATCAGGACAGCTTTTCTGGGAGAGGATCCTCTTGGTGGAGTGTCGTCTGGAAAGGGCCTTGCTGGAGGGTCTCAAGGACATAGCTACCGGCCTAGTTCACGGCGTTGGCATCATAGTAGATAAGAATTGCCACTTCTTGAAGGACATGGAGAAATTCCCATCTTGCGTACCGGTGTGAATCAAATGGAGCGAGGATCCGGTGTTCAAGCTGCTCAGTGTGCACTGGATGCCTTCCCAGGCGGAGATCGCGCCCGCAATAGAAGAGGAGAAGAAACGAGTCAAAAAGCATCTCCTTCGTCAGGCCGAGGAGCACCAACAAAAACAGGCTCACCCAACGCTCGTCCCTACCCAGACCGATGCAAACACGGTACCTGTAGGTGAACGAGTCTTCCGTTTTTATGGGGATGTTTTCATGGAACAATCTCCCCCCTCCGTGCCACTGGAGGACAGGCCTGTCAACTACAGTACCAATCAGCAGCCGGAAGAGACCATGGAGGCATTTTTTGCGAGACGGGACGCAATGGACGCAATACGGATAACCCGTCAAGACTCCACCCCTTCTTTAGCCAAGGAGCGGACCGCTAGACTGCAACAGGAGAAGCATGCACGGGCATTCAAAGTGCCAACCAGGGCCGCCGTGTTTCTATGGGAGAAAGACAATGGGTTTTGGACTTGTTGATTCGTTCCCAAGTTGATCGTCTCAATTGAATGGACGGGTCACCTGAACAGCGCAAAGCGCTTCAATGCTCTGCGCAATAAGTGGGACATTGCGGATTGCTGGGTACCCCAGCCAACAGAGCCGACTGTCATGTGGGCAAGCGACCTGCAATGGGACGAATCCCTAGATTATTGGGATGAAGAGGACTTCGACGATTGGGAATCCGCTTTTTCCCACCTGTACCCCCAAGTCGAGGCCGTGAACCCAAGCATGGCGATGATGTGCGACTTTGAGCCACCATCCAAGGTCAGCGCGGTGTCCCGCTCCGTCAGCTCCTCCTCCCAGGTTTCCATCCACCCCTGTGCCTCCCCTGCTTCAACACCCGCTACCTTGCTCCCGCCTCAGCCGCCCCCACCGTCCACACCCTCCTTCGGTGTTGCCGCGGGATGAGAAATGTCAATTCTTGAGAATTGGGTACCTGCGGTACGGCTTCCTTCCCACGGCTCTGGACCTTCCGATGCACGGCGAGCCTTTGATGACTTGGCAAACTGCGATGTGGGCAGTTCTGCAGGAAAACCAGCTGCCTTGTCTGGATAGCGTCAAGTCCTGGGTTCGATTCTTCGTTGGTGAACTGGCCAAGTTGGCGTCGGATCCTGGATTGGAAGAGAAAGTGTACAACCTCTGTCGTTCCAGGCCTCCGAGAGCAATTCTGATGCGGCAGGCCCCGCTCGCTTTGTCGAGGATTGACCTGGAGGGCCTATCGGGATGGTGGATTCAAGATAGCTCTTTCAGACACTGGAGCATTGTCCTTGAGCGCGCCGCAGATGTCCTATTTGTCCTCCGCCAGCGGCCACAGGGCATGCAAGACCTCGCCAAGACCTTGCTACAGTGGCAAGTCAGATTCCATCTTTGCGAGTTTACCAACATTGACTTGCCTGCACCAACCCCTCCTCCAACCCGACCTCTTGGCTGGTGTCCACACGAATACGCCCCGAACTTTGTTGACTACCAGGTATATGTCGCTGAGCATGACAAGTTTCTTTGTTCTCCGCGTGGTGTTGCGGCACTTCTCGAAGGCGGCATTATAGGTCGGCTCACTCGCGAAGTTCTAGACAAGACTGTGGTCATGTTGCCTTTAACTTATGACACGTGGTTGTATGGCACAGCGCATCAACTTGAGGACGGCAAGCTTTGGGAGGGTAGACTGAGTGATGACGAGCGGGAGTTAATCGTCGGAACCTATCACGTCGACACTGGTAAGTCTTTCAACCAGCTGATTTCCCTGTGCTAATTCGTCTGCTTCCAGATCAACCCAATCAGTCCAGCCAGATGTCGTGGTGACCTGCTACTGAAACATGGAGCAGCTCCGGCCTAAACTGCGGTGTCATGAACGGCCTATAATTTTCTTTTTACTTTACATCGGTTACACGCTTTAGGACTTATTGATGTCAGAAACACAGTTTATGAGACCGAGGAACCGCCTAAGTCGTGACGATGGGAGGAGCGAGAAGAAAATAGATTCGAGAGTGCCGGGGTCTAGGGTAGTGCAACGTGCGCTACAGTACCGTATGACGAGATGGACAGTCTAGGGAAAAGGGAAGAGAAACACTGTCCTTATATACAAGTGGGAACGATGGTGCGATGCGATGCGATAGTGGTGCGAGCGGGGGGAACAATAGGAAAGGAGTCATGGGGCGGAGGACGAAGGTCCGGAGCAGTGATGTCATAGATAAGGATGCGGAACCCCGCTCGGAAGTCCGGGCAATGACGTCATTGAAGCATGTGATGCAAGGGAAAGTCATGTGCCGTGACACGTCGCGTGTATGAGGTCTGCAAACGAAGAGAGAAATGGAGCGATCCGTGACATTTCCCCCCCTTTAAGACGCGCTTTCGCCTGGAGCGCGATGTCATCTGCAAGGGTAGATGCGAGAAAATCGTCAAAGGAGATGCCGAGGGAACGCACAGGGCGAGGCGCGTTTGGATGGCGTTTGTGGAAGGCGTCGATCATGTCGGTGACCTTTGAGAGCGAGGAGTGAGGGAGCCAGGTATTCTCGGAGTCAGGATAGCCTGCCCACTTGACGAGGTATTGTATGCCTTTCTTGTTGCGGGTCGGCTTCGAGTCGATGATGTCTTCAACGTCATATTCTTCTTCGTCATCAACGAGGTCAGGCGGCGGTTGTTCATAGTTTGGACCATGTGCCGTTGTCTCCTTGTACGCGGTGAGCAGCGAAGCATGGAAGACTGGGTGGATTCTCCACGTCTTCGGCAGCTTCAGGCGGTAGTTCACTGGGCTAATGACGTCAACGATCTCGAAGGGTCCAAATCGTTTGGCAGCAAGCTTAGCTTTCGGCCTCGTCGTCTTCAGGTTTTTGCCTTCGAGCCAGACCTTGTCTCCAATGGCAAACAGTGTCGATTTGCTGATCGTGTCACCATTATAGTGCTTTATTAAGTCCGATGCAAGGGCAAGGCTGGCTTTGATCTCTTGTCGGACTTCTTCAAGTTGACGGAGGTGTTCTTCAACTGCAGGGACCTTGGAGGACGGGTTTACGGATGGGTACATCTTGGGGAGGAAGCCGTAGAGGACTTCAAAGGGAGCCTTTCCAGTAGCTGCATGGGTGCGAGAGTTGTGAGAAAACTCGAAGAAGGGCAACCACTTCACCCAGTCGTCTTGACGGTAGTTGCAGAATACTCGCAGAAACTGCTCGAGGTTCTGGTTCTCGCGTTCGGTTTGGCCGTCTGTCTGTGGGTGATACGCTGTGCTGAGGGCGGACTTGATCCCAAGCTTCTCGTTGAGTGTACGCATCACCTGTCCAGCAAATTGGGGTCCACGATCCGAGATGATCTTGTCTGCTAAGCCGTAGTGTCGGTATACCTTATCGAAGAGAATGTCGGCCGTGCCATCGCTGGTGATCTTCGTTGTACATGGGGTGGTAACCACCATCTTGGCGAGGCGATCGACTACGACATTGACGGTGTTATAGCCTTCGCAGTCAGGGAGCTCGATAATGAAGTCGGTAGAGATGACGCCAAATGGTCGATCGGGTACTTCGTTTGGGATCATGTCGACGTGGGGTCGGCTGCTCTGTGTCTTCGTCGACTGGCAGGTTGTGCATCCTGCTACAAAGTCGCGGACAAAGACAGACATGCCAGGCCACCAATATTCACGACTCACAAGCTTGTAAGTCTTGAAGCGACCGGGGTGTCCAGCCAGGGGCGATTCATGGTACATTTTGACAATGTCGCGTCACAACTCGTCATCTGCAGGGACATATACCTTTCCTCTAAACAGGACCAGGCCTTCTTTGTAGTTCCACTCTTGAAGGTTCTTGACGAGTGTACGTGGTCCGTTTCGTAAGATGGCGTCCAGGGCTTGAACGACCTCGATGTCCTTGGTTTTGCAGTCGCGGATACGTCGTCGGAGTTCGACATCACCGAGGGAGGTTACTGCTCCTGGCCTTGTTGCGCGTACTTGGAAGTACTTGGGGTCGAGCAAGACGCGCTCCTTGTTGTCGTTTTCAACACCATCCTTGTGATCGGGTCGTCGAGACATTGGATCCGGGCGGTGGGAAATTCCTGGTTTATGAACGAGCGAGAAGTCAAATCGAGTGAGGAATAGAGCCCAACGTGCCTGTCGGCGGCTCAGCTTCTGTGCCGTCTTGAAGTGCTCCAGGTTCTTGTGATCTGTCCAGATTTCGACGGTGTCGGGGGCGCCTTCGAGGTAGTGGCGCCAGGCTTCAAGCGCGCGGATGATCGCAAGCAGCTCCTTGTCGTAGATGTCGTAGTTCCGTTCCGGTTCCGATAGGGCCTTGGACAGATACGCCACTGGATGCCAGTGACCGTCGTCGCCTTTCTGCGAGAGTATACCTCCAGTAGCAAAGTCCGAGGCATCGACTTCAACGAGGTAAGGCTTCTTTGGGTCAGGCATGACCAAGACGGGGGAGGAAGTAAACGCAGCTTTCAGTGCGTCAAACACAGTTTGGCAGTCCGTCGACCAGTCCCATGTGCAGTCCTTCTTTGTCAGATCAAATAGGGGCCGTGCAACCTTGGAGAAGTCCTTGATGAAACGTCGGTAGAAGTTGCCAAAGCCGAGGAAGGATTGCACATCTTTGACCGTTCGTGGTGTCGGCCAGTCCTGAATACCTGCTACCTTGACGGGGTCCATAGCGATCTTGTCGTGCGAGATGATGAGTCCGAGGTATTCGACAGAGTCTTGCTCAAAGACGCATTTCTCCGGTTTGAGGAAGAGGTCGTTGTCTTGCAAACACTGCAGAACCTGCCGCACTATGGCACGGTGTTCGTCCATGGTGCGAGTGAACACCAAGATGTCGTCCATGTAGATGATGACCTTGCCCGAGTCGATGAGATCCTTGAACAGTTCATTCATCATTGCCTGAAATGTTGCAGGGGAGTTCATAAGCCCAAAAAACATCACCGTAGGTCCGAAGAGACCGCGATTCGTCTTGAACGCAGCCTTCCACTCGTCGCCTTCCTTGATGCGGACATTGTTGTAGCCCCAGCGAACATCCATCTTTGAGAAGATCTTTGCACCTTTGAGGCGGTCGACAATTTCAGAGATCAGTGGCAAGGGGTATTCATTCTTGACAGTGCCCTTGTTTAATTCTCGATAGTCCTGTACGGGACGCAGCTTTCCATCCTTTTTCTTCACAAAGAAGAACGGACTCGCCTGAGGTGACTTCGATGGGCGGATATAGCCCTTCTTCAGGTGGTCGTCGAGGAAGGTGTCGAGTTCGATCTGCTCGGAAGGTGAGAGGGGGTAGATTTTGCACGGTTTGGGTTCAAAGCCGTCTTTCATGTCGATAGCATGGTCCCATGGTCGTCGGTCAGGAAGTCGCTCGGAGGTTTTTTTGTCGAATACAGGCGCGAAGTCGCGGTACGGCGGGGGGACTAAGTCTTCAAAGGTTTGCGGGCGTGCGTTCTCTTTTGAATGCTCTGCAAGCTCCTGCGCTTTTGTAAAGCCCGCGCGGATGGGTATTGCATCTGGATTAGGACCATCGGTTTCAGGGAGGATTCCGGCGCGGCGTAGTCCATTGATCTCCCAGTCTCGGAATACCATGGGCCGCTCGTCGTCGTCTTCAGTGAAGAGTCGTGCGGGTAGAGGGGAGCAATGGACCGTGCGGACGCGAACACCTTTGACTCTGCGTGCAGGAATAACATAAGTGGGGACTGGGGTCCAGGACACATATGTCGGCTCTGGGAAGGGATCGTCCACAACGAGAGGTGTCCTCGGGGTTTTACCTGCTTCAACCTTACGCTGTGATTGGACCGATGATGGTTTCCGTGGCTTGGTTGCGAGGTTCGTCACAGGAGGTTTGGACAGAGTGCACGAGGGAGGGCAGCGGAGCATGTCAACACGGTCTCGTTGCCAGTCTATGGTGGGATTGTGCTCGTCGAGCCAGTCTGTTCCAAGGATCATGTCATGATCGCCGATGTCGGTGATGAAGAACTCAGCTTCTTCCTCATGGTACGCCTTTGAATCTTGCGAGTATATCCGGATCCGCTGGGTCGTTGTGTCGCGTACCCAGCCCATGACGTTCTCGGTGCCATCCACATTACGCACGGGGAACGGGTTTTCTAGTTTTCTTGTGGTGAGCTTCTTGCGTTCAACGAAGCTTCGGTTCAGGATAATTCCTTCTGCGCCGCTATCAAGCAGCGCGTCTGCGTCGATTTCTCTTTTGGTAACTCGTCCGATCAGCTTGACTTTGAGCGTGATCGATGGTGTTTGCCTGTTCTTGGTGACAGTAGACAGATACAAACACGGGGGGTACGATTACTCACAGGTATGCATGGATGATAATACAGCGAAACGATTCGACGATGATACCAAAAGTCCTTTGCCTCCACCAGACGACGCAACTGGGGGGCGTTTCAAAAATCCTGCGATTCCAGGATGTCCTTCAACAGCACTACTGCCTGCTCCTTGCCTTCCGCGTCCAGATCCTTCAGCTGGCGAGTGATCGCCGCGATGGTTTTGGATGGGTCGGGAGCTGCTTTCGCAGTGGATGGAGCCGTGTTCATCGGCAGGGGAGGGGCCTTGGACCCAGTCTCTACTGCGCCCACCCGTCGCGCGCTCGAGTCGCGGTTGGGGCAGTCGCGAGAGACGTGACCGGCTTGTCGACACATGAAGCACTTGCCTTCGCGCATCATCTTTGCGCGCTCGTCGTCCATCAGCTTTGCAGGGCGGGTCGAGGTGTTGGTGAAGGCGCCGACTCGGCGCGACGAGGAGTCGTTGGTCGAACCGTTCGAGGTGAGCGCGACAGCCCCCTTGGACTGACTGCTCTTCCTCTCCGGGTTCTCTTCGAGCCACTGGTGGTTGATGCGGCGGGCGCGCTCCTTCCACTCCGCGAGCTTGGTGGGGAACGGGTACGACCGGGCCACCTGCTTGCCGAGGTCACGCTGAAGTCCCTTCTTGAAAAAGTGGATTAGCGCCTCGTCGTCGTACGCTGACATGGTTGCCAGCATCTCAAACTCGGTGATAAAGTCAGTGACGTCCCGGGTGGTCATTGCGAGCTCGTTGATCTTACGCTGAGCCTCTATCTTCGGATCGACGGGCACGAAGTCTTTGCCAAACCTTTCGAAGAGCTCTTTGTAGGAGCTATAGTGGAGTGTTGGGGGCGTGGGGTCGAGGGTGTCGGCGTCTTCCTTCTCGTCTTCGTCGGCAAAGAGTTCCATGCGGCGATGCGTGGCCCAGGCTTTCGCCGTGTCGTCCTCCATCAGGCTGAGGAGGAGCATCATCTTGGCGTCATCTGTGGCATAAACATCCTTGTTAACGCGCAGGAACATGCGGAGCTCGAGGGAGAACCGGAGGGTGTCGCGTCTATCGCCTTTGAATGGCTTTGGCTTGGGGCCGATCTCCCGCTTGGAGACGGCAGGTTTGGATTCGGCGTCGGACATCTTGTCGAAGGGGAGGGGGACGGTGAGGGATTGGGCGAGTTCTTGATCAAGGCGGCGTAGGGTTTCTCGTCGGCGTTCTTCTGCTTCTTCAACTTCGTCCTCAACTTGTTTTGCGACAAGGAAGTCGGCGGGGGTGAGGAATTGCTGGTTATGATGCCACGACCAGTGATCTTGGACGGGGCTGAACGAAGTGGGCTGCCACTCAACTACTGACCGTCCTGGGGTTCCGTTCTTGTTTCGTCTATAGGCGTACCACTTCCCAGTTGTGTCGTTGTGGTTGATCCCTTCTGGGACTTCGATTACAGTACGTCGACGGGGTGGGGGCGAGTTGGTCGGAGGGGGGTTCAGGAAGCGCTGTAGAACGTCCGCAGCGGTGGCAAAATCCGATTCTTCGACGTAGGGTTGTTCGTCGCGGTCGTCGAAGTACCAGTCTCGACGTTGCCGGTTTGGTTCGTCGTGCAGCCAACGTACGGATTCCTTAGTCTGCTGCGAGGTGAGGATATAGTATTCTTCGGGACAGTAGTCTCGAAAAACACCTGGGGGAAGGTTCGGGGTGGGGGGACGAGGGGCTGTGGAGGACGTGATGATGGTCTAGAAGAAGTCCGCCGCGATGGGGCGATGGCCGAGGAGTTTCTTGGTGAGGTAGCCGGCTTTTACTGCCTGGCGGATCTTATGTTCGTGGTGGCGGCGACGAAGGGTCTTACCCTTGATGGTGGGATGGAGGACTGGTGGCGGGGTGGATTCGGGGGTCCGGCGGTTAAACTGGGAGACGGAGGTGAAACTGGTTTGGAGGATCGGGTTGGGGGCGTCTTGGATGAGGTATGTGTGGTAGGTGGGGGCGTGGAGGGTGAATTCAAGGTGTTCGAGATCTACGTTGATGCACGTAGTGATCCGGACGTATAGGGCGAGGACGACAGTACCGTGATCCTTGTGCCACCTCCACTCGAAGATGCGGAAGTTGAGGCCGTGCGCGGTCCAGGGATCTTTCTTGCAGAGGTTCTGTACGGGGACGAGGCAGTTGACGGTGACGGCGTCAGACCAAGGGTAGGGGAGTGGTGCGTCGTCGCGGGGGGTGATCGGCTTTCCGTTGAACGGGAGGAAGACCGGTGCGTTTGGGAGGTCCGTGGTGGGAGTTTTTAACGTCGTAGAGACGGCAGAGGTAGATGGAGGGAGGGGTGCGAGGTAGGCGTAGGGGTAGACTGTCCAGGTGTCAGAAACACAGTTTATGAGACCGATGAACCGCCTAAGTCGCGACAATGGGAGGAGCGAGAAGAAAATAGATTCGAGAGTGCCGGGGTCTAGGGTAGTGCAACGTGCGCTACAGTACCGTATGACGAGATGGACAGTCTAGGGAAAAGGGAAGAGAAACACTGTCCTTATATACAAGTGGGAACGATGGTGCGATGCGATGCGATAGTGGTGCGAGCGGGGGGAACAATAGGAAAGGAGTCATGGGGCGGAGGATGAAGGTCCGGAGCAGTGATGTCATAGATAAGGATGCGGAACCCCGCTCGGAAGTCCGGGCAATGACGTCATTGAAGCATGTGATGCAAGGGAAAGTCATGTGCCGTGACACGTCGCGTGTACGAGGTCTGCAAACGAAGAGAGAAATGGAGCGATCCGTGACATAGCCCCTGTCAAGGAGGCGTCCGTGACGAGGTTGATCTGTTCCGTGTCTGGGGAGTAGTCCAGGGCAATGCGGCGATGGTCCCGCCACTTCTGCACGATTTCCTTGATCTCCTTGAATGTGCGCTGATGCACCACCTCCCACTTCCAGACCCGTGTCGAGCCAGTGAGAGGCACCAGAATGCCCATCGGAATTCTGATGCCCACGCAATCAGGTGCAAGATATCCAACCACCCCAAGAAAGCTACTGAGCAGCCCCTTTGTGGTAGGTGTTTTCCAGTTCGCAACGCTATCAACCTTGTGCGGGTCTATCGCGATGCCCTTGTTGTCGATAACATGCCCGAGGATCTCCAGCCATGACGCGAAGAACTGCATCTTGTCCGCACTCAGGAAGAGCTTCTCCCTGCGCAGGATGTCCAACACGATATGTATGTGTTTCAGGTGTTCCTCGATGGTGTCCGAATAGATAACAATGTCATCCAGATATACATCCATGAAGACCCCAATGTGCGCGGAGAAGATATGGTTCATGAGCATCTGGTAGGTTGCCCCGCCGTTGCAGTCTCCCAGTTGCATCACTAAACTTTCCATCGTGCCATCCGGTGTCGTAAAGAGCGTACGCAATACGTGTTCTGGGATCACCCAGATCTGCTCGTAGGCGTCCTTGCCGTTGATCAAGCTGCGGTACTTATGTTTGGTAACATTGCGCAGGATCGTCTCGACATCAGGTAGCGGTGCGGCCATCTTGTGCATATTCGCATTCTGTTAACACTTGTCAACAACTGTTCGCAATCTGAGTGGTCTCAGGACAGAGATCCCGCGCCTCACGTTTAAGTTGCTGACGCAGTTTTTCCAGCTCATCCTCAAAGATGTCGGCAGCAGCCAACGAGATTGTGGTAACCTCGGGCCCGCGTATGTCAAGCAGTTCAGTCGAACCAATGGCCACCCGTGTCAGATTCAAGCCCACAATGACCTTATGCTGGAAGAAGAACAGCGTCCCGAGGATCATATCGTAATTGTCCAGATTTACGACATCAAACCGGCGCTGACAATCAATGTCCTGGTAGGCAAATTGTACCCGCGCGCTGCGGTTTATTTTTGATCGGGATCCATGCACGGCCAGCTGCACTGGTAACGGTTTCACAAGAATATCTGTCTTCAGTTTTAGCTGATCTACCATTGTTGTAGATATAAAATCTGCCATGGACCCAGTATTGAGCAACGCGCGTACGGGCTTCCCGTTAACCAGAGCCTGTACCACGACCGGCTTTGGGAGCTGCCTGCGCAGATCCTTTGGCGTCGCCGCATTCCGTTCGATGGCTTCCGCCCCGGTAGGTTCTGGCCACTTTTTTCTCTTAAGTCCCGGCTCAGGCTTATGCCCAGCAGCCACAGCATTGAGGTATACGACCCAACGCTGTCGGCGGCGGACCCTGTGCGGCACCTCGTCAGGCGTTGCGCTAGGCGTGCAGGAGGCGTGTATGGACTCAAGGGTCAGGAACCCAAACACCTCCTTGTCGCCCGAACAAATTTCTTCATCGGTGACGAGTGTAGCGAGTCCTGCCTCCGGCACCTGCACCACGTACCCATGTCGGTCCGGCAGGATCTCAATGAGTAGGGGCCCAGGAAAGCGACACAGGGTAATGCTGTCCTGCATCGTGAATTTTATTCGGTGAGCGATAGGCCATGTCTGTAAACCCTGGAGCTCACGTCAAATCACACAATTGACCAGCGTATCCATATCATTCCAGTCATCCGGGTTCACAATGTACGGCAGCTGAGGCGTCAGCTGGTCTGTGACCTCGTACAATTCACCCAGGTAATCAATGTCAAAACGGTCAGCTGGATCATATCCCGCCCTCTGTGCCTCGTCCGGGTCAAAATAGCGCATAAAAAGCTCCCGGAGCTGCCTTTCGCGTCCCCGAACCTCACTCGAATCACCGTAGTAAGTTGTTCGATTACCCGAATCCTCGTCCTGTAGAACGCTGATCGAATTGACCAAAAGGTCCACCTTGCGCGCATGCCTGCCCAATGCTTCGACGTGCGCCACATGGATGCTCCCCGTGTGCACCGAGCGTGGTGGCTTTGCAGTCTGCTTTTTAGGGCAGTTGCGCACCTCGTGGCCTATGTCGTTACAATTGAAGCAGCAACCTTCAGCCCGCATCCGATCGCGTTCGGAACGAGAGAGCTTGGGTCCCGACTTTCCAGAGGTTGGCTTGCTGGTTCCCTGGGTGGTTGGTGTTTTCCCCCCTGGCTTCCGCTCGTTCCAAGGCTTCGACTAATTTTTACTCGGCGGCGGAGAATCCGTCGGTCGAGTATAATTCAATTTGAAGCCTTTACGGTTCTCAAATCGTCCCCAGGTACGTCCCGGTGTCCGATTCTTATAGTCATGCTCCTCTGACCGACGGGTTTCCTCAGCGGTTTCTATCTGCACGAGGGAGTCCGCGACAGGATCAACGCCTTTTCAAATCAACTCGAGACGAATGTACTGGTGGATCCCTTTCCAGAAGATCTCGGTAAGTTGGTACCGTGTCACTTCTTTGAAGTGCATGGCTAACGCTTCCAGGTCCTGCACAAACTCACGGACCAGGCGCTTGCCTTGACTTGCATTCAACAACCGAGACTTCAGCTTGCGCTTAAAGTCAGATGGAAAGCAGTAATCAAAGAGTGCGTCATATATTTCTGGTAGTGTCCAGTCTTCTTGACGCATAGCCACATGCTTCATGTAGAATTCACTGGCCTTTCCCAAAAGGAAGTTGACCAGGAGCTTCCGCACAAGCTTTGTATCAAGTTCATGGATTTCCGTCCATGTATCAACCTCGTACGTCCATTTATCGAATGCGTCGAGGTTCGGTGAACCGTCCCATTTCGACGGCGGCTCAATTTTGGTGCTCGCTAACGCCCATTTTACCGTCTTTGCTTTTGCTTTCGACTTCCTGCGGTGCGCGCGTCAGTGATGGCTGCTCGCGTCGCTTTCTGAGCTGCTCGACGAGCTGGCCGATGGCGGGCCTCCCCCAGAAGGCGCCGATGGTGGTCCACCCCCGGAAGGTACCAACGGTGGTCCTCACCCAGGCGATCTAGGGTTTTCGCCACTTGGCACCCCACCTCCTGATGACGAAGGCGGCAGCGGCGGCATGTTGCCCATGCGGGACGCATGCACCCAGGACGCCGTCGACGATCCTCCACGGGACCGGCCATCACCACCCCTTCTGCTGCCATCTCCCGATAGGGAGAAGTTAGAGTCGGAGTCGGACGACAATGAAGACGGATTCTCAGACGGATCGCGCCTTCCCCTTGCGGTGGAGTGGCTGTACCACCCACCATCTGGCAGGTGCGAGGACTCGCGCTTGAAGCTGCGCGGTGACCGTTCAGGTATGTCAAACAGTGCCAGCCTTCCCCGCTGCTTACGCTCGGGCTTGCTAGAGTACTCGCGGAGGAATCCCGCATAGTCTGGGCCTTGCTCTATCGGGTCAATATCCTTGCCTTTGCCTCTATGTTTAGGCACCGCGCGCCCGGCTGGTCCTTGAGGAGCCGAGTTGTGAGAAAACTCGAAGAAAGGTAGCCACTTCACCCAGTCGTCTTGGCGGTAGTTACAGAACACTCGCAGGAACTGTTCGAGGTTCTGGTTCTCACGTTCGGTTTGGCCGTCCGTCTGTGGGTGGTACACTGTACTGAGGGCGGACTTGATTCCAAGCTTCTTGTTGAGCGTGCGCATCACCTGTCCAGCAAATTGGGGTCCTCGGTCCGAGATGATCTTGTCTGCTAGGCCATAGTGTCGATACACCTTGTCGAAAAGGATGTCAGCCGTGCCATCGCTGGTGATCTTTGTTGTACATGGGGTGGTAACCACCATCTTGGTGAGGCGATCAACCACGACATTGACGGCGTTATAGCCTTCGCAGTCGGGAAGCTCGACGATGAACACGGTGGAGATGACGCCGAATGGTCGATCGGGTACTTTGTTCGGGATCATGTCGATATGAGGCCGGCTGCTCTGCGTCTTTGTCGATTGGCAGGTTGCACATCCTGCTACAAAGTCGCGGACAAAGACAGACATGCCAGGCCACCAGTACTCATGACTCACGCGTTCGTAGGTCTTGAAGCGGCCGGGGTGTCCAGCCAGGGGCGATTCATGGTACATTTTGACAATGTCGTGTCGCAACTCGTCATCTGCAGGGACATATACCTTTCCCCTGAACAGGACTAGGCCTTCTTCGTAGTTCCATTCCTGGAGGTTCTTGACGAGTGTATGCGGTCCATTTCGTAAGATGGTGTCCAGGGCTTGAACAACCTCGATGTCCTTGGTTTTGCAGTCGCGGATACGTCGTTGGAGTTCGACATCGCCGAGGGAGGTTACTGCTCCTGGCCTTGTTGCGCGTACCTGGAAGTACTTGGGGTCGAGCAAGACACGCTCCTTGTTGTCGTTTTCTACACCATGCTTGTGGTCATGTCGTCAGGACATTGGGTCTGGGCGGTGGGATACTTCTGGTTTATGAACGAGCGAGAAGTCAAACCGGGTGAGGAAGAGAGCCCAATGCACCTGTCTGCGGCTCAGCTTCTGCGCCGTCTTGAAGTGCTCCAGGTTCTTGTGATCTGTCCAGATTTCGACGGTGTCGGGGGCGCCTTCGAGGTAGTGGCGCCAGGCTTCAAGCGCGCGGATGATCGCAAGCAGCTCCTTGTCGTAGATGTCGTAGTTCCGTTCCGGTTCCGATAGGGCCTTGGACAGATACGCCACTGGATGCCAGTGACCGTCGTCGCCTTTCTGCGAGAGTATACCTCCAGTAGCAAAGTCCGAGGCATCGACTTCAACGAGGTAAGGCTTCTTTGGGTCAGGCATGACCAAGACGGGGGAGGAAGTAAACGCAGCTTTCAGTGCGTCAAACACAGTTTGGCAGTCCGTCGACCAGTCCCATGTGCAGTCCTTCTTTGTCAGATCAAATAGGGGCCGTGCCACCTTGGAGAAGTCCTTGATGAAACGTCGGTAGAAGTTGCCAAAGCCGAGGAAGGATTGCACATCTTTGACCGTTCGTGGCGTCGGCCAGTCCTGAATACCTGCTACCTTGACGGGGTCCATAGCGATCTTGTTGTGTGAGATGATGAGTCCGAGGTATTCAACGGAGTCTTGCTCAAAGACACATTTCTCCGGTTTGAGGAAGAGGTCGTTGTCTTGCAAGCATTGCAGAACTTGCCGTACTATGGCGCGGTGCTCGTCCATGGTACGAGTGAACACCAGGATGTTGTCCATATAGATGATGACCTTGCCTGAGTCGATGAGATTCTTGAACAGTTCATTCATCATTGCCTGAAACGTCGCAGGGGAGTTCATAAGTCAAAAAAACATCACCGTAGGTTCAAAGAGACCGCAATTCGTTTTGAACGCAGCCTTCCACTCATCGCCTTCCTTGATGTGGACGTTGTTGTAGCCCCAGCGAACATCCATCTTTGAGAAGATCTTTGCACCTTTGAGGCGATCGACAATTTCAGAGATCAGCGGCAAAGGGTATTTGTTCTTGAAAGTGCCCTTGTTCAACTCTCGATAGTCCTGTATGGGACGCAGCTTTCCATCCTTCTTTTTGACAAAGAAGAACGGACTTGCCTGGGGTGACTTTGACGGGCGAATGTAGCCCTTCTTCAGGTGGTCATCGAGGAAGGTGTCCAGTTCGATCTGCTCGGAGGGTGAGAGGGGGTAGATCTTGCACGGTTTGGGTTCAAAGCCGTCTTTCATATCAATAGCATGGTCTCATAATCGTCGGTCGGGAAGCCGCTCGGAGGTTTTCTTGTCGAATACGGGTGCGAAGTCGCGGTACGGAGGGGGGACCAGGTCTTCAAAGGTTTGCGGGCGTGCGTTCTCCTTTGAATGCTCTGCAAGTTCCTGCGCTTTTGTGAAGCCCGCACGGATGGGTACTGCCTCTGCATTAAGACCGTCGGTTTTGGGGAGGATTCCAGCGCGGCGTAGTCCATTGATCTCCCAGTCTCGGAGTACCGTGGGTTGCTCATCGTCATCTTCAGTGAAGAGTCATGCAGGGAGAGGGGAGCGATGGACCGTACGAATGCGAACACCTTCGACTCTACGTGCAGGAATGACATAAGTGGGGATCGGGGTCCAGGAGACATATGTCGGCTCTGGGAAGGGATCGTCCAGAACGAGAGGTGTCCTCGGGGCTTTACTTGCTTCGACCTTACACTGTGATTGGACCGATGATGGCTTGCTCGGCTTTGTTGTAAGGTTTGTCACTGTCAGTTTGGAGAGGATGCAGGAGGGAGGGCAGCGGAGCATGTCAACATGGTCTCGTTGCCAGTCTATGGTGGGGTTGTGCTCGTCGAGCCAGTCTGTTCCAAGGATCATGTCATGATCGCCGATGTCGGTGATGAAGAACTCAGCTTCTTCCTCATGGTATGCCTTTGAATCTTGCAAGTATATCTGGATCCGCTGGGTCATTCTGTCATGTACCCAGCCCATGATGTTCTCGGTGCCGTCCACGTTACGCACGGGGAACGGGTTTTCTAGTCTTCTTGTGGTAAGCTTCTTGCGTTCAACAAAGCTTCGGTTCAGGATGATTCCTTCTGCGCCACTATCAAGCAGTGCGTCTGCGTCGATTTCTCTTTTGGTAACTCGCCCGATCAGCTTGACCTTGAGCGTGATCGATGGTGTCTGCCTGTTCTTGGTGACGGTAGACAGATACAAACACGAGGGATGCGATTGCTCACAGGTATGCATAGATGATAATATAGTGAAACGATTCAACGATGATACCAAAAGTCCTTTGCCTCCACCAGACAACGCGGCTGGGGGGCATTTCAAAAATCCTGCGATTCCAGGATGTCCTTTAGCAATGCTACTGCCTGCTCCTTGCCTTCCGCATCCAGATCCTTCAGCAGGTGAGTGATCGCCGCGATGGTTTTGGACAGGTCAGAGACTGCTTTTGCGGTGGGCAGAGCCGTGCTCGTCGACGGGGGGGGCCTTGGATCCAGTCTCCACTGCGCCCACCCATCGCGCGCTCGAGTCGCGGTTGGGGCAGTCGCGGGAGACGTCACCGGTTTGCCGACACATGAAGCACTTGCCTTCGCACATCATCTTTGCGCGCTCGTCGTCCGTCAGCTTTGCAGGACGGGTTGAGGTGTTGGTGAGTCGTTGGCCGAACCGTTCGAGGTGAGCGCGACAGCCCCCTTGGACTGACTGCTCTTCCTCTCCGGGTTCTCTTCAAGCCACTGGTGGTTGATGCGGCGGGTGCACTCCTTCCACTCTGCAAGGTTGGTGGGGAATGGGTATGACCGGGCCACCTGCTTGCCAAGGTCACACTGAAGTCCCCTCTTGAAAAAGTGGATTAGTGCCTCGTCGTCGTACCCTGACATGGTTGCCAGCATCTCAAACTCGGTGATAAAGTCAGTGACGTCCTGGGTGTCACGGATCACTCCATTTCTCTCTTCATTTGCAGACCTTGTACACGCGACACGTCACGGCACATGACTTTCCTTCACATCACATGCTCCAACGATATCATTGCCCGGACTTCCGAGCGGGGTTCCGCATCCTTATCTATGACATCATCGCTCCGGACTTCTGTCCTCCGCCCCATGACTCCTTCCTTATTCTTCCCCCCGCTCGCACCACTATTGCATTGCATCGCACCATTGTTCCCACTTGTATATAAGGACAGTGTTTCTCTTCCCTTTTCCCTAGACTGTCCATCTCGTCATACGGTACTGTAGCTCGCATTGCACTACCCTAGACCCGGCACTCTCGAATCCATTTGTTTCCCTCGCTCCTCCCATTGTTGCAACTTAGGCAGTTCCTTCGGCCTCATAAACTACGTTTCTGACACCTGGACAGTCTACCCCTATGCCTACCTCGCACCTCTCTCCCCATCTACCTCTGCCATCTCTACGACGTTAAAACCCCTACACCGCGGATCTCCCAAATGCACCAGTCTTCCTCCCATTTGACGGTAAACCAATCACCCCCCGAGACGACGCACAGCTCCCCTACCCCTGGTCCGACGCCGTCACTGTCAACTGCGTCATCCCCGTTCAGAACCTTTGCAAGAAGGATCCGTGGACCGCACACGGCCTCAACTTCCGCATCTTCGAGTGGAGGTGGCATAAGGATCACGGTACGGTCGTCCTCGCCCTCTACACCCGGATCACTACGTGCATCAACGTAGATCTCGAACACCTCGAGTTCACCCTCCACGCCCCCACCTACCACACCTACCTCATCCAGAATGCTCCCAACCCGATCCTTCAGACAAGCTTCACCTCCGTCTCCCAGTTTAATCGCTGGACTCCTGAATCTACCCCGCCACCAGTCCTCCGTCCCACCATCAAGGGTAAGACCCTTCATCGCCGCCACCACGAACACAAGATCCGCCAGGCAGTAAAAGCCGGCTACCTCACCTAGAAACTCCTCGGTTGTCGCCCCGTCGCGGCCGACTTCTTCTAGAACCATCACTTCTCAACCCTTCACCCGTCCCCCCACCCCCGAGTTCCCACCGGGTATCTTCCGCGACTATTGTCTGCACAAGTACTCCGTCCTCACCTCCCTAGACACCAAGAGACCGGTACATTGGGCCCACAACCCTCCCGAAGAAAGCAGACAAGACTGGTACTTTCAAGGAGGCAACTATCTCACAGACGAAGACTTTGATCTCGCAACCAACGTCCTTACCGCCTTCCTCAACCCACCAGCATCCTCTTCCCCACTGCCCCGCTGATCCACTGTCCTCTTCCCACCCAGGGGATTCAAGCTCGATAGTGTCACCAAGAAGTGGTACGTGTATCGGTGAAACCGACAAGGAACACCAGGGCGCACAGTAGTTGAGTGGCAACCCTCTAGTACAAACCCTGTTCAGGATTTCTGGTTTTGGAGACACAACCAGGTTCTCATCACACCCCTCGACTTCCAAGTCACGCGTGAAGTCCAAATCGAGCTTGACGAAGCTGAAGAACATCGCAAGGAACTCTGACGCCAACAAGAAGCAGCCTTCACCCGATCCCTCGACATTGCCCTCCCCGCTGACAGAATGTCCGATGAAGAAACTAAACCCTCGACCACCTCCAAGTGCGAGCTCGGCCCCAAGCCAAAGCCCTTCAAGGGTGACAGACGCGACACCCTCTGATTTGCCCTAGAGCTCCGCATGTTCCTTCATGTTAACAAAGATGTTTACACTACAGACGATGCAAAGATGATGCTCCTCCTCAGCCTGATGGAGGGAGACACGGCGAACTCCTGGGCCACACATCATTGCATGGAGCTCTTTGCCGACGAGGACAAGAAGGAAGAAGCCGAGGACTCCTGCGAAACACCCCCAAAGCTGCATTACAGCACCTACAAGAAGCTTTCGGATAGGTTTGGTCAAGATTTCGTACCTATTGAACCGAAGATAGAGGCCCAGCATAAGATCAACAAGCTCACGATAACTACTCGGGATGTCACTGACTTCATCACCGCGTTCGAGCTACTGGCAACCATGTCGGAATACGACAAGGAAGCGCTAATCCACTTCTTCAAGAAAGGACTGCAGCGCGACCTTGGCAAGCAGGTGGGCCGATCGTATCCATTCCCTACCAACCTTGCGGAGTGGAAGGAGCGCGCCCGCCGCATCAACCACCAATGGCTCGAAGAGAACCCGGAGAGGAAGAGCAGTCAGTCCAAGGGGGCTGTCGCGCTCACCTCGAACAGTTCAGCCAACGACTCCTCGTCGCGCCGAGTTGGCGCCTTCACCAACACCTCGACCCACCCTGCAAAGCTGACAGACGACGAGTGCGCAAAGATGATGCGTGAAGGCAAGTGCTCCATGTGTCGACAGGCTGGTCACATCTCCCGCGACTGCCCCAACCACAACTCGAGCGCGCGACAGGTGGGCGCAGCAGAGACTAGATCCAAGGCCCCTCCCCCGCCGACAAACACGGCTCCGCCCACTGCGAAAGCGACCCCCGACCTGTCCAAGACCATCGCGGCAATCACCCACCAGCTGAAGGATCTGGACGTGGAAGGTAAGGAACAGGCAGTGGCACTATTAAAGGATATCCTGGAGTCACAGGATTTTTGAAACACCCCCCAGTCGCGTCGTCTGGCGGAGGCAAAGGACTTGTATCATCGGCATCTTACAATCGCTTTTCTATACTATCATCCATGACTTCATGTGAGCAATCGTATCCATCGTGTGTGCACCTCTCTACCGTCATGAAGAACAGGCAGACACCCTCGATAACGCTCAAAGTCAAAATGATCGGACGAGCGACAGGCCGACAAATCGATGCAGACGCACTGCTTGACAGCGGTGCAGAAGGAATTATCATCAACCGGAGCTTCGCTGAACGAAAGAAGCTAACCACGAGAAAACTAGAAAACCTGTTCCCTGTGCATAATGTGGACGGCACCGAGAACATCATGGGCTGGGTACGTGACACGACAACCCAGCGAATCCGGATATACTCGCAAGACTCAAAGGCATACCATGAGGAAGAAGCTGAGTTCTTTATCACTGACATCGGTGATCACAATATGATCCTTGGAACAGACTGGCTCGATGAGCATAACCCCACCATAGACTGGCAGCAAGATCGCGTTGACATGCTCCGCTGCCCTCCCTCCTGCATCCTCTCCAAACCGACAGTGACAAACCTTACAACAAAGCCGCAAAAGCCATTGTCGACCCGATCACAGCAAAAGGTCCAAGCTGACGAATCCCCTAAAGTGCCTCGAGTTCCGGACGATCCCTTCCCAGAACCAATGTATGTCTCCTGGGCCCCGATCCCTACGTATGTCATCCCCGCGCGCAGGGTCAAAGGTGTTCGCATCCGCACATTCCATCTCTCACCTCTACCTGCCCGGCTTTTTACTGAAGACAATGACGAACGACCCAGGGTCTTCCAAGACTGGGAGATCAATGGCCTACGTCGTGCTGGGATCCTCCCTGAAACTGACGGCCCTAACCCAGAGGCAGTGCCGATCCGTGCGGGCTTCACCAAGGCGCAAGAACTCGCAGAGCACTCAAAGGAAAATGTGCACCCGCAAACCTTCAAAGACTTGGTGCCCCCTCCATACCGCGACTTCGCACCGGTATTCAACAAGAAAACCTCTGAACGACTACCCGACCGATGACCATGGGATCATGCCATCGACATGAAGGACGGCTTCGAACCCAAGCCCTGTAAGATCTATCCACTCCCTCCGAACAGATCGAGCTTGATACCTTCCTCGACGACCACCTGAAGAAGGGCTACATCCGCCTGTCGAAGTCACCTCAGGCGAGTCCGTTTTTCTTTGTCAAAAAGAAGGATGGGAAGCTGCGGCCTGTACAGGACTATCAAGAGCTGAACAAGGGTACCGTCAAGAACGAGTATCCCTTGCCGCTGATCTCAGAAATTGTCGACCGCCTCAAGGGTGCAAAGATCTTCTCCAAGATGGACGTCCGCTGGCGATACAACAATGTCCACATCAAGGAAGGCGACGAGTGGAAGGCTGCGTTCAAGACGAATCGCGGCCTCTTTGAACCTACGGTGATGTTTTTCGGCCTTATGAACTCCCCCGCGACATTCCAGGCAATGATGAACGAACTTTTCAAGGATCTCATCGACTCGGGCAAAGTCACCATCTACATGGACAACATCCTTGTATTTACTCGAACCATGGAAGAACATTGTGTCATAGTACAACAGGTTCTGCAATGTTTGCAAGACAACAACCTGTTTCTCAAACCGGAGAAATGTGTCTTTGAGCAAGACTCCGTTGAATACCTTGGGCTCATTATCTCGCACAACAGGATCGCAATGGACCCTGTCAAAGTAGCGGGTATTCAGGACTGGCCGACACCTCGAACGGTTAAGGACGTGCAATCCTTCCTTGGCTTTGGTAATTTCTACCGACGTTTCATCAAGGACTTCTCCAAGGTTGCACAACCTCTGTTCGACTTGACAAAGAAGGACTGCACATGGAATTGGTCGATGAACTGTCAGACTGCATTTGACGCACTGAAAGCTGTGTTCACCTCCTCCCCTGTCTTGGTCATGCCTAACCCAAAGAAGCCCTACCTTGTTGAAGTCGACGCCTCAGACTTTGCCACAGGAGGCATACTCTCTCAGAAAGGCGACGACGACCACTGGCATCCGGTGGCATATCTGTCCAAGGCCCTATCGGAACCGGAATGCAACTACGACATCTACGACAAAGAACTGCTCGCAATCATACGCGCACTTGAAGCCTGGCGTCACTATCTTGAAGGAGCCCCTGACACTGTTGAGATCTGGACAGACCACAAGAACCTAGAACACTTCAAGACAGCGCAGAAACTGAGCCGCAGACAGGCACATTGGGCTCTCTTCCCCACCCAATTTGACTTCTCGCTCGTTCACAAGCCAGGAGTATCCCATCGCCCAGACCCAATGTCTCGACGACCTGATCACAAACACGGCGTTGAGAATGACAACAAGGAGCGTGTCCTGATCGACCCCAAATACTTCCAGATACGCGCAACAAGGCCAGGAGCAGTAACCTCCCTCGGCAATGTTGAACTCCGACGACGGATCCGCGACTGCAAGACCAAGGACATTGAGGTCGTTCAAGCTCTGGATGCCATCCTACGGAATGGGCCACGTACACTTGTCAAAAACCTCCAAGAATGGAACTACAAAGAAGGCCTGGTCCTGTTCAGAGGAAAGGTATACGTTCCCGCAGATGACGAGTTGTGACGCGACATTGTCAAAATGTACCATGAATCGCCTCTGGCTGGACACCCTGGTCGCTTCAAGACCTATGAACTTGTGAGTCGTGAATATTGGTGGCCTGGCATGTCTGTCTTCGTCCGCGACTTTGTAGCAGGATGCGCAACCTGCCAGTCGACGAAGACACAGAGTAGCCGACCCCACATTGACATGATCCCGAATGAAGTACCCGATCGACCATTCGGTGCCATCTCTACCGACTTCATTATCGAGCTCCCTGACTGCGAAGGCTATAATGCCATCAATGTCGTAGTCGATCGCCTCACCAAGATGGTAGTTACCACCCCATGCACGGCGAAGATCACCAGCGATGGCACGGCCGACATTCTCTTCAACAAGGTATACCGACACTATGGCTTAGCAGACAAGATCATCTTGGACCGAGGACCCCAATTTGCTGGACAGGTGATGCATACACTCAACGAGAAGCTCGGGATCAAGTCTGCCCTCAGCACAGCGTATCACCCACAGACAGACGGCCAGACCGAATGTGAGAACCAGAACCTCGAGCAGTTCTTGCGAGTATTCTGCAACTACCGTCAAGACAACTAGGTGAAGTGGTTGCCCTTCTTCGAGTTTTCTCACAACTCCCGCACCCATGCAGCTACTGGAAAGGCTCCCTTTGAAGTCCTCTACGGTTTCCTCCCCAAGATGTACCCGTCCGTAAACACGTCCTCAAAGGTCCCTGCAGTTGAAGAACGCCTCCGTCAACTTGAAGAAGTCTGACAGGAGATCAAGGCTAGTCTCGCCCTCGCATCGGACTTGATGAAGCACTACAATGGCGACACGATCAGCAAATCAACGCAGTTTGCCATCGGAGACAAAGTATGGCTAGAAGGCAAGAATCTGAAGACGACGAGACCGAAAGCTAAGCTCGCCGCCAAACGATTCGGACCCTTCGAGATCATTGACATCATCAGCCCAGTCAACTATTGCTTGAAGCTGCCGAAGACGTGGCGGATCCATCCAGTCTTCCATGCCTCGTTGCTCACCGCGTACAAGAAGACAACCACTCACGGGCCAAACTACGAACAGCCGCCACCCGACCTCATTGACGATGAAGAAGAATACGACATTGAAGACATTGTTGACTCCAAGCCAACCCGCAACAAGAAAGGTATTCGGTACCTCGTCAAGTGGGCCGGCTATCCCGACTCCGAAAACACCTGGCTCCTGCGTTCGTCGCTCTCAAAGGTTACCGACATGATTGATGCCTTCCACAAGCACCATTCAAATGCGCCTCGCCCTGTACGTTCCCTCGGCATCTCCTTTGACGATTTTCTCGCATCCACCCTTGCAGATGACATTGCACTCCAGGCGAAAGCACATCTTAAAGGGGGGGTAATGTCACGGATCACTCCATTTCTCTCTTCGTTTGCAGACCTCGTACACGCGACACGTCACGGCACATGACTTTCCTTCGCATCACATGCTCCAACAATGTCATTGCCTGGACTTCCGAGCGGGGTTCCGCATCCTTATCTATGACATCATCGCTCCGGACTTCCGTCCTCCGCCCCATGACTCCTTCCTTATTGTTCCCCCCGCTCGCACCACTATCGCATCGCATTGCACCATCGTTCCCACTTGTATATAAGGACAGTGTTTCTCTTCCCTTTTCCCTAGACTGTCCATCTCGTCATACGGTACTGTAGCTCGCGTTGCACTACCCTAGACCCGGCACTCTCGAATCCATTTGTTTCCCTCGCTCCTCCCATTGTTGCAACTTAGGCAGTTCCTTCGGCCTCATAAAATATGTTTCTGACACCGGGTGGTCATTGCGAGCTCGTTGATCTTACACTGAGCTTCTATCTTCGGATTGACGGGCACAAAGTCTTTACCGAATCTCTCGAAGAGCTCTTTGTAGGAGTTGTAGTGGAGCGTTGGGGGCTTGAGGCCGAGGGCTTCGGCGTCTTCCTTCCTGTCTTCATTGTCGAAGAGCTCCATGCGGCGATGTGTGGCCCAGGATTTTGCTATGTCGTCCTCCATCAAACTGAGGAGGAGCATCATCTTGGCGTCGTCTGTGGCATAAACATCCTTGTTAACATGTAGGAACATACGGAGTTCAAGGGAGAACCGGAGGGTGTCGCGTCTATCGCCTTTGAACAGCTTTGGCTTGGGGCCGATCTCCTGCTCGGAGACGGCGGGTTTGGATTTGATGTCGGACATCTTGTCGGAGGGGAGGGGGACGGTGAGGGATTGGGCGAGTTCTTGATCGAGGCGGCGTAGGGTTTCTCGTCGGTGTTCTTCTGCTTCTTCAACTTCGTCCTCAACTTGTTTTGTGACGAGAAAGTTGGCAGGGGAGAGGAATTGCTGGTTATGATGCCACGACCAGTGATCTTGGACGGGACTGAATGAAGTGGGCTGCCACTCAACTACTAAACGTCCTGGAGTTCCGTTCTTGTTCCGTCTATAGGCGTACCACTTCCTAGTTGTTGTCAGCAACGACTAGTGCGACGGCACCAAGTTACAACACAGCTGACTAGAAGATGAGGACGACGGAGGGGAGCCGATCAGACACGGCGACAGACAAGGGAAAGCAAGCAAAGTCGGTAGGATTGACTAGCTCAAGATAGGGAATATGTACAGCGAGAGGGAGCCTTATATACATGAGAGGAGAGAGACTTAGGTAAGCAACCAATACACGGCGATCAGTAAGCAGACCAAGTATAAGTAAGCAGTCGTATGTAAAAGAGCACAGCATGAGTCAGTATTGTACAGCATGAGTCAGGGGAAAGGAGTCAGACCCGGGCCGAGATGAGTCACGTGGGCCCGGGTGGGATATAGATGAACCAGGTCCGGGCCGAAGTGGAGCTGGACCGGTGATAAGCCAATAAGTTCTAAAGTGTGTAACCGATGTAAAGTAAAAAAGAAAATTATAGACCGTTCATGACATCACCCCTTCCTTAGATTCGACGTCCTCATTGCAATCAGATCCAGCTTCCTCTTCCGCCAGGAGTTCCCAACGATTAAGGCGTGCAGGTTTCGGGGCACCCGGGTGCTCGCGGTGGGAGTCGTCAATACGTTTCTTGGCATTCTGGAGATTGGCGAGAGGTTCCCAAGTATTGTCATTGTCTGGGTAGCCTTTCCATTTGACAAGGTACTTGAAGCCGCGACCAACTTTCTTGGAGTCTATAATCTTTTCGACCTCATAGACTTCCTCTCCTTGGACTAACTCTGGGGGTGGAGGTGCAGGTGCTTTCTGGTTGTCGAAGGCGGGACCGTTGTGTGGAGATAGGAGGGACTCGTTGAAGACCGGATGTTTTCGTGACCAGGATGCAGGGAGGCGAAGCTTGTAAGCCGATGCTCCGACTTTTTCCAGGATTTCGAAAGGACCGAAGCGCTTGTCATCTAGCTTTTGCATAGGACGTGCCGTTTTGATTACGGTTTGGCCATCTCTGGTCTTGGCTTCCAGCCAGACGAAGTCACCAATTTTGTAATCTATTGGTTCGTCCTTTTTGCGATCGTAAAAGCGCTTTTGATCGTCCTGTGCTGCTTTTAGCGCAGAGCGGGCTTCCTCGTAGATGTCTCGCAGGCGTTGTGCAAACTCGTTCGCCGATGGGTTGTCTGTCTCGCGTCGAGGGTTTGTTCCCAGGTAGAGTTCCCGACCATAGTTGGCAAAGTTGGGAGACATTCCAATCGAACTATGGACCATGTTGTTGAGCGCGGTCATGGCAAGTGGGAGGTAACGTGTCCAATTGTCTTGTCGTTGATTGACGAAGATGCGAAGGTAGTTTTCCATGGTCATGTTGGAGCGTTCGGTCTGTCCGTCCGTCTGAGGGTGGTACGCCGTAGATGGATTCCCTTCAATGCCTAGCAGTTGGAACAATGCCGTGGTGAACTTGGAGACAAAGACGCTGCCGCGGTCACTGACAATCTTTCTAGGAATTCCATGATGGGGGACTACTTCTCGTAGGTACTCGAAGGCAAGCTCGTCTTCCGTTAGGTCTTTGGTCGTGGCCCAGAATACAACCTGCTTGGTACCCATGCAGTTCACATTGCAGATGGCGTCTTTTCCATCCGAGACCGGGAGTGGCATGACGAAGTCAATGGATACGTGCTCCCAAGGTGCTTGTGGCGGGTCATGTGGGTGGAGTGGAGCGGCAATACGATCGTGTCTAATCTTGGTACGTTGGCAGGTCTCACATCCTTCGACATATTTCCGGACGTCATCTCTAATGGCAGGCCACCAGTAGTTGCGCGTGATGAGCTCATGGGTCTTGTATCGTCCTGGATGACCGACAAGCGGGCCGTCATGGTGAGCCTGGATGATGTCTGCACGGAGTCCTTTGTCTCTTGGGACATAGAGTCTGTGTTGCCAGGTGACCGTTCCATCTGCATGTTCCAGCCATCCCTTTACTTTGAGTGCTAAGGCGCGTTCTACTGCATGGTCTCGGAGTAAGGTAGCCTCCTGAATCCGCTTAATGAAGACATTGTCAGGTCCATTGGTTACGATTCCTGCATGGTTGAGGGCGCGAAAGAGTTCTGGTTTCAGGAGGACGATGTTTTCATTGTCTTTCTCCCCCTTCTCAAGGCCCGCTAGTCGGGAAATAGCATCGGGTTTACCCATTGTTTTGCCAGGTTTGTGGAGTAGCGTACAATGATACTCTTGTAGCTCCGTTAACCATCGTGCTTGTCTCCGATTTAGCTTCTGCGCCTTGCGGAAGTACGTGAGATTGCGATAATCCGACCAGATTTCAAACTCCTGTCGTGCCCCCATGAGGTATTGTCTCCATTCCTCTAGCGCCGTCATGATAGCCAGTAATTCCTTGTCATAAATCTCATAGTTCCTCTCAGCTTCGCTGAGGGACTTTGAGAGGAAGGCGACCGGGTGCCATTTGCCATTGTCCTGTTGTTGCGAAAGTACCGCGCCCGTGGCATAGTCAGAGGAGTCCGCCTCGACACGGAACTGCCCATTGTCTGTAGGGATTGCTAGAACTGGCTGCGATGTTATACGTCGCTTGAGTTCCTCAAAAGCCTCCTGCTGTGGGGTGTCCCAGACCCATTCCATCTTCCCAGTGAGTTTAGTCATTGGGTGAGCAATGCCGCTGAAGTCCTTGATAAAGCGACGGTAGAAGTTGCAAAAGCCCAAAAACGATTGAAGTTGTTTCTTCGTTTTGGGGGCTGGCCAATTGGTGATTGCCGCGACCTTTGCTGGATCCATGCGAACCCTTCCTCCGCCGACAATCATGCCCAGGTATTCGATTTCTGCCTTCTCAAACTCGCACTTTTCTGGCTTCAGATAGAGTTTATTTTCTCGCAGGATCCGGAGGACCTCCTTGACTATTCGACGATGTTCTTCTAGTGTATGCGTGAAGATGAGGATGTCGTCCAAATAGACGACCATGACTCCTTGGTGGATCAAGTCTTTGAACAGGTCGTTCATCATGGCTTGGAATGTAGACGGGGAGTTGGTGAGTCCAAAGAACATGACCGTAGGCTCGTAGAGACCTTTGTTCGTGCGGAATGCAGCTTTCCACTCATCCCCTTCTTTAATCCGAACATTGTTGTACCCCCATCGGACATCGAGCTTGGTAAAGTGCCGTGCTCCCTTAAGCTTGTCAACCAACTCCTGGATGAGCGGGAGCGGGTATCGGTTCTTTATTGTCATCTCATTGAGCTTTTGATAGTCCTGCACAGGACGTAGCGAGCCGTCTTTTTTCTTGATGAAGAAGAATGGGGAGGCCATGGGTGATTTGGACGGTTGGATCCGGCCAGATCTCAGGTTCTCTTCCAAAAAGGCGTCCAGTTGCTTCTGCTCGTCCAATGTGAGGGGGTAAACTTTGCAATCGACCAGTTTGAAGTTAGGAGTGAGCTCAATGGCGTGGTCCCATGGGCATCGCTCAGGGAGCTTGTCGAAGTCGTCTTTGTCAAAGATGTCCTTGAATTCGTGGTACGCCGTTGGGACCCGCTCAGAGAAGGTCTGTTCCTTTTTCTTAGCGTGCTCTTCAATTGCAATGTCTGATGCATGGGTCCGGATGTGGTAGGTTGTCTTGTAACTGTCCCAGTCAAAAGCGAACAGCTGCTCGTCCTTTACCATGTGGACTGGCTCTTCCTCCTCTTCTTCATCATCATCGATATTGAGGAGGGGAGGGGGACGAGAGCAGCTGATAGGACATCGGTCGAATTCAATTGACCCAGATTTCCAGTTGATGTGAGGGTTGTGCTTCTTTAGCCACTCATGTCCAATGAAAAGGTCCGTATCTCCTAGATTGGAGACCGCCAGGTCAATGTTTTCTTCATGGTTTTGAATATTTAGGCGAAGTGTGACATATTCCGTGATGGGACCTCCTGCGTTGAGAGTGCCGTCTGCATTTCGTACTGGGATTGGGCGAGCAGTCCGTCGCGTGGGGATGTGATTTTCCTGCACAAACTTTGTATTGATACACGAGCCAGTGCAACCACTGTCCAGGAGTGCGAGAGCTTTGACAATGCGCTTGGAATCTACCACAAGTTGTGTGGGAATGACTGTTTGTTCCTTGGCGCTGGAGGAGCGTATGAACTGCATGGGAGTGGTGAGCTCTAGTAGAGCTTGGCATGCTAATTCATCTTCCATACCAGTTATCTCCTTGATGGCTTCATAAGTAGCCTCGTCACGACGTTGATGGTGTGTCCAGATGCGAAGGATTGCAATCCCGCTTTCAGGTTTGTCTTCTCTTAAGCGACAAAGCGTCCATTGAGCCGTTCCAGGTGCCATATAACATGATTTGGGCACCGTGCCCCTTCCATCGCACGGCGTTGTCTCTGACTTCACAGGGTCCATATCCAAAACCGAGTCCGTATTCAAAGCCGTATCCAAAACTGAAGCCGAAACCGATGCCGTATCCAAAGCCGAAGGCTCACAAATCGAAGCCTGAGTATCTAAAATAACAACGGGACGCGTGCCCGTACCGATAGAGTCCGTAAGAGAAGTCATAATGGGGATATCCCCCGTAGTAGTACAGTCCGAATCAACAATGCGCATATGTAAACGAGAACCAGGCCACCGAGGCGCAACAAAACCAGATGAGCGAGAAACAGAAACTTGGGCTTCAGATGCCGTGTACATCGTCAGCCCCTTCAAAAACCCTCCTTCTTCTCCTCCACCTTCGGCTGAGCTTGAAGCGCGTCCATCACACTTTTCCGATCTTCGGCAGACAGGCTCCTAGCCCAGGCGGTGGGCGTCTCGAACGTCTGTGCTTGAGCCTCCCGCTTTGGTGGTTCCGTGTACCGGTCCCTCCCCTACATGTCTCGGATGTTCTTCACGTCCACCCTGCAGTCCCGCACCTGGTGGCTATTCTGTCCGCAGCGGAAGCATCAGCCCTTAATGTCGACACGGTTGACGTCCATTGGCTGTCCTTTGCCACCGTGTACCGTGCCTGTTCCATCGCGGCGCCATGGGACCTGTCCCCCTTGCTGCCCATTGGATGATCCTTGTCCTTTGGGTTTTTGGTTCTGTGCAGGGCCGCTGCATTGAGTTTTCAGGTCCTCCTGCTCCTGTCGCAGTCCATCAATCAGAATGATGCACTCCTTGAGGTCCTCATATTTCTGAGGGACGTGACCGCTGTCATAGATGGAGTCGATGGTCTGGTAGTAGATGTTGTGCTTAAGCAGCTGCATGAGATGGATGGGGTCCTGCGCCGTGGAGTACCCAGCCTTCCTTGCCAGTTGTTCGAACCTGGCAAAGTATTCATGGGCGGTGGTACCCTTCGTCTGTTTGAACCCGTCCAGTTCGACTGCGGCACGGTGCTGCTCATTGACGTCGGTGAAGGCACCTTTGAGTGCCTTGTGGAAGTCCACCCAGGCGACCATGGCTCCATTGGCTAGGTGCGCATCTTCGTACTCGGCCTTCCAGGTGCGTGCTGCCTCCCCTGTCATGTAGGTGAGGATGAAGAGTACTTTGTCCTTGTCCGTCACGAGGTCATCCTCGGCGGCTCGCATGTATTCCTCGCATGACCGCATCCAGTCGTTGAAGTCCTCTCGTTTCCCAGAGAAGCCTTCAGGAGTTTTCGCGTGGACCTTCTTTCGAGGGGGCCTGGTGGCGGCGGCGGCTGGGGCGCTAACAGTGACCGCAGGGGGGTTGACGGTGATGGGGGGGGCAGTGACGTTGACGGTGGGGGGTGGCAGGTTGAGGGCGGCAACAAGCACGGCAGGGATGGCGACCCATTGGCCATTTACTTCCATGAGCCATGCATTGTCGGTGCCGTTATTCATGTGTTGGATGGGAGAGCCAGTTTGGCCGATGACGATGTTCCATGTTCCACCAATTTCGGTGCAGTTGGCAAGCTCGGCAGGGAGAGGGGGTTGGGGGTCGGTGCGGATCCACTGGGCAGCTATGACTGGTTCGTCGAGGTCAGAGAAGTCTTCGTCGGTGACAGGTGGTAGGGCGGAGGCGGCGATGAGGTTGAAGTCGGCTTCAGTGAGGTCGTCTTGGTTTTCGTTGGCGAAGTACCAACTGATGCCACTTGTTTGGGTTGCTACAAAGGCGACTTCGACAGTGGTGTCTCTGAGTTGGACAAAGAAGTTGTTTCCTCGTTCAGTGAAGCCTAGAGGGAGGGGATATATGTAGCAGTTTTCGTCCTCGACATCGGTGTCGGAGTCAGAACTGGAGTCGGAGCCGTTGAGTCCCGAACGAGGGAATTGTTTATAAGTGGGTGAGGTCAATGACCTCTGGCTGGGTGAGGTCGATGACCTCTGGCTCTGGTGTGGGGCTGGGGGTGTTGCCTGGTGTAAGGAGGCGGTAGGTGTGTCGAGTGTCAACTGGTATTTTCTCGTTGGGCGCGTAGAAGGACTTTGGGGGTTGCTTGAGTTTGTAGCGGTAGGTGACGTATGGGCAGGAGTAGACGTAGAGGTTTCCGTTTCCTTGTTCGCTTATTTTGAGGCGATAGAAGTGGACGTCTATGATGGAGTCTTCAAGTTCTTCTACGCCGAGGGCGACCTTCCAATTGTGCCAGGCCCAAGGGTCTTTAGACTCGTTGATGAGGGAGATGATAGTATCGTTGCTGATGGGGATGAATTCTTGTACTTGCGAGCACCAATCTTCCATGCACAAGCCCCCAGTCGAAATGGTTACTCTGTGCGGCAAGGGAAGATTTTGTCGAGGGAAGGTGGTTCTGTTACGAGATCGCAAGACGGTCTGCCTCAGTCTTCTCGACCTGTTGGCTGTCTCTTCGTCTAGGGGACACGAGCCCAAAGACTTCCTAAACCGCTTTCCTTTCGCCGCTTTTACTCGTTTCCTACACCAAGGGTGCACCTTCTACTGTCACCTCTGAGCTTTCAACTCCTGGTATTGGAGAGTCTCGAGTAGGTGTAACGTTTCGAGGAAATGTCAAGCCGGCACCGGTATACGTGCGCACGACCACAATGTCAGGGTAACGAGTCGCGTACTCTGGGGGCAACGGTCTAGGGTGGCACGGGGGAAGAACAAGGTCAGTACCAGACGGGTACTACTACTACTACGCTACAGTACGTAGGGACGGTCGTAAGGTGGTGCAAGGATAAGGAGATCTCGAGCTTATGTCAGCAACGACTAGTGCGACAGCACCAAGTTACGACACAGCTGACTAGAAGATGAGGACGACGGAGGGGAGCCGATCAGACACGGCGACAGACAAGGGAAAGCAAGCAAAGTCGGTAGAATTGACTAGCTCGAGATAAGGGATATGTACAGCGAGAGCGAGCCTTATATACACAAGAGGAGAGAGACTTAGGTAAGCAACTGATACACGGCGATCAGTAAGCAGACCTAGTATAAGTAAGCAGTCGTATGTAAAAGGGCACAGCATGAGTCAGTATTGTACAGCATGAGTCAGGGGAAAGGAGTCAGACCCGGGCCGAGATGAGTCACGTGGGCCCGGGTGGGATATAGATGAACCGGGTCCAGGCCGAAGTGGAGCCGGACCGGTGATAAGTCAATTGTCACGGATCGCTCCATTTCTCTCTTCGTTTGCAGACCTCGTACACGCGACGTGTCACGGCACATGACTTTCCCTTGCATCACATGCTTCAATGACGTCATTGCCCGGACTTCCGAGCGGGGTTCCGCATCCTTATCTATGACATCACTGCTCCGGACCTTCATCCTCCGCCCCATGACTCCTTTCCTATTGTTCCCCCCGCTCGCACCACTATCGCATCGCATCGCACCATCGTTCCCACTTGTATATAAGGACAGTGTTTCTCTTCCCTTTTCCCTAGACTGTCCATCTCGTCATACGGTACTGTAGCGCACGTTGCACTACCCTAGACCCCGGCACTCTCGAATCTATTTTCTTCTCGCTCCTCCCATTGTCGCGACTTAGGCGGTTCATCGGTCTCATAAACTGTGTTTCTGACACCTGGACAGTCTACCCCTACGCCTACCTCGCACCCCTCCCTCCATCTACCTCTGCCGTCTCTACGACGTTAAAAACTCCCACCACGGACCTCCCAAACGCACCGGTCTTCCTCCCGTTCAACGGAAAGCCGATCACCCCCCGCGACGACGCACCACTCCCCTACCCTTGGTCTGACGCCGTCACCGTCAACTGCCTCGTCCCCGTACAGAACCTCTGCAAGAAAGATCCCTGGACCGCGCACGGCCTCAACTTCCGCATCTTCGAGTGGAGGTGGCACAAGGATCACGGTACTGTCGTCCTCGCCCTATACGTCCGGATCACTACGTGCATCAACGTAGATCTCGAACACCTTGAATTCACCCTCCACGCCCCCACCTACCACACATACCTCATCCAAGACGCCCCCAACCCGATCCTCCAAACCAGTTTCACCTCCGTCTCCCAGTTTAACCGCCGGACCCCCGAATCCACCCCGCCACCAGTCCTCCATCCCACCATCAAGGGTAAGACCCTTCGTCGCCGCCACCACGAACATAAGATCCGCCAGGCAGTAAAAGCCGGCTACCTCACCAAGAAACTCCTCGGCCATCGCCCCATCGCGGCGGACTTCTTCTAGACCATCATCACGTCCTCCACAGCCCCTCGTCCCCCCACCCCGAACCTTCCCCCAGGTGTTTTTCGAGACTACTGTCCCGAAGAATACTATATCCTCACCTCGCAGCAGACTAAGGAATCCGTACGTTGGCTGCACGACGAACCAAACCGGCAACGTCGAGACTGGTACTTCGACGACCGCGACGAACAACCCTACGTCGAAGAATCGGATTTTGCCACCGCTGCGGACGTTCTACAGCGCTTCCTGAACCCCCCTCCGACCAACTCGCCCCCACCCCGTCGACGTACTGTAATCGAAGTCCCAGAAGGGATCAACCACAACGACACAACTGGGAAGTGGTACGCCTATAGACGAAACAAGAACGGAACCCCAGGACGGTCAGTAGTTGAGTGGCAGCCCACTTCGTTCAGCCCCGTCCAAGATCACTGGTCGTGGCATCATAACCAGCAATTCCTCACCCCCGCCGACTTCCTTGTCGCAAAACAAGTTGAGGACGAAGTTGAAGAAGCAGAAGAACGCCGACGAGAAACCCTACGCCGCCTTGATCAAGAACTCGCCCAATCCCTCACCGTCCCCCTCCCCTTCGACAAGATGTCCGACGCCGAATCCAAACCTGCCGTCTCCAAGCGGGAGATCGGCCCCAAGCCAAAGCCATTCAAAGGCGATAGACGCGACACCCTCCGGTTCTCCCTCGAGCTCCGCATGTTCCTGCGCGTTAACAAGGATGTTTATGCCACAGATGACGCCAAGATGATGCTCCTCCTCAGCCTGATGGAGGACGACACGGCGAAAGCCTGGGCCACGCATCGCCGCATGGAACTCTTTGCCGACGAAGACGAGAAGGAAGACGCCGACACCCTCGACCCCACGCCCCCAACACTCCACTATAGCTCCTACAAAGAGCTCTTCGAAAGGTTTGGCAAAGACTTCGTGCCCGTCGATCCGAAGATAGAGGCTCAGCGTAAGATCAACGAGCTCGCAATGACCACCCGGGACGTCACTGACTTTATCACCGAGTTTGAGATGCTGGCAACCATGTCAGCGTACGACGACGAGGCGCTAATCCACTTTTTCAAGAAGGGACTTCAGCGTGACCTCGGCAAGCAGGTGGCCCGGTCGTACCCGTTCCCCACCAAGCTCGCGGAGTGGAAGGAGCGCGCCCGCCGCATCAACCACCAGTGGCTCGAAGAGAACCCGGAGAGGAAGAGCAGTCAGTCCAAGGGGGCTGTCGCGCTCACCTCGAACGGTTCGACCAACGACTCCTCGTCGCGCCGAGTCGGCGCCTTCACCAACACCTCGACCCGCCCTGCAAAGCTGATGGACGACGAGCGCGCAAAGATGATGCGCGAAGGCAAGTGCTTCATGTGTCGACAAGCCGGTCACGTCTCTCGCGACTGCCCCAACCGCGACTCGAGCGCGCGACGGGTGGGCGCAGTAGAGACTGGGTCCAAGGCCCCTCCCCTGCCGATGAACACGGCTCCATCCACTGCGAAAGCAGCTCCCGACCCATCCAAAACCATCGCGGCGATCACTCGCCAGCTGAAGGATCTGGACGCGGAAGGCAAGGAGCAGGCAGTAGTGCTGTTGAAGGACATCCTGGAATCGCAGGATTTTTGAAACGCCCCCCAGTTGCGTCGTCTGGTGGAGGCAAAGGACTTTTGGTATCATCGTCGAATCGTTTCGCTGTATTATCATCCATGCATACCTGTGAGCAATCGTACCCCCCGTGTTTGTATCTGTCTACTGTCACCAAGAACAGGCAAACACCATCGATCACGCTCAAAGTCAAGCTGATCGGACGAGTTACCAAAAGAGAAATCGACGCAGACGCGCTGCTTGATAGCGGCGCAGAAGGAATTATCCTGAACCGAAGCTTCGTTGAACGCAAGAAGCTCACCACAAGAAAACTAGAAAACCCGTTCCCCGTGCGTAATGTGGATGGCACCGAGAACGTCATGGGCTGGGTACGCGACACAACGACCCAGCGGATCCGGATATACTCGCAAGATTCAAAGGCGTACCATGAGGAAGAAGCTGAGTTCTTCATCACCGACATCGGCGATCATGACATGATCCTTGGAACAGACTGGCTCGACGAGCACAATCCCACCATAGACTGGCAACGAGACCGTGTTGACATGCTCCGCTGCCCTCCCTCGTGCACTCTGTCCAAACCTCCTGTGACGAACCTCGCAACCAAGCCACGGAAACCATCATCGGTCCAATCACAGCGTAAGGTTGAAGCAGGTAAAACCCCGAGGACACCTCTCGTTGTGGACGATCCCTTCCCAGAGCCGACATATGTGTCCTGGACCCCAGTCCCCACTTATGTTATTCCTGCACGCAGAGTCAAAGGTGTTCGCGTCCGCACGGTCCATTGCTCCCCTCTACCCGCACGACTCTTCACTGAAGACGACGACGAGCGGCCCATGGTATTCCGAGACTGGGAGATCAATGGACTACGCCGCGCCGGAATCCTCCCTGAAACCGATGGTCCTAATCCAGATGCAATACCCATCCGCGCGGGCTTTACAAAAGCGCAGGAGCTTGCAGAGCATTCAAAAGAGAACGCACGCCCGCAAACCTTTGAAGACTTAGTCCCCCCGCCGTACCGCGACTTCGCGCCTGTATTCGACAAAAAAACCTCCGAGCGACTTCCTGACCGACGACCATGGGACCATGCTATCGACATGAAAGACGGCTTTGAACCCAAACCGTGCAAAATCTACCCCCTCTCACCTTCCGAGCAGATCGAACTCGACACCTTCCTCGACGACCACCTGAAGAAGGGCTATATCCGCCCATCGAAGTCACCTCAGGCGAGTCCGTTCTTCTTTGTGAAGAAAAAGGATGGAAAGCTGCGTCCCGTACAGGACTATCGAGAATTAAACAAGGGCACTGTCAAGAATGAATACCCCTTGCCACTGATCTCTGAAATTGTCGACCGCCTCAAAGGTGCAAAGATCTTCTCAAAGATGGATGTTCGCTGGGGCTACAACAATGTCCGCATCAAGGAAGGCGACGAGTGGAAGGCTGCGTTCAAGACGAATCGCGGTCTCTTCGGACCTACGGTGATGTTTTTTGGGCTTATGAACTCCCCTGCAACATTTCAGGCAATGATGAATGAACTGTTCAAGGATCTCATCGACTCGGGCAAGGTCATCATCTACATGGACGACATCTTGGTGTTCACTCGCACCATGGACGAACACCGTGCCATAGTGCGGCAGGTTCTGCAGTGTTTGCAAGACAACGACCTCTTCCTCAAACCGGAGAAATGCGTCTTTGAGCAAGACTCTGTCGAATACCTCGGACTCATCATCTCGCACGACAAGATCGCTATGGACCCCGTCAAGGTAGCAGGTATTCAGGACTGGCCGACACCACGAACGGTCAAAGATGTGCAATCCTTCCTCGGCTTTGGCAACTTCTACCGACGTTTCATCAAGGACTTCTCCAAGGTTGCACGGCCCCTATTTGATCTGACAAAGAAGGACTGCACATGGGACTGGTCGACGGACTGCCAAACTGTGTTTGACGCACTGAAAGCTGCGTTTACTTCCTCCCCCGTCTTGGTCATGCCTGACCCAAAGAAGCCTTACCTCGTTGAAGTCGATGCCTCGGACTTTGCTACTGGAGGTATACTCTCGCAGAAAGGCGACGACGGTCACTGGCATCCAGTGGCGTATCTGTCCAAGGCCCTATCGGAACCGGAACGGAACTACGACATCTACGACAAGGAGCTGCTTGCGATCATCCGCGCGCTTGAAGCCTGGCGCCACTACCTCGAAGGCGCCCCCGACACCGTCGAAATCTGGACAGATCACAAGAACCTGGAGCACTTCAAGACGGCACAGAAGCTGAGCCGCCGACAGGCACGTTGGGCTCTATTCCTCACTCGATTTGACTTCTCGCTCGTTCATAAACCAGGAATTTCCCACCGCCCGGATCCAATGTCTCGACGACCCGATCACAAGGATGGTGTTGAAAACGACAACAAGGAGCGCGTCTTGCTCGACCCCAAGTACTTCCAAGTACGCGCAACAAGGCCAGGAGCAGTAACCTCCCTCGGTGATGTCGAACTCCGACGACGTATCCGCGACTGCAAAACCAAGGACATCGAGGTCGTTCAAGCCCTGGACGCCATCTTACGAAACGGACCACGTACACTCGTCAAGAACCTTCAAGAGTGGAACTACAAAGAAGGCCTGGTCCTGTTTAGAGGAAAGGTATATGTCCCTGCAGATGACGAGTTGTGACGCGACATTGTCAAAATGTACCATGAATCGCCCCTGGCTGGACACCCCGGTCGCTTCAAGACTTACAAGCTTGTGAGTCGTGAATATTGGTGGCCTGGCATGTCTGTCTTTGTCCGCGACTTTGTAGCAGGATGCACAACCTGCCAGTCGACGAAGACACAGAGCAGCCGACCCCACGTCGACATGATCCCAAACGAAGTACCCGATCGACCATTTGGCGTCATCTCTACCGACTTCATTATCGAGCTCCCTGACTGCGAAGGCTATAACACCGTCAATGTCGTAGTCGATCGCCTCGCCAAGATGGTGGTTACCACCCCATGTACAACGAAGATCACCAGCGATGGCACGGCCGACATTCTCTTCGATAAGGTATACCGACACTACGGCTTAGCAGACAAGATCATCTCGGATCGTGGACCCCAATTTGCTGGACAGGTGATGCGTACACTCAACGAGAAGCTTGGGATCAAGTCCGCCCTCAGCACAGCGTATCACCCACAGACAGACGGCCAAACCGAACGCGAGAACCAGAACCTCGAGCAGTTTCTGCGAGTATTCTGCAACTACCGTCAAGACGACTGGGTGAAGTGGTTGCCCTTCTTCGAGTTTTCTCACAACTCTCGCACCCATGCAGCTACTGGAAAGGCTCCCTTTGAAGTCCTCTACGGCTTCCTCCCCAAGATGTACCCATCCGTAAACCCGTCCTCCAAGGTCCCTGCAGTTGAAGAACACCTCCGTCAACTTGAAGAAGTCCGACAAGAGATCAAAGCCAGCCTTGCCCTTGCATCGGACTTAATAAAGCACTATAATGGTGACACGATCAGCAAATCGACACTGTTTGCCATTGGAGACAAGGTCTGGCTCGAAGGCAAAAACCTGAAGACGACGAGGCCGAAAGCTAAGCTTGCTGCCAAACGATTTGGACCCTTCGAGATCGTTGACGTCATTAGCCCAGTGAACTACCGCCTGAAGCTGCCGAAGACGTGGAGAATCCACCCAGTCTTCCATGCTTCGCTGCTCACCGCGTACAAGGAGACAACGGCACATGGTCCAAACTATGAACAACCGCCGCCTGACCTCGTTGATGACGAAGAAGAATATGACGTTGAAGACATCATCGACTCGAAGCCGACCCGCAACAAGAAAGGCATACAATACCTCGTCAAGTGGGCAGGCTATCCTGACTCCGAGAATACCTGGCTCCCTCGCTCCTCGCTCTCAAAGGTCACCGACATGATCGACGCCTTCCACAAACGCCATCCAAACGCGCCTCGCCCTGTGCGTTCCCTCGGCATCTCCTTTGACGATTTTCTCGCATCTACCCTTGCAGATGACATCGCGCTCCAGGCGAAAGCGCGTCTTAAAGGGGGGGAAATGTCACGGATCGCTCCATTTCTCTCTTCGTTTGCAGACCTCATACACGCGACGTGTCACGGCACATGACTTTCCCTTGCATCACATGCTTCAATGACGTCATTGCCTGGACTTCCGAGCGGGGTTCCGCATCCTTATCTATGACATCACTGCTCCGGACCTTCATCCTCCGCCCCATGACTCCTTTCCTATTGTTCCCCCCGCTCGCACCACTATCGCATCGCATCGCACCATCGTTCCCACTTGTATATAAGGACAGTGTTTCTCTTCCCTTTTCCCTAGACTGTCCATCTCGTCATACGGTACTGTAGCGCACATTGCACTACCCTAGACCCCGGCACTCTCGAATCTATTTTCTTCTCGCTCCTCCCATTGTCGCGACTTAGGCGGTTCATCGGTCTCATAAACTGCGTTTCTGACAGGCTAGCGGATATATTAGCCAGAGGGACGACATCTATAAGGCCAAAATCGTCACCTTTTGGTCTGGGAAGTTCAACGATGCCCAGCAGAACTACCCGGTGCACGAGCAGGAACTACTCACAATTGTCGAGTCACTGAAGTGTTTCCGCGGCTTGCTCCATGGCGCGAAATTCCGTATATGCACGGATCATTGCGCGCTGGAGCACTTCATGGGGCAGAAGAACCTCTCACCTCGGCAGCACCGGTGGCTGGACATTTTGAACAAGTTTTCGTTCACAATCCACTACATACCGGGTGACACGAACACGGTCGCGGACGCGCTGTTGCGCATATATAGCGATGAGCCGATAGGGATTGTGCGCGCGGCCAGTGAGTACGTTGCGGATGATCAGCGGGATGACGAGGACGACGAACCTCCTCCGCTTGCGCCAATATACACAGGCAGTGTCTTGGCCGCCAAATTGGAGTGCCGATAATGGCGCGATGCTCGGCACGTCTAGCTGCTAAAACGTCAGCAGCGCAGGAACCCACCGCAGATTCGCAAGGATCCGTGGCAGTGCCTACAATGCGTGGCGAACATGCTGAACGGACGGAGGGCGCGGGTGGGCGTCGCAGGCCGGGACGGCCGCGAAAACATCCTGTTCCGGCACCTCAGGTCCCGTCAGACATTCCGGCGGAAGACACCAGACATGAGGACCGCGCACCTGACGCTGCACCCGTGTCGGGTAAAGAAGGAGATGCCCTAAGTGGGCTTCCTGATGTCATTATCTGCGAAGACACGGGACATACCTTCTTGGACGCAATTCGGGACGCATATGACCGAGACTCTAAGTACCGAGCCATTGTTGTCAAACCTGAGGACCATCGCAACTTTGCAGTGCGCAACGGGTTGATCTTCATCAACATAGGCGGACAAGATCAGCTGTGCATACCAAACATTTTGATTGGTATCCACCCGGAACGCGCGTGAGATGGTTATTGCACACGGGCATTCCATGCTGGCGCACCTGGGTAGTGCCAAGACGCTTGAGTACCTGCGTACCGAGGTGTGGTGGGACTCTATGGCATCCGATGTCAAAGACTATTGCCGCTCATGTCCGGTTTGCGCCACAAGCAAACCTAGTAACCAGGCGCCGATGGGACGGCTCCGCTCCTTGGAGGTCCCGCGGCATCCTTGGCAGGTCATTGGAGTAGACTCCGTCGGCCCATTGCCCGCCTCGTCTAACCAGCACGGTGCATTCGACATGATCTGCGTAGTTATTGACCACCTGTCAGCAACGGTCTACCTGCGGTGCAGGATCAGGACGTCGCAACGAGGTACAAGGCGAGAGGAGACGAGGATGGGATCAAGGAGGGCGAGTGATAAACGAGAGTATGTATCTATCCCTACAGTACTTAGGAGGATACCCCAGGTAGCCGGAGAATAGAAAAGGTCGAGATGACCCTCTCCTCATAGATTAGAGAGCCCTTATATACATGAGGATAAGAGCCCAAACAAGGACAAATGAAGCCGGAGTAGGAGTGGGTCAGGACAGACTACAAAGTGGGTACCACGGAGTACGAAGTGGGTCACAACACGAGGCAAGGTAAGTATGACTCCAAGGTCTAGACCATGACCGAGGAAGCCGAGAAGACCGGTATGCCCGAAGGGCCGGACGCGAGGTGAAGTCCGATGCAAGGTCCGATGGTAAACTATAGTAAAGTAAGGTCCGATGTATATATTTAGGAGGTGTTCATGACATCACCCCCATTTCACATTCATTGTCCTCAATGAACCAGCCAAAACACATGAACGAAGTAAGGCCGGTTCCCAAAAAACCGAAAAAATGGGACATTTTTACCTAAAGGGTCTGGCGCTTTCAGACGTCGCCTCGACGCTCGGCTGCGCTCTCGCTTTGGGCGAGGCTCTCTTCAGCACTCATCGGGGCTCGCTTGCCTTTGATCGCCCTGCAACCCTTTTCCTGAAGGTATCCCGATACCGATGCGAGTTCTCTTTCAGAGCCCGCTCCATCTACTACCTCTAGTACCTTCGACCAAAAACGACTTTGCAAAACTAGGTAGTTTGTAGCAAAGTCGCGCGACAGAAGCGAACGAAGTGAGCGTACAGAGCGTGTACTAGAGCATGACACGAGTTGATCCACAGATATCTGTGGGTTTTTTTGACAGGTACCTGTGGTCTCAAAATCAATACCTCAATCCTTACAGGTATCAGGCACGCAGGTACCTGTACCCACGGGTTGAAAACCCGCGGGTGTGCCTGGAGGGTACCCAAACAGATACCCACAGGTATCACAGCTCATATCCACATTGGTCACTTTAAATGGTCATACAGGGAACAAATATGGTAGTTGGATAGGTTATCAAGGGTATAGTAGACCATAGAGGTGGTGGAAGATGCATTCTGTAGAGTTTAGGAGGGTAGAAGCTCGTTAAAAGAGCAAAAATGATGGCTCAGGCATCAATTTTAGGCCCACAGGTTTCTCACAGGTACCTTTGCAGGTTACCTGTTGTCTCAGAATCAATACCTCAATCCTTACAGGTATCAGGGACACAGGTACCTGTATCCGTGGGTTGGATACCTGCGGGTGTGCCTGAAGGGTACCCAAACAGGTACCCGCAGGTATAGCAACTCGTGTCATGCTCTGGCGTGTACAATGGCCGTCTGCAAAAAAAAATTGCCCGAAGGCAAAACTGATGCAAAGAATAGCCAATCCGTCGGCTAGCGCTCCTCGTCTCAAGGATACGGAGTGGCCAATTCGTCGGCCAGCGCTTGAACGATGATCAATATGCTTTTCAAAGCGAAGCGAACACGGAGCGGCCTGAGTTTAATGTCTTTGGCACGGACAGGAATGAGGTGTCCTTTCGGCCCAAACGATGAGCGAGGGCTTCTAGCGAGGGAGGCGAAGCGGAACCAATAAAACAACTACGAAGGCGGTGCGATGGTGTAGAATATCTTGGCCAATACTTTTTGATCTGTGGGTTGCTTCCACTTTAGGCCTAAGACACGAGGATACCGAGGCGGTGCTTGTGGTGTAATCTTTAGTTTATTTCCAGAGCCAGCCTGCTCAGGGTCATTGGGGACCCGATGGACGATCGATGCGAGGCGGTGCGAAGAATCCGGTGCGCGCGTGCTTATATGGATTTTTCAGAGATGTATCGCTTCCTAGAAGATGTTTGCGTTACCCGAGTAAATCTCGAGAATACGTACTACTTCATGATGTGCAGCATGCTCATGTGAAACCGTCAAAGACATTTCGCTTTCATTTTCCGGCGCGGTGCGATGCGACGATTCCATGCCTTCTAGCATGGGGAGGCAAAGGGGAACCAGGGGGGCGGAACCAGAGCTTTTGTTAAGCCGTTACGATGGCGTGACACATCTGTTGTCGACACAAAACGAGGCAATGGTGGATAAGTTTTAAACATTCCAGACCCGCTATGCAAGGTCTAGCCCGGTGGTGGTTGTTCTAGGACCTGAACATCGTAGTTTAATGAGGTTAACTCCAACAGGAGCCTCGTGTCATTACGGACCAGTGCTTTTCTATGCGAAGCGAACGCAGGTGCTCTTTGATAACGGAGGTAGTTCTCCGGCCCGATGATTGCAATTCAGGTGACCATTTTGTCGGTCAGCGCTCCTATGAAAGGATCCGATGATGGCCTAACCCTGAAGGGCAGTAATCTCCATTCCAGCGGTGCGTCGGTGATACGGCGACTACCATAAGTTTATCGTCTTTGGCGTGGACGCGGGGTAGTTTTACGTCATCTCGGACGTGACAATGCGAGGCGAAGTACAGTAGTCCGAGGCGAAGCGTTCGGCAGTTGACCAATCCCCGAAGGGAAAGGCATCAAGGCCCAGGCGCTGGGAATTACCAGCTAACCTGTTATAGACCCCTACAGCGCAGGCATAAGGCCACAGTGCTGCAACAGTTCCGATTAAGGCATTAGGGCATAGGGCCCGTGTCAACTCAATGTACAGTGCGAGAGTTCGACGTAATTCCGAGGTGACCAGTACATCGGTCGGCGCTCCCCAAAGGGATATGGCAATGCAATGATATGTACGACGAAGCGACGCGGTGAACGATGAGTAGGAGATCTCGACCTTATGTCAGCAACGGTCTACCTGCGGCACAGGATCAGGACATTGCGACGAGGTATAAGGCGAGAGGAGACAAGGATGGGATCAAGGAGGGCGAGTGATAAACGAGAGTATGTATCTATCCCTACAGTACTTAGGAGGATACCCCAGGTAGCCGGAGAATAGAAAAGGTCGAGATGACCCTCTCCTCATAGATTAGAGAGCCCTTATATACATGAGGATAAGAGCCCAAACAAGGACAAATGAAGCCGGAGTAGGAGTGGGTCAGGACAGACTACAAAGTGGGTACCACGGAGTACGAAGTGGGTCACAACACGAGGCAAGGTAAGTATGACTCCAAGGTCTAGACCATGACCGAGGAAGCCGAGAAGACCGGTATGCCCGAAGGGCCGGACGCGAGGTGAAGCAAGGCGAAGTCCGATGCAAGGTCCGATGGTAAACTATAGTAAAGTAAGGTCCGATGTATATATTTAGGAGGTGTTCATGACACCACCTTACCTCGATGGTGCATTTGATTCCGACGCGCCAGACGTATGGGGCCGCACAAATTGCGGAAGTCCTGTTTGAGAACATCTATAAACATCACGGCTTACCAGAACACATCGTCAGCGACCGGGACAGCTTGTTTACCAGTATCTTCTGGCAGCGGTTGCATGAGCTGATGAATGTTGAACTAAGGTTCTCATCGGCTTACCACCAGCTGTCATGAACACTACCATTTGGGGCATCTCGGACACCTCGGGACCTCGGGGATATTATCCCAATTCATTTTCTTTTCTTCCTTTATCTGACACCTTACCGTTTAGTCATGCTCCACTGCTCCGCTCCAGACTTGGCTCATCCTTATTGTCTCGCTTACTGATCCCACTGCACATGTATCTATACTTAGCTCTGCCTACTGACCGCCGTGTGTCGTAGCTGTCACGGATCGCCTCAATCCTTTCCCTTTTTGTTGCATCGTGTTCAGTCACATGATTACATTTCCCATCACATGACGTCGTCAGCCTGACTCCTCTTATCTTTCCATCTATGACATCATTGCTCCGGACCACATCCTTCCCCTTCCTTTTCCTTATTGTTCTCTCCCGTTCGCACCATTCTCGCATCATTGATCCTGTACATATATAAGGCTCTCCTCTGCATCCCTTTTCCTTAGATCGTCCTCTTCGTTCCCCATGTACTGCTTCGGCCCTACGCCTGGACTTGGACCCTCTCCTGCCAATCCATCCTCCTTTCCCTCTCTCTTTGGGTGACTTGGGTGATCTGCCAGTCGCTGGACCGATCCCTAACACTAGGACGATCTCCCCCACACCCACTTCACCACATCCCTTGCCGTCTTTACGACATTAAATCCCCCATCTTAGAACCACTCGATCAACCGATCTTCATCGCATTCAACCTCCAAACCTTCAACTCCAACCGCGACACTCCTTTCCCTTGGCCTCGAGAACATGCCGTCACTGTCGATTGCCTACGCGCCGTTGAGCTCCTCTGCAAAGAGCACACCTGGAAAGTCCACGGAGTCAACTGCCGCATTTACGAGTGGCGCTGGAACCACAGTCACGGTATGCAGACGATCCTCTGCCTCTACGCTCGTGTTGTTGTGCGCTTCGATATAGATCAGAACCGCTTCGAGTTTTCCATCCATTCCCCCACCTGGCACACCTGTTCCAACACCCATCTGCCACCATCACTCGTCTGTCAAAGCTTCCCCACTGTCTATAACTTTGCCCTCCCTACGCCCGAATCTACTCCGCCACCACCACTCCGTCGAACGATCACCAGCCGCAAGGAGCTGCAACAGCGTCGTCATCAGCACAAAATCCGCCAAGCTCTCAAGGCCTCCTACCTCACCGCTCGCCTCTTAGGCCGTCGCCCCATCGCTGCGGACTTTTTCTAGACACCACCATCGCTTCTGAATCCTCCCCCTGTGCCACCACTCCAGACTTCCCTCTCGGCTTCACTCGTGGAGCTAACCTAGGCGAGTACTACGCCCTCACCCTCGGTGGACGACGAACCGTACATTGGACACACGACGACGGAGTCACTGCCCAGTGGTACTTCAACGACAAGGAAGGTTTCCCTTACGTCGAACAGACTGATATCAACGTTGCGGCGCAGGAGCACGACCGTATCTATAACCCCCAGACCCCCAAACGAGAAGAAGTTGCCGCTGCTCCTCAAGAAGAAGGCTCCCCTCCACCTCCACCGTGACGAGACCAGCCTTGGTCTGTTCCCCTTGGTATCAGATTCGACGAGCGTACAAAGAAGTGGTACGCCTACAAGAAGAACAGATGCGCAGTCGTAGAGTAGTATCCCAGCTTCTACGATGCAGACGTTGATCGTTGGACCTGGGCCACAGGTGAAAAACCATTCCTCTTAGACGAAGAACTTGAGGTCGCTGCAGAAGCATTCTACAGGATCACTCTTGCACACAGCGAATGTGTCGCGTCCCTCCGCAACGCACTCGCAGTCCCCCTGCCCCCCTCTACCCCAGGCTCTCCAGCCGTTCAAAGTCCCCATCAGTCCCCTGCAGCTCCTGTTAACCCTCTTCCCCCATTTCAACCGCCCGCAACCACCATGTCTCAACCAGCCTCGACCACCCCCACCCCCTCCGCCGGCGAGATAGGCGTTAAGCCTAAGCCATTCACCGGCGATCGCAAAGAGTCGTGTCGCTTCAAAAATGCTGTCCGCATGTTCCTTAGGGCAAATAGCAAGAAGTACGCAAGCGACGATGACTGGATACAGCTGATGCTTTCCCTGATGGAAGGCTCAGTCGCCGGCGTATGGGCAGAGCTGTGCCAGGAGGAGATCCTCGATGCCGAGGATAACAAGCCAGCGGGTACGACTACTCGTGCGAAGTGGCTCACCCTCAAGGAGGTCCTCGCCCAGTTCGACAAGGACTTCAAGCAGTTTGATGAGACCATCACCTCTCAGAATGCCCTTGCAGACCTCAGGCAGGGCAACCGCCCCGTGCAGCAGTACATCACCAAATTCGAGTCCCTCCTCCCATGCTCAGGATTCCAAGGCGAGTCCGTTCTCTACTTCTTCAAAGAAGGATTGAACAGTGGCCTTCGTAAGGAATGCGAGAGGACTTGGCCGCTCCCTACCACTATTGACGACTGGAAGGTTCGTGCATGTGCACTCAATGAAGCCTTTCTCTGCAACCGCCAGCTCGCATCACCTGCAGACCGGAAGCAGAAGACCTCGTCATCGACCACTAGCGCACGACCCTCATCCTCCACCAGCAGTGGACCGCGCGTTGGAGCAGTCAGCACCCAAGGAGGGCGTCCGGGCCATCTCACTGATGCTGAACACGAGCGCCTGCGCAAGGAAGGTGATTGTTTCCTCTGTCGCCAACCAGGTCACATGCTGCGCGACTGCCCGAACAAGGACTCGAGCAGTGGAAGACGTGTAGGAGCGTTGGAAACTGACTCAAACTCAGGAGTACCCTCCGTGCATGCCCCCTCGTCCCCTCAAGCGGCAACAACCTCAAATGCAGATCCAGTCAAGGAGATGTCGGTCCTGATCAACAAGATGAAGAAGTTGGGCAAGGAGGAGCGTTAGGAGGCCGCGGCGACGTTGAAGGATCTCGCTGGCGGCTTGGATTTTTAGAATGCCCCCCAGTCGCATCGTCTGTGGGTGGCAAAGGTTTTTCTATGACATCGTCAAATCGTTTCTCTGTATTATCATCCATGCAATCCAGTGAGCGTGTTCTTCCAACCTGCTTGAAACTGTCAACGGTCACGAAGAATAGGCACACGCCCTCGATATTGCTGGATGTCAAACTGATTGGACGAGTCACTGGAAGAAAAATCGACGCTGAAGCGCTGCTGGATAGTGGTGCTGAAGGCATTATCATTAACCAAAGATTTGCAGAAAAGAAAGGGCTTTCGTTGGATACCCTCGACCGCCCGTTCCCTGTCCGCAATGTAGACGGGATAGAGAACATAATGGGATGGGTACGTCATTCGACTACCCAGCGTGTTCGCATCTACGCGCAATCCACAGAATCATATCATGAAGAAACAGCCGAATTCTTTGTCACAGACATCGGTGATCACGACATGATCCTAGGAACTGACTGGTTGAAGGAGCATAACCCAGAGATCAACTGGGATGGAGAAGAAGTCGACATGACACGCTGCCCACCCACTTGCGTCCTACACAAACCTCCGGTCAAGAAGCTTCGCATCAAACTGGAACACCGGTCTGGGCCACAACCACCCATTGACGTCGTTGAAGCTGACGAGGTTGAAGTTGAAGAACCTCGTGTCCACACGGTGACCAACCACCCAAGCAACACGAAGTACGTGATCCCTGCCCGCCGTGTACAGCATGCTCGTGTTTACTCTCCACGCCGTATACCTTCAGGTGCAAAGTGGTTCACAGAAGATGACGACGAGCAGTCGGACATTGTCCTGGCTTCATGGACCCAAGATGGCCTACGTGCCGCGGGAGTCATAAAGGAAGCCACCCTCGAACAACTAGCATGGGAAGAACAGTCCAACGACCTCGCCATACGTGCCACCTTTACCAAGGCGCAACAGCTTGCGGAACAGGCGGCTGATGTCAAGACAAAAACATTTGAAGATATGGTCCCTGAGCAATATTGCTCGTTCAAGTCGGTGTTCGACAAAGCTACGTCTGAACGTCTCCCTGAGTGACGTCCCTGGGACCATGCTATTGACCTGAAGCCAGACTTCCAACCGAGGGCTTGCAAGGTGTATCCTTTGACCCCATCCAAGCAGCAAGAGCTGGACAGCTTCCTCGATGAACACGTCAAGAAGGGCTACATTCGCCCGTCGAAATCATCCATGGCGAGTCCCTTCTTCTTTGTCAAGAAAAAGGATGGGAAGCTTTGTCCTGTACAGGACTATCGAGCGTTGAATAAAGGCACTGTCAAGAACAAATACCCGCTCCCACTCATCTCCGAGCTTGTCGACAAACTCAAGGGTGCCAAGGTCTTCTCCAAGATGGACGTCCACTGGGGATACAACAACGTCCGTATCAAGGAAGGAGACGAGTGGAAGGCCGCTTTCAAAACGAACCGCGGGCTGTACGAACCTCTGGTGATGTTCTTTGGCCTTATGAATTCTCCTGCAACATTCTAGGCAATGATGAATGAACTTTTCAAGGATCTCATCGACGGTGGCAAGGTCGTCATTTACATGGACGACATCCTTGTCTTCACAGAGACACTCGAAGAACACCGTGAACTGATGACCCAGGTGCTGCAACGCCTGAAGGACAATGACCTCTTCCTCAAGCCAGAGAAATGTGTCTTCGAACAGGATTCTGTTGAGTACCTTGGCTTGATTATCTCGCACGACCAGATTGCTATGGACCCTGTCAAGGTAGCAGGCATTACGGAGTGGCCCACCCCTCGTAACGTCAAGGATGTCCAGTCATTCCTCGGGTTTGGAAACTTCTACCGTCGCTTCATCAAGGGCTTCTCCAAGGTTGCACGCCCCCTGTTTGAACTGACCAAAAAGGACCATCCATGGAACTGGACTGCAGAGTGTCAAGACACCTTCACTGCCCTCAAAGCTGCGTTCACCTCATCCCCTGTCCTGATTCTCCCTGACCCGTCGAAACCGTACTTGGTAGAAGTCGATGCCTCAGACTTCGCAACCGGAGGCATCCTCTCGCAACGCGGCCAAGATGGTCACCTTCATCCTGTTGCCTACCTGTCCAAGTCGCTTACTGAACCGGAACGCAACTACGACATCTACGACAAGGAACTGCTGGCAATCATTTGGGCACTTGAAGCTTGGCGGCACTATCTGGAAGGCGCAACTCATCCAGTCGAGATTTGGACAGACCACAAGAACCTGGAGTACTTCAAGGAAGCACAAAAGCTAAGTCGTCGACAGGCCCGCTGGGCGTTATTCCTCACGTGTTTCAATTTCACACTAACGCACAAGCTGGGCCTTCACCATTGACCAGATCCATTGTCCAGACACCCTGACCTTAAAGAGGGGGTCGAGAACGACAACAAAGAACATGTCCTCCTAGATCCCAAGTACTTCCGTATCCGTGCCACTCGGTCGCGCACTGTAACCACCATAGGTGACACTGACCTACGCCGATGCATCCGAGATGCGCGCACCAAAGACGCTGAAGTTGTACAAGCCATGGACGCTATCCTTCGCAACGGGCCACGATCGCTTGTTAAGGACCTTCAAGAATGGAACCTGGAAGACGGGATGATTCTGTTCAGAGGGAAGGTCTATGTACCTGCAGACATCGAGCTACATCGTGACATTGTCAGGTCATTCCACGACTCACCAATGGCAGGACATCCAGGTCGCCACAAGACGTATGAACTCCTCAGCCGAGAATACTGGTGGCCAAGGATGTTGGTCTTTGTACGCGACTATGTTGAAGGATGCGCTGTTTGCCAAGCGACCAAGAACCGTCCCCAGCACCCCCATGTCGACATGATCCCTAATGCCGTCCCAGAACACCCATTCGAGGTGATCACAACCGACTTTGTCACTGATCTGCCTCCCTCGGATGGATACGATGCTATCTGCATGATTGTAGACCGCCTCTCCAAGGCCATCTGCATTGCACCGTGCACCAAAAAAATCGACAGCAATGGCACCGTCGACATCTTGCTGGACCGCGTGTGGCGACACTATGGGCTGTGGAAACAGATGATCTCCAACCGCGGCCCACAGTATGCAAGCAAGGTTATGCAGGAGACTTGTGCCAAACTCGGAATCAAGGCTTCGATGAGCACAGCGTACCACCCTCAAATGGATGGTGAAAGCGAACGGGCAAACCAAGAGTTCGAGCAGTACCTTCGGGCATTCTGCAACTATCAGCAGGACGACTAGGTGAAGTACCTTCCCTTCGTCGAATTTTCACACAACATTCGTGTCTATTCAGCTACAGGTTGCGCCCCATTCGAGCTGCTTTACGGTTTCTTACCAATAATGATCCCCTCTGTCAACCCCATCTCCAAGAACCTTGCCGTCGAAGAATGCTTCCAGCACTTTGAAGAAATACGCAAGGAATCGCAGGCCAGTCTTGAAACGGCACGCAACCTGATGAAGCGCTACAATGGCGACTCGACACAGGAAGGAGTGCATTTTGAAGTTGGCGACAAAGTCTGGCTGGATGGTAAGAACCTGAAGACCACACATCCAAAAGCTAAGCTCGCAGCAAAACGACACAGCCCATTCACCATCACTGACGTCCTCGGACCAGTGACTTACCGCCTTCAACTCCCCCCTAAATGGCATATCCACCCTGTCTTCCACGCCTCGCTTCTCTCAGCGTACAAAGAGACGGATGCCCATGGCCCCAACTTCACTCAACCACCTCCAGAACTGATTGATGAAGACAAGGAGTACGAGATTGAAGCCATCCTCGACTCACGACTCACATGCAACAAATGCGGCATTGAATACCTCGTCAAATGGCTTGGATACCCCGACTCTGAGAACGAATGGAGACCGGCCTCTGCATTAACGCATGCCAAGGATGCTATTGCTGAGTTCCACCGCCTTCGTCCCAATGCCCCGCGATCACTAAAATCATTGGGTCTGACCCAGGCCGAATTTCTTGCATCCACGATGGACGATGAACTTGCGCTCCCGGCAAAAGCACGCCTTAAAGAGGGGGTAATGTCACGGATCGCCTCAATCCTTTCCCTTTTCGTTGCATCGCATTCAGTCACATGATTACATTTCCCATCACATGACGTCGTCAGCCTGACTCCTCTTATCTTTCCATCTATGACATCATCGCTCCAGACCACATCCTCCCCCTTCCTTTTCCTTATTGTTCTCTCCCGTTCGCACCATTCTCGCATCATTGATCCTGTACATATATAAGGCTCTCCTCTGCGTCCCTTTTCCTTAGATCGTCCTCTTCGTTCCCCACGTACTGCTTCGGCCCTACGCCTGGACTTGGACCCTCTCCTGCCAATCCATCCTCCTTTCCCTCTCTCTTTGGGTGACTTGGGTGATCTGCCAGTCGCTGGACCGATCCCTAACAGTAGCTTACTAAGTGACTCCGCCTCGTAGTATATAAGGGCTCCATTCCTCCTGTACATATTCCTCATCTCGACCTAGTCAATACTACAGACCTTATCCTCCTCGTTCCTCCTCACCTCACTATCCTGTGTCACACGTCGTCGCCTAGTGCTCGTCACTAAGGCCGTTTCTGACATAAGGTCGAGATCTACTTACCATCGCACTACCCGACGACCATCGTAGCGTAGCATGTCGTGTCCGTAGTAGACGCTTCTCCGTGCTACTAACCCTTACTTTGTATCGCCGCCTCGGATCATTACCCCCAGCGTACGCGACTAGTCACCCCGATTCTGTGGCCGTGCGCACGCATCAGCAGCTGGCGGCTTGACGTAACCGCATTATCTTACACGTACTCAGGGCCCCTCGAACACCACAAGAACCCAGACGTGACAGCTGAAGGTGCACCTAACGGTGTAGGAGGCTAGTAAAAGCGACAAAGGGAAAGTGACCCAAGAAGTTCTTGGGCTCGTGACCCTTGAACGAAGAGACTGTTAAGGACGGTCCTTATCACGTGACAAGCGGCTCAGGCTACAGTACTCTTACGTGTGAGAAGTGGGATCAGGTGATCCAGACGTCTCGGTTTATACGAAGGTTAAGGTCGGTAAGCGAAGCAGTAAGTCTTCATGGAAGACTTAGGCGAGCTTTCGACTTAGTTTGTGTTAGATTCTCTTTAGTAGTCTTAAGAGGAGGTTCTAGTTAGAACAGTCCTGTATTTACAAAGAGAACGAGCTGGGGAATGGCTCGTTCTTTGAGCCTCCTTTTATAAGAAAGGAGGTCGAGTAAACATATGTACATTTGGTAACGGTCGCATCAAGTATCTACGGGGACACGACTGGGGCACAGTCGTGGCTGCGTTGTTGAGACGGCTACGAGCTGTGGCACAGTCGTGGCTGCGTCGTCAGGACGGTTACGAGCTGGGGCACAGTCGTAATCCGTTGTTTAGCGATGTTCTTCCTAATAAGGCAACAGGAAATGGAGTACCTTGATCGAATTGTAACACTAGCCCCCTCTCTAGAATCTACGTCCCGTAGATTCATGAATCGTATTTCTTCCATAGGGATGTCTTGAACGGGTTGTTAATCGCTCGCTCGACGCCATCGCTGAAGGAAGATGGTTGACGCAAGAAGGGTGAGGATCGTGAGTCCTACGATGACGCTTAGGACGATGATGAGCCAACGAGGGGTGGTTGTGGTGAAGATCGTAAGATCGGGTGATTGTGTGGGCTGCATCACGCTTCTAAGTTTTTTGTTTTGATGTTCACTCCTTTTATTCTTATCCGGAATCAAGCGATAGAATTCTATTCTACCGCTGTAGCAACGCCTCCACTACTTTGATGTCCTCCCCGTCTATCATGGGAGACCCTAACCGATGTCCTATCCTGGCCATTGTCCCGTGGTCCGGGCTTCTGAACCGGGGCCCGTGTTTCCGGAAGAGCCCTTTGATGCCGCATCTTCCCTTTGACTCCCGCATGGCTTCTTCGTCAAGGCTTCTCGGCCTCTTCATGGCGCGAGCGACGTCCGGATGGCTTAGGAGTTCCGTAACTCTCTTGAGATGGTGAAGGAGTTCTTCGTCTTGTGGGTCGGGCGTGGGAGTGTGCGAGAGGACGGGCGAGGGAGGAGGGGTGGTAGGAGGAGTGTGGTCGGTGGTGGAGAGGTTGCGCGAGGAGGAGGTGAGAGTAGAAGACATGTTGGTGGTTTTGGGTGGTGTGAGTTGGTTGTTTTAGACGATGTCTGAGGATGTGGTCGTCTTTGTGGCTTTCCCTTTTATCCTTGCGATGCGGGGGGGGGCAGTGATGTAATCATTGCCGTTAATCGTAAGTGAGAATTCGTACATAATCAGATACTAGTCGTAAATAAGCGACGCGTCCAGCGCGTCGCAGGGAGAATACTAAGCACTTTGCCTTCCTCATAGCGATAGGAATCTGTACAGTAGAGAAGTCCGAGGAAAATATGCGTGCGAATGAGGGCGCAGTCCGTGATCAGTCCGAGAAGTGTCGTAACGATGAATGCAAAACGTGATGATGATGATGATGATGATGATGAGAACGAGAAAGTCCGAGTGCATATGATGGGTAACAGTTCGTCCGTGCGCTTACCAAGGTTCCTCCGGCCAGTGATCCTTCGATTCCTCTGCTTCCTGCAGGTCCCAGTCTTCTTCTTTCCAGAAGAGTCGTCGACGCGCCAAGAGTGGTTTGAAGCGCGAAGGGGGTTCCTGCTGAGTGCGGCGTGCCGCGTCCTCCTAGTACAGCCACTGTTCGGTGGCGTGTTGGGCGGCTTGTGCGTCAGGTTCTCACGTCGCGTGAGGAATCCCAGAATGCTGCCTGTGGGCGGCGGGCGGTAGCGTCGGTATGTCGGAGGTGGGGTGGGACATCAGTGTTCCTGACCATAACTGATATCCGGATGGCTCGGGCGTGAGTGAGAAGAGGAGTCCGTGACTGAGAGGGTAGTAAGACCGTGATTGGGGGAAGTGAGGGGGATCGTTCTTGCGACGGGACAATCTCGGCGAGATGGCCTCGCTCGCCGCATTCCAGCATGTTTCCGCGGCTTCATGGGAATCGCGTCCCACTTCTCTCTTGCGTCCATGTGGTCGGCTCGTTGCTCCATTGGTCCGAGGGATTCTCGGCTACTTCCTCCGTCTTGTTGTCCGTCGAACTGTCCGATTCTTCCGCCGAACTTTCCGACTCGTCCGTTGACTTGTGCTTTTGTCTCCAGCGAGCGCGGGGTCTCCATCATTCGTTCATTATCTCCTGCAGTTTGTCGACGTTCTTCATCGCCCGATGCATCGGGGAGTCCGGCGTCTCTGGTTCGCTTGAGTGGTCTTCCGTCGGGGTCGACCAGAATCATGTTTACGTCGATGTGGGGTGATTTGGGGATCTTGGGCGATGGGATCTCTACGTGTTGGGGTGCAGGCGTAGGAAACGAGGGATAAAGCAGGGGGACCTCCGTGCCACGGCATGGGAGTGTCGTCAGCAGAAACTGGGAATGGAGTTGGTGGTCTAGGCACCACTGACAGCGGAGGAGATGTCCTAGGTTACTTGTCGCGGACTTTCCGTGGGGGTCTTCCGGCTGGCTGTCTAGGCTCGGAAAACCAGGGGCTGTCCGGCGGTGTGCTTTCTGGGTACGCAGTTTCCAGCGACGGGAGGCTGGATGGGGTTAGTTTGGATGAGTTCGGGGATGGGTAGGGACCGGGGGGTGTGGGAGCGGTGACGGGTCTCGGAGGGGCGTTAGGAAGGGACGGGGTTCTGGCGAGGGTGGATTGGATGGGATCGGGTCAAATAGTATAGCCCGGGGAGATGTGATATCCATGGAAGATGAGGTCGATGTCGGGGCCATGCGCGTGGTGACATATGGGGAACTCCGGTAGTTTCCATTCGCCTTCGGAGGATTTCTCCTTCGTAGGCGGCCCGGAAGGTGTGTCTTTCCCAATTGAGCCCAGTTGACCCTGTGTCCGACTTCAGTGAGGAATCTTTGGAGTTCTGCGACGTTGAGTATAGCCGCTGCGCTATCTCCGGAATCGTCGAAGAAGATTTGACCTCCCGTTCCTCATCCGGTCGAGAGCGTTAGGTACCTCGAGTCTAGCTGAAGGAGTTCTCGTTGAGCATCTTGATGTGATTCTCCAAGATGTTCTGGACATCGGCCGACTCCCTCCTGAGGTCGTCGATCCGTTCTCTGGCCTGCTCGAGCGCTACTCCGGCTATCATGTGGGCTAATGACTTTCTAGTACGGGAATCGGGCATCTGGACTTCCGTCGCTCTGGGCCACGGGGATTGCATTAGCACCTGTGAGGAATCGGGTGCTTCAGTCAGGGTTTCTTCTGTGTGCTTCTAAGCGGCTTCACCCCTTGTTCTTCCGTCTGGTCCTGACCTAGACGGAGGAGGTACTGGGCTTAATTGCGAAGAATCGCTGCGACGATCGAGCGATGAAGCAGTCTCGCAGAGGGTTTTCCTGCTGATGTGTGTGTGTACTTTGTTGCAGACGAGGCGGAGGCGGTCGACATTGCTGGGTTGACGATTGGATTGGTAGGGGAAGTGTTGGCTGCGTTTGGGGTGTGGATATTGGATCTGTCCCGTTGAACCCATAGGGTTTTATCCCCTCCTTGTTGGCAGTGTGCATTCGCCTGAATGGTGTTGAGTTTCACAGTGTTTTACTTTCGTCTTGCGTTTCTTTCGTCTGCTGGCCTTCGCTCGTTGCTGCTTACAGTGATCTCGTCAGGATCAGTAATTCTGCGTTGTATCTCTTGATTGGCTGTGGTAGCAACCTCGGTGGCCTTCAGGTTATCCGGTGGAACTCTGCAATCACAGCTTTTGATGATCCTTCGAGATTAGATGCTGGTTCCATGTGTTACCGGAGTCTGGGTAGCCTTTCCATTTTACGAAGTAATGTAATGGTTCGGAATACCGTTTGTCTAGTTTTGAGGCTATTATTGTTTCTAGTTCATAGAGTTCTTCGTCGTTTACTAGTTCCGGAGGGTGGTTTTTCATAAGCTTCGCCATATGTTTCTTTCTTTGAACGGAATAACAGCGTCGCGTGAAATACTGGATGTATTTTCCATTTCTTTGGTAGTTCCAAGCGATAGGTTACTGGTCCTATAACCTTTTCAATTTTGAATGGGCCGAACCGTTTCGGTTCTAGCTGGTTTCGGGTATACCGTGTTAAGATTTTTTCCATCTAACCATACTGGTCGCCCTGTTTGAGTTGATCTCGTAGTGTGAACGTTTGATCATGCTGCATTTTCATCAATTTAGCAGCTATTTCCAGACTTGCTTCTGTGTTGTCCCACGTGTCCTTAAAGTTCTTTATTCTTCTTCTTGGCTGTCGGTATTCGCGGATCGGTTGGTACTGTTGGGTTGAAAACGGTTGGGTATCCATGTAGGAGTTCAAATGGGGAAGCTTTTGTAGCTGAATGTTGTCGTATGTTGCGTGCGAATTCTGCTTTTGGTAAAAGTTTTGCCCAATTTGTTTTGATCTCCGTTGCAAAATGCTCGAAGATATTGTTCTAATTCTTGTATCACTCTTTCTGTCTCGCCGTCTGTTTGGGGATGGTACGACTGTACTGAGCGACGAGATAATTCCAAGGCTTTCGCAAATGGATTGGTAATACTTTGATGCAAATTGAGGACCTCTGTCTGATATCATTCTTTTTCATAGTCCAAATCGTCTGTAGACGTTGTTCAATCAAAGATCGGCTGTCTTCTTCTGCGTTGATCGTCTTTAGGCACGGTGTGAATATCTGCGGTCTTGGTGAATCTGTCGACGACTACGTTGATCGAATCAAATCCATTGGAGATCGGAAGATCTGTGATGAAGTCTGAGTGATTGTTTTCCCCATGGTCGTTCCGGTATTTCCGTAGGTTGTAATGGATTCTTGCCGATGCGTGACATTCTTGTTGACTGGCATACGGGACATCCTTGAACATAGCCTTTTACAAAGGAAGTCATCTTTGGCACCAAAAGTTTCTTTATCCAGTTCTAGAGTTTTCATTTCGCCTGGATGTCCAATTGTTTGAAGATCATGATGCGATTTTAGGATCATAGACGAAGTTCGAGATTCTGTGGTACGTAGATCTTCCTTTTCTGATGATCAAATCGTTCTCAAAGTTCCAATCTTCGATTCCTTTTGCAAGGGTACGTTTGGTCCCGATCTTTTGATCGTATCTAGTGCTGTCCAAATTCATCATCTAGGTGTGAGAAGTTCCTTAGTCCTTGAGAAGTTCTTTATCTCCGATGCTTCGACTGTTCCTCTTCCGGTGGCTCTAGCCTTGAATATTGAAGGTGGAGTTAGTATTCGTCATCGTTGTCTGGAATGTCTTCCTATGATCTGATCTTCTAGAGAGTCCATCTGCTTTATTTGTACTTTCTGGTTTGTGCACCAGGTGTATCAAAGCGGGATAGGTACAAGCTCCATTGTGCTCACCGTCGATTAGTTCTAGCTGTTGTGAATATTCTAGGTTCTTATGATCTGTCACGATTCAATTTGTAGTTTGCTCTTCTAGATAGTGTCGCCAGTGCTCTAGGCTTTACTACTCCTAAGAGTTCTTGTCGATATCTTTAATTCTGTGCGGGACATGATTGCAAGGTATTCAGGGGCGTTTTGTCTCCTCAGAATTTCACGTATCTCTTAGCGTTGCGCCGTGCTCTACTACTCTAGCGTTTTTGCGTCTTTAATGTTTGCGAGGGACATGATAGGCGTACGCACAGGTGCATTTGGTTCAATATTGAGGTGCGTAGTGAGCTCACTGTTCAAGGAGTCGTGAAGTGTGACGTTTCTATAATTGGTTATTCTCAGGCATCGGTATCAGACGTGGGAAAGATTGTGTCAAGTGTTTCAGGTAACATTTGCAAAAGTATTGTTCACATGCCGGTCGTCCAGATTCCAGTCATGTGGTACCTCTTCGTGAGCGGAATAGAGGGTCTGCAGATCTGGGAATAGTCTTGCATATGAGACGCGTCAATAGAACGGATTTGGCGCAAATCCGAGGGAAGTGATTGAAACTTCTTTACTGATCACGGTGGAGGGCCACTGCGAATAGTCCAGTAGACAATACGGTCCTTGAGTAGTGGTGCTAGAACACTTAGTACAGATATGGCGTATTACAAGCCGGACTTGGGACGATGATTTTGTGTCAAGAGAAGCACTGTTCTGGTCAGGAACATGTTTGCCGTTCCAGAATTTGAAGAGCTTCTACGTCATCGCGCGATTCGGTCGAGTGTTTTCCAGTTGAATCAAATGTCGTCCATGGAGACCACTACCTTTCCTTGTCTATTAACTTCTTGGAACAGTGCGTGGCATCCCATTGCTTGGAATGTTGCGGGCGAGTTGGTAGTCCGAAGATATTACCCATTGGTTACGAACGGGCCTCGTGTTTGTTTTGAAACGCAGCTTTCCATTGGCTCCTTCTTTGATTCGATAACATTGTTGTCATCCCCATCGGAGATCGAGCTTTGAGAAGATCTTACCCTTTCAAGTGTTGTCAAATGAGCGAGTCGGGAGATAGTGGGTGATCGGGTGGGTATGGCGGGGATCAGTGTTGTTGTTACGTGATGGAGTGAGCTAGCGGATAGTCCCTGTACTGGTGCGAGAAGAGATCCCTTGCGTGATTCTGATACAAAGAGGCGATGCTACGTGAGGATTGCGTCTGTGAGTTTGAAGTATCTATTCGTAGATGTTCGTGCGGGATAGAACGTAGCAAATTGTGCCAAGTCGTTTGCAGGCTCTGGCACCTTACAGGTGGATAAAAGTTTACAATTCCGAGTTGGTCCATGCCTGCGGATCAAAGGACTGATCGCATGAAACTAACCCAAGTCCCAATGATTAGGAAAGACGTTTCCGCACGGGCTATTGTTTCGAAATACCTTCTGATATTGTGTGAACTGGGCGAGAATCATTCAACGAGGTCTGCTTTTCTCTGACAGTGGCACGCTTTTTCTGCGAGATTCTTTGTGCCTTAGTTGATTTCTTTGCCGTTATCAGGTATGTGGTTTCGTTGTTGTTTCTGTCTGCAAACTGGTATCATTTATACCTGTAGCTTCCCTAGAATGTTCTGATCATCTCAGTGATCTTGTAATAGATCGGGAATGAACCTTCCGGGGATCTTCTTGTTACTAAATCTATTGTTGCGATGGTTGCCTTCTGGGTGGAGGGCTATCTAGGAAATGGTTAGAAAGGGTTGTCCTTTCCTTGGACGTCATCATTGTACTCGTAGTGGAGCACGTTACGCTGGACATGTTGAGTGTGATGCTGTCTCTGTTCGCCATATCGAGGTTAGGATTGTGGTTTTTGAGCCAGAGTTTCCAAGATTACTTCATCCCCCCTCCTAGGTCTGTGACAAATAGCCCTAAATTTTTCGGCGGTGAACTTCTCGGTGATCCCCTTATGTCATCGGAAGAGATACGTTCTGTTTGATGCTCTATACCCAGATGTGTCGAGATCCAATCAACATTGTATATTGGTATCGGGCTTCTCGTGAGCTAGATAATAGATTCTCTTGTGTTTTTCGCACGAAAATCCGGATGGATCAGGGTGCTGTCTTGCTCCGC